>CM060929.1:869066048-870297120 GCA_030765085.1 Allium cepa | reverse complement strand
CAAAACGAGAAGCGTCGGAATCGCAGCGACGTGATCTACGCTACAGTGCAAATTTGGAGACGATCGGAGCTAGCAAAATTTTGGGTTAATCGGTCGCGATCGATTTAATCCAGGAATTTAAAATTCTCGTCAAAAATCAAGGTGAGTTAATCTCACTCACATCTAGATACTAGTTAATTTAAAAAGCTAATATTTAAATGTTTGATTGGTTGTTTAGCTGAATATAATAATTATTATCAGATTGAATCGATATTTATTGGTTGTGCTAATATCTGTGGATGTAGGGAAACAGGTTGGAGGAATCCAACTGAATTTCTCACAAATAGAAATTTTATTTATACTATGTGTTATATCTTATTGATATCCTGTGATAAATTGATTTGGGATCTTGTTATGTTGTGTTATGAGTGGATAAATATAATTTTGTATTTTAAAAATATAAATAAATCAATTGGGATTAAAGGAAAATGAATGAAATTTTTAAGTTATGAATTTAAGGGAATTAGATTCGAGGAATTGGGTTTACATTTGTAAATGGATTTGAAACTGAAATTGGAATGGAAATGAGAAATGGAAATTTATAAATTGGGTCTATAAATAAATTGTTATATTTATCAGTGGATAAATTTGGAAATATTGATTTCCGGTGGGAAATTTTATAAGAAAGGTATAATTGTTTTAAAAGTAAAGATGAGATTATCTTTAAAGGATGGAAAGTGCATTTTTCCTGGAAATTTGGTATGTTTCAAAGAAAAGCTTTCAAATTCTAAGTTGGCAGTTTAAATTGTGTTTTAGAATATTTTAGAAAAAAAAATATTATTTTAATTGTTTAAAGTGTAAGTAAACATTTATTTAAGTAATTATGGTATTTAATTACTTTAAAAAGTAAAGTAGTATTAAGTTTTTAAAAGGAAATTATAATATAAATATTTGATTTAATAACTTTATTTTAAAAGTTAAATTTGGCTTAAAATACTTAAACAACCTCGACATATTTCCTTATGTATTATTTTCAATTAAGTAATTTCCAAAAGCTTTATTTTAAATATTTTAAACATATATTTTGAAAGTGATTTCCAGGAAATAGCAATGTGTTTAAAAATAAAAGGAATTTATTTTTAAAGTATGGAAAGGAATTTACGGGATGAACGTAAAATTTAATTGTGGTAAATCGTGTTGGATTTTTAAAAAGAATTCTTTGGGTTATCCTGAAATGGAAGTGTATTTCCCTGAAAAGCCAAGTACGTTTTTAAAGCAAATTTTTGAAAAGTTAGAAGTCTTGAAGTTGTATTAAAGAATGGTTTCAAGAAATTATTAAAGTTGTAAGAATTTAAAGTGAACATTTATCAAATTAGTTATAGAAGTAATTATTTTAAAGGGGTAATTAGCATTATGTTTTAAAGAACATTATTAATATTTATACTTTATAAAACGGTTTTATTTCAGAGATAATTAGTTAAAATTTTATTTGAAAACTTGTATAGGATTTCATAGCTTTATTTTAAAATTTAGTATGACTTAACTTTATTTTGAAGAAAATAGTTTGTATTTTATAAAGTAGTTTTATTCGAAATATTTTTAAAATTATATACATATATTTTAAATTAAGTATGTAAGAAGTTTTAATATAAATGTTTTAATGTATTTCATGAAAAAAGAATTTAAATTATTTTAAGTCTTAAATATGGGTACTTGGATGTTTTCAGAGGAAGTAAAGATTTGGGAATTTACTCTGTGAGAAGAGTTGGGTTTGAAAACAATTTCAAAAGGATTGAAAAATGAAAATATATCATGCAAAGATATTTTTGAGGGCAATAAATAATGTGGGAAATTATTTATTATGTGATGGATGCTTATGGATGTCAATTGATAGTTAAATCAATGACTATCAATATTGGACAATGCATTGATCGTTTAGAAGAGACCGAGATGGGGATTAATTTCTCGAAAACCACTTCGATCCGGTTTGTACGTTTTCGTGGGAAAAATGAGTTTGGAGTCGAAGATGGAGCAGTGAAGTGCAAGGGCTAGTCGCTACTAATCCTGAGGATATTTCCAAAATGGATGTAGTAGGAGTTGTGCCTTCGGTTACGTTCGAACCCGGGACGGACTTGTTTGGATGAATGCTTTCAGAACATCGTTAGGTGGACGATGGGAATTCTAACCGAAACATTCTAAAAAGGTAACACTTAGCCTCTAGCCTCATCAACCGGGAATGACTAAAAATCAGGGGTTATGCAGCAAAGCTAGGTGGGTAACACCCATTAGGGTAAGACCATCCTTGTCTAGATGTCCCTTTTTATACGGCTTAGTGGTGCAGTTGCTGATCCCAACCGTAGGGTGATCTTACTCGGGATTATCTAGTAAGGGGTAGGCCCGGCCTTGTGTTGTAGGGGATTGGAAGTAATCCTCTGTACGGTGATCTAGGCCACGTACTGTGACAGGTGCTACCCCAGTGCCTAGTCATTAGTTGGAAATCCATTCTCCATATGCGTGTTTTACGAGTTTTGTTTGTATTACCCACGATTGTGGCTAGTAGCTGGAATTTAATGAATGTAATTATTTCGGCTATTTTAATAAGTATTTGTATATAGACCCTATTATAATATCAGAGGATTTTTATAAAAAAATGTTTTAGCTATCGTAAGGTAAAAACCCGACATGTTTATTTATGGCGAGGTCTTATAAGATGCTTTTGTTTTCAAAAGGATTTTTGAAACTTTAAAAAACAATTTGGGTGTATTTTTAACTGGTATTCCAGACTGGCTCGGGTGTTATTTCATTATTATTTTCGGGTCAGACCGAGTATTATATGGTCAGGATAGAATGCTATGGAGCAGGAGAGGAGCTGGAGTCTGAGACGTATTATCGGTACTTGTTTATATCCGCTGCTGCGCTCGTTTGAAATTGTCAAGCTGGTAATTGTTGTTTGTTTGTGATACTCTGATGATATATTGTATAAAACAGATATAGTTTTCGTTTTGTGTAAAGATCTGACATTATATATTATATTTTATTCTGCTGCGATTGTGAGATTCTGTTATTGTTTAGTTCCTTCTTTCTTCTATCTTCTTTTGTACCAACCCAGTATTTCGTGATTATTCTAATTTTTTATTTTAATTATTTAAATTGAAACTCTTGATTTAAAAAATTTATTATATTTGTTAAAATGAATAAATTTTGTTGTTTTAAGAGTATATTTTGATTTTTGTGTAAATTATAATTTCAAACCTGAATAAATAGGATATTTCCAAAAAAGTGGATTTTTGGTCAATCTGGTCAAACTTTGACTTTTAAATTTAAAATTTAAATATTTTAATTCTTTAATTTTACCTTTTATTATGGAAATAAATTTAATTTCAAGAATACTACTTTTAGTTTCGTTGAAATCCGATTTATATTGTGAAAGTTATGCTTTTTACAATATTGGGTGTAAATTGATTTATTTAATAAAATTTTCTATTTTAATTTATATAAATAATATTTTTATTTATCAAATCATGTTCTAATTTGTGTTATATGACACGTTGGGCATATATTTTATTTTAAAACATTTTTAATGTGATGTTATAATTTTTTCCAAAGCTTAGTGTACTTATTTTCAATTTTTATAACCTAGTTTCTATTTTTAAGCTATTTTCTTAATTTAATTTATTTATTTAAAATTTTATCAATTTATTTTATTCATTCATTATTTTGCTGTGTTTTTATTTTATTTATAATCATTTTATATGCATTTAAAAATGTAAAAAGAATTTTAAAAATATGAAGAGTTTTGACCTTTTGTATACCTTGCCTTTTCACATTTCAACTTACCTTTACACACATATGCCTTCATCTCCTTTGTATTGCTTTTGACGACCCCTACAATGACCTCAACCTGACCTTAACCTGATTCAAAACCATCCTATTACAGTGCCTTTCCAGTCTATAGTTGAAGCACAAGTGGTTGAATGCAAGTGCAAAAGTTTAGCTATGTATTGTACTTATATTTCTAGCTTTGTTTATGATAGTTTGGTTTGAAATTTACGTACTGTACTTTGTTTTGTTTGTTATGAAACAAGGCTATTAGCTTTGGCTCTCCCACGCTCGAATCAATGTTGTGCTATCATGCCTTTATGGATCTCTGTTTGTGTACTTTGGTTGTTGTCTTCAGCTTATACCAATGAGTTATTCTCACCAGACAGTTTTATACTTATATGACTAGTAAACCGATCGCATTTGAATTTGTAAAATGCATCACCATGTTACACCTGCTATGTTATGATCATATGATTTTCACCCACGCTTGTTTACCTATTATATCATTTGTAACTGTATATAATGCTATTCTGTTATTTATATCAGTTTATCACACTGCAAGTTCCGTTTAGATTAGAATCACTATGGGTTGAAATGATACACACCCGAACGGACGTTAGAATAGGGAAAATTTGTTATGGGCTAAAATGAGAGGCCTTAACAATTTTTATTTATTTCATTTACTTGGAATTGCGGGTTTGAAATGATCAAACCTGGATTTTCTTTGTAAATTACGGATCGAAATGATATATTATCCGTATCACTTTACCTAGGCTAGAAAATTATATACAGATTCGTGGTTAAAATATATTTTTCTAAAATTTTTAAAGTATTTTAGAAATGTAAATATTATAATATTTTGATTTAAACTTAATTAAAAATGATTTTTTGTAAAGTATTATTGATTTTCTAAAAATTTATAAGTGAAAAATTAATGGTAAAGTAGAAATTTGAAATATAAGTTATTTTGGAAATTTTGATTTGGTTATAAATGGAATTTAAATTAAGTAGGAAAATATGATAAATAGATATAAAATTTGATTTAAAATGAAGTTAAAATGATTTTTATAAAGTATTAATGATTTTTGAATAAATTAAGATGTGAAATAAATGAATATGTAAGTATTATTTTGAAATATAACTTAAATTGGAAATTTACGAATTTTGTTTAAAAGTGAATTTTAAGTTAAGTAAATAAGATGAAAAATAAGATATTGGAAAATTTAAACTTAAGTTTTAAGTTAAAAATTTAATTTAATGAATTGAAATTTAATGCTTGAATTTAATATGTGAATTATTATTAAATTTTGATTTTTGAATGAATATTTAACTTTATAAAATCATAATATAAGGATTATTAAATGATTGTTTTAAAAGTGAAAATGTGTGATTTCATAAGTTTAAAATGATTTAAATAAAAATTTAATTGTTTATGAAAGTATAGTGAATATTTGAAATTTAATTATCAGCATTTTTGAAATGCTATTATTTCTAATGCAAAGGATATTACAGCATTTGTAAATGTTGTAGTTGGTAGAAATGAACTAAATGGCTAAAATGAACTAAGGGCTATTACAGCACTTGGTAAGTGCTGTAGTTGCTGGACTTAACTAAAGTTTTAATAGAAATCTAAACCTATTATAGCATTTTACATGTTGTCTTTTGTCAAAATTGAATTGTTTTTAAACATAACTTTCCGTAGCATTTTCTAAGTGTTGTGAAAGTTAAGTTTTCATTGTTTTAATAAATTTAAGTGAATAAATAAACTTTGAAAGGGCTAAAATTTTGGGAATTAAATATTTGATTTTAAATATAATGACTTCAAATTTTAATGGTTTAAATGAAGTAATTTGATTTGAAATATAAACCATTTTGAAATGTTACTTAGAAGGATATCTAAATTAAATAAAATGAATGTGGTTTTGGAAAGATATGATATTTTGATATTTGAAATGAGTTTGAAATGATATTGAATTTTGAAATTGATATTTGATTTAGAAGTATAAAATAACATTTTTGGAAATTTAACCACGAGATGTATTTAATTTGTAGTTTAACGGATCCTAAGAGGATGGGCGGTCCCAGGCATCCTTTAAGTTACTTGTATCTTTATTACAGTTCAATTGAGTTGGTTTACATTATATAAGTGTATATGTCCTAACTCGAGTGTTTTGTGTTTCACTTTACGCTCGGGTCAGCCTGAGTATTTACAGCTTAGCTTTGGATTTCTTTTTCTGGAGCTAGGAATCGCTGGAGATTCTGCTTGTCTGGTTATCTATTCCCTTTCAATTTCAGTTGTTCTATTTCAGCTCTAGTATTTATAAACTTCTATGTATTTGAGATTTCTATTGTATATATTTTCAGACTGATGTTATGTATTATGTTTTAAGAGTTGTTATAGTAGCTTCATGAACTACTATGGTATTTTAATTTCTGCTGCGAGTTGTTCTGATATTTCTATGTCTGTGATTCTGTGACTGTATTTCGTTTGCTCCAAATTTTATTACAATGTGGTATTTTGAGAAATTCAAGTCCGACATGTATGGATTTGAATGGCTGAAAATATCTGGTTTTTACAGTTGGTATCAGTGCTTTGGTTTTAGGCAAACCATAGCTTGCGGAGCACAAACTCATTAGAGATAGGGTAGAAATACCCTAGAATGAGTGAAATCAATCTCAGAATACTTTCTTTGTGAGAGAACGTATTTTCGAAGTATAAAATGTTTTCCAAATGATTTTTAAAGTATTTCCAAAGATTATTTTGGTATAAAAATCTTCTTATTTTGAAACCAAGATTTTTTAAGCTTCATTCCTTCTGTATCCACCTTGTTAGAAATCTCTTGGTTAGGATTCTTATCGATTAGGATTCCTTGAACTTTGGAACACTCCCACTTGTTCTGAAATCCAGTCTTGTCTTCCCTATTTTATCCATTTTGATTTTGGAGCATTCCATAACTCCACTTTGGAATGACCTCTGTGACGCCCCACCTCTATACCCACGCTAGCCAAGAACACTACGGTGTAGTGCTGTCAACTAGCATGGAGAATAAGGTTGTTGAGGAGCGACCATCCGTGTAATTGCCTTGTGCGAGCACCGATATGCCAGATAGTAAAAACGTGCATTTCATTTCAGGAGGAAATCCGACATGCCGATACAAACTCAAAGCTACTACACAGTGGCTATAATAGTCTAGGACAAAATATATAATAATAATACAGATAATATGAATGCGGAACACAGATAAAACAGAAAGTCTCATATATATAATAACTAATATCAGTTACAATACATTTGACACATTACATGTGATACAACTACAACAGTCGACTCAGGAAGTTACATATACAAGTACATTAACGTATATAATATACATGAATACATATCTTCCTATACTATGACACGACAACTCCAAAAGATATGAAAAGTCTTCATAGCTCAAGCAGCATCCCAAAGAAGAATATCTACAACCTGAAAATACTCGGTCTGACTCGAGTATTAAATTCAGAAGAAAATAATACTCGGGTCAGTCTAATTCAAACTCATTTATTAGTGCACAGAAGCAATAATAATTAAATAGAAATTAGACGACAGTCAAAATAAATTTACCTATCCGATTCTCAAGTAAAGAAATCGGATAACGGTAAATACAACGCGAACCAATTCAAACAATTGGAAACATCAATTAAGACGTCAACTCGAGTAGGGCTGCAGTATATGCAAGCGTGTACAGCCACGCCACTACAACATATGGAATACGAAATAGATCCATAAATCAAAAGCAAAAGAAATAACAATAAAACCAATACCGTGTGGCTGCAGTTCACGCTTGCGTGCACTGCCTTGCCACTTACAGTGATGATGTACCCAATGAATACCGTGTGGCTGCAGTTCACTCTTGCGTGCACTGCCTTGCCACTATAGTGATGATGTACCCAATGAAAATTCACAAGCATCGCCGTGAAGGTCATAAGGCCGAGTGTCGATTAAATTGCAGAGACAAATGCGAGGTCAAGCCTAATCAATTTAGGCTCAACACAAGGCGATGAGCAAAGTAGAAAGTCATGTACACTAAAACAAAACCAAGAAACATATAAATGCACATGAACAAGTACTGTGCATATACAATTGCACATAAACAAGTGTAGTTCAATGACAAGACTAGCAAATGTAGTAAACAAGTGATGCAGGCAACAAGTGCACCAGTAGAACAAGTTGAAATAAAGTGCACAAGCATCTCGACCTAAAACAGAAACAAGGGGAACAAGTGCAACACAGTTCAGTACATGCACAAAAAGCAGTGAAACAGACATGTACAACCAAGCAGCAGTTAACAAGTATCATAAAAATTTAGTTCCAAGTCAAGTATTAATGATCTGGACAGAACAAGGTACCAAATGAAATTACATACCTACATACCTAAATGTTTTTACACAAGTGGATGGATACATATGCTGAACTAGTGTGCAAGTGAATACAACGTGAGCACAACAGTGCCCAGATGAGTCAAAACAGCAAGGCACTGCAACAAATTCTAGTAACATCTAAATGAAAATCAAGGCTACATATGCAAATGAGTCAGGTGAAGCAAAATGCAACAGTGGACAGGGTCACGGCTACAATTCAAACCCATGTATAAATGGAAATAGGCAGTGGCCACAACAACCAAGAAATATATAAGTGCAGACAAGCTAATTGAGTGCCAAACTTCGAGTCAAGCAGCAGACAGGGAAGTGCAGCCTCAACATGAAGTTTAACAATGCCAACAAATGCAAGAAGCAAGTGGCAGTAGTTTAAAACTTCCACAAGTGAATGTAAAATATGTATACAAATGAATGTACATAATAAACTGCACATGGCTAAACAATTCAGAGGTGCACGAGAAGCAGCATAACTCAAATGAGCAAGTGCACAAGGCTGTGTACAATATAAAAATGCAACTGCAAATTACATGGGGGATGACACTGTAAAATGAACCAAAGTTCGACTGAGAAATGAATAAGGCAAGCCGACATCAGTGACACAGGTACGAAGATTGACCAGAAATGCAACTCCCAGCAAATGCATAAATATGAATCAAACTCATATACACTGCAATAATACCAAAGAAACATGAAAAATGCATAACGAGTATGCAACTACAAAAATAGGAGGAGGGTGAGGGCACCAAGGGTATGGCATCACAGCACACACACTCATGAATGCAATGGTACAGCTGATACAAACTGCAACAATCAATATACTGCAAGTACGACAGGTAAGAGATGGACACAGAGATGGTCAGAGCCGAGGCTCACAAGGGCCGAGAAATCAAAGCCATAATCCAAAATCAAGCAGCAAAAGATGTAAATTCGAACAACCCAAAAATCATCAACATCAACAAAGTCGAATGGCCGAGATAAAGAGAGCATCGATACCCAAAACAAATCGAATGGCTGAAGTCAGGTACCAAAAATCACAAATTAAACAAGCCAAGAAAATCGCGACCGAAGTCAGGTACCAAAACTTCAAGGCCAAAACACAAAACCACCTATTTATGAATTCGAATTAGATGTGAGTATAATACTCACCTTGTCGACGAATTGAAGCTATCAACCGAAGCCCAATCGAGCACGAGCACGTCGAATTGAAGAAGCCAGCATCATAAATTTTGAACGCGCCCTAGCTTCAGACGAACGAAGACGAGATGCCACCATTTATTTTCTTTTGAGGGTTTTAGGGTTACGAACGAAATAAAAGAAAAATGGTAAAGGGGCGGGTCGAGTTTCTTGAAGAATGGGTCGGCATTGAGATAAAGGGGACGTGTACATTTGCTTTGCAAAATTTTCACGGCCTCAAACATTTGAAAATGTTGGCCGAGAATTTATTTTAAAGCCCGAAATTTCTTTTAACAATTTATAAAAGAATTTTAATTCAAAATTTAAAAACTTCAAATAGAAATTTGTGTCAATATTAATCGTTTAAATTGTTGATTATAATTGATGCAAAATACTGGGTTGTTACAGACTCCCCTCCTTAAAGAAATTGCGTCCTCGCAATCCTAAGGAATAAATGGTCAAAAGGTAACAACCATAAGAGCATATCATCACAAGATGAAGAAATTTGAAAGTAGGAAGTTCACCATATAGAGCATGAAAGTGAAAGCATGAACGTGTTTGCTCGATTAATTCTCTGGATTCCAAAGTGAAATCCATAGAACTAGAGAACACTGAACTTTCACGAGAAGAACATCTTTATTTCGAAGGTGCTGAACCCCCGAAACATTGATGTGAATAGAATGTTGCTCAAAGTCAAATCTGGTGAAACTTCAATTTCTTCAATAATACCCGGCTCAAGAATAAAATCGGAATCCCTAAGGCATTTCCGTAGAAGGAAGACGCGTGAAACACGTCATGAATAACAGAAAATTGAGCCGGTAATAAGAGGCGATAAGCCAAGAAACCAATACGTTCAGTGATAGGAAATGGCCCAATATATCGAGGCACTAACTTTCCCGACCGACTGAAACGCACAATACCTATCATAGGTGAGACACGAGTAATTTGGAACAACAGCGTAGTACAATAACCATACGCCAGATGAATCAAAGCTTCATTAATTCGGAACGCCGACGTAGTACAAAAACAGTACGTCCAATGAACCGATCACCAATAAAGAACATCAGACGCAAGTCCATAAAAGGAATGAGACGAAGCTCAATAAAACGAAGTACATCGAAATGTCTGATGAACTTGGAAAAAAGATGATTCCATGCGGACATCACCAAAGAAACAACCACTTGTTGCCTACGACTAAGTGTATCGGCAACACGATTTCCCATCCGGGAGTGGTAAATAATATTAAGATCATAAGATGTAAGGAACTTGAGTCAACGTGGTTGACGCAAATTAAGTTCCTTATGAGAAAATAAATATTCCCAAGATTCATGATCAGGGTAGAGAACAAATTTCTCACCCAATAATAATGATGCCAAATTTTGAAGAATGAAATCAATAGATGTGAATAGATCATGAGTGACATATCTAGTCTCAATAGGCATTAATGATTTAGAAACACAAGAGACAGCACGTTCTCTTATGCAAGAGAATGGCATGCAAACCAATACGATTAGCATTGGTACAAACGATGAAGTCTTGGTTCCCTTCGGGAATCGTAAGAATAGAAGTATCGGAAAAGAGTTGTTTTAAATAATATTCTTTCCCGAAAAGCTAAAACTTTCGAAATTTACGGTTTACTTTATGTAATTATCTTTTTAGAAAAATTTACATTTTGAAATTCAATTTACTGTGTCTGATTGTCTCATCAAAGCGTCTAGGAGATTCCTATCGATAACGTTGATCAAGCGCATCGACCAGAATTCTTAAAGCACTCAATGGGCAATAGAATCACAAAATATTCTTTTAATTTCAAAAAAGGAATTCACAAATTTTCAATCTCAAACGGACAAGTCCGGAATTAAACGAATCAGTAAAAGAAAGGGGTCATAGTCCTCGATTTTGCTGAAACATTTAAATCGCTTCCTCATTCTTTTGAAAGCGTAAACTATAAAAATTTTGAAAACGATTTTTATTTTGAAACAATTTTTAAAACACGTGATTAAAACAGCGATATCAGTAGCAACTTCGATAAGTGGATTTTCATTCATCAAAAATGTCACAAGAATCTTCTCAAAGATAGAAAGGGGTATCATACCCTAAACTTGTATTCATAACAAGTCAATGACACACGATTCACCAATGCACAAAAATTGATAAAACTTATCAATAGAAATCACGAAAATTGGTGAAGCACAAATTCCAGAAGACTACACAAGAAATCTAGAAATCACAAGATAAGAGTATGAAAACTCGAACGGGAGTATGAAAACTCGAATGAGAGTATGAAAACTCGAACGGAGTATGAAAACTCGAAGGAGAGTATGAAAACTCGAACGGAGTATGAAAACTCGAAGGAGAGTATGAAAACTCGAACGGAGTATGAAAACTCGAACGGGAGTATGAAAACTCACCTACACGCGAGCATGAAAACTCATCAGCACATGTAACGCAAAGCGAGAACGGGAGCATGAAAAATCACCTACACGCGAGCATGAAAACTCATAAGCAAATGGAACGCAAAGCGAGAACGGGAGCATGAAAACTCACCTACATGCGAGCAAGAAAACTCATCAACACATGCAACGCAAAGCGAGAACGGGAGCACGAAAACTCACCTACATGCGAGCATGAAAATTCATCAACATGTGCAACGCATAACGAGAACGGGAGCACGAAAACTCACCTACATGCGAGCATGAAAATCATCAACACGTGCAACGCAAAGCGAGAACAGGAGCACGGAATCTCACCTACACGTGAGCATGAAAATCATCAACACGGGCAACGCAAAGCGAGAACGGGAGCACGGAATCTCACCTACACGCGAGCATGAAAATCATCAACACGTGCAACGCAATGCGAGAACGGGAGCACGGAATCTCACCTACACGCGAGCATGAAAATCATCAACACATGCAACGCAAAGCGAGAACGGGAGCACGGAATCTCACCTACACGCGAGCATGAAAATCATCAACACGTGCAACGCAAAGCGAGAACGGGAGCACGGAATCTCACCTACACATGAGCATGAAAAATCATCAACGCGTGCAACGCATAACGAGATGCTATCTCATGGTTGCAAGCCATTAATTTTGACACACGAATGGCCCGAAGACCGTGTGGCGCTACCCCACATATGTGAGACGGAATCACATAGATTGAGGTCTAGACTAACCAAAAATCAAATAGGTATGTGTGAACGAAATCACACAAGTGGTGTCTAGGCTAACCGAAGAGGTATGTGTGAACGAAATCACACAAATGGTGTCTAGCCTAACCAAAAGGAGACATCGCACAATTGCTAGTCTAAATCATAAGAATGATCGTCATGATCAACGAGAAGTGTCAATTACACTAAGTTAGTGAATATAAAAGTTTAGCTTCATGTCCCATAACCACTTGCTTAACTTAAATATTTACGAACAAACTGTAAATCTTCACTAATAAAGTTGTCACAAGAGGTTCAATCGAATAAGTCCAAGAATTAACCGACGAAGCAAACGCAAGCGTTTCATACCACTTGTTTTACTAAGCCGTTTAATTAGATTTCTCATCCGAGTGAGGTAAAGGCTTGTATATACTAGTAGATTGAAAAATGGTTTAGGAAAAGAGTTTGATATTGAAAATAGAGTTGAAAACATTTTGATAAAAGAGTTTTGATATTTACTACTAGTATTGAAACCTTTATATTTTTAAAGTGACAAGTCGCAAAAATGATTGTAGAAACAATCAATCACAAGAATTTCACATACGAAGACGTGAATAGAATCCAAAGAAATCGATACCGAATTCATCGAAAGGTATGTTCACAAAAATCCCGAAGAAAAGATCATCAAAGTTGCTAATAAATGATAGCAACAAATCGGGAAATAATCATGAATCGACTAAATTTGGAAACCAAATGAATTCACTAAAATTCACATTCGAAGACGTGAATTAAAATCCAAAGAATTCGATTCCAAATCCATCAAGATAGGAATACCCAAAAATTCCTGAAATAGAAGTTATCAAAGTCGACAAAAGTGATAACAACTAATCGGAAAAGAAGAATCGATCAACAATTAGAAAAACGAAGCAAAACGAGCATAAATGCATGAATGACTTTAACAAAAGTAAAAGTCAAGTCAATGTCGATATCGACAAGGCAAAGTCAAAGACAATTCCTTTTATACCAAAGAAATTTTAAAACTATCAGAGAGAGGCACATGAAAGCCAACAAACCATGGATAACCAGACAGAGTCGACAATTGAAATGCAATTTGTCTCAAAGATTGATACCCAAAACCCAATTGTATGGAGACTGCATTAAGTACACGAATCAGAGATAAGAATGCATATATACAGCAGTTCGAATAAACAATGCGAGTTCAAATCGAAGTGGGTACAAGTTGCAGCAATATGCAACTTGGTATAGCATATACACAAGAATACTTAGCAGTGCATACTCGAATGAGCAAGTGCAACAGAGAATAGCAGCAATGCTCATGAATAAGAGTTAGGAATTCATACCTAACAAATCAAAGATGACCTTAGGCAAAGATGAGAGATAAAACATCGACAAATAGTTGTAACACATGTTCCATCTAAGTTATGTTTTATATTCGTCCTAAACCCTAGGCTCTGATACCAAGCTGTGACGCCACACCTCTATACCCACGCTAGCCAAGAACACTACGGTGTAGTGCTGTCAACTAGCACGGAGAATAAGGCTGTTGAGGAGCGACTATCCGTGTAATTGCCTTGTGCGAGCACCGATATGCCAGATAGTAAAAACGTGCATTTCATTTCAGGAGGAAATCCGACATGCCGATACAAACTCAAAGCTACTACACAGTGGCTATAATAGTCTAGGACAAAATATATAATAATAACACAGATAATATGAATGAAGAACATAGATAAAACAGAAAGTCTCATATATATAATAACTGATATCAGTTACAATACATTTGACACGGTACATGTGATACAACTACAACAGTTGACTCAGGAAGTTACATATACAAGTACATTAACGTATATAATATACATGAATACATATCTTCCTATACTATGACAAGACAACTCCAAAAGATATGAAAAGTCTTCATAGCTCAAGCAGCATCCCAAAGCAGAATATCTACAACCTGAAAATACTCGGTCTGACCTGAGTATTAAATTCAAAAGAAAATAATTCTCGGGTCAGTCTAATTCAAACTCAGTTATTAGTGAACAGAAGCAATAATAATTAAATAGAAATTAGACGACAGTCAAAATAAATTTACCTATCCGATTCTCAAGTAAAGAAAGCGGATAACGGTAAATACAACGCGAACCAATTCAAACAATTGGAAACATCAATTAAGACGTCAACTCGAGTAGGGCTACAGTATACGCAAGCGTGTACTGTCACGCCACTACAACATATGGAATACGAAATAGATCCATAAATCAAAAGCAAAAGAAATAACAATAAAACCAATACCGTGTGGCTGCAGTTCACGCTTGCGTGCACTGCCTTGCCACTATAGTGATGATGCACCCAATGAAAATTCACAAGCATCGCCGTGAAGGTCATAAGGCCGAGTGTCGATTAAATTGCAGAGTCAAATGCGAGGTCAAGCCTAATGAATTTAGGCTCAACACAAGGCGATGAGCAAAGTAGCAAGTCATGTACACTAAAACAAAACCAAGAAACATATAAATGCACATGAACAAGTACTGTGCATATACAATTGCACATAAACAAGTGTAGTTCAATGACTAGACTAGCAAATGTAGTAAACAAGTGATGCAGGCAACAAGTGCACCAGCAGAACAAGTTGAAACAAAGTGCACAAGCATCTCGACCTAAAACAGAAACAAGGGGCACAGGTGCAACACAGTTCAGTACATGCACAAAAGGCAGTGAAACAGACATGTACAACCAAGCAGCAGTTAACAAGTATCATAAAAATTTAGTTCCAAGTCAAGTATTAATGATCTGGACAAAACAAGGTACCAAATGAAATTACGTACCTACATACCTAAATGTTTGTACACAAGTGGATGGATACATATGCTGAACTAGTGTGCAAGTGAATACAACGTGAGCACAACAGTGCCCAGATGAGTCAAAACAGCAAGGCACTGCAACAAATTCTAGTAACATCTAAATGAAAATCAAGGCTACATCTGCAAATGAATCAGGTGAAGCAAAATGCAACAGTGGACAGGGTCACGGCGACAATTCAAACCCATGTATAAATGGAAATATGCAGTGGCCACAACAACCAAGAAATATATAAGTGCAGACAAGCTAATTTAGTGCCAAATTTCGAGTCAAGCAGCAGACAGGGAAGTGCAGCCTCAACATGAAGTTTAACAGTGCCAACAAATGCAAGAAGCAAGTGGCAGTAGTTTAAAACTTCCACAAGTGAATGTAAAATATGTATACAAATGAATGTACATAACAAACTGCACATGGCTAAACAATTCAGAGGTGCATGAGAAGCAGCATAACTCAAATGAGCAAGTGCACACGGCTGTGTACAATATAAAAATTCAACTGCGAATTACATGGGGGACGACACTGTAAAATGAACCAAAGTTCGACTGAGAAATGAATAAGGAAAGCCGACATCAGTGACACAGGTACGAAGATTGACCAGAAATGCAACTCCCAGCAAATGCTTAAATATGAATCAAACTCATATACACTGCAATAATACCAAAGAAACATGAAAAATGCATAACGAGTATGCAACTACAAAAATAGGAGGAGGGTGAGGGCACCAAGGGTATGGCACCATAACACACACACTCATGAATGCAATGGTACAACTGATACAAACTGCAACAATCAATATACTGCAAGTACGACAGGTAAGAGATGGACACAGAGATGGTCAGAGCCGAGGCTCACAAGGGCCGAGAAATCAAAGCCATAATCCAAAAATCAAGCAGCAAAAGATGTAAATTCGAACAACCCAGAAATCATCAACATCAACAAAGTCGAATGGCCGAGATAAAGAGAGCATCGATACCCAAAACAAATCGAATGGCCGAAGTCAGGTACCAAAAATCACAAATTAAACAAGCCAAGAAAATCGCGACCGAAGTCAGGCACCAAAACTTCAAGGCCAAAACACAAAAACACCTATTTATGAATTCGAATTAGATGTGAGCATAATACTCACCTTGTCGACGAATTGAAGCTATCAACCGAAGCCCAATCGAGCACGAGCACGTCGAATTGAAGAAGCCAGCATCATAAATTTTGAACGCGCCCTAGCGTCAGACGAACGAAGACGAGATGCCGCCATTTATTTTCTTTTAAGGGTTTTAGGGTTACGAACGAAATAAAAGAAAAATGGTAAAGGGGCGGGTCGAGTTTCTTGAAGAATGGGTCGGCATTGAGATAAAGGGGACGTGTACATTTGCTTTGCAAATTTTTCACGGCCTCAAACATTTGAAAATGTTGGCCGAGAATTTATTTTAAAGCCCGAAATTTCTTTTAACAATTTATAAAAGAATTTTAATTCAAAATTTAAAAACTTCAAATAGAAATTTGTGTCAATATTAATCGTTTAAATTGTTGATTATAATTGATGCAAAATACCGGGTTGTTACAACCTCTCTCAAGATCGGTGATTTCGCCAATCTTTGAATGATTTGTAAAGGGGTGAAACTTCTTTACAATTGGCATTGATTCACCAGAGATTTATATATCCTCGGTTTACAATGCTATCTATTTCTTGCTCTACCCGGATTCTATCTCTGGCGATTGAATGTCGATTTGCCTTAGATTTCCGAATCGATTATATTCATGAATTCACGGTTGACCGGTTAAGGTCGCCCGCGATTTATATAAGCTTATCATCTTCTACTTGGTAATAAAATTATCTTATCTTTGTTCGAGCTTATCCTCGAACCAGAATTCTATTTGATTAGAGTCCTCTAAATTTGAATCTCTGTTTGATTGAAATCTATCCTTGAATCATTCTTTGAGAATTTGTGTTTGGTTGTATTTTGGAATTTGTGCATACATCGAAAATATTATTTTGATAAA
Source organism: Allium cepa (assembly GCA_030765085.1). Taxonomy (NCBI): domain Eukaryota; kingdom Viridiplantae; phylum Streptophyta; class Magnoliopsida; order Asparagales; family Amaryllidaceae; genus Allium; species Allium cepa. The sequence goes on along the minus strand of CM060929.1, from coordinate 870,279,692 downwards.
GATGACCTTATTTTGTACATAAAAGTAAAATGTTTTCGATAAAGATTTTATATCTTTTAAAAATGGAAATTTGAACTTTTGAAAGGATTTGAAAATTTGAAAATTTATAAGAAATTTGATTTAGACAAAAAAATGATTTATAACAGAAGGGTTTGAATTTGAATTTCGAGGAATCGAACTCCGGTGTTTTATAATATGTTTTAGGATTTTGGAAAATATATAATAATAATAATATAATTTAAAGATATTTTTCGAATAAGACTTGTTTCGAATGTATTCGAATGAATTCCAATGATTTCGAAGAGATTTCAAAGAAGTTTTAAGAAAATAAAAGTCCAGAACCCACTTATGTCGCTGGAAAATAATTTCGGTGATGAATGCATGCATCATCGACATTGATTTTCGAGTTTCTGAGTGGGGGAGAGACCAATCCAATAGCTTTGCTATGCGAGTGGTTTTATGAAACCAAATTTTGATTTCAGATTTCGAAGTACGGTTTAATGTTCGAAATATATATATATATATATATATATATATATATATATATATATATATATATATATTAAATGATTTAAAACAAGCGATGTTCAATCCTTGAGATTCAGATTTGTTTTGGTATAATCTTATTTATTGGAATTGATTTACTGATTTATTGGTGATTTCCAACTCTTGGATTTGAAAATATGATTTCTTCAACTATTTTGAAGGTTCGAGCATTTTCAAATCAAGGTTAACTTTTCAAAGCTAAGAAATCTTGAAAGGTATAAGGTATTTGATAAAGAATATAAGTTTAGTTTTGTATGATTTAATTATAAGGTAATATGATTTATATAAGTTTGAAACTGTTTGTTGAGTGAAATAAATAAGACTATTTTGAATTATAGTGGTATGAAATATAGATTTGAAATGTTTTGAATAAAGTATATATATAGAATAATAATCTTTCCAATGGTAAATTGGATTTTTCATATTGAAATAAATAGTTTGAAGATTTAAAAAAATGGTTTTAAACTTTGTAACCATTTTAGATATTTTGATGATTGAAATGGTTTGGAAATGATTTAATCTTTATTGTGATAAAGAATGTGAAATTGAAATGATAATTGTTTTTGGATAAATGAATATTTGAAGTTTATATTTGTATGAAAGGATATTTGGTTTACTAGCAATTTGAGTTTATTTAAAAAAAATAATGGATTTGTGAAATTAATATTTCAAAACTAAGTAATAATGAAGTAAAATTTGAGATATATGAAATTATAAAATTTAGTTTCTGGAATATGATATATTTAAGCTTTGAAATATATTAAAGATTGAATAGTTTATTTTGTGGATCAAATCTTTATTTGAAATTTGATAATATTTGAAATGGTTTTGTTGGAAAACTAAATTGAATCGAAACTGATGGTTTGAATTGAATTAAAATTGGAAATTTTAGATTTGGGTTTAACTGAATAAATTTGTGAAATGTAAATAACTAAAGGAATGTTTTATGATTTCAAATGTATGATTTCGAAATGTTATGATTTTCAAAGTGTAATGATTTCAAGTATTTTGGTTTCGAAAGATTTATAACTTTGGAAGTATTATGATTTTTGAAAGTGAATATATGTTTGAAATGAATTTGTTTGACATAATTTTTTGTTGATTTGGGAATTTGGATTATTTTCTAAATCTATTGTTTTAAGAAACTTTGAAACTAAATATATGTAATCAGGAAGAAATGATTTGGTGAGATCATATATGGTTTTGAAACTGAATTGATACTGAAATGGTTTGAAATTGAGAACCTTGTTTATTTAAATACTTTGATTTGGGAGTTATCGAACTTATATAAATGGATTTGTATAAGTATGAAATTGATTTGTATAAGTATGAAGTGATTTGAAACTATTGTTTTGTAAAGGTACTCAACTTGTAAATTGAAATCTTGTATAATCTAAGTCTATATAAGTGTGATTTGATATACTATTGATTTTGGGAAGTATTCGATTTGAAATTAAATCTTATATATAATGGACTTTATATAAGTATGATATTTGAAAATGATTTGAAAGGTACTATATGATACATATTTTCGAAGTAGAGATATGGAAAGTGCCTTCTGCTAGATATCCGCTTTGTGGCCACAATGTGGATTCATTCTATCGATATTATTTTATCTGATTTGGGTTTTCCAGATATGATACTCGAGTGTCCATCGAATTCCATGGCGATCTCCATGGTCTTATGTTTGCGACTGCATAGCGCTACCTGGCTGAGATGGCCTAGGGGTACGGATTATTTTCTGGGGGATCCAGGCGTAACCATTGTGTATCCTGCAATTTATGTAGGTCGCATTAGTAGCGAAAGTGCCTGGCTGAGACGACCTAGGAGTACGGATTGTTTCCTGGGGGATCCAGGCGTAACCATTGTGTATCCTGCATTCTACTAGTAATCATGGCGTAACTGCAGGGCTGAGAAAGCTTATGGATACGGATTATTTTCTGGGGGATCCAAGCATAACCATTGTGTATTTGCGATCCATGTTTAGACAAATTTTTTCTTTAATTGATTTGTTTGGATTGTACTTTCCATATCTGTTGTTTTTAAAAGGTTTTTCAAGTATTTTCACTGGGTGTTGAAACAAGTCTACTAAGTACTTAGAGAATTCTAGCTTTGCGCCTGATCAACGCATGGCCGGAGTCTGTAGGAACGAAAGTAAACTTGTTAAGACATCGAGTTATAAAAGTATTTTGATAAAGTATATTATATAAAGGATATTTTGATCATTTATTTTACTTTCCTAAATAATTTAAAATGCTTTAAAATATTGTTTACTTCGAACTATCAAATTTGAATCAAATGACTATTTGTCATATTATAAATTGTTTAATATGTTGTAAATATAAGATTTTAAATTGAAATTTATATGGTTTTAAAATAATGGTCCATCCTTATGTTCCAACCTATTTTTCCTTCTAGCTATTCCTACCTTCTTCTTCTTTGAGGGTCCTTTCCGCAATTGTGGAAAGAGTTGGTTCTTTGGGTTATCGTCTGGATTTGCCAAGAAGCTGTTTGGAGTGCATGATGTATTCCATGTCTCACATCTTCTCTAATATCTTTGTAACTCATCTCTTATTTTTCGGCCTTCTGCTTTTGATAGTTTGGATATTTAGCTTAATCTGGCTGTCGAGAGTAAGCCACTTCGTATTGTCAGCAGAGGTACGAAGCAGCTAAGAAGGGAATTTGTTAGTCTGATCGAGGTACGATGGGGTACTGATGATCGAGATTGTACCTGGGTGACGGAGGAGAACATTCATGCTTCGAATCTGAAATTTTTTTTCCACGTACTATTTGTTGTTTATCTTGCTTTTCCTTATTTTCCTTGTTCGTTCTTTTCGAGGACGAAAAGATTTGAGTGGGGGAGAGTGTAACAAACCAGTATTTCGTGATTATTTTAATTGTTTATTTTAATTATTTAAATTGAAATTCCTGATTAAAAACTTTATTATATTTATTAAAATGAATACATTTTGTTGTTTTAAGAGTATATTTTGATTTTTGTGTGAATTATAATTTCAAACTGAATAAATAGGATATTTCCAAAAAAGTGGATTTTTGGTCAATCTGGTCAAACTTTTACTTTTAAATTTAAAATTTAAATATTTTAATTCTTGAATTATACCTTTTATTATGAAAATAAATTTAATTTCATGAATACTACTTTTCGTTTCGTTGAAATCCGATTTATATTGTGAAAGTTATGTTTTTTAGAATATTGGGTGTAAATTGATTTATTTAATAAAATTTTCTATTTTAATTTATATAAATAATATTTTTATTTATCAAATCATGTTGTAATATGTGTTATATGACATGTTAGGCATATATTTTATTTTAAAACATATTTAATGTGTTTTTATAATTTTTCCAAAGCTTAGTGTGCTTATTTTCAATTTTTATAACCTAGTTTCTATTTTTAAGTTATTTTCTAAATTTAGTTATATTTATTGAAAATTTTATCTATTTATTTTATTCATTGATTATTTTGCTGTGTTTTTATTTTATTTATAATCATTTTATATGTATTTAGAAATGTAAAAAGATTTTTGAAAGTATGAAGAGTTTTGACCTTTTGTATACCTTGCCTTTTCACATTTCAACTTACCTTTTCACACATATGCCTTCATCTCCTTTGTATTGCTTTGGCCGACCCCTACATGACCTCAACCTGACCTTAACCTGATCCAAAACCATCCTATTACAGTGCCTTTCCAGTCCATAGCTGAAGCACAAGTGGTTGAATGCAAGTGCAAAAGTTTAGCTATGTATTGTACTTATATTTCTAGCTTTGTTTATGATAGTTTGGTTTGAAATTTATGTATTGTACTTTGTTTCGTTTGTTATGAAACAAGGCTATTATCTTTATCTCTCCCACACTCGAATCTTGTCATGCGATCGTGCCTTTGTGGATCTCAGTTTGTGTACTTTGGTTGTTGTCTTCAGCTTATACCAGTGAGTGATTCTCACCGGACGGTTTTGTACTTATATGACTAGTAAACCGATCACATTTGAATCTATAAAATGCATCACCATGTTACACCTGCTATGTTATGATCATATGATGTTCACCCATGCTTATTTACCTGTTATATCATCTGTTACTGTTATATAATGCTATTCTGTTATTTATATCAGTTTATCACACTATAAGTTCCGTTTAGATTAGAATCACTATGAGTTGAAATGATACATACCCGAACGAACCTTAGAATAGGGAAAAATTGTTATGGGCTAAAATGATAGGCCTGAGTGATTTTTATTTATTTCTTTTAATTGGGATTGCGGGTTTGAAATGATCAAACCCAGATTTTCTTTGTAAATTACGAATTGAAATGATGTACTATCCGAATCACTTTACCTAGCTAGAAAATGATATAGAGATTCGTGGTTAAAATATATTTTTCTAAAATTTTTAAAGTATTTTTAGAAATGTAAATATTATAACATTTTGATTTAAACTTAATTAAAAATGATTTTTGTAAAGTATTATTGATTTTATAAAAATTTGTAAGTGAAATAAATTAATGGTAAAGTAGAAATTTGAAATATAAGTTATTTTGGAAATTTTGATTTGGTTATAAATGGAATTTAAATTAAGTAGGAAAATATGATAAATAGATATAAAATTTGATTTAAACTGAAGTTAAAATGATTGTTATAAAGTAATAATTATTTTTGAATAAATTAAGACTTGAAATAAATGAATATGTAAGTTGAATTTTGAAATATAACTTAAATTGGAAATTTGTGAATTTTGTTTAAAAGTGAATTTTAAGTTAAGTAAATAAGATGAAAAATAAGATATTTGAAAATTTAACCTTAAGTGTTAAGTTAAAAATTTAATTTAATGAATTGAATTTTAACGCTTGAATTTAATATGTGAATTATTATTCAATTTGGATTTTTGAATGAATATTTAACTTTATAGAATCATGAATATAAGGATTATTAAATGATTATTTTAAAAGTGAAAATGTATGATTTCATAAGTTTAAAATGATTTAAATAAAAATTTAATTGTTTATGAAAGTATAGTGAATATTTGGAATTTAATTGACAGCATTTTTGAAGTGCTATTATTTCTAATGCAAAGGATATTACAACATTTGTAAATGCTGTAGTTGATAGAAATGAACTAAATGGCTAAAATGGACTAAGGGCTATTACAGCACTTGGTAAGTGCTGTAGTTGCTGGACTTAACTAAAGTTTTAATTGAAATCTAAACCTACTACAGCATTTTACATGCTGTCTTTTGTTAAATTGAATTGTTTTTAAACATAAATTTCCGTAGCATTTTCTAAGTGCTTTGAAAGTTGAATTTTCACTGTTTTAATAAATTTAAGTGAATAAATAAACTTTGAAAGGGCTAAAATTTTGGGAATTAAATATTTGATTTTAAATATAATGACTTCAAATTTTAATGGTTTAAATGAAGTAATTTGATTTGAAATATAAACCATTTTGAAATGTTACTTGGAAGGATATTTAAATTAAATAAAATGAATGTGGTTTTGGAAAGATGTTATATTTTGATATTTGAAATGAATTTGAAATGATATTGAATTTTGAAATTGATATTTGATTTAGAAGTATAAAATAACTTTTTTGTAATTTAACCACGAGATGTATTTAATTTATAGTTTAACGAATCCTAAGAGGATGGGCGATCACATGCATCCTTTAAGTTACTTGTATCTTTATTACAGTTCACTTGAGTTGGTTTACATTATATAAGTATATATGTCCTGACTCAAGTGTTTTGTGTTTTACTTTACGCTCGGGTCAGCCTGAGTATTTACAGCTTAGCTTTGGATTTTTTTTGGAGCTAGTAATCGCTGGAGATTCTGCTTGTCTAGTTATCTATTCCCTTTCAATTTCAGTTGTTCTATTTCAGCTCGGGTATTTATAAACTTCAATGTATTTGAGATTTCTATTGTATATGTTTTTAGACTGATGTTATGTATTATGTTTTAAGAGTTGTTATAGTAGCTTCATGAACTACTATGATATTTTAATTTCCACTGCGAGTTATTCTGATATTTCTGTGTCTGTGATTCTATTACTGTATTTCATTTGCTCCAAATTTTATTACAATGTGGTATTTTGAGCAATTCAAGTCCGACATGTGTTTATATGAATGGCTGAAAATATCTGGTTGTTACATCTTTCTTTTTCCCCAACAATCTATCTCTTTCGGCACTAGATCGTCGGCATAACATACTATGGAGTATTTTGTGTCGATTTTCGTGGGTCGAGAAGGGCAGGTCGTCACATCTTTGGTGTTGAAATTTTATAACTTTGGAATACTATGATTTTAAAATGATGTCATATTGATTTGGTTTTTAAAAGGGAAATGATATCGTATTATATGGTTTTGAAATTGATAGTATATACTGGCTTTGAAGTATAACTTATTTTGAAATGACCGCGGAGTTATAATAACGTTTGATTGTTGAAGTGACCAGGATCGAAAGTTGTCGTACTCTCTGCCAACTCCAAAAACCATTTTAACAACCGTGTACGTGGTGGAGATTCCAGAATGAAGTAGGATGGTGGCGGCGTTTCCTTTGAGGTAAATACGTGGACTCGACTCCCGTGAGTTGGCATAAGGTGGCTAAAACAGGAGCGATCGACGGGCTAAGAAGGTAGCACCTTTTATCGGACACATCCCTTCGATATTATACTCTGACTTTTGGATTGATTCGGTGGCCACTTTTGATTTTTGATTTGGGGGTATGGCTCGAGGTGGGTGGTAGCTGCACGTTACCACCGGCACGGAAGCGTAATTGGTATATCTAACCTGGCATTGCTTTCTGTGTCGTGTCACCTACCCTATCGCGCCTTGTACGAGTTTGATTTTCTCCAGTAGCCCGTATGGTATCCTCTGGTGGTTTCCCGATCAGGAGGGACCATGATACTGGATGGACTACTGGGATTATTATTGTTTTAAAGGGGAGATTGGGTAACTCCTTAACGCTATTTAAAAGTAAGTTTATTTTATTATAGACATTATTATAATAGAAAAATATTACTACATAGTAAATAGTTTAACGGATCCTTAGGAGATGTGAATCCCGAGCATTTCTTAAGTTATTGCACTCATGATGACACTGGATAGGAGATGTCAAATCCCATAAACATCTCCGACGCTGTTCCACTCATATTATTTACGGTTGATTTAACTTATATAAGATCTTTTAGTGCTGACTCGAGTGTTTTGTATTTTCAATTCGCTCGGGTCAGTCTGAGCATTTCAGAATTCGAAGACTTTATATTTGGAGGACGAAGACGAAGATTTATATTACTATTATTTATTGTATTCCACCGCATCACATTGTTCCGCTGCATTGTTATTGATTATTCTCTGGTATGTGTAACTCTGATATTGTATTGTATAAGTATAATCAAATGTTTTTGTAAAACAACTTCATGAACTGTTTATTTGATTATTATATTTTATCGTTCCACTGCAAGATTCTATTTGTTTTTCATTCTCTGCTTTTTTTTATTTACCCCATAACAATCCGCCCTTCTGTATGCTTTAAGTCTGACATGTGTGGTTTATCGTCGATTTAAAACATACAGAAAGGCAGGACGTTACATCTGGTATCAGAGCATTGGTTTAGCGATAAACCTTAGCTTAGCTACACATTCTCTTCAATTTCTTCGAGACAATCACACTTCAACTTCGAGATACGACCCGATAAACTCATCTTCTTCCCCAATTTCAAGCAAACCGAGATAAGATTGATACCTCGTGCACGTGTACGCATCCCCGCAATGCCTCCGATTATCTTCACTATTGCCTTTAGGTCACCGATGACCTGCCTAAGCCTCCTGACCACCCAGGTCGATAAATTTCGCCGCAGTTCAAAATCGAGCAACTCGAAATCACTGGAACCCAAACACCGATCAACAAAACCCGTTCACCATGCCACTTTCGACCATCTAAACACATGTCAGTCAACCTAGACCCGCGTCACATCTTCACACATCAATTCTTCTGGTGCGGTAGCACCCGATGCATTCACGACGACGTACAAACTCGAAAATCATCGCCGACCAAACCCTGTCCTTAAACCCTAAAACAGCTTCGCCGCGCCACCACGATGCATTATAAAATCATCCACTATTTTTTCAATGATCACCAGCAACCCAGCTACCTTCAACAACAAGTATGACACTTAGTTCATCATCGATCGCCGGCGTTTACCCAAAACATGTTTCCCGTTCAACTTGAAAATTCTCACCATCTACTAGCTTAAAAATCACGAGACCTTCATCTAAAATTATCATTTCGTAATTCGGATTTGATTATATAATCAGATCATAAAATTGAAATGTTCGATTTTTCTAATTTATAATGATTTTACTGTAAATTATCTTTTTCACAATAATTACTTAATATTTTTACCTAAAAATATTTTTAAAAGTGACTTACATTTTTATAAACATTTTCTTCTCAGGAGTAATAACTTGAATCATTTTAAATTGGAAGATATGAATTTTCTTGAATTTGTTGACCTGTTAGCTAAATAGAGCCATATATATACACATATACAGGCATGCACACCATATATATAGAGCAATTTAAACCATATTCCAAACAAAACATTCACGCAACCAATATTCACTGCTCACTTCAAGTATCAATCACAATATCAATTTATAGGTCAGTAGTTTGCTCACCTGGATTAAAATATAGAGAGCCAATGAAGCCTGGAAAATGAAATCTGGAAACTTTGATTGATCTTGACTTGCTTGATTTTGTTGAGTTGAATCTATATTTGATGTTGAATTAGCTTGCTTTTTTAACTGAACTAAAGCTTGAAAAACTGAGTTGAATCTTGCATGTTCCTTGATTTTACAGAGCTTGTTTGAGTTGAATCAAATCTTTATGTTGCTTCAGTTTGATTGCTTCAGGTTCAAATGCTTTGAACTTGTTTTGATTTACTCAGGTTTGAACTTGAACTTGAAAGTGTTGTTATTTGATTTCATAAAGCTTTCTGTTTGAATTCCTTTCTTTGCTTTTGGTTTTTTGTCTGGTTTGTAGTTTTAGAAAATGCAGATGAAAGAAAAGAAAAAGTAAAAGTGGAGATGTATCTATAGCCTGGTTTCTTTCTTTATTACATGTTATTTAAAAAAATTAATTTTAAAAGGAAATTGTTTGGCACTTGTCTTTGCGCAATATAATTATCTTACACTTGTTATACATGTTTTTTATTTATCTTACAAATGTTTAAATGCAAGTAATTTGTGTATTAAACCCTTGTTTAATAAATTATAACATATATACAAACTATTTTTATTTCAAAATATATATATAAAATAAAGCTTTGTATTAATTCTTGTTTAAAATTTTAAATTCAAGTTATTATACTTTAAATGAATGTATGTTTATATTTATACATTTTCTATTATTTATATTTGCATAACTTATAATGAAAATGATTTAAAAAAACTAATTTTACATAAATAAATAAACACACATATATATTAGTTTCTTTAAAATATAAAGTTTTGAATCTAACTAATTTTATAAGATATTTACATTTTGAATTTCATATCAAATTTCAAAATACAATCTATATTTATATATAAATAAACAAGCACGTATCTTATTTTTTTGTAAAAATTTAAATTAATTCACAATTAAATCCAAAATTTATATTAATTACCAATTTAAATTTGACTTAAAAACCGGGATCGTTGCAAATAACAAATATGATAATAATATAATAGGCATATATCATCAATATAAATAACTGGTAATAATGTCAGATGTCTGAGGTGAACAGATACAGATAATAGCATATAAATAACAATATAAGTAACTAACAACAGCATATTTCAATTGTCGTTTCAATTAAAATCAAACTTAATAGATACAAGAACGTTAATCATGAGTAATTGCTCACCTTTGAGGCTAGAGAGGGTAGATAATGAAATCGAGTTACGAAATGCAAGCACGAATTCCAAAGCAAAGCAAGAAAGGCATGAATTCGACGAACATAGCTGATAAATTGGAACTGATAAAACGAATCAAAACCATCTTGATATAATAGAACGAAGAGTATATTATATTATTATTATTTCCTTGAAATCAATATTTAATTTAAGACAAATATTAAAATAATATATAAAATTAAAAACATTGTTTAAATTAAATGAATATATTAAAATATAATTCTTATATATTAAATGATATATATACATATATATAAATATATATATATATATATGACTTATACAGCAAAAATCCAAATCTATATATATAATAAACATAGACTGTATATTTCACATATATTAATATATAAAAACTACATACAACCTGACATATGTAAACTAATATAAACTAGTATATACACCTACATAAAGAACTAGTACATCTTACAAAACGTGTAACATATATAAACATATAACTTATACATATATAGTTTGTTATATATCTAAACTTACATAATCCATATATATATATATAAAACTAACATTAGACTAATATATATACTTATACAAACTTACATATATGTATATATTATATTTAGTCATTATTCATTATAAGACAACGCATACAACTTATATAAGACAAGACATTTATAAATATATACAAACATACTTTCAATTAAATATATAGACCTGACATCCCCACAAGTCTTCAAAATCAAACACTGTCAAATATACATAGGTATATATTATCTTTTCAAGCTAGAACTATAGCCGACGTGTGTGTATATATATATATGTGTGTGTGTGTGTGTGTGTGTGTGTATAATAGTAAAATATATGAGTGAACTGATTGACAAACCTACCTAATAAAGCAACTTAAACTAGGCCTATTTCAAAAGCAAATGTAAAAATGAAAATGAAATGGGTAGGAAAAACAAAACTGATATATATATATACATATATACTACAACTTATGTTCCTACATACATTTTTTTATATAAACTTCCTTGTAAATAAGCAGATTTTATACTTATATAAACATGAACAGGTTACACTATACTGTATTATATAATATGAAAACGACATGTATTTTATACTTAAATAGTATTATATTCGAAACCATATATATAGCTGTATGTATAACTGACATACGTAAATCCTATAAATATCTTATGTCATTTATGTATACATTATATATATAGACTATAGACTACAAACTATTGTCTACAACTATATGTACATTTTCTTTCTTTATAATATAAAACTGTAAACATAAATACTTCGTTTATAATAAGCGTTCATATATCTTCACATCAAATTAAATATATATACCTTGTTTATATAAAGAGGGGAAAACTTGAGGCGTTGGCTGAAGTGGGCTCCAGGACCAGCTGTGCTTGCATGGTGGGTCAGTGTGATGTGGTGGCCGAAGTTGCGGAGGAAGGCGGTTGTCTCGGGTTAAGTGATATGTAGGCTTGGAGGCGTTGCAGTCTTTAAGGAGAGGAGATGCGTTAAAGAGAGTGTGGTGGGTAGTCGTATGTGTGAGTGGAAGGTGTAACGATCCGGTATTTTCAATCATTCGCATCTGCACATGTCGGACTTGAATTAGATCAAAATACCGCGTTGTAAACAAAATTTGGCAAATCTCAGAATATATAGTAAATTAATAATCACAGATCACAGAGACAGAGTAAATCATAATGCAGCGGAAGTAAAAGAGATAGTAGTTCATGAAGCTACTGTATATATATATATATATATATATATATATATATATATATATATATATATATAAGATACTTCAAAGTTAAACAAAATACAACAGAAAAGTAACAAGATACACTAGGTACAAACAGAATACATCACTGAAATCACTGGATATTGAAAGCAAAATAGATGGCTGGATCTTCAAGCAAAGCTCCAACTCCGAAGGTGAGTCTTGAATGCTGAATCACTCGGTCTGACCCTAGCATAAAGCAAAACACAAAACACTTGAGTCGGGAAATAAATACTTACGAACTGTAAATCAACTCAAGTGAGTAGTAACAAAATGCATCAATAACTTAAAGGATGCTTGGGACCGCCCATCCTTTAAGGATCTGTTAAACTATTTACAATGTAGTAATATTGCGCTATTATAATAATGTCTACAATAAAATAAACTTACTTTTAAATAGCGTTAAAGGGTTACCCATATAGCCCTCAACACGTAATAGCCCGAGTAGTCCATCCAGTATCATCATACCTCCAGATCGGGAGGCTACCCTAAATACTCCATGGGCTACGGGAGAAAAACAAACTCGTAGTAAAGCAAACTAGGGCAGGTGACACGACACAAAAGGCAATGCTAGGGTAGATATACCAATTATGCACACGGGCTGGCGGTAAGTAGCAGCCACTACACCCACCTCGGAACACACTCCCAATCAAAATCAGAGGATGGCCATCAAATCTATCACAAGTAAGAGTATAGTATCGAAGAAATGTGTCCGATAGAAGGAATGACCTCACTTGGCCCGAGATAGCTCCTGTTTTAGACACCTTGCGCCATTTCTCGGGAGTCTGGTCACGTTCATACCTCGAAAGGATCGTCACCACCATCCTACTTCATTCTGGAATCTCCACCGTGTACACAGTTGTTAAAGTGGTATTCGGAGTTGGCAGAGAGTATGACAACTTTCGATCCTGGTCTCTTTAACAATCAATCGTTATTATAACGCCGTGGTCATTCCAAAATAGTTTATACTTCAAAAATCAAATCATTTCCAAACTATATCCCTTTCAAAATAGTTTATACTTTGAAACCAAAACCATTTTTATTTCAAAACTATATCCAAATCAATACGGTATCATTTCCATTTCAAACATATATTCACCTTTCAAAAATCATAATACTTTCAAAGTTATAACTCTTTCGAAACCAAAATCCTTGAAATCATTACACTTTGAAAATCATAATATTTTGAAATCATACATTTGAAATCATGATACCTTCCTTTAATTCTTTACATTTTTCAAATTTATTCAATTAAAACCAAATTTTCAAATTTTCAATTTAATTCAATTCAAACCCTCGATTTCAATTCAATTCAGTTTCCCAACAAACCATTTCAAGTCTTATCAATTTCAAATACATATTTGATCCACAAAATAAAATATTAAATTTTTGATATATTTTAAAGCTTTAACACACCATATTTCAAAATAAATTTTATAATTTCATATATCTCAAATTTAACTTCATTATTACTTGGTTTTGAAATATTTCATAAATCCGATATCATTTAAATAACTCAAATTACAAGTAAACCAAATATCCTTTCATACTAATATAAACTTCAAATATTCATTCATCAAATAAATCGAATAAATCAAAATCAAATATCATTCCAAATTCACATTCTTTATCAAAATAAAGATCATGTCATTTAAAATCATTTCAATCATTAAAATATCATATTCTTTCAAAACCTCATTATCAAATTATTATTTGAATTCAAATTCGAATATTCAAATTTAAATATCATTTTAAAATCAAATATGTCATTCATTTATTATTCCAAATATCATTACAAAATACATTTCAAAATTCCATTCAAAAACCATTATTTAAATTCAAATTCAATTCAAATTCCTTAAAATTCAAATTTAAATATTAAAATATATTTAAAACTCCTAAAACTTCATAAATAATCAGTTCCAAAAGTTAAATCGTTTAACACTTTAAAATATAACTCAAATAGTGTTAAAATTTATAACATTTCAAAACATTGTCAAATTATAGCAACGACAACATTTATAAAGTGCTATCATAGCTCATAGTTTCCAAAATAGTTTATTCAGGAACAACGACATTTATAAAATGCCGTAATAGATATTTAGTTATTTCAAATATAGCAAAATTCAAAAAAAAACAGCACTTAAAAATGCTGTCATAAGACCACAGCATTTTTGGAAATGCTATTAATAAAATTCCAGATTTTATTATAACGTCAAAAACATTAACACTCCAAATTTTTATTATTTTAAACTTATAAATCGTATTTCTAGACTTCATAATTTCACATTTAAATAATTTTAACATATGATTTATCACAACAAAATTTTATAATTAAATATCCAATTTAAAACTCAATTCATTTGTTAAGTCAAAATTCACTGTTTTCTTAACTTATTAATTTAACCAAAACTTAAGATTTTACTTCAAATATCATTTCAAAACTTTAAATTTAATTTCCATTATTTATCGACATTTTAAAAATAAAATTTGAAGTAAAATATCACATTTTCTTCAAATTTACATACATAATTTCACAAATACAAAACTTAATATTTAGCCTTCTTAAAACCATAAAATATATATTTTTAAAACAAAATTTCATAATTTAAAAAATACATATCTTAAGAAAAATCATTTAAAAATATACCACGGAGTTTGTGTATAATTTTCTAACCTAGGTCAAGTGATACAGATATGTATCATTTCAATCCGCAATTTAAAAAGAGAACCCGGGTTCTATCATTACAAACCAGCAATCCCAAGTCAAATAAAATAAATAAAAATCGCTCAAGCCTGTCATTTCAGCCTATAACAATTTTTTCTTATTCTAAAGTCCGTTCGGGTATGTATCATTTTAACCCATAGAGATTCTATTCTAACAGAGAACTTGCAATGTGAACATATGCATAAACAATATAAACAATTATACTAACATGTCAATGTCACAATATGCTGTCATATATCATATGTCAGGTGATAATTAACAAAGTAAACTTGGTAATAACATGGCGTAGCATATCATATAATCATCATTTACTTGCTTAGCATTTTAATTACTAATCACTTGTCATCCATTTACCATTTCATAAGTAACAATGTCAGAGTGAGAAAGACTCACCTTTATCAGAGCTAGAGACCACTACGACACACAAGAATGATTCCAAATGCACGACAAGCACGATACAACATGACTTTTGATTTGAATGAATGGAGAGTATTGATATTGATCATGTAAACAACAAACAAAACAAGACCATCTAAACATATATTTAACATAAAACACATTGAAATAATTTTAAATAAGAAGCAACAAAGAATAAAATGATTTGACCTTGCTCTAACCACTCAAGTGCTCGGCCATAGTGGTTCATATGCTTAGCCATGATGATTAGGCTTGGGATTGGGTCAAATAGGCACGGCTATAAGGAGATGAAGGGGTAGGAGAGTTACAACATAGGGTAGGTCAAAGGACAAGGAAAAAGGAAGGTTTTTGGTGCTTGTATGCTCGGCCTAGTGCAATATTAGGCTCGGTCATGCATGGTTCAGGTCTGGACAGAGGGGAGGCTGATGGTCAGGGGTCAGGTCATGGTGGTGGTGGAGCAAGGGGAGGTGGCCGAGGCAATATGTGGTGGTGGTGATGAAGCTAAGGTCGGCTATGCAATGTTTTTAAAGAGTTTTTGCAACATTTTTTGTGGTGTTTTATTCATAGAGCAAGGCATGGCCAGATATGATTTGAAGGGTAGCTGTTTGGAAGAGGATGATGAAGAGGAGGAGATGGTGGTGGTGGTTGGTGAAGGTGGTGAAGGATTAGGCCGAGCAAAGCTTTGAAGAGGAGGAAGCAAATCAATGAAAAAGAAGAAGGAAAATGAAAAAAATGAAACCATTACCAAATTTTCTTTGGCCGTGAGAAATGAAATGAAGAGAAGTTTTCTCACATGAATTACAATAAGAAACTCACGGCTATAGGATACAAATGTATGGCCAAAACAAGAAATGAATGGACAAGAAAAATGAAAAGGCAAGGCTAATGAAAAATCATAGAAAATGAAAAGCTTTTTGTCCCTAGGAATTTCTAATTTCTTTTATTCAAAAAAAAAAAAATCAGTAAACAAAAGTAAAAGACAAAAAAAAATAAAGTGAAAAAGAAAATAACAATTATTCTTAAGAAAAATAAAAAGTAAAACAAGAAAATAGTTTATTATATGAAACTAGGATTAAAAATTGTAAACAAAATACAATAAACATTGGAAAATTATAACTACACTTTTAAAATGTTTTAAAAAATAAAATATATACATAACATGTCGTGTTACTCATATATACAAAAATTAGAACATGACATGACAAACAAAATATTATTTATATAAAATAAAATAAATTTTTTTGTTAAATAAACAATTTACATACAATGGTTTAAAAAGCATAACCTTCACAATATTAATCGGATTTCAACGAAACGAAAAGCAGTATAATTGTTATTTTATTTATTTTCGTAATAAAGTATAAAATTCAAAAATTCAAACTTTTTAAATTTTTTAAATGAAAAGTCAAAGTTTGAGCACGTTGACCAAAATCCACATTTTTGGAAAATATTCTATTTATTCATGTTTGGAATTCTAATTTACATAAAAATCAAAATTTATATTTAAAATAACAAAAATTATCCATTTTAAGAAATAAAATAATGTTTTTTTTTTAAAATAAGGAATTCCAATTAAAATAATTACAAAATACAGGGTTGTTACACTCTTCCCCACTCAGAACTTTTCATCCCCGAAAAGGAATAAGGTACGGGAAAACACAGAAAAAGATAGAATGAAATAGGATTAAGACAAGATGACAAGAAGATTAAAATTATACATGGTAACTGTTGTTATAGATTAGTTTAACAAGGTGGAGATGATCTTTCCAAGATCCTCTAGAATCAAAACACAAGCACGAAAAAGATCTTCTAGAATCTGATTCACCCTTTTCGCTTGGCCGACGGTTTTTGGATGGCAAGCAGTGCTCATATTCAAAAATGAATACCAAAGGTTATCAAATATTATAGAAAGATTTCTAAACAGACTGGTATAAGCAATAGCCTCCCCATTCTATAGAAAGATAAGGGAAATAAGGACAACCAAAAGACAGTTTGAAAGAAAAAATAAGATGATAAATTTGAAACCCTGAAAATTTCAACTTAAATTGATAATTAATTTTACATAAGTTAAATAAATCTTAACCATCTCTAATTTCATTATCTTATCATCCAATTATCTTAAATAAACAATCTCTAAAATCATGGATTTGAAAAAAAATCATCTAATATACTCATAATGTGCTCAATAAATTTAATTCTTCTTTATTCCTAATTAAAAATTAAATTTATTCCTCTCAATATATTTTATCACCTATATTACATATATTTATACTTATTATAACTGCTTTAATTTATTATTAGTTCCTTTAACATCATTTTATATTGTAAATTATTCCATTACCCTTTTTCTCCATTTACCTCGGTTAATCTTTTTATAACTAAATTTTTTAAGTGTATAACAATTATAACCACTCAAATTTTATTTTTAAAATCTTTTTTATATTATATATTATCCAATTACATATTCAACTTCTTTAAATTAAGGTAGTTATATTGGAATGAAATTGTGTATTATACAAATAAAACTTTCTAATTCAATCATTTCAAACTTGAATATTTATCCAAATCTTGAAATTGTACTTAAAATTATCTTTCAAGATAAAATTTAGGAATTAAATTTCCGATAAATTCCAAACTATTTAGAGATAAATAAAACACATATACTATATATATATATATATATATATATCCATTCATATTTAAATCATATATCAGCATATGTTATAAATCCAGTCTTATTTTTAGAAATTCACATCAATTAAATTCCCCAAAACAAAACTGTAGCAAGACTATGGAATTGTCTCTTCACTTCGAAACTCCAAAATGAATGTCGATGATGCTGCAATCATCATCGAAGTTATTTTCCAGCGACAAAGAGAAGAGCACAAATTTTAAACTTTAAAATTCTTTGGAAACAAATTACTATTCAAAAGTACTTTAAATAGTATATACTTTTAAAACTTTAAATACAAGGTTTGAAATCCATCGGAAATTAAATTCTCAAATTCTTGTTTTATATTCATTTTAAATGTCCAAATAAATTTATAACCATGTTTTATAGTTCAATTATTTATGTATGAAACAAGAGATAATGATATATAAAATCAAATATTATTTCTAAACAACCAATTTAATAAAAAATTCCGAATAATTATAATATAGTTACAAAATTTATACCATTACTAAATTTGAAAAAAAAACATATTGTCAGTTTGCTCTATTCAAGTGTTTTGGAAATCTTATCGATAGCGTTGATCAGACGAATCGATCGGAATCCCAAATCAACATCAACAACTCAAACAACAGAATATATAAAACATTTTAAATATTAGTTGACAAATACACTTCAAGAATGATTTGAAGATAAGTTGGAAACAAAGATGAGTAATTAAATAGAAGAATAGGAAGATGGATAAGCTTATATAAGTCGCGAACAACCTTAACTGGGTCAACCGTCACTTAAAGAATAAGATCGATGTGTATTTTATAGGGTAAATCAACATTCGGTCTCAAGAGATAGAGTTCGGAATTATAAAAGATACTAGCATCTAAACCGAGGATATAAAATCTCCGGTAAATCAATGCTATTGTAAAGGAGTTTCACCCCTTTACAAACCAATTTGAGATTGGCGGGACCGCAGACTCATTATGAAGATCATTCGAAGTGGAGTTATGTGATACTCCAGAATCAAAAGAAGACGAATAGTGAGGGACACGAATGGATTTTGGAATCGCAGGGAACGTTCCAAAATTCAAAGGAGTCGAGTAAGAAAGGAAGAGATTCAAACTTGAATGAAAGTGATTCTGTAAATACATTTACCATATATGCTAAGTTTTGCCAGTTAGACTCTCGATTTTGATTATAACAACCTATATAAAATGTTGTGTGTATATTTAACCATCTTTGTAGGAGATTTATTGTAGATTCATCTACAGATGTTTATAGCTATATATTATGTGTCTAGAGTCTGTATATTACTTAGAAATTTTGTTAAAATCTCTCCTTAAATGATATATATATATATATTAAAAAATATATATATACACACACGCACACACATGCTCATACATGCATAAAACAGCAAACTCAGACGTCTGAAACCATTCATTCAGACATCTGAGTACTGAAATAAGAATACTGTTTTCACAGTATTCAGACGTCTGAACTAAAATATTCAGACATCTGAATGAGGTCAAAAATGAACTATTTCCTTGCTGTTTGCATTTCATTCTAATTCAGAAATTTGAATTTTTTTAATCAGACGGCTGAATATTCCCAACTGCTATTTTCTTGAAAAGTCACTTCTCTTCACTAAGAGAAACATTCTTTTAAATCAACAGTTGCATCCGTTCTTTTCAATACAAATTTTCACTTAAAGATGCTACTCTTTATATACTATAAATAGATTATAGAATTCAATAAATAAATCACCAAATTTACTTTTGGCATTCTTGAATTCTCATCTATTCTCAAAGCTTTCAAACAGCACTCAATTACTTACATACTTTGATCGTTGATCACTTTATCTTCCACAATTCTCAAAGCACATCACACTATATATCATAAAGGAGAAGATTATTGGAGGATCGTACTCAATTGACTTATCAGTGTTATTTAAGAACACACTACAGTCAGATATCTTTATTATTTGTATTAAAGTCCTATTCGGTTGCTTAGGCGGGTGAAGTCCTGTTCGGTTGCTCAGGCAGTGTAAACCTATTCCTGGGAGTTAAGTGAGGGTTGTTGTAATTGAAATTCCAGAAGGAGTCTGGGACTGGACGTAGAAAGGGAAGTTCGAACCAGTATAAAAATTCCTGGTGTGCTTGTTTTATTTTTATTTTCTTTGCTATTATCATCTGTTTCCGCATTTAGATTTAATTATATTCCATATTAGTCGATTCTAAGTAATAACTTGCATTATAAGTTAACCTTCAATTGGTATCAAAGCAAGGCATCTTATAACCGTTACAAAGTTATTTGATATCTTGTTAATATGGAAAACAACACCAGCACTACCAATAACATTGTCAATAACACTAGCTTTATTGAAGGTCAATCTGCTGCACGACCTCCATTTTCAATGGTCTGAACTATAATTATTAGGCAACTCGTATGAGAATCTATATGCAATCAAATAGTTTTGAATCATGGAATATTACACAAAATGAATACACTCTTCCTGCAGGAGAATACTCCACTTGGTCAAACACACAAAAATTAGATGCTACTGCCAATGCTAAAGCTATGAACATGTTATTTTGTGAACTAGATGGAAATGAATTTAATCATGTTAGAATGTGTCAAACTACGTATGAAATTTGGAGAACACTTAAAATCACTCATGAAGGAACTAACAAAGTTAAACAAAGCAAAATATCCATGCTCAAAAATCAATTTTAAAACTTTAGAATGAAATAAGATGAATCCATAAATGATATGTACTCTAGATTTCAAGATATCTACCATTCACTATTAGGATTAGGAGAAAAGTACACTGATTTTGATATTGAATCAAAAATCCTAAACTCTTTAACGGATGAATGTGAAAGAAAATTCTTGGCTATTGAAGAAGCTAATGACCTCTCTACCATAAAACCTGAAGAGTTAATAGGAAATCTAATGTCCTATGAAATGAATTTGCAGGCAAAACGAGTACAAGCACAAGAGAAAAAGAACATAGCTTTCCATGCTGAAGAAGGAAAAGATGAAGATTCGGATGAAGAAGATCTAGCATTTATTGCCTAAATTTCAAAAATTTCTTGAAATTCAGGTAAAACAACAGAAATAATGGAAAGGAACTTTCTAAACAAACCATCATCTTCAATTCTAGAATGCTTTAATTTCCATAAGAAAGGTCATATCCAGAAAGAATGTCCAGAATTAAAGAAAAAATACTTCAACAAGAGCAGAAAAGATAAGAAAAAGAAAGCATTCTTCGTAACATTGGATGATTCATATACTTCTTCATCAGATAACAGTAGTGAAAGTGAAAACGAGCAAGCAAATGTCTGCTTCATGGCTACTGAAAACGAGGCTAATGATTTTACTTTGGATGATATGATTAAGATAAATTCAGAACTAGTTGATACTTTGAAAAATCTCAAAAGAAAATATAAGGAGACTTGCGAACATCAGAATAAAGCAGAATTCGAAAGAGATATGCTTAAAGATGAGAAGAAAATACTAGAGGAAGAACTTGAAAAATTACAAGAATCATTCTCTAATATAATTTCTTAACTTGCTCTTTTGAGTCATGAAATTGAAACTCAAAAAGAAAAGAATGATGCTCTTGTTTATGAAAATCATGAACTAAAAACTAAGGTAAAATTGATAGAGTTGGATAATAGTAGTCTCAAAGCTAATTTAAAAAGCATTACCAAAAATGTTTTAAATTTTAATAAAGTAAGAGAAACTTTATCTAAAATTATTTATAGCTCTCAATCTGTTTCAAGTAGAAACGGATTAGGATATGTTAAGAAAACAACAATTTCACCTAGAAAGAAAATTAGGAGAAATATTAATTCTACTATTGAACAGACAAAAAGGAATTCTAACCCAAAAAGTATAAAAATCTCGGTTCCCAAAACAAACAACAGTTTGATTAAGAAGAAATATATAAATACCTTTTTTGAAACTGTTCATAAAAATAAAGATTACATTTTTAAATGGGATACTGAGCCCTCTTGGGTTTGGTTTCTTAAGATTTAACTCTTAGGACCCTATTGAAAAAGTGGGTACCAATATTATCTCTTATTTTTTGTACGTCCCACTCAAGAAAAGAGGAAAATGGATACTCGATAGTGGTTTCTCAAAACATATGACAGGAGACAAAAATATGCAATCAAATATTACTTACTCAGATGGAGGCTCCGTCACATTTGGAGACAACTCCAAAGTCTATATCATCGGCAAAGGCGATGTGAGCAATAACGGTATTTCAAATTTACCTCTTATTTCAAATGTTTTACTTGTCAAAAATTTAAAATATAATTTACTTAGTATTAGCCAATTGTGTGACAAAGGATTCAAAATCACTTTTTCTGAAAATAAATGTAGTATTTTGATCAAAATCAAAATCTTATCTTTGAAGGAAACAGAGACAGAAACATCTATGTTCTCAATATGAAAATAAAACATAATTCAGATTTATGTTTAATAGCCAAAGAAAATGATCCTTGGTTATGGCACAAACTGTTCTATCATATTAACTTCAAAACAATAAACAAGCTCTTTAAAAATGATTTAGTGAAAGGTCTACCAAAAATGAATTTTAAAATTGATCATATTTGTGATGCATGTCAGTTAGGAAAGTTAAATAAGTCATCTTTTAAATCTAAAAAGGTCATTTCAACTTTACAACCACCTGAATTATTATATATGGATTTATTTGGACCAACACAAGTAGAATCCATCAATAATAGTAGATATGTGTTTGTTATTGTTGATGATTTTTCTAGATATACTTGGACTATTTTTATGAAAAATAAAAGTGATACCTTTGATAATTTCAAAACTTTTGTCAAAAGAATTCAAAATTTTAAAGGTTTGAAAATCAAGAACATAAGAGGTGATCATGGAGGTGAATTCGAAAACGAAGCCTTTGAACATTTTTGTAAGAAAAAAGGAATATTCCATAATTTTTCGTTTCCTAGACTCCACAACAAAATGGAGTTGTATAACGTAAAAATATAACCCTACAAGAATGTGCAAGAACTTTGTTAAATAGAAGTATGTAACGATCCTGAATATTGAACAATTTAATTTGTAAATATTTAATTTATTTTAAATATTTAAATGATGATTTGACTTAAATTTCGAACTATCAGAATAAATTGGCGATTAAATATTAGAATTTAATCTGTTTAAAGTTGAATAAAATTTAAATTTAACTTTGGAGTTTGAAATTGAATATTGAATTGGTATTTAAAATTTGAACGAATGACTAGGAATAATAATTTGGATTTTGAGAATTATTATTTATGTGAATTTATAAATCGATGTTTAGTTATAAATAACATTATTCTTTAACTTAAATAAAATAGAATAAAATTTTAATCAATACAAAATAAATAAATAAATACACTTAGTTAAAGTTTTAACAACAAAAAATTAAACAAAACAAAAACAAAGTAAAGAAAACAATTTATACAAAACAATTGAATTTAAAATAAATATATATATATATATAATAATATAACATAAAATAATAATATAAAAAGATGAATAAAAATAAAAAGAGTACGTTACCTTACTTTTATCACCTTGATCCACGCCATTACTTACGCCGTTACATATGCCTAAACCCACGCCCTAAATCGTGCCCAAATTCACGTTCTCCTCTGCATAATACACGAACCCCTTTCCTCCTTTACATGAAATCAAACACACGAAGAAAGAAATTAATGGCGGCTCATGCTCGTCCTTCATCGTTCGATCTAAATGAGGGTTTCGGCTTCAATATCGATCGATTCTCGCGTGCTCCTCTTCAAAGCAAAGGTGAGTACGATTACGCTACTCACATCTATTTCATACTCCTTAAGTCGTTCGTTTTTTTTTGGCTTTGATGTTGTTTATCTCTGCCTTTTGTTTCCATTCGATTTTGTAAGTTTACTGTGATGAATTTTTTCTGGGTTCATTGTTCGAATTTCTGGAAATTAAATTTTGTGATTTTGTCCTTGCTTTGACTTCGGTCTTGATTCTTTTTACTTGGAATTTATTTGTGAATCCATGTGCTTGCTCAATAGCCCACGGTTTTGCACTACAGTTGTTTTCGACAGTAAAACTTGATTTTTGATGATGTGCTTATTCCAGTTTGTGTAGTTCCTTTTTGATAGACGAGGATCTTGTCTTTGGCAAGTGAGTTGAATTGTTTTGTTGGCATCGGCATTGACCTTTAACCGTTGAGTGCTGCGGTGCCATATCTATGGTGCCCTCACTCCATACTGCCGGTTCTGTTACCTCTCAGGTTGCATTTGTGGTTTCTATGGAAGTAATTATGTGATTTCCTGGGTAATTGATGCATGTCTGTATATGTATATATATTCACCTCTGTTCTCTGTTAAAACCCAAAACTGTGAGTAAACATCTAAATTTAAATCTTAAGTAGGTTAATCTGGTTGCTTAAGTAATTGATGTGATAATGATGCTTGTTGTGATAATACTGCATACATATATATATGAATGAGTTAATATGTGTGCATGTTAGTTTCTTTCTAGTTTGAAACTACGGGGTATAAAATAGATCCAAAATCAGTTAGTTGCTTTCCTGGTTGGTTTAATGTTGAGATGTTTAACAAAATTTGTTTAAAAACAACAAGATTTAAATTGCGAGTAACTTCACTTTCTAAAAACTTAACATAAAAATTTGTTTGCTTGCCAGTATGTTAAAGTGAATAAATATTCACAGAGGTATATATGTGAAAATCAGGTGTGAATATTAAATGGTGTGTATGCGGTGTATATGTGTAGTGCCCGGTTTGATTCCTGACCAGCATCCTCATCAAAATTTGATTGCTCTTAAACCAAAATTTGTTGAGGCATAAATCTTAAACAAGTATGTTGTTAGATCATAGATTTAAAAAAAAAATTTGTTTTAAACACTGGTTTGACCTGAGTTTCTAAAACAAGTTTAAACCATAACTTTAAACCCTCTGATTTTGTTGAAGTCACCAGTTGCTGGTCCATTTCTTAGTTTGAAGTCTGATTTGTTTAGTTGTGAAGTTGTCACTAATTTTTGTCCATCCTGTATTATTTCATCATCCACTGATCATTTATTACATATGCCATTCACTTCAGTTGCCTATATATGCATATTTGATTCATTGATTCTTGTTTACTTGTTAGCACTTTTAACATATACACGTGTGCACTTCTATGTGTCTGCATTAGACTTGGCAATTATGTGCTTACTGTCCCATACTTATGATCAGTTTTATGGCAGTTCCTTTCTGGTTGCATTTTTTGGATTTTATTGACTTGGGCTCGAATATTTACTGTGCCCTTGTATCCAAGTGGAGGCTGCATTCTTGTTGCAGTTTTCCCCTTGAAATGTTTGTGTTGGTCTGGACTTGAAGTCTTGATAGCATTGTTTGCTTTATAGTTGCCCTTGCATACTTGTGGTGACTGAAATTTTATTTGTATTGCACAGAGTCAAATTCTTATGTGCTTTGATGCTATTTTTTATTTGTTGAAGTTTTGCATCTGAGTTTTCTTTTGATGCAGTCTTGTGTACTTGTGGTGACTGCATTCTTTGTGCAGTTTGCCCATGATCGCTGCATTTGCGTTGAGTCATGATAGTTGTGACTTGACCTCTGCGTTTTGTGATTAATGATAACATGTATATGCATACATGTTGCCAGTTGCCTTTGATTGGTACTGATGTTTTGTGGCCTAAATATTGTGTGTTGTGGTGCTACATTTAGGTGCCTTCACCACATTTTGCTGTTTCCATGTAATTTGTACCCCTGTCTTTGCGCATTGGGTCATTCGAGCCTTCGTGCCTTGTGTACTTGTGGTGGCTGCAAATTTTTGATCGCAGACTCGCCCTTGTATTCATTTGTGACTGCAGTTCATTTTTATGAAAATTTGCACTTGTTGAAATGTGCAGTAATAAGTTGTTTGGAAACTTGTTTTATTTCACAAGTTGTTGTGGCGAGGCAGCGCACGCATGCGTGCACTGCAGCCACGTAGTATCGACATTTTGAATCGATATTTGAACCTTCATTGATTTTGGTTCGTTGATTATTTTTGAGTACGTCATCACGATAGTGGCAAGGCAGTGCACGCAAGCGTGAACTTCAGCCACACGATATTGATTTTTATTGATATACTATTTTGTTTTGATTTATGATCTTTTGCATATTTCATTTCGGTAGTGGCGAGGCAGTGCACGCAAGCGTGAACTGCAGCCACGGAGTTGACATTTTAAATGTGGCGATTATATGCGTGTGTACTGCGGCCCTACCAAATTTTAATGTTTAAATTGATGTTTTCTTTTTGATGAAAATTATTTTAGGTTGCCAATTCAATGTATTTTGAATCGGTTTTGATGATTTTGTTGTTAATTGCCGTTTAGGCAAATTTTGATTGTTTTCTAAATTATTTTCATCAATAATCCCTTCATCTATCTCATTGATAATCTGAATCTACTGAATTGTTGTTTAACACTGTTAAGTGTTATATTTACCGTTATCCGATTTCTTGTTAAAGGATCGGATAGGTGAATTCATATTTGACTGTCATCTAATTGCTATTTAAATTATTATTGCTTCTATGCACTAATAACTGAGTTTGAATTAGACTGACCTGTGTATTATTTTCTTTTGAATATAATACTCGGGTCAGACCGAGTACTTTTACAGCTTGAAGATTTTCAGGCCGCGAAGTTAGAGAGAGTTGGGGAAAGCACTCCACTAAAGTTTTTTCTAGAAAATTTTTCTTGTACTTAATAGAAAATAAATTGTTCCGCTGTATAAATTCAAATGTATTGTATAAACTCTGATATTTGTATATAAAAGAAAAATTCATTTATGAATAATATTATGATTATTCTGTGATTTTGTGGCTGATTCTGTTTAAACTCTATAAACTGACTAACAATCCGTCATTGTGAACGTTTCTAGTTGGTTTAATTACCGACTAGAGGCGGTCAGAACGGCGGGTCGTTACAAAAGTGGTATCGGAGCTTTGGTTTACTCAAAGCTCAGTTTATGATGTTTAATATGAATAGTTACTAAAACCACTTTAAAGAAAATGTTTTTCAAATTTAAAATAAGTATGAAATTGTTTCTTTGAAAAACAAAAGGTATTTGGAAAATTCAAATCTTTTTCGAAAATTCCCCTCTCTAAATTTAGGATTGCGATAGTTTCTCATTTGAAAATTCATTATCGAATTGTTGAGACTTATGGAAAATAAAATATAAGTGAAGTGAACTAATGAATTGGTTAAATCAAATATTTTGAATATCTACAAAATAATAATTGTGAAATAAAATGACATTTCAATTTAGTTATAGCCAAGAGGATAATTAAACTATAACTTGAGAATTTGATTCTGAATTCTTTCGAAAATTAATTTCAAATGTTTTGAAGAACGA
Source organism: Allium cepa (assembly GCA_030765085.1). Lineage (NCBI taxonomy): Eukaryota > Viridiplantae > Streptophyta > Magnoliopsida > Asparagales > Amaryllidaceae > Allium > Allium cepa. The sequence continues at coordinate 870,252,182 of CM060929.1, read as the reverse complement.
TTTAGTGAATAAATGGATTATAAGTACTTAACTTATAAATGAACTTTTGGTATATAACTGAGTTATATAAATTGAATTGAATTGAATCAGATTGTCAATCGAAGTTTATAAATAGAAATGGAATTTGTAAAGATTGTTTATAAATTCGAAATCAATTGAATTTGATAAGTAAATTGTTGTAGCTTATTAAAGGAGTTATATTCACGATTTTGGACAGTGGATAACCCTTTAAAAATAAAAATAAGTTGAAGAAATGATGAAATTAGTTGACAAAGTATATTCACGATTTTGGACAGTGAATATATTATTGAATAAAACAGATATGTTTTAGGTAAAATGATTGAATAATCCAACCTCTGCTAATAAGAATTGCAAATATTGATAGGAAACTTCGAAAACACCTTGTTAATTATAATGGCAAAAACCGAAGCACAAAAAGTAGCACGCCGTGAACAAAGAGCAATTGCTCGTAGAGAAGCAGAAGCGACACGTGCGGAAATTGAAAGGAGATTCAGTAAAAGGCAAGCACCTGGTCCATATGATGAGGTTATTTGCTATCGATGTCATAAAAAGGGACATTATGCCATTAAGTGCCGAAAGAGAAGGAAGAAAAGGAATGTGGATGTCCGATTCGCTCGTCCTGAGATTCTGTGTTTTAAATGTCGGGAGGAAGGGCATTTTCTTAGTCATTGCCCTAAAGTGAAAAGGAAAAAGTGCGTACTCGATTTACCCGTCGATAGATTGACAATCTGCTACCATTGTCGTCAGTCTGGACATATAGCCAGAAACTGCACCGAAAGACAACAGGGAAAGCAAGCTATAGCCCGACCAGCTAGAGCGAAAAGTGCTAAGGTGATAGATAAGGATGGAAACATCTCATATTTTTGCAATAACTGTAAGGATTGGGGACATGTGGATTTTGAATGTGTTAATTCTCCTTTAACACAACATGAAATAGTGTCATCCGAAGATGAAAGTTTGGCAAAGATGCATAGACAAGAAGTCGATAGTCCTTAATTATTCTGTATCTTAAACCAACCAATATATTTTGTAATACTATCTTTTGTAATCCAAAATCTTCTATGTACGTCTTTTAAAAGTATTAAGCTATGTAAAATTTTGTACGGAGAAAATATTTTAATGAAATAGCATCTTGGGAAGGAAATTTAATTGTTGATTTAACTGAATGAATCAAACTAAGTTTGATGTAAAGTTTATATTTCAAGTTTAAAACTATTGCCTAAAATAGTTAATATGGAAATATAGATCTAATGGAACCAATTGATGAATGGCTTACTAAAGGACTAGTTGATTATTTTTGAAATAGAAAGTAAATGCAAAGTTCAAAAAGAGATTTAGATTTCAAATTTGAAATTGTCAAACATGATAATCCATTATAGGTTTAATAAATTCAGTGATGAATTTGAATTTAAACGTGCGGAAAATTTAATTAAGTGAAAAAAACTTAATATTGAAAAGTTTGAAATCGGTTTAAAACTAATATTATGAAAAGTATGAGGAATTCAAACTATGAATTAAGTTGAAGTTGAAATTGAAAAAGTTAATGGTTTTAAAGATGTTTTAAAATGCATTAAGTATCGAATACATAGATTTCAACATTCATTGTTGAAATAGACGTTTTCGAGAGAAAAATAAGGAAATGGTGGACTATAACATTGTTGTTATAGTAAATGGTTTCTGGAAGGAAATGTTGTTTATAGTATTGGGATTTATATATCTATTTTAAATCCAAATCCCTATACTAGTGATTTTGAGTTGTAGTAACGATGTTTTACGTAACATTCGTTTTGACTCAAATAAATGTGTTTAAAAGAATGATTTCCTTAAAGAATGGAATATATACTTAATTTTGATTCAAGTATATTGAATATTTTCCAAGAGTTGAAAATAAATGAATTTGTGAATTACTTATTATTTAATAAGTATGGAAATGTTTTCCAATATGAAATGGAAGGTTTGAAATTTTATCTTTTAAAGATAAATTGAAAAATGAATATTTGAAATTGGTTTCAAATGGCTAAGTTGGAAAATTATATATCTTGTAAAGATATTATTTTGAGAAATATGAACAATCAGTTCAACTTGAATATTTTCCAAAGAAGATTGAATCTTGAGTTAAATTGAGTTTAACTTCGACATCAAAAACAATATAAGTTGAGCTTTGAATTTTGGATAGTCGATTGGGATTGTATGTCTAACATTGTGAATTGATGACATAGCATTTGATCTCTATTAAATATATATCTGTGGTGGCAGAGAATTTATTCTTTTAGCTTAACATCCTTCTCTGAGACATACGAGCTTAGAGGTTATATATCGATAGACATCAATTATGTGTTGAGAATTGACGATGTAACATGAAATCCAAATCGAATGTGAAGTCGATAATAAATTGGATTATGAATGTGAATTAGGTTTGAGATAACCTTAAATTTTCAAATCGATTTAGAGGAAAATTTTAAACGTGATGGAAAATTTGGAATCCTCTATTTGTTATGAATGTGAATTGAGTTTTCGTAACTTATATATGTGAATATAATAAATCGAAAACCATCAGTTTGGAAAGTCATTATTATGAAAAGTCCTATGTAAGTTTACATATGTAGGATATGTACGAAATGTGAAATGAAGTACTATATGTATATGACATATGTTTTCTAAAAAAACTGAGGATATGGAAATGTACCTTCCATTTATTATTTGTGAAGGTGATTGGAACTCGGTGGAGTGTCCATTGGAAATCGTAGCTACGTAGAATTCCATTAGTGGAATGTCCATTGGGACTGATATCCCCCACGATGGATCATCGTGTTTGGGATTATGTGAATTGATGCTGGCGTAATTCGTGAGGCGTGATGCCTACAGTTACAAGCGATTCCACTGGGATAGTGGCGCAACCGCCGTGTAAACTGCGATCTAGAAACCGAAGCGAAATTCGAGGGGCGTGATGCCTACGGCCACGAGCGATTCTACTGGGATAGTAGCGTAATCGCCGTGTGGACCGCGATCTAAGGCGACAACCATGGCGAAATTCAAGAGAGATGTGAAATCTAAGGTTACAAGTGATTCTACTGGGATAGTAGCGTAACCGCCGGGTAAACTGTGATCCATGGGGGAACGTGCTTTCCATATCCATTTTTAAAAAGATTTTTAAAAAAGTATTTTCACTGGGAGTTGAAACAAGCATATTTAGTACTTGGAGATTTTTAGTCTTGCGTCTGGCCAGCGTATGTCTAATGTCTGTAAGAATGAAGATGGACTTGTTAAACTTCGAGTTATCAAGTATTTCAAACTTTGAATAGAAAATCAATAGTCTAAATTAGAATTACATAATTCTAACTTAATGAATTAAGGAAGAAGATTTTTAAAATATCTTGGAAGCACACAGCTTTGGAAATGATGTAATATGCAAATATTTAGCATGAAAGATTTCAAGTTTAAAAATCTGAGTTTTGTAAGTCAAAAAAAAAATTTGGTATTTGTGTCTTGATTATTGAAATCGATGAACAAACTAGTGAGATAAAATAAATGGAATAAATCCTATATTTATTTGCGAGTTAGAACTTGGTAAAATTGTGTAGGATATAAATATCGGTGAGATTTTAGCAATCGTTTTTCCTAACTTATAATTTCGGGACGAAATTCTTTTAAGTAGGGGAGATTGTAACGATCCTGAATATTGAACAATTTAATTTGTAAATATTTAATTTATTTTAAATATTTAAATGATGATTTGACTTAAATTTCAAACTATCAGAATAAATTGGCGATTAAATATTAGAATTTAATCTGTTTAAAGTTGAATAAAATTTAAATTTAACTTTGGAGTTTGAAATTGAATATTGAATTGGTATTTAAAATTTGAACGAATGACTAGGAATAATAATTTGGATTTTGAGAATTATTATTTATGTGAATTTATAAATCGATGTTTAGTTATAAATAACATTATTCTTTAACTTAAATAAAATAGAATAAAATTTTAATCATTACAAAATAAATAAATAAATACACTTAGTTAAAGTTTTAACAACAAAAAATTAAACAAAACAAAAACAAAGTAATGAAAACAATTTATACAAAACAATTGAATTTAAAATATAAAAAATATATATAATAATATAACATAAAATAATAATATAAAAAAATGAATAAAAATAAAAAGAGTACGTTACCTTACTTTTATCACCTTGATCCACGCCATTACTTACGCCGTTACATATGCCTAAACCCACGCCCTAAATCGTGCCCAAATTCACGTTCTCCTCTGCATAATACACGAACCCCTTTCCTCCTTTACACGAAATCAAACACACGAAGAAAGAAATTAATGGCGGCTCATGCTCGTCCTTCATTCGCTCGATCTAAATGAGGGTTTCGGCTTCAATATCGATCGATTCTCGCGTGCTCCTCTTCAAAGCAAAGGTGAGTACGATTACGCTACTCACATCTATTTCGTACTCCTTAAGTCGTTCGTTTTTTTGGCTTTGATGTTGTTTATCTCTGCCTTTTGTTTCCATTCGATTTTGTAAGTTTGCTGTGATGAATTTTTTCTGGGTTCATTGTTCGAATTTCTGGAAATTAAATTTTGTGATTTTGTCCTTGCTTTGACTTCGGTCTTGATTCTTTTTACTTGGAATTTATTTGTGAATCCATGTGCTTGCTCAATAGCCCACGGTTTTGCACTGCAGTTGTTTTCGACAGTAAAACTTGATTTTTGATGATGTGCTTATTCCAGTTTGTGTAGTTCCTTTTTGATAGACGAGGATCTTGTCTTTGGCAAGTGAGTTGAATTGTTTTGTTGGCATCGGCATTGACCTTTAACCGTTGAGTGCTGCGGTGCCATATCTATGGTGCCCTCACTCCATACTGCCGGTTCTGTTACCTCTCAGGTTGCATTTGTGGTTTCTATGGAAGTAATTATGTGATTTCCTGGGTAATTGATGCATGTCTGTATAGGTATATATATATTCACCTCTGTTCTCTGTTAAAACCCAAAACTGTGAGTAAACATCTAAATTTAAATCTTAAGTAGGTTAATCTGGTAGCTTAAGTAATTGATGTGATAATGATGCTTGTTGTGATATTACTGCATACATATATATGAATGAGTTAATATGTGTGCATGTTAGTTTCTTTCTAGTTTTAAACTACGGGGTATAAAATAGATTCAAAATCAGTTAGTTGCTTTCCTGGTTGGTTTAATGTTGAGATGTTTAACAAAATTTGTTTAAAAACAACAAGATTTAAATTGCGAGTAACTTCACTTTCTAAAAATTTAACATAAAAATTTGTTTGCTTGCCAGTATGTTAAAGTGAATAAATATTCATAGAGGTATATATGTGAAAATCAGGTGTGAATATTAAATGGTGTGTATGCTGTGTATATGTGTAGTGCCCTGTTTGATTCCTGACCAGCATCCTCATCAAAATTTGATTGCTCTTAAACCAAAATTTGTTGAGGCATAAATCTTAAACAAGTATGTTGTTAGATCATAGATTTTTAAAAAAAAAATTGTTTTAAACACTGGTTTGACCTGAGTTTCTAAAACAAGTTTAAACCATAACTTTAAACCCTCTGATTTTGTTGAAGTCACCAGTTGCTGGTCCATTGCTTAATTTGAAGTCTGATTTGTTTAGTTGTGAAGTTGTCACTAATTTTTGTCCATCCTGTATTATTTCATCGTCCACTGATCATTTATTACATATGCCATTCACTTCAGTTGCCTATATATGCATATTTGATTCATTGATTCTTGTTTACTTGTTAGCACTTTTAACATATACACGTGTGCACTTCTATGCGTCTGCATTAGACTTGGCAATTATGTGCTTACTGTCCCATACTTATGATCAGTTTTATGGCAGTTCCTTTCTGGTTGCATTTTTTGGATTTTATTGACTTGGGCTCGAATATTTACTGTGCCCTTGTATCCAAGTGGAGGCTGCATTCTTGTTGCAGTTTTCCCCTTGAAATGTTTGTGTTGGTCTGGACTTGAAGTCTTGATAGCATTGTTTGCTTTACAGTTGCCCTTGCATACTTGTGATGACTGAAATTTTATTTGTATTGCACAGAGTCAAATTCTTATGTGCTTTGATGCTATTTTTGATTTGTTGAAGTTTTGCATCTGAGTTTTCTTTTGATGCAGTCTTGTGTACTTGTGGTGACTGCATTCTTTGTGCAGTTTGCCCCTGATCGCTGCATTTGCGTTGAGTCATGATAGTTGTGACTTGACCTCTGCGTTTTGTGATTAATGATAACATGTATTTGCATACATGTTGCCAGTTGCCTTTGATTGGTACTGATGTTTTGTGGCCTAAATATTGTGTGTTGTGGTGCTACATTTAGGTGCCCTCACCACATTTTGCTGTTTCCATGTAATTTGTACCCCTGTCTTTGCGCATTGGGTCATTCGAGCCTTCGTGCCTTGTGTACTTGTGGTGGCTGCAAATTTTTGATTGCAGATTCGCCCTTGTATCCATTTGTGACTGCAGTTCATTTTTATGAAAATTTGCACTTGTTGAAATGTGCAGTAATAAGTTGTTTGGAAACTTGTTTTATTTCACAAGTTGTTGTGGCGAGGTAGCGCACGCGTGCGTGCACTGCAGCCACGTAGTATCGACATTTTGAATCGATATTTGAACCTTCATTGATTTTGGTTCGTTGATTTTTTTTGAGTACGTCATCACAATAGTGGCAAGGCAGTGCACGCAAGCGTGAACTGCAGCCACACGATATTGATTTTTATTGATATACTATTTTGTTTTGATTTATGATCTTTTGCATATTTCATTTCAGTAGTGGCGAGGCAGTGCACGCAAGCGTGAACTGCAGCCACGGAGTTGACATTTTAAATGTGGCGATTATACGCGTGTGTACTGCAGCCCTACCAAATTTTAATGTTTAAATTGATGTTTTCTTTTTGATGAAAATTATTTTAGGTTGCCAATTCAATGTATTTTGAATCGATTTTGATGATTTTGTTGTTAATTGCCGTTTAGGCAAATTTTGATTGTTTTCTAAATTATTTTCATCAATAATCCCTTCATCTATCTCAATGATAATCTGAATCTACTGAATTGTTGTTTAACACTGTGAAGTGTTATATTTACCGTTATCCGATTTCTTGTTAAAGGATCGGATAGGTGAATTCATATTTGACTGTCATCTAATTGCTATTTAAATTATTATTGCTTCTATGCACTAATAACTGAGTTTGAATTAGACTGACCTGTGTATTATTTTCTTTTGAATATAATACTCGGGTCAAACCGAGTACTTTTATAGCTTGAAGATTTTCAGGCCATGAAGTTAGAGAGAGTTGGGGAAAGCACTCCACTCAAGTTTTTTCTAGAAAATTTTTCTTGTACATAATAGAAAATAAATTGTTCCGCTGTATAAATTCAAATGTATTGTATAAACTCTGATATTTGTATATAAAAGAAAAATTCATTTATGAATAATATTATGATTATTCTGTGATTCTGTGGCTGATTCTGTTTAAACTCTATAAACTGACTAACAATCCGTCATTGTGAACGTTTCTAGTTGGTTTAATTACCGACTAGAGGCGGTCAGAACGGAGGGTCGTTACAAAGTACGTTACCAAAACATTTCTGGGCTAAAGCAGTTGCAACAGTTTGTTATGTTTTGAATCGTGTTTCAATTCGACCTCTAACTAAGAATACTCCTTATGAACTACTTAATGGACGAAAACCAAATATTTCTTATTTTAAATTTTTCGGTTCAAAATGTTTTGTTTTAAACACAAAAGATCAGCTTGGTAAATTCGATCCAAAATCCAATGAAGGAATCTTTTTAGGATATTCGGATTGAAGCAAAGCTTATCGAATTAATAATAAAAGAACAAATATCATCGAGTAAACACTTCATGTATCTTTCGATGAAAATATTAAACAAATCCAAACTATAAGAGATGATAAAGAATTTCCTGATAGTATCACAAACACAGAAATTTCTAACATTGAAAATAATGAAAACATTGATCACAATAACAATGAATTAAGATCTCCACCTAGAATATTAAGAGATCATCCTTATGTTAATGTTATTGGAGAACTCAACTCGTCTGTTAGAACAAGAAGTCAATTAAATCAAATGGGTCATGTAGCTTTTCTATCTAATATTGAACCTAAAAGTATTAAAGAAGCATCTACCGATGAAAATGGGTTAATCGCTCTGCAAGAAGAGCTAAACCAATTCGAAAGAAATGACGTTTGGGATTTTGCTCCATGGCCTAGCGATCAATCAGTTATTGGTACAAAATGGGTTTATAAAAATAAAGCAGATGAGCAAGGAAATATTACTAGAAGTAAAGCTAGATTAGTTGCTCAAGGATATAACCAGAAAGAAGGAATTGACTATGAGGAAACGTTTTCTCCAGTCACTAGACTAGAAGCAACACGAATCTTACTAGCAATTTGCATGTTTTCATTACTTTAAATTATATCAAATGGATGTCAAAAGTGCTTTTTTAAATGGTTTCATAAAAAAATGTTTATGTTGAACAACCTCCATTATTCATACATGAACAATTTCCTAACCATGTCTATAAGCTTAAATAGGCTTTATATGGTTTGAAACAATCACCCCGTGCTTAGTATGATCGTCTTAAAAGATATTTAATAAATTCTGGTTTCGAAATTGGAAAGGTTGATCAAACTCTTTTTATTAAAAGAAATAAATAGGATATTTTAATCGTTCAAATATATGTTGATGATATTATTTTTGGATCTACAAATGAAAGATTTTGTCAAGGTTTTTCTAAAATAATGACTAAAGAATTTGAAATGTCACATATGGGCGAGTTAAATTATTTTCTTGGCTTACAAATAAAATAACTAGAAAATTGTATTTTTATTAATCAAGAAAAGTATTATAACAATCTAATTAAACGCTTTGGTATGGAAAATACTTCTACCAAACCAACTCCTATGAGTACAACCATACATCTTGATAAAGATGAAAATGGTAAAAGTATTGACCAAAAATTATATCGAAGTATGATTGGATCGTTACTATATTTAATAGCTAGTAGACCTGATATAATGATGAGTGTTTGTTTGTGTGCACGATTTCAAGCAGATCCCAAAGAATCACATTTACGAGCAGTGAAACGCATACTACGATATCTTAATAAAACCAAGGACTTTGAAATATTCTATCCGAAGGAATGTCCTATTGAATTAGTGTCCTATAGTGACGCTGATTTTAGAGGAAGCCGGACAGGTAGAAAAAGTACAAGTGGGACTTGTCACTTCATTGGACAGTATCTTGTATCTTGGTTTAGTAAGAAACAAAACTTTGTTTCATTGCCGACATGTGAAGCAGAATATATTTCTGTAGCTCTGGACGAACACTACAAGATTTTGGTTTTAATTTATGTAAATCAACTATTTATTGTGATAATTCTAGTGCTATAAATTTATCTTAAAATCCTGTAAATCATTCACGAACAAAACATATTGACATTCGTCACCTTTTTCTTCGTGATAATATTGAAAGAGATTTAAAAAATTTAGAATATGTGTCCTTTGACAAACAATTGGCAGATATCTTTACAAAACCGTTAAATGAAAATACTTTCATTAATTTAAGACGAGAACTTTGTGTCATCTCTTTTAATGATTTATAAGTTCAATTTTTTTATAATATATATATATATATATATATATTTTAAAAAAAATTCAAAAGAAAATAAAAATTGTCGTCTAGCACTCGAACTTAAGACCTCATACTCGGTAGTCCTCTACTCTACCACTTCACTCTTTACTGTTTTTTTGAAATACGAGGATGTCATTGAATTCATATATACCTTCCGTTCTCTCCTTCTTTTCCTATGGATATTATTTCTCTAACCATACATTGTCCTCTCTATTTTTAAACAAACTTCTTCCCATATATTGTCTGCATTCTTACAATTCTTTTCACCATTAATTCATTTGATTCTCTTTTAAGAAAACTTCAAAAATTCTGTTCAATCATGTCATCTCAAAATAACTCCGTGTCATCTAAGCTATCTTACACCTCTCCTTCGTCGGGATCGGAGAATTTACCAACTCCTACTCCTATATATGAACCGGTTTCGATCGTTCCACCCTCTACTCATACTGGATATACTCCAACAGCTAAAAAAACAAGACGGTCTCTCTTTTTTGGATCACCATCCACAAAAGAGAAAATCGATGATATTCATCATTATCAAAAAGAAACATTTGACTTACAACGTGAATTATACTATGAGCAAAAAGTTAATGCCAAACAACTTATCTTTTTGGAACAAGTAGCGTTAAAGTTCTGTGGTTCTTCATCAAAAGATTCTGTTCATCAACCATCTACAGCTCATTCTCCAAGTCGTCGCAATCCTCGGGAACCATCACCACAACGTCCACCAACAACTCTAAATTCTTGGGAACGTGGTAACGGATGGTCTCCGCTTCGACCATATGTGGAGAACACAAAAGTTGGAGAAGAATCTTATCATACTCCATCATTTTCTTCAAAATCTATTTAATGGTTTCTTGTTTTTTAATACAATTTGTTATTTTGTTCTGCTTATTCTAATTGTAATATTGAGAATTATTCAATAATATATATTATTTTTCATTCTCACCATTGCCAATATATGCTTCTGTACACAATTCAGATGTCTGAATTAGTTCAAACAGACGTCTGAATATTCATATAAAAAACCTTTTACCCTAGATTCATATGTCTGCATCAAAAATAACCGACGTCTGAATTAGCCCATTTTTGAACCAAATCCTTGCGGGTTGCAATCCAACCCAATTCAGACGTCTGAATTGAATTATGCAGAAGTCTGAATCCCTTCTAAGCAATTTTTTTGACACCTTCCTTATTTTTTATTTATTACCTTTTTACCCCTGCCTTTTCATCATTTATATAATAACTTTTTCACTTCTTTACTCCTTACTTCAGAACCCTAGCTCCCATTTTCATCTCACTCAAAGCTTTTAACCTTCCTCTAGCTTTCCAATGGCTCCAAGATCAAAGAGAATAAGAGAATCAACTTCCGGACCATCCGAAGACCAAATCCGGCAATGGCTTTGGAACTATGTTGATGTTTCTTGGTTCAATTCCATGAAGAGCTCCAACATCTTCGAAGGAGCATTCATGAAATTTCCGGACATCGCAGCATATCGTATTAGAGAATTAGCAGAGCAATTTCACTTCGATAGTTTGATTGGGTATACTCCTAACAATGTTAAGATTAATCATCTTATAATTAAACTTTTTCTTGCAAACTTAAATTTGGATCATCAAAATCCTCAAAACCGTCAAGATTGTGTTTGGTCGTTATTTTATGGCGTAAGTACCTTTACAAAGACTAGGTCATATTTTAAATTTCCCTTATCAAGGAATTGACATTAATGAAATTGAAGTTGATATGGAACATCGTGATGAAGTTTCACATCAATTTTTATCCGATGAACTCGTAAATATGGGCAATTTAAAATCTACCTACTTAAGGCCATAAGCTAGGCTAATTCACCGTGCTTTTATTCGCTCTCTCCAACCAAGAACAGGTAGCTATGAAAAAGCGTATAAAGAAAACTTTTAAGCACTTTATTCTATCTATTCTAATCAACAAGTAAATTGGGGAAAATTATTTTGGATGAATTCCAAGATATCACAATCCGAAGGAAGTATAGAACTATTCATTATGGTGCCTATATTATGCGCATTCTCCTAAATATCGGTGTACCAATGCTTGATTTTGATTTTACAAGTATTAGAGAATTAGGCGCTAAAACTTTAGGGTTGGTGGGTCTTCCTGTACGGCCTCCTTCTCAACAAATCATTTCCTTCCAACAATGGTCACAAAATATTCAACAAGGTGTTCCTTAACCTCGAGACATTAGTATTGCTTCTTTTTCCCGTACCCAACATGAAGAAGAAGAGGAGGACGATGACACATTCCAAGAAATTGGCCCGGATACTTCTTCAAGACAAGCCATCGCCACTCTCTCATGAAATTAATCAAAGATTCATCGGGACATAAAAGCACTTGAGAAAAAGACGGAAAGAAAATTCAATTCTATCAAAGGCTTTCTCAATAAGATATGGGATCGAATTTCTTGTTCTAGCTCTATATCTACTCAAGCTTACAATCCATCTCCATTTGAATGGTCTTTCTCAAGCTCAAGCTCTAATCACAATGATCCATCTCTTTCAAATCAATTTTAAATTATCTTGGTTTATTTTTTTATGTTTACTTTTCGCTTTTATTTCTTTATGATTAGTTGTATGAGAACTGTCTAGAACATTATTTCTTTATGTACTATTTCTCTATTTGCCTTAATGAAATGTATTATCTATTATCATTTACGTTCTTTCTTTTTGTCGCTGAAAAATGGGGAGAAATTTAAATTGTGCGTATTGATAGGGGGAGTACCTAGTCTATTAATTTTATATAGTTGTCGTCATCAAAAAGGGGGAGAATGTTAGACTCTCGATTTTGATTATAACAACCTACATAAAATGTTATGTGTATATTAAACCATCTTTGCAGGAGATTTATTGCAGATTCATCTACAGATGTTTATAGCTGTATATTATGTGTCCAGATTCTGCATATTACTTAGAAAATTTGTTAAAATCTCTCCTTAAATGATACACACACACACACACACGCTCATACATGCACAAAATAACAAACTCAGATGTCTGAAACCATTCATTTAGATGTCTGAGTATTGAAATAAGAATATTGTTTTCACAATATTCAAACGTCTTAACTAAAATATTCAGACGTCTGAATGAGGTCAAAAATGAACTATTTCCTTGCTGTTCTAATTCAGAAGTCTGAAATTTTTTATTCAGACGTCTGAATATCCCCAACTGCTATTTTCTTGAAAAGTCACTTCTCTTCACCAAGAGAAACATTCTTTTAAATCAACAGTTGCATCCGTTCTTTTCAATATAACTTTTCATTTAAAGAAGCAACTCTTTATATACTATAAATAGATTATAGAATTCAACAAACAAAATCAACGGATTTACTTTTAGCATTCTTGAATTCTCATCTAATCTCAAAACTTTCAAACAGCACTCAAATTACATACATACTTTAATCATTGATCACTTTATCTTCCACAATTCTCAAAGCACATCACACTATATATCATAAAGGAGAAGATTATAGGAAGATTGTATTTAATTGACTTATCAGTGTTATTTAAGAACACACTATAGCCAGATATTTTTTTATTTGTATTGAAGTCCTATTCGGTTGCTTAGGCGGGTGAAGTCCTGTTCGTTGCTTAGGCAGTGTAAACCTGTCCTCCAGGTTAAGTGAGGGTTGTTGTAGTTGAAATTCCAAAAGGAGTCTGGGACTGGACGTAGAACAAGAAGTTCGAACCAGTATAAAAATTCCTGGTGTGCTTGTTTTATTTTTTATTTACTTTGCTATTATCATCTGTTTCCGCATTTAGATTTAATTATATTCCATATTAGTCGATCCTAAGTAATAACTTGCATTACTAGTTAACATTCATTACCGAGAGCCACGAAAACTCTAATACCACATGTAACGACTTGACATTTTCAACCATTCGCATCCGCACATGTCGGACTTGAATTTGCTCAAAATACTGCGTTGTTAATAAAATTTGGCAAATCTCAGAATATACAGTAAATTAATAATCACAGATCATAGAAACAGAGTAAATAGTAATGCAGCGGAAGCAAAAGAGATAGTAGTTCATGAAGCTACTATATATATAAGATACATCGGAGTTAAACAAAATACAACAGAAGAGTAACAAGATACACTAGGTACAAATCAGAATACATCACTGAAATCACTGGATACTGAAAGCAAAATAGATGGTTGGATCTTCAAGCAAAGCTCCAACTCCGAAGGTGAGTCTTGAATGCTGAATCACTCAATCTTTAACCCGAGCGTAAAGCAAAACACAAAACACTCGAGTTAGGACATAAATACTTAGGAACTGTAAATCAACTCAAGTGAACAATAACAAAATGCATCAGTAACTTAAAGGATGCTTGGAACCGCCCATCCTCTAGGGATCCGTTAAACTATTTACTACGTAGTAATATTGCGCTATTATAATTATGTCTACAGTAAAATAAACTTACGTTTAAATAGTGTTAAAGGGTTACCCATATAGCCCTCAACACATAATAGTCCTAGTAGTCCATCCAGTGTCAGCATACCTCCAGATCGGGAAGCTACCCTAAATACTCCATGGGCTACGGGAGAAAAACAAACTCGTAATAAAGCTCGTTGTGGTAGGTGACACAACACACAAGGCAATGCCAATGTAGATATACCAATTACGCACACGGGCTGGCGGTAATGTAGAAGCCACTACGCCCATCTCAGAACGTACTCCCAATCAAAACCGGAGGATGGCCATCAAATCATTCACAAGTAAGAGTATAGTATCAAAGAAATGTGTCTGATAGGAGGAATGACCTTACTTGGCCCGAAATTGCTCCTGTTTTAGCCACCTTATGCCAACTCACGGGAGTCGGTCCACGTTCATACTACAATAGGAACGTCGCCACCATCCTACTTCATTCTGGAATCCCCACCGTGTACACAGTTGTTAAATTGGTTTTCGAAGTTGGCAGAGAGTATGACAACTTCCAATCCTGGTCTCTTTAACAACCAATCGTTATTATAACGCCATGGTCATTTCAAAATAGTTTATACTTCAAAAATCAAATCATTTCATTTCCAAACTATATCCTTTTCAAAATAGTTAATACTTCGAAACCAAAACCTTTTTTATTTCAAAACTATATCCAAATCAATATGGTATCATTTCCATTTCAAACATATATTCACCTTTCAAAAATCATAATACTTTCAAAGTTATAACTCTTTCTAAACCAAAATACTTGAAATCATTACACTTTGAAAATAATAACATTTCAAAATTATACATTTGAAATCATGGTACCTTCCTTTAATTCTTTACATTTTTGAAATTTATTCAATTAAACCCAAATTTTCAAATTTCCAATTCAATTCAATTCAAACCCTTAGTTTCAATTCAATTCAGTTTCCCAACAAACCATTTCAAATCTTATCAATTTCAAATAAGATTTGATCCACAAAATAGACTATTAAAATTTTAATATATTTCAAAGCTTTAACACACCATATTTCAAACTAAATTTTATTATTTCATATATCTCAAATTTAACTTCATTATTACTTAGTTTTGAAATATTTATTTCATAAATCCGATATCATTTGAATAACTCAAATGACAAGTAAACTAAATATCCTTTCATACTAATATAAACTTCAAATATTCATTTATCGAATAAATCGAATAAATCAAAATCAAATATCATTCCAAATTCACATTCTTTATCAAAATAAAGATCATGTCATTGAAAACCATTTCAATCATTAAAATATCATATTCTTTCAAAACCTCACTATCAAATTATTATTTGAATTCAAATTCAAATATTCAAATTTAAATATCATTTTAAAATCAAATATGTCATTCATTTATTATTCTAAATATCATTACAAAACACATTTCAAAATTCCACTCAAAAACCATTATTTAAATTCAAATTCAATTTAAATTCCTTAAAATTCAAATTTAAATACTAAAATATATTTAAAGCTCCTAAAATATCACAAATAATCAATTTCAAAAGTTAAATCATTTGACACTTTAAAATACAACTCAAATAGTGTTAAAATCTATAACATTTCAAAACTTTGTCAAATTATAGCAATGACAGTATTTATAAAGTGTTATCGTAGCTTATAGTTTCCAAAATAGTTTAGTTCAGGAACAAAAGCATTTATAAAATGCCGTAATAGATATTCAGTTATTTCAAACATAGCTAAATTCAAAAACAACAGCACTTAAAAATGCTGTCGTAAGGCCATAGCATTTTTGGAAATGCTATTAATAAAATTCCATATTTTATTATAACTTCAGAAACATTAACACTCCAAATTTTTGTTATTTTAAACTTATAAATATATTTCTAGAACTTCAAAATTTCACATTTAAATAATTTTAACATATGATTTATCACAACACAATATTATAATTAAATATCCAATTTAAAACAATTCATTTATCAAGTCAAAATTTGTTGTTTTATTAACTTATTAATTAACCAAAACTTAAGATTTTACTGCAAATATCACTTCAAAACCTTAAACTTAATTTCCATTATTTTCCAACATTTGAAGAATAAAATTTAAAGTCAAATATCACATTTACTTCAAATTTACATACATAAATTCACAAATTCAAAACTTAATATTTAGCCTTCTTAAAACCATAAAATATAAATTTTTAAACAAAATTTCATACTTTAAAAATACGTATCTTAAGAAAAATCATTTAAAAATATACCACGGAGTCTGTATATAATTTTCTAACCTAGATCAAGAGATACGGATATGTATCATTTCAATCCGCAATTTAAAAAGAAAAACCGGGTTCTATCATTTCAAACCCGCAATCCCAAGTCAAATAAAATAAATAAAAATCGCTCAAGCCTATCATTTCAGCCTATAACAATTTTTCCTTATTCTAAAGTCCGTTCGGGTATGTATCATTTCAACCCATAGTGATTCTATTCTAACAGAGAACTTGCAATGTGAACATATGCATAAACAATATAAACAATTATACTAACAAGTCAATGTCATAATATGCTGTCATATATCGTATGTCAGGTGATAATTAACAAAGTAAACATGGTAATAACATGGCATAGCATATCATATAATTATCATTTACTTGCATAACATTTTAATTACTAATCACTTGTCATCCATTTACCATTTCATAAGTAAAAATGTCAGAGTGAGAAAGACTCACCTTTATCAAAGCTAGAGACCACTACGACACACAAGAACGATTCCAAAGGCACGACAAGCACGATACGGCATCACTTTTGATTTGAATGAATAGAGAGCCTTGACATTGATCCTATAAGCAACAAACAAAACAAGACCATATAAACATATATTTAACACAAAACACAGTGAAACAAATTTAAATAAGAAGCAACAAAGAATAAAATGATTTGACCTTGCTTTAACCACTCAAGTGCTCGGCCATAGTCGTTCATATGCTCAGCTATGATGATGATATAGGCTTGGTTTTGGGTCAAATAGACATGGCTAAAAGGAGATGAAGGGGTAGGAGAGTTACGACATAGGGTAGGTCAAAGGACAAGGCAAAAGGAAGGTTTTTGGTGCTTGTAGGCTCGGCCTAGTCCAATATTGGGCTCGGCCATGCATGGTTTAGGTCTGGACAGAGGGGAGGCTGATGGTCAGGGGTCAGGTCATGGTGGTGGTGGAGCAAGGGGAGGTGGCCGAGGCAATATATGGTGGTGGTGATAAAGCTAAGGTCGGTTATGCAATATTTTTAAGGAGTTTTTGCAACTTTTTTTGTGGTGTTTTGGTCATGGAGCAAGGCATGGCCAAATCTGATCTGAAGGTAAGGTGTTTGGAAGAGGATGATGAAGAGGAGGAGATGGTGGTGGTGGTTGGTGAAGGTGGTGAAGGGTTAGGCCGAGCAAAGCTTTGACGAGGAGGAAGCAAATCAATGAAAAAGAAGAAGGAAAATGAAAAAAATTAAACCATTACCAAATTTTCTTTGGCTGTGAGAAAAGAAATGAAGAGAAGTTTTCTCATGTGAGTTATAATGAGAAACTCACGGCTATAGATAGAAATGTACGACCAAAACAAGAAATGAATGGACAAGAGAAATGAAAAGGCAAGGCTAATGAAAAGTCAAAGAAAATAAAAAGCTTTTTGTCGCTCTGAATTTCTATTTTCTTTTACTCAAAACAAAAAACAGTAAATAAAAATAAAAGAAAAAAAAAGTGAAAAAGAAAATAACAATTATTCTTAAGAAAAATAAAAGGTAAACAAAGAAAATAGTTTATTATATTGAAACTAGAATTAAAAATTGTAAACAAAATACAATAAACATTAGAAAATTGTAACTACACTTTTAAAATGTTTTTAAAAATAAAATACATACATAACATGTCATGTTACTCGTATATATACAAATTAGAACATGATATGACAAACAAAATATTATTTATATAAATTATAATAAACAACTTTGTTAAATAAACAATTTACATACAATGATTTAAAAAGCATAACTTTCACAATATTAATCGGATTTCAATGAAACAAAAAGCAGTATACTTGAAATTTTATTTATTTTCATAATAAAGGATAAAATTCAAAAATTCAAACTTTTTAAAAATTTTGAATGAAAAGTCAAAGTTTGACCACATTGACCAAAATCCACATTTCTGGAAAATATTCTATTTATTCATGTTCGGAATTCCAATTTCCATAAAAATCAAAATTTATATTTAAAATAACAAAAATTATCCATTTTAGTAAATAAAATAAAGTTTTTTTAAACCAGGAATTCCGATTAAATAATTACAAAATACAGGGTTGTTACCGAAAGTTAGATAATGAGGTGGAAGAGGAATGGTGGCTTGCTGTAGGTTGCGCTCGGTGATGGGACGGTCGGCATGACATGGGGACGTGGGGAGGGCATGTAACAACCCGGGGTTTTCCCCAATTTATAATCGTCATAAAATAATATATTATTGAGCTAGCTAATCGCTAATTGAAGTTTTCAATCGAGTCGAAAATTCTTTTGTGAATTGTTAAAGGGATTTTATCTTGTTGAAATTAGTTTGAGATTGTTGAGAGGATTTCAGGCTTTAAAAATTTAATTTTCGGCCCAAGTTTCTTTGGCTTGGGGCTGTGAAAAATATCGAATCAGATGCCATTCCCTTTTTATTTTCAAACCGACCGTTCCTCCTTATCTTTGTTTTTATTTTCGAAATGCCCTAATCAAACGAAGAAAAAAAAACTAGGGTTTTCTGTAATTCGAACATGGTAACTCCAAAAGCTCGATCCAACTCGATTTCTTAGCTTCGGTTGTCGTTCGTCTCGAGATACCTTCGACCGCTTGATCATCGTTGCTGCTTCGATACGGGGAGGTCTCAGCTTCGATTCGATTCCGTGCTCTTCAAAGGTGAGTGATCCCCTTCACTCACATCTAATTCCACTCGTGTTTCGACAGTTTAGTATTTGTTTGAATTTCGATGATTTTTGATGGTTTCAATTCACCCACGGTTTCGATTTTTTGTGACTTCAGTCACTTGATTTTGGGGACTTTTGTTTGGTGGACCATACTATGCTTCAACCTGATTTTTTATTAAAGTTGATTTGGTTCGATTTTGGGGACTGACTTGTTTATTGTCGGCCTTGGCATTTTTGTGACAATTGATTGTGATTTCGTGACTTTCCCCTTTGACATTGGCATGGGTCTTGAATTTACTCTTGTCGTTTAATTGAATCAGATGTACTTGCTTTCTTATGTTGCTACTGTATCATCTACTGGTTCATCCTCTGTTAACATTGCTCATTGCAAATTATTCACAACCTTGAAATTGGTTACGCCACCATATTGGCTGGTACCTTGACTGTGCTTCATTCCTCACTCGTTGCCTTTCATCCATAATTTGTTACCTTGACTCTGTTCATCCTTCACCGCCCTGTTGCTGGGAAAATGAGTCACGAATGCCTTAAAACTCTGTTCGCATAATACCCTGCAGCCATGGAAATTTGTATGCATGTTTCACTGTCATGTTTGCATTTGAGCTCCTTGATGTTGCACTGCTTCATCAGAGCACTTGACCTATTTCGATTTGGGCATTGTCTCGTTAATCATGTCTGCACTCTCTTGAGTCTTTATTTGATAGTTGCTTGTATATACACTTGATTCATTTTAATGGTTACTGTGCACTCTGGTTTCCAGACGTTTGTTTGCAGTCTTTGATGCTTTTGATAATCATGTTTCCAGGCTGCTATATGAATTATGTTTTCTGTTGCCTGTACATTGGTCTTGTCTCAATGATGCATTATGTTGTTTCGTTTATTGATGTGAGTCATTTGCTTATTGATCATTAGCTTGATTTTTGTAACCTGCATTGCACTGGAGATTGATCGTGATTATTTGGGTTTCAGTTGCACTTGGTCAAGTTGCAGTTTGAAGTTGTGTACATGTATATTGTTGAGTAGCTTCATTTGCATTTGCGTTCTGACCATATTTAATTGCATTGTGTAGTTGACTGAGTCACTGACTTTTTTTTGTCGAGACTTATTTTAGAAGTCTAGACCACATGCTGCCTTGACCTATGTTGTCACTGCACTCCTGTTCGTCATGTAATTCACTGAATTGGGTCTCGAACATGGTTATTTTATTGTTTAGGCTGCTGCACATGTAATCTTTGTTGCATATATGTGTCAGTTGCAAGGGTGGGTCTGTGGTTCAGTTAGGTAGCGAAATTATGTACCTTCCACTGTTGCACATAGGTGATTGTCCATCCATATTGTATGACCTGTAGCATGCATTGTTCATGCATTTTGATGGTACTGTCCGGTTTCACTATGGTATACCTGTAGTATCTTTTGCAGTTCCATGTTGCACCTCTGATTTATTTTGTTCCTGTGCAGTTCGTTATTGCGTACAATTGAGTTTACATGCTTGAAATTCTGTTACAGACCATATTTTGATACTAGCGTGCATGTGAACCATTTTGTGTTGGAGCACAATTTTGTTTGCACTGCTTCATCATATCACTATTTTCATTTGAATCTGAGGTATTGTCTCGAAGTCTGTACATTGTCATGTTGTGTTTGTCTCCATACTTGTCTGGATATCGAACTTTATTGATTATTCAGTGTTGTTGCAGTCTCTGATTTCTATTGATGAATTGAACTTGGGTCGAGACTTGATTTTTATGTCTTGACCATTTCCTTTGAATCTGTACATTGAGTTGAATCCAGCTTAGACGCTCGGGTTTGACCTTGTACTCGTTTGTGAACTTTCATTGAGTTTTTTTGTGTACATCATCACTGTAGTGGCAAGGCAGTGCACGCAAGCGTGAACTGCAGCCACACGGTATTGTTTTTATTGATATTCTAATTGCTTTTAATTTATGGATCTTTTGCGTATTCCATATGTCGTAGTGGCGAGGCAGTACACGCGTGCATGTACTGCAACCCTACTCAAATTGTCGTTTTAATTGATATTTAAATTGTTTGAACTGTTTCGTTTATTAAATTCAATATGTTTTGGAATCATATTTTGATTGGTTTAATTTGATGATTTTGTTGTTAATTGCCGATTAAGAAATTTTGATGTTTTCCAAATTATCTTCATTGATATTCTTTTCACTTATCTTTGTTGATAATTTGAATCTGCTGATTTATTGTTTAACACTGTTAAGTGTTATATTTATCGTTATCCGATTTCTTTATTTAAGGTTCGGATATACCAGATTTATTGTGACTGTCGTCTATTCATTATTTAATTATTATTGCTTCTGTGCACTAATAACTGAGTTTGAATTAGACTAACCCTTGTACTATTTTCTTTTGAATGTAATACTCAGGTCAGACCGAGTATTTACAGGTTATTGATATCTTACTTGAGTTGCTGTTAGAGCTATGAAGTCTTTTCTTACTTTTTTGGAGTAGTCGTTGTCTTAGTATAGGATGTTGTATATTCATGTATATTAATTACGATAATGTACTTGTATATGTAACTTCCTGAGTCGACAGTTGTAGTTGTATCATATGTACTGTATCACATGTATTGTAACTGACATCAGTTATTATATATATGAGACATTTTGTTTTATCTGTGTTCCGCATTTATATGATTTGTGTTATTATTATATTTATTGTCCTAAACTATTATGAACCATCGTAGTTCGTTTTATATTGGAATTGGGTATGTCGATGGGAGTAAATAAATAAGAGAAGAAAAATTAAAAATATATACCACTCCTATCGAGATAACCAACACTAGTATAAGGCCTAACTACGGATGGCCGCTCCTATCCAGCCTTATTCTTCGTAATAACGGACAGTATTTCTTTTAATACTCTTTGTTATTATGAGCATAGAGGTGGGGCGTTATAGTTGGTATCAGATCTTGGGGTTTATGGACATAATATAAAACATAACTTAGATGGAACATGTGTTACAACTATTAGTCGAGGTTTTATTGTTCTTTGAGTCAAAACTAAAGTTTCGAAAATATGTTGAAATTTTTAAATATCTTTATTTAAAAATAAAAAGTGAAACTGAGTTTTGAAGATTGATTGAGTGTATCTGTTTATTAGAGTGCGCAGCGAAAACTGTGAGAATGCTTCGCTGAGTACAGTTGATAATTATTTTGATTTAAAAATCGAAATATGAAAACGAATTTAATTCCATTATGTTGTTTAACCAGTGGTTTGATTTGTTGAAATTCTTGCTGGTTTTCTTTGGTGCTAATCATATCTGATTAGATTTCTACTGATTTGAATTATCTTCATTGAAGATATATTTGAATGATTTCTTTGTTCATTTTGTGGTATACGTGCAAATTTATGTTGCACGTTACTGCATTAATTTTACGTTGAACCGATGTTTGGTTTTAATGTATTTTGTTGTCGTTATTTTTATAACGGGATTTTTACACCAATGCTAAATCTTTATGGCACGGTGTTTTGTTGACATTTTAATGAATGAAAATTCACTGGTATTATATTTTATGCAAATTATTTTGATGAGATTTTGACGTTTAAAAATTACTGTCGCTTTGACTTCAGTATCCGTCATATTTTAAAATGGATTTTCAAGCGGTTATCCCGCAATACTGATTTTGAGATCCGTTTCTACGGTGTTTTGAGAAGTGAAATTTCCTTGTTGAAATTATCACTAACGTTGCTATTTTTATCACGGATTTGCAAATCGTTTTAAAAATAAAAATTGTTTTTCAAAATTTTTCAGTTTACGTTTTCAACAGAATGAGGAAGCGATTTAAACGTTTCAGCAAAATCGAGGACTATGAACCCTTTCTTTGACTGATTCGCTTAATTCCGGACTTGTCCGTTTGAGAATGTAAATTATTACTTTTATAAAATAAATGAAATCGTTTTCAGAAGTTTTTCATTTTGCGTTTTCAAAGGAATGAGAAAGCTATTTAAACGTTTCAGCAAAATCGAGGACTATGACCCCTTTCTTTTACTGATTCGCTTAATTCCGGACTTGTCCGTTTGAGAATGTGAAATGTTATTTTTGAAATACACAATTTTGCACTTTCAAGGAAACTACGAAGAGAATTAAACAATTTAGTAAAACACGTGGTATGGGACATGTGCGTTTGCTATTTTGGTTAATTCCGGACTCGTTAATTGAAATATTTGATGATTTTCGTGTGCTTTCGAGCCACTATGTTGGACCTTCGGGTCATTTGTTGGACCTTCGGGTCATTTGTTGGGCGCCAAAATTATGTTGGGTACTTGGTAGGCTTCGGCCATTTGTTGATGCATGTGCGGCGTAGCTAAAACTCGCAATTTTTTGGGATCGATCCACCTTTTATGTTGATTTTCTAGATTATCTTCATTGATTTCTAGATATTTGTTGTTTCCAATTATCTGCAGGTAATTGGATATTTGTTGGTATGAGTTCTAATTATCTTTGTTGATAATTAGATATTTGTTGATTTGAGATTTGATTATCATTTTTGATAATCGAATATTTGTTGATTTGATTATTGTTTTAATAATCGAATATTTGTTAATTTGATTATTGTTTTTTATAATCGAATATTTGTTGATTTGATTATCGTTTTTGATAATCGAATATTAGTTGATTTGAGATTTGATTATCGTTTTTGATAATCGAATATTTATTGATTTGATTATCGTTTTTGATAATCGAGTATTTGATGATTTGATTATCGTTTTTGATAATCGAATATTTGTTGATTTGATTATCGTTTTTGAAATCGATTATTTGTTGATTTGATTATTTGTTGATTTGAGATTTGATTATCGTTTTTGAAATCGAATATTTGTTGATTTGATTATCGTTTTTGATAATCGAGTATTTGTTGATTTGATTATCGTTTTTGATAATCGAATATTTGTTGATTTGATTATCATTTTTAATAATCGAGTATTTGTTGATTTGATTATCGTTTTTGATAATCGAATATTTGTTGATTTGATTATCGTTTTTGAAATCGAATATTTGTTGGTTTGATTATCGTCTTTGAAATCGAATATTTGTTGATTTGATTATCGTTTTTGAAATCGAATATTTGTTGATTTGATTATTTGTTGATTTGGGATTTGATTATCGTTTTTGATAATCGAATATTTGTTGATTTGATTATCGTTTTTGATAATCGAATATTACTTGATTTGAGATTTGATTATCGTTTTTGATAATCGAATATTTGTTGATTTGATTATCGTTTTTGATAATCGAATATTTGTTTATTTGATTATCGCTTTTGAAATCGAATATTTGTTGATTTGATTATTTGTTGATTTGAGATTTGATTATCGTTTTTGATAATCGAATATTTGTTGATTTGATTATCGTTTTGATAATCGAATAATTGTTGATTTGATTTTCGTTTTTGATAAGTGGACATTTGCTAATTTTAATGATTATGAAATTTTCTAGTCTCCAATTGGTTCTAGATTATGTTGATTATATTGAATTGTTGTTTTCTATCTATCTCTCTTGATAGTTAGAGTTTGTTGATTATGAAGTTCGTGTTTTCTATTTATCTGTTGGATAACTAGATAATTGCTATTTTGGGATTTCTATATTCAATTTATCTAATTGATAATTGAATATTGCTGATAATTGTATTTATTCAGTTTTGTTGCTTTCTGATTCTCTTTTTGATAGTTAGATTTGGTTGAAAATTTGTGAATTTCTTTTATGAAATTAAAAAGATTTCTTTGGCGTTTGTGTTCCTGACCTTTATTTTTCTAGGTTAACCAGTTTATGTTAGAAAAATAATTGATATTGATGTCCTTAATTATGAAAATTGCGGGGACGTAATTTTTATAAGGAGGGGAGTCTGTAACAACCCGGGGTTTTGCCTAGTTTATAATCATCATAAAAAAAATCATTGAGCTAGCTAATCGCTAATTGAAGTTTTCAATCGAGTCAAAAATTCTTTTGTGAATTGTTAAAGGGATTTTATCTTGTTGAAATTAGTTTGAGATTGTTGAGAGGATTTCGGGCTTTAAAAATTTAATTTTCGGCCCAAGTTTCCTTGGCTTGGGGCTGTGAAAAATATCGAATCAGATGCCATTCCCTTTTTATTTTCAAACCGACCGTTCCTCCTTATCTTTGTTTTTATTTTTGAAATGCCCTAATCGAACGGAGAAAAAAAAAACTAGGGTTTTCTGTAATTCGAATATGGCAACTCCAAAAGCTCGATCCAACTCGATTTCTTAGCTTCGGTTGTCGTTCGTCTCGAGATACCTTCGGCCGCTTGATGATCGTTGCTGCTTCGATACGGGGAGGTCTCAGCTTCGATTCGAATTCGTGCTCTTCAAAGGTGAGTGATCCCCTTCACTCACATCTAATTCCACTCGTGTTTCGACAGTTTAGTATTTGTTTGAATTTCGATGATTTTTGATGATTTCAATTCACCCACGGTTTCGATTTTTTGTGACTTCAGTCACTTGATTTTGGGGACTTTTGTTTGGTGGACCATACTATGCTTCAACCTGATTTTTTATTAAAGTTGATTTGGTTCGATTTTGGGCACTGACTTGTTTATTGTCGGCTTTGGCATTTTTGTGACAGTTGATTGTGATTTCATGACTTTCCCCTTTGACATTGGCATGGGTCTTGACTTTAGTCTTGTCGTTTAATTGAATCAGATGTATTTACTTGCTTATGTTGCTACTGTATCATCTACTGGTTCATCCTCTGTTAACATTGCTCATTGCAAATTATTCGCAACCTTGAAATTGTTTACGCCACCATATTGGCTGTTATCTTGACTGTGCTTCATTCATCACTCGTTCCCTTTCATCCATAATTTGTTGCCTTGACTCTGTTCATCCTTCACCGCCCTGTTGCTGTGAAAATGAGTCCCGAATGCCTTAAAACTCTGTTCGCATAATACCCTGCAGCCATGGAAATTTGTATGCATGTTTCACTGTAATGTTTGCATTTGAGCTCCTTGATGTTACACTGCTTCATCAGAGCACTTGACCTATTTCGATTTGGGCATTGTCTCGTTAATCATGTCTGCACTCTCTTGAGTCTTTATTTGATAGTTGCTTGTATATAAACTTGATTCATTTTAATGGTTGCTGTGCACTCTGGTTTCCAGATGTATGTTTGCAGTCTTTAATGCTTTTGATAATCATGTTTCCAGGCTGCTATATGAATTATGTTTTCTGTTGCCTGTACTTTGGTCTTGTCTCAATGATGCATTATGTTGTTTCATTTATTGATGTGAGTCATTTGCTTATTGATCATTAGCTTGATTTTTGTAACCTGCATTGCACTGGAGATTGATCGTGATTATTTGGGTCTCAGTTGCACTTGGTCAAGTTGTAGTTTGAAGTTGTGTACATGTATATTGTTGAGTAGCTTCATTTGCATTTGTGTTCTGACCATATTTAATTGCATTGTGTAGTTGACTGAGTCACTGACTTTTTTTTGTCGAGACTTATTTTAGAAGTCTAGACCACATGCTGCCTTGACCTATGTTGTCACTGCACTCCTGTTCGTCATGTAATTCACTGAATTGGGTCTCGAACATGGTTATTTTATTGTTTAGGCTGCTGCACATGTAATCTTTGTTGCATATATGTGTCAGTTGCAAGGGTGGGTCTGTGGTTCAGTTAGGTAGCGAAATTATGTACCTTCCACTGTTGCACATAGGTGATTGTCCATCCATATTGTATGACCTGTAGCATGCTTTGTTCATGCATTTTGATGGTATTGTCCGGTTTCACTATGGTATAGTATCTTTTGCAGTTCCATGTTGCACCTCTGATTTATTTTGTTCCTGTGCTGTTCGTTGTTGCGTACAATTGAGTTTACATGCTTGAAATTCTGTTACAGACCATATTTTGATACTAGTGTGCATGTGAACCATTTTGTGTTGGAGCACAATTTTGTTTGCACTGCTTCATCATATCACTTTTTCATTTGAATCTGAGGTATTGTCTCGAAGTCTGTACATTGTCAAGTTGTGTTTGTCTCCATACTTGTCTGGATATCGAACTTTATTGATTATTCAGAGTTGTTGCAGTCTATGATTTCTGTTGATAAATTGAACTTGGGTCGAGACTTGATTTTTATGTCTTGGCCATTTCCTTTGAATCTGTAAATTGAGTTGAATCCAGCTTAGACGCTCGGGTTTGACCTTGTACTTGTTTGTGAACTTTCATTGAGTTTTTTTGTGTACATCATCACTGTAGTGGCAAGGCAGTGCACGCAAGCGTGAAATGCAACCACACGGTATTGTTTTTGTTGATATTCTAATTGCTTTTGATTTATGGATCTTTTGCGTATTCCATATGTCGTAGTGGCGAGGCAGTACACGCGTGCGTGTACTGCAGCCCTACTCAAATTGTCGTTTTAATTGATATTTAAATTGTTTGAACTGTTTCGTTTATTCAATTCAATATGTTTTGGAATCATATTTTGATTGGTTTAATTTGATGGTTTTGTTGTTAATTGCCGATTAGGCAATTTTGATGTTTTCCAAATTATCTTCATTGATATTCTTTTCACTTATCTTTGTTGATAATTTGAATCTGCTGATTTATTGTTTAAGACTGTTAATTGTTATATTTGTCGTTATCCGATTTCTTTATTTAATGTTCAGATATACCAGATTTATTGTGACTGTCGTCTATTCATTATTTAATTATTATTGCTTCTGTGCCCTAATAACTGAGTTTGAATTAGACTAACCCGTGTATTATTTTCTTTTGAATGTAATACTCGGGTCAGACCGAGTATTTACAGGTTGTTGATATCTTACTTGAGTTGCTGTTAGAGCTATGAAGTCTTTTCTTACTTTTTTGGAGTAGTCGTTGTCTTAGTATAGGATGTTGTATATTCATGTATATTAATTAAGATAATGTACTTGTATATGTAACTTCCTGAGTCGACAGTTGTAGTTGTATCATATGTACTGTATCACATGTATTGTAACCGACATCAGTTGTTATATATATGAGACATTTTGTGTTATCTATGTTCCGCATTTATATGATCTGTGTTATTATTATATTTATTATCCTAAACTATTATGAACCATCGTAGTTCGTTTCATATTGGAATTGGGTATGTCGATGGGAGTAAATAAATAAGAGAAGAAAAATAAAAAATATATACCACTCCTATCGAGATAACCAACACTAGCGTAAGGCCTAACTACGGATGTCCGCTCCTATCCAGCCTTATTCTTCGTAATAACAGACAGTATTTCTTTTAATACTCTTTGTTATTGTGAGCATTGAGGTGGGGCGTTATAGTTGGTATCAGAGTGGAAGGTCGAGTGGGGTGGCTGTCATGCTACAAGGTGTATAATGGAATGGCCAAGAGAAATGAAATGGCTGAGACTTGAATAAACCGGCAACATGAACGTGCTTTATAAATGAATGTAACTTGCTTCAGGTGAAATATATACAAGCCTTTCCTCTTATTCATTTATTATTATTAAATTTCTTTTTTTAAGTATGGAATGCCAAAAGAAATAAGAAGGGAAAGGGATGCATAAAGTTCAGGGAGATAAGCAACCTTCAATTTATAAAGCAACACATATATTTGTTTTAGAGCAAGATTAAAATGAACCGAGAAGGAATAAAATGGCAACCGACAATAAATATAACCGATGGAAAAGTCAAATGTTGATACGCGAAGATTTTGATCAATGACAATGTGCTTCAACAAACAAGGAAGAAATATATGCAACGCTAAAGGACGATCGATGAAGACCAAATAATGAAACCAGAAGAATTGATTGGAAATCTTATGTCGTATGAAGTAAATATGCAAGCTAAGAAAGATCAAGCTCGGGAAAGAAAGAATGTTGCTTTTCATGCGGAAAAGGAAGAATCAGAGTCTGAAGATGAGGATCTAGCATTTATAGCCAAAAATTTCAAGAAATTCTTAAAGTATAGAAAAGGAAACAAAAACGAATTCAAAAAGAATTTCTTGAACAAACCTTCATCCTCAAATATAGAATGCTTCAATTGTCACAAGAAAGGACACATGCAAAAAGATTGTCAAGAACAAATGAAGGAGAATCAGAAAAGCTTCAACAACAAAAACAAGAAGGATAAATTCAAAAAGAAGGCATTTTCTGTAACATGGGACGATTCAGATTCATCTTCATCCGAAAATGATAGTCATAGCGACAATGAGCAGGCAAATGTATGCTTCATGGCTCAAGAATCTGAGGTAAGTAATTTAACTTTCGACGATTTAATTGAAGTAAACACTGAACTTTTAAGCACAATAAAAACTCTTAAAAAGAAACTCAAAGAAACTCGTGAAAATCAACTAAATCAAATGGCTCATGTAGCTTTCATTTCATCAATAGAACCTAAAAATCCGAAAGAAGCATCAACAGATGATTATTGGAATATCGCAATGCAAGAAGAATTAAATCAATTTGAACGTAACGATGTTTAGGAATTAGTTCCCCGTCCTAATAATCAATCAGTAATCGGAACAAAATGGATTTACAAAAATAAAGTAGACGAACAAGGTAATATAACAAGGAATAAAGCAAGACTAGTAGCACAAGGGTATAATCAAGAAGAAGGTATTGATTTTGAAGAAACCTTTGCTCCCGTTGCAAGACTTGAAGCAATACGTATACTATTAGCCTTTGCATGTTTTCACAATTTTAAAATTTATCAAATGGATGTTAAAAGTGCATTTTTAAATGGTTTTATTAAAGAAAATGTATATGCAGAACAACCTCCTTTGTTTATACATGAAAAATATCCGGATCATGTATTTAAATTAAAGAAAGCACTATATGGTCTTAAACAAGCACCTCATGCTTGGTATGAAAGACTTAAAAGTTATTTATTAAACTCGGGATTTAAAATTGGAAAAGTAGATCAAACGCTTTTTATTAAAAATACTACCAAAGATATTTTAATAATTCAAATATACGTAGACGATATTA
Organism: Allium cepa; assembly: GCA_030765085.1. Taxonomy (NCBI): domain Eukaryota; kingdom Viridiplantae; phylum Streptophyta; class Magnoliopsida; order Asparagales; family Amaryllidaceae; genus Allium; species Allium cepa. The sequence continues at coordinate 870,222,074 of CM060929.1, read as the reverse complement.
TTTTTGGTTCAACAAATGAAAATTTATGTAAAGAATTTTCAAATATAATGACTAATGAGTTCGAAATATCTCATATGGGAGAATTATCATATTTTCTCGGACTTCAAATCAAATAATTAACAAATGGAATTTTTATAAACCAAGAAAAATATTGTGCTAATTTAATTAAACGATTCGGCATGAAAAACACTTCTGCTAAACCTACTCCTGTGAGTACCACTACACATTTCGATCGAGATGAAAATGGCAAAAGTGTAGATAAAAAATTGTTTAGAAGTATGATAGGTTCCTTACTTTACTTAACCGCTAGTAGACCTGACATAATGATGAGTGTTTCTTTATGTGCACGTTTTCAATCTGATCCTAAAGATTCACACTTAAGAGCGGTAAAACGAATAATGTGATATCTTAACAACACTAAATATTCCAGTCTTTTCTATCCAAAGGAGTGTCCATTTGAGTTAGTATCATTCAGTGATGCTGATTTTGGTGGATCTCGAACAAATAGAAAAAGTACAAGTGGTACTTGCCATTTCATTGGAAAATCACTTGTATCTTGGTTTAGTAAGAAACAAAATTGTGTCTCGCTTTCCACCAGCGAAGCAGAGTATATATCAGCTGCTTTAGCTTGCACTCAAGTTATATACATGCAACAAACACTTAAAGATTTTAATATAAATTTAACAAATTCTACAATATACTGTGATAATACAAGTACAATAAACTTATCTAAAATCCGGTTGATCACTCTCGTACAAAACATATAGATATTCGTCACCATTTTCTACGTGACAATATCGAAAAAGGAATGATTAATTTAGAACATATTTCTACCAAAAATCAAATTGCCGATATATTTACTAAACCTCTATTAGAAAACTCCTTTATAAAATTACGATGAGAGTTAGGAATAATTTTTTTAAAGATATTTAATAGAGAAAAATCTACACAATTCAGTCGACTAACACTATCTATTCAGTCGACTGAATAAAGAAAAAAAATAGGATTTTCAATTAATTTTTCAAATATGTTACATAATATATTACAAAATAATAGTCATTTATAAACCATACATTTTTAACTGAATTATGGTAACCATTAAATCATTAAGTGGATGAAAAACTTTAAAGAATTATAACCACTATATATTTAGAAAATTCCTACTATAAATATATCTATTTTTTTTCATAATTCATTCTCACAAATAAAAGCCTGAAAAATTCATTATAAAAATGTCGTCAAACAACTCTCTTTCCCCGATCAACATCACCTCTTCATTCGATAACACTCCAACGTCTCCAAAACTTCCCACTCCAACACCGACACATGAGCCAGTTTACAAATGGAACAATTATCGTACTGGCTACACACCAAAATCCAAGAAAGCAAAACGCGGACTCTTTATTTCTCCAGATACAAAAAGAAAGATTGATGAAATTCATTACTTTCAACAACAACAAATAGATCTTCAATGAGAATTATACTTCGAACAAAAGGTTATGGCTAGACGATTAAGCTTCCTTGAGCAAATCGGTTTACGCTTTTGTGGATCAAAAAAGAACGAAGTGGCTGAACCCCTACCTCGCCCCGTTAGCTCACTTGATCCATCTTCATCTTATCGTACACCAGTCGATCCTGTGAATCCTTGGATGTCTCCTAAGACTCCTCAATATAGTCCAAATTCATGAGATATAAATTATATGAAGAATGAAGGGAAAAAGAATCCAAGTCCATCCCCTAAGAAATAGTTAGTTTTGAAATCTATTCATGATATTACATCTATATAATTGTAATTATTTCCTTGAATAAAGAGTTTACCTTCAAAATTAACAAATAACAAAAAAAACATAAGTCAGTCGACTGAAACCCCCTGTTCAGTCGACTGAACTCAAGACAGAATGCAAATTTGTTCACAATTCAATCGACTGAATCCTCTGCTCAGTCGACTGAAATACTAACAGAAACTTTCAGGCAAACATTCAGTCGACTAAAACCCTATTCGGTCGACTGAATTCAGCCCAGAAAATTTTCGGCCTTTTGTTCAGTCGACTGAATAGAGTATTCAGTCGACTGAATGCCAATTCCCAGGCAACTTTCCCCTTTTAACCACCAATTTTTACCCTATCAATTCACTTTTTACTTCCAAATCAGTTTTCTTCCCCAATAAATTTCGAAACCCTAGCCCCCAATCCACTCAAATCTCACCCAAATGGCATCAAAGAGATCAAGAGCTTCATCTTCTTCATCCTCTGAGCCAATTGATGCTTAAATTGCGCAATGGCTTTACGATGGAACCGCTGTCACTAGATGGAATAAGATGAAGAATTCCCAAATTTTCGAGCATTCCTTCGTTGATTTTCAAAGCTTTCAAACCTACAAAATCCAAGCGTTAACCGATCAAGCAGGTTTAACTTCTCTTTTAGATTTGAAAAGAAATGACCATGCCATAAATCATGTAATGGTCAAATTATTTTATGCTAACCTTAATCTTGGACACCAAACTCCAAGAAATCCAAACAATAGTGTTTGGAGTATGGTATGTGGAAAGAAAGTTTGGTTTTCCTTGGATAGAATAGCACACATTCTAGAATCACCAAATGTCGAGAGAAAGCTGGAGGAGATAGAATTCAATCCAAATATTCGCGATAACATAAACCATCGATTTATGGATGATAATATCAACTTTAGAGATTTTAAGTCCACCTCTCTTCGACCTATGGCAAGAATCCTTCACAAAGCCCTAATGAGAACAATTACTCGCACGGGCTCGTACGAAATTGTCTACCCAAATAACTATCGAGCTCTATATGCTATTTTTGGTAATATACAAGTCAATTGGGTACAACTTATTCTTGATGAGTTTCTGAATTTTAATAATGGCAAAATGCGCACTATCTATTTTGGATAATACATCATGCGACTTCTCCTCAATGTCGATACGCCATTACCCGAGTCAGAGAATACATTGGTCCATCAAATTAACCACCGGACCATAAGCCTAATGCAACTCCCATCTCCACCTCCTCGCATAATATCACTCGCCGAATGGGAAGCAAGGCATCAAGAACAGCAACAACAGCAACAACATCAACAACCTCCTCAACCTCACCATGAAGAACATCTCGAGCAAGATGATGAAATTCGTCTTGTTGACCCAAGCTTTACTACCAACCAATCTTTGGGGATATTGTCAAGAAATCAACAAATTCTTGACACTCGTCTTAAAAAGGTAGATCACAAGCTTGACAAAATCAAAGGATTCTTCAACAAGCTATGGGATGCAATCTCATGCTCAAGAACAACTACTGCTTCGACATCTCGCGGCAAACGTCCGACACCTACGTTTACATGGACGACATCTGAAGAGCATACAAGTAGCAGCGCAAGCGGAGCTAGTTGTGGCCAAGGAGGAAGAGCATACAGACCACCTATAGGAGGACCCGTCATACGTGAACTAACAGGAGGAAGAGAAGGTTCATATGACTGGGATAAAGATGAGTAATTTTAGTATGGTTTGATGTTTATTTATAACTTTCTAGTAGCTTGTATAAATAGCCATTTTATGCTTGTTCGTCGCAACATTTTTTACTTTTCTTAAGCCATGGTTATGCAAATATTCTATTCTCTATGCTTCAGTGATTGTTTTGATAAAATATTTCTACTGTTAGTTCTTCCTTTTTGTCGATGACAAAGGGGGAGAAAATCTATGGTACTAACTCCGTTTTGTAGGAAAGATAGTGCATACATTCAGGGGGAGAAAATAAGTAAATATATCTCTAGAATAAATCAGTATTGTCATCAATCAAAAAGGGGCAGAATGTTGATACGCGAAGTTTTTGATCAATGACAATGTGCTTCAACAAACAAGGAAGAAATATATGCAACGCTAAAAGGACGATCGATGAAGACCAAACAAACATAAGTATGTTTTTTTTATATAGGTCTTAGTCTAGATTTATTGTTAAAATCTATCCTCAAGAGGCTTGCACGAACACTAGAAAACATTTTATAAACTTCATTTTTATTTAAGTTTTCACTATGCATATTTTATAAGTTCAGTCGACTGAATAGGAGCAGCCAGTCGACTGAAACTGAAACAAATATATGAACATGCACAGTTTCAGTCGACTGAATTTCCTGCACAGTCGATTGAATTTGCTTCCGAAAATTTTACTTCCTATTTTCAGTTGACTGAATTCCCTGCTCAGTCGACTGAATTTGAACCTGCGAATTTTCTCTGAAAAGACACCTTCTTCCTCCCAAGAGTTGCAACCATTCATCAATGGAAATGGAAACATCTCTTGTTTGCAATCTTTGACAACAAATGCACCTCTTCTACAAGTATATATACATGATTCTAACATCATTTAATTTACCAAATTCTCTTGCTTTAATCTTACTATTCTCTTGTTCATATTCTCTAGATATTCTCAAAGCAATCACCAATCTATTGCTTGAATCATTGTTTTTGTTTATAACATTCTTTTCATTCATAGCAATTCACATTTCCTAAATCTTCACAAACACATTGCATACTCTCGAGGATAAAATTATAGGAATATTGTACTACATTAGACTCATTAATGTTCACAAGAACACAACAAGTCGAATATTGTACTTTAGTAATTGAGTTGAAGTCCTCTTCGGTAGTTGAGGCAAGAAATCCCGTTCGGTTGTTCGGGTAAGTTGTAAACCTATTCCTCCGGGTGAAGTGAGGGTGTTAGTTAGTGAAATTCCTAAGTGAAGCTTAGGGACTGGACGTAGACTAGAGGTCCGAACCAGTATAAAATCCTGGTGTCTCTTTACATTTACCTACATTATCTACCTAGACTATTCCGTTATTCCATATTACACGATCCTACCGCATAGCATCTTTCAGACAAGTCATACATTGGTTTCAGAAACAAATAAAACGAAATGGCTGTTAGGTTATTTGGTGGAAAGTGAAAAGACAAAAGGGAACTAAAACATGAAATGGATGCGGATACGGTTACCGCTTCGTAGATTCCACTGTGTATCAAACTTCAAAACACAAAAATGAGTATACTACAGAGATCAACACGATGAGGCGAATGGAGCGGTACACAGATATCAACAGTACGACCATCCTATCAAAAGTCGATAATCGGCACTGAAAATACTGCAAATTTGCTAGAAATAAGATAAACGGGGCAATAGTGTTCCAAATTTGGTGAAACGGAAGATGACTTCTCACTCAGAAGATGATTTACAAATTTAATATATAAAAATAGTCAGGTTTAGAAAACATTTTATATTAAGTGATTTACATTTAAATAAAAGTATATAATAAAATAAACTTCCATATTATTAGATTATCGGTTGCTATGTTAAAATAGACGTATACCAAATAATAAATTTTTATTTTCAAATTCAACTATTTAAAATTTCCCAAAATTCAGTTAATTATGTTATTGAACCATTAAAATTTATAAGTCATTACAGATACCATCAAAATTGGATCAAGCTCTAATCAAGGCTGCATCGATCAAGAATGATAAACAAGGCTAGATGAGGCTACATTTCGAATTTCAAGTCAATCGTAGTTCATATGCTCAACTTATGGATGGATCAATATTCGTACGATCGATTGGAAAACGCTATGATCGAAACCGTCAAAATTAGACCAAGCTGCAATGATGGTGGAATCGATCGGGAATGATAAACAAGGTTAGATAAGGCTACACTTCGAATTTCAAGTCAATCGGAGTTCATATGCTCGAGTTATGGATGGATCAATATTCGTATGATCGATTGGAAACAAGGCTTTGATCGATAGCGCCAAAATTGGACCAAGCTCCAATCAAGGTAGGATTGATCGGGAATGATAAAAAAGGTTCTGTTAGCCTACACTTCGAATTTCAGGTCCATCGGAGTTCATATGCTTGAGTTATGAATGGATCAATATTCATATGATCGATTCCAAACAAGGCTATGATAGATACTATCAAAGTTGGACCAAGCTCCAATCAAGGTGGGATGGATCAGAAATGATAAACAAGGTTCGGTGAAGTTACACTTTGAATGTAATGATCCGTAAAATTTTAATGGTTTAATAACGTAATTAACTGAATTTTTGTGAAATTTTAAACAATTGAATTTGGGAATAAGAATTTGATATTTGGTATGCGTCTATTTAAACATGGCAAATGAAAAATTTTCATTTGAAAATATGAAACTTGACTCTATTGTGTAATTTTCATTTTGAATTTAATATCAGTTAATTTGATGAATACTGAATATATTCAAAACCTAAATATTTTACATAATAAAAATGTTTATAAATTGTTGAGTGAGACATCATCTTTCGTTTCATCAAATTTGGACTTCTCTAGCCCTGTTTATCTTATTTTCGACAAATTTTCAGCAATTTAGCAGCGAAATATCGACTTTTTATAAGATGATCGTATCACTGATATCAGTATACCATTCTGCTCATCTCGTCGTGCTGATCTCTGCAGTATATTCATTTGTGCATTTTTGAGTTCGGTATGTCGTGGGAACCGTGAAACGGTCAGCCATATTGGTATCCGTTCGAGTCCATTGTTTTCCGTGGCCATTCTATTGCCCATGTGAGAAAATAAATAGCCACTCACCTTTATTACATGCTGAGTCCAACCTACTGACATTTGTTGTTCCACCAATTCGATAGTTTTTGTTGATTAAATTTCCCCAGCTCATTAAATCGACTCTTGTTTAAAAATAATAAATATAATATAAAACTATATAATTACGTTGAAATGCTTCCTATCGGTTGCTTGCTTTTATTATATACAGAAGTCCAATGTTGGCATTTGATATCCTATCGTTTTAATATTCCTTTTCAATTTATAATCAGTTTGCATTGCCTTCTGTTCTTCTTTAAATCTTCAATTGAGAAAATATAATATTATAAAACTTTGCATTCCTTATTTTGATTCTTTCCCTTGATCATCAACATCATTGTAACGACCCACTATTTTGGACCATTCAAATCGACAATAATCCACACATGTCATACTTGAATAATTCAAAATAACAGATTGTAATAAAATTTGGAGCAAATAAAACCAATCATAGAATCACAGACATAGAAATATCGAAATAACTCGCAGCGGAAATTAAAATACCATAGTAGTTCATGAAGCTGCTACAACAAAGTCTCAAAACAACTACATAATATCAGTCTGAAAACAAACACAGTAGAAATCCCAAATACATAGAAGTCCACTAAGACAAGAGCTGAAATAGAACAACTGAAACTGAAATAGATAAATAACTAGATAAGTAGAATCTCCAGTGATTCCTAGATCCAGAAAGAGAAATCCAAAGCTGTGAATACTCTGGCTGACCCGAGCGTAAATAAAACGCAAACACTCACGTCAGCACATACATACTTATATAATGTAAACCAACTCAAGTGAACTGCAGTAAATGTACAAGTAACTTAAAGGATGCTTAAGACCGCCCATCCTCTAAGGATCCATTAAACTATTTACTATGTAGTAATATTCGCTATTATAATAATGTCTAATAGTAAAATAAACTTACTTTAAAATAGCGTTAAGGGGTTACCCATATGGCCCTTAACACATAATAGTGCCAATAGTCTATACAATACTTGCATATCTCCTGATCGTTAGACTATGAGAAGATACTCCATAGGTACGACACAAATCAAACTCGTAGTAAGGCTCGCTATGGTAAGTGACATAGCACACAAGGCAATGCCAAGGTAGATATATCAATTACGCACACGGGCTGGTGGTAACGTAGCAGCCACTATGCCCACCTCGGAACACACTGCCAAATCAAAGGGTGGCCACCAAAACAATCATAATGTAATAGAATGTATGGAAGAAATGTGTCCTAGCAGAGGTGCTACCTCTTCTGGCCCGATATCGCTCTTGTTTTAGCCATCTTAAGCCAACTCACGGGAGTTGGATCCCGTTCATACCACAATAGGATCGTCGCCATCATCCAACTTCATTCTAGAAACTCCACCGCGTACACAGTTGTTAAAGTGGTTTTTGGTATCGACAGAGTATATGTCCATATCTGATCTCGGTCTCTTTAACAACCAATCGTTATTATAACCCGTGGTTATACATTTCAAAATAGTATTGTATACTTCAAAAATTAAATATCATTTCAAATTCAAATCTTTACCAGAATAAAGATTAAATCACTTCCAATCCATTCAAAATATCAAAATATCATATCCTTTCAAAACCTCATCTAATTTATATTTTATTTTAAATACCATTTCAAATCACCTTTCAAAAGAGTTTATATTTCCAATCAAAATACTCCATTTAAACTATTAAAAAGTGAAGTTATTATACTTATTAATCAAATATTTAATTCCAAAAAGTTTAGCATTTTCTGAGTTTATTTATTCAGCTAAAAACTACATAACGTTTAAACTTCAGCTTTTCACAGCACTTCGAAAATGCTGCGGTAAGTTATATTTAAAAACAATTCATTTCAGCAAAGACATCATTTATAACTGCTGTAGTAGTTCAGTTACACTTGAAAAATCTCATTTCAGCAAACTGTAGCACTTATCAAGTGCTACTATAGCCCTTTTATTAATTTCAGATTTTAGTTTTCATTCTACAACCAAAGCACTTACCAAGTGTTGTAATATCACTTAGTTAAATTTCAGTCATAGTATATTTGCATCAACCACAGCACTTACAAAGTGCTATAATATCTTTTACTTCAGATTTTAAGTTAACTTCAGAAATGATAGCATTTCTGAAGTGCTATTAGTTAAATTTTCAGATTTTCAAATAAGAATTTCAACAACAAATAAACTTTGGTTTTAACCCTTTTAACTTATAAAAATCATATTTTTTTCACTCAAAAATGTTCATTTAAATACTCTTTAACTTATTATTTTTATAAAGTAATTTTTTTTACATAAAATCAAATTTTCTTAAAAATTCACTTATTAAGTTCAGGCATACAATTTTCTACTCTTTACATTTTAAAAATTAGCTTAACACTTAAGTTTTTATTACCATTTCAAAATATAAACTTAATTTCCATTTTATTTAATTAACTTAAACCTTATTTTTATACAAATTCTCAAATTTAAATTTTAAGTTATATTTCAAATTTCAACTTAACCATTCATTTATTTAACATATTTAATTTATCGAAAAATCACTAACACTTTATAAAAATCATTTTTAATTCAATTTAAATCAAAATATCGTATATTTACTTTTTATAAATACATAAAACTTTCAGAATTTTTTTATAAAATAACCATGGGTCTATATAAAATTTTCTAACCTAAGTCAAGTGATAAGGATAATATATCATTTCAATCCGCAATTTAGAAAGAAAAACCCGGGTTCTATCATTTCAAACCCACAATCCCAAGTTAAATAATATAAATAAAAATCACTCAGGCCTATCATTTCAGCCCATAATGATTTTTCCCTATTCTAAAGTCGGTTTGGGTACGTATCATTTCAACCCATAGTGATTCTATGCTACATGGAACTTACAGTGTGAGAACAGAATAAAATAAACAATATAGCAATATCACATGATGTGTCGCTTATAAACAAGGGTTAACATCATATGATTCATATCACAGGCAGGTATAACATGATATAATATTTCTACACATTCACTTGCTATCATTTCACAGTTCTATAAGTATGAATGTCAAGCGTGAATACTCACTTTTAAGCTGGAGTAAACAATTCAAATACATAGATAAATCTAGAAAGCATGATATAGCATGACTTTTGATTCAAGTAAGCGGAGAGCCAAGATGTTGATCTGGTAAACAACAAATAAAACAAGGCTATATAAACATATATTTTCAACACAAACATGTTGAAACAATTTTGAAATAAAAAGAAACAAAGAACAAAATTACTTGACCCTGCCTTAACCACTCAAGTGCTCGGCCTAGGGGTATTATATTCTTGGCCATGATGGTGATATAGGCTCAGGTATGGGTCAAAACACACGGCTACATGGGTAAGTAAAGGGGTAGGAGTTACAACATAGGGAAGGTCAAAGGACAAGGCAAAAGAGGAAGGTTTTGTGCACCACTAGGCTCGGCCATGACATCAATTAGGCTCGGCCATGCATGGTATAGGTCAGGTCAGTGGTACAGTGATGGCCGAAGTAGAAGTTAGCAGGTGGTGGTGGAGCTAGGAGTGGTGGCCGAAGTGAAAAATGAAGGGGAGGGTGAAGCATAGGCTCGGCTAGGCAATTTCAAGGGGTGTTTGTGCAAAGTTGTGGTGTTTGCTTCATGCGGAGGTCATGGCCATATCTGGACAAGGAGAAAGGAAGTGGTGGCTGCCGTGGATGGTGATGGTGGTGGTCAGTGGAGATGATAGGTAGTGGCCGAGCAAAGCATAATAAATATCAAGGAAAAAATCATAGAAAATAAGAAGAAAAGTAAGATAAAGGAAGCCATTAAAAACTTACAAATTTTCTCAAAGATGAGATAGCCGTGAGTTGTTGAAGTGGTGAGAAGTTTCTCACGTGAATGATAAACAAAATACACGGTCATCAAGGAGAACTGAACGGCCAAGCTCATGAAAAGGCAAAGTAAATGAACAGTCACAGGAAATGAAAAAGCTTTATCTCTTCAAATTTCTAATTTCTTTTAATTCAAAATAAACCAATAGAAATATTGAGTAAATATAGAAAATGAAAACAAGATAAAGTAGAAATAAAAATAAATAAATATTTTTAGAAAAAATAGAAAATAAATAAGAAAATAATTTATTATATTGAAACTAGAATTTAAAATTTTGAACAAATATACAATTAACATTGGAAAATTATAACTACACCTTTAAAATGTTTTTAAAATAAAATTTTAAAATAAAATAAATTTTAAAGATATTTTCAAAATGAAATAAAATATAATTTAAAATATTTTCAAAAATCTAGGTTTGTTACACTCTCTCCCACTCAAATCTTTTCGTCCTCGAAAAGAACGAACAAGGAAAATAAGGAAAGCAAGATAGAAAGGCAAATAGTGCCTGAAACAAACAATTCCGAATTCGAAGCATGAATGCTCTCCTCCGTCTTCCAGGTACAATCTCTGTAACAACCCGTAAATTTCAATAATTAAAATTGGTTAAATTAACAAGATTTTGTAATTAAATTTAGAAACAAATAAAAATCTTATAATTTATATTGAAGCAAATGTTAAAAATGAAATGTAGCAATGGTAATTAAAATTAATTATTGACAATTGGAGTGAAATCCCAATAAAGAAATTGTGTTAATTGTTGCACTTGGGGATAAAATTTAAAATAAGTAAATTAAAGTAAGCATTTAATCAACCAATGTAATGATATACCGATTACGTAACGTCCCGCCTTTTCGCACGCCTCAAATCGACGATAAACCACACATGTCAGACTTAAACCATACAAAAGGGCGGATTGTTATGGGGTAAATAAGAAAAGGCAGAGGAAGAAAATGAACAAAATAGAATCTTGCAGTGGAACGATAAAATATAGTAATCAAATATACAGTTCATGAAGCTGTTTTACAAAAACATTTGATTTACTTATATAATACATATCAGAGTTACACATACCATAGAATATTAATAATGCAGCGGAATAGAATAGTATAGTGGAATAATATAATAGACAATAGTAATACAAATCTTCGTCTTCGTCCTCCAGAATAAAATCTTCAAATCCTAAAATGCTCGGACTGACCCGAGCAAATTGAAAAGACAAAACACTCGAGTCAGAACTAAAAGATCTTATGTACGTTAAATCAACAGTCAATAATATGAGTGGAACGGCGTCAGAGATATTTACGGGATTTGACATCTCCTATCCAGTGTCTAACGTGAGTGCAGTAACTTAAGAGATGCTCGGGATTCACATCTCCTAAGGATTCGCTAAACTATATATTATGTAGCAATATTTCGCTATTATAATAATGTCTGTAGTAAAATAAACTTACTTTTTTCAGAGCGTTAAGGGGTTACCCATATAGCCCTTAACACGTAATAGCCCTAGTAGTTTATCCAATATCATGGTCCCTCCTGATCGGGAAGCCACCAAAGGATACCACACGGGCTACAGGAGAAAACCAAACTCGTATAAGGCGCGATAGGGTAGGTGACACGGCACAACTAGGCAATGCCAGGGTAGATATACCATTTACGCTTCCGGGCCAGTGGTAACGCGTAGCGTGCAGCTACCGCCCACCTTGAGCCACACCTCCAAAAACAAAATCAAAAGTGGTCACCGAATCAATCCAAAAGCCAGAGTATAATATTGAAGGGATGTGTCCGATCAAAGGAGCTACCTCATTAACCTGTCAATCGCTCCTGTTTTAGCCACCTTATGCCAACTCACGGGAGTCGGGTCCACATATTTACCTCAAAGGAAACACCGCCACCATGCTACTTCATTCTGGAATCTCCACCGCGTACACGGTTGTTAAAGTGGTTTTCGGAGTTGGCAGAGAGTATGAAAACTTCCGATCCCGGTCTCTTTAACAACCCGACGTTATTACAACACCACGGCCATTTCAAAATAATTTATACTTCAAAACCAGGATATAATATTTATTTCAAAACCATATAAATACGATATCATTTCAAATTTAAAAACCAAATCAATATGATATTCCTTTTATTTCAAATCAATATAATAACATTTTATTTCAAATATCCCCTTTTTAAAATCATAGCACTTCCAAAATTTATACTTCAAAACCAAACATTGAAATTTGAACACCTTTAAAACAAAATGCTATGAAATTCATAACTTCGAAACATTTCAATTTCTATAAACATTTCAATTTCGATATATTTCAAGGCTTTAAATATTCCAAAATTTCAAAACTAAATTTGATAATTTTGATTCAACAATTAAATTTTCTATTATTTAGTTTTAAAATTTTTTATGTAATAAACCCCTTATTATTTAAATAAAACTCAAATTTCAAATAAAGATATTGACTTCTGTTCGTTATACTTGAAATAATCATTTAATTCACCTAGACCCAAAAATCAAGTTGTAATAATTATACCTTTTAAAATTCCAATTTAATAAATTTCACATCAACCCTATTGGTTTAATCCTTAAATAAATTAAATCTCATAAAATCTCAAATTTATCTAAATTTCAAATCAAATTTTATTCGAGTAAAATTCTTAAATAATTTAATTCACATCCATTTCATATTTTATCTTCCAAATCTTAATTTATTTAAATCATTATAACCTATATATAAAAAATATGATTTAAATACTTAACCATATTTATTTAAATAAATCAAAATCCATTTTTTTAACTTATTGTCTTTAAACAGATTTATAGATAGCTTAAATACATGAATTTAACTATACATAAAATATTTTTATATAATATAAAAAAGAATCAATATTTATATAAACCGTATAATTCTATCCAAAACTATAGAAACCATTTTCAAAAAAATTATATATATAGACCGACTGTGTCTATATATAATTTTCTATCCTATGGTCAAGTGATACAGATATTTATCATTTCAATCCGCAGTTTAAAATAAAAATATGGTTTTATATCATTTCAAACGGCAATCGAACGAAATAAAATGCATAATAATTTGCAGTTTATGATGATATAAAATACAACATCCATTCATCCAATATCAATCATGAACCATTAATCACAATCATCATCCAATTCAATCAATAACATTAATACATAACGGATAAAAAACAACAGGTATCAACTACCAGTTTATATTCAAAAACAAATTAAATAAAAATTTAACTGGTAATTTATATGCAATAAATAAATTAAATAACAATTTAATTCAATTATATTCAATTTAACTGGAATGATGATTAAAAATACGCCAAACAGTCATAAATAAATTTCTAATCACATCCTAAATAAATTTAACAAACATAAGGAATTTTAGAAGTTCTGAGTGGGTTAAAACACTCACCATTTGAATTTAAATTGAATTTAAACCTAAAGTTTGAACAGTCTCCAAATCCATCCAAAACAACGCTATAATGTCCGGAATTCCAATACGAACCTAACGGAGAAAACCGCGTGTGAATTGGATCACGTATGTAAAAGTTATGAAATTTAGAACATTTGGAAATAAAAATTAAATTCAAACAAAAAAAATAACCTTCACTCATACACTAGCCACGTCATCAGCATCTTCCTGCTCACGCGAAATAATTCCAGGAACCCCGATCCTACTTCGAACGGAGCACGCACACAAAAGAAAATGACGCTGCCTCCACGGTGCCGCGCGCCACCTCTAGTACTTCGCCGCCAGGACCGACTACACGAAACCTCTCCTCTACCTCGTTACTACGACCACGGACCGAGCACAACGAGGACCGGGCGCAGCCGCTGCCAACAAAAGTAAACCCTAAACCAATTAATTTGCCACATCCAACCTTCAATTCGCGAAACGAAGCATACCGATGAACTCCCCACAATGATCTCTACCCAGCGGTACCATCAATTTGGCAATCAAGCAGAGTCGATTTTGACACAATGGATGGCCGAGAATAGATTGGCGAATTTCGAACAAACGGTGATTCAAAACCAAAAATGAACTGCAGATCTGAGATGCGTACACCGAGAGCTTCGATATATAATTTTTCTGAATTTTTTTGAGGAGTTTGAAATTTTTGCTTTGGATTTGAATTTGATTTGTGTTTGGATCTAGAATTGGTTTGTCTGCCATTGAAGAAGAGGGGAAATAGAATGACTTGTACGTGTAGAAAAATGAGAAATAGAGGTAAGCTAGGGTTTATAACAGGATATTTATAGACAGAGTTGGAAAAAGAATAGATGGATACGATTTGATATACGCGTTTAATGATAAAGTGGCCCAAAAAGCCCGTTTCGACACCGGAACGAAATTCGGTCAACCCATATATCAAAATTGATGTTTTTAAATATTTTAAACACAATGGAACAAGCTTCAAATCCAAATTCCATCGTATGAAGAAGTTATGCTAAAATTAATATTTTTCAAATTGATTTCAATTTCATTGATTTCAAGGCGTTTCGAGTCCGTACGATCAAACGACAAGTCCGATTACTACGAAACTTGAAATCCTACAATAATTCACCGTTACGGATCCGATGAAACTGGTTTCATCAAAATCCAAGTCAGTGGCCAAAATGGCTATTTTTATGTCGATTAAATAAATTAAAAATCAATCAATTAAATCCAATTTTTAGTTTCATTTCTATAATCGACAATTTTTATCACTTTTATTTTTCTTAATCATTCACATTAATTAAACCAAATTTAGATGTCAATTTAGAGTTGATTAATTTAACAATTTCAGTGTTTACCTCAATTTCATTAAATTCAGAAATTGTAAATTGAATTTTCAAAAATTTAATTTAATTTCTTCTCATTCTATTATTCAGTTTATTATTATCAAAAGGATGCAATTTACATTGGTTTGTAGTTATTTCATTAATATTCTCAAATTTCCTCTTAATTTCCGTTAACGTAGTTTTTAATTATGTTTTATTTCAATGGATTTAAATCTAATTCCATTTCCATTTATTAAAAATTCAAATTCATTAATTAATTGAATGCTTACATTTCTTTCCATATATCCAATTTGTAGCTAAGTATAACATCTATATTATTTCCATTGATTTGAATTAAATTCCCATCTTTATATTATGCTTATTATTACGCTATAAACTGGTTACTATTAATTACCTTTCATTTACTTGCCATATTCTCATTCCTATCGTTGTAACCTTTGTTTATATTTACTAAAATTTGATTCTCATTTCTATTAATAGACTAAATAAACGGGCAACACATAATTATTGCCATGGTTTACTTTTAATTGCATTTATAAGTTTATTGTTTACAGACCCAAGTTACACATTTACATAATTTCAATTTATCGTAATCACATTCAATCTATCGAAATTTTAGCTTAGATTACATCCTTACCATTCATTTATTATTGACTTTAGTTAGCATTGCTTACCTTTCATTAACATTATTACTTTAAATCTACATCCAACTACAATTAATATTCTCAATACATTTATTACACCAATTACTACCTAATAAGTAAATGTATGTTACTATTTTAATTTACATTCACCCTTTCCGTTATTATATTAATTATGATTTAAGTACATTTAATTTATCTTGTATGTTCATTCTTCCCAACTAATTACCACCTATCATATTATTCCACACATTAATTCACTAATTACACTTGCTTTCTCATATTCCACTTATAACCAAGTCATAATTTAAATTATTTTATTTAATTGGAATTTTATTCAAGTTCATTAATTATTAACTTAAATTAACCTTGCTACATTTCCTCTTAGTTATTTTCATTATTACAACACAACTTTTATCAATAATTCACAAATTTTTAATTTTCTTCAATATTAAATTTAAAAAAATCTTATTAAATTAACAATTTTAATTATCGAATTTTTACGGGTCGTTACACTCTCCCCTACTCAAAACTTTTCGTCCCCGAAAAGGAAAAAGAAGGGGAAAAGAAGAATTAGGAAATCAATATATCTTACTTAAAACATTAAATTTATAAACAAGTAAGTTTTCCAAATTTATCTATTTTAAATAAAATATACCAAATTTTTACCATTAAATCTTTTTATACTTAAATTAATAATGTTTGGAAAACATTTTCAAAATATTTTCTATGTCCAAAATTTATGGAAAATTTCGACAGAGTCTCCTTTGTACGGAGAGGCTTGGGAGAAAATATAATATCAAATATAATAAAATATCACATGTAATTTGCAAAATAATATATATCCCAACACGGGAAACAATAATATAAAGCTATAAAACCGTAATCCGAAAACGTACATATTTACCGGGCAAACAACGCTTAATTATGAAACCAAAAGCAGTAGCTATTGCTTCCATAACCTATATTTCACATACATAATCTAAAATGAGTTACTAATTATACAAAATGAAATATTTAAGTTGTTTCACCCACTAACAAACAATTCAGTACAAAAAACCATCAATAGCAACAAAGCATACAACCATCACATAGAATCAATACAAATAAATCATTCATTCATATTAAACAAACAAATGTTAGCTCAGGCTTAGACACTTTTAAATTGTATAGAGCGAAAAATAAACTATTAAGCATACCATTTACTCATCGGTCTTAGATAAAACTGAATAGAGTTTTCATACATCCAAACAATTTTAAAGTATCCTTGCCCAAACAACCATAAACCAAAACAAACAACCATTTCAAACAATAGATCAAGTTCATTCTTTTTAATTTCCTTCATATAATAATTTATCTTCTTAATTTACATTTTATTTCTTACAGTTTCATTTACTTTTTTTTCATTTCTAACAAAATCTCCTTTTCACTTATTCATACCATGAAATTTTCCTTTTATTATATTACATACTTTTACTTGTACCATTTCCATTTCATTTTCTTATAAAATTTCAACTTTTTATATCTTTTGGTAGTTATATATATATGCCTTTAAGAATGTAATTAAAATCATACAATTTTATCTTATTTCCTTTAACTAAATTAATATCCAATAATCCTATCCTTTATTTTATAGATTACAATTTCAAATTTCTTTTAATTTCATTTATAGCCAGGTATTTAATCTCTTATTTTATTAAAGGTTCCAATTATTAGTTACCTACGTTCCAATTCACTACAATAATTGAAACTATTAATTAATGGAAACTTAAGAACTAAATACCGGGTTAAATTTAAAATCATTTTAAATAATAGATAAGTGTATATCTTATTATATTTAAGACAATTAAAATTTTATATTCGTTATCGAAATAAGTCTGTAGTAAAATACTACAGTGGCCTTCCCACTTAGAAACTCGAAAATGAATATCGATGATGCGTGCACTAATCACCGAAATTATTTTCCAGCGACAGAGAGGGGAGTACGATACTTATTTCTTTCCAAATTTCTTTTAAAATAATTCTTTGAAACCATATTGAAATATTTATACCAGAAAATACTTCTAATAATATTATTATTATATTTCAAATTCATTCGAAAGGAAGTTTCAAAAGCCCGGAACTTGAGTTCTAAATTTCCAATTTCATTTATTTTATATTTCAAATCCTACTTTTCTAATATTTATATATTTACACTACCTAACAACCAATATATTACAACCAAATATATATCTGATTTATAAAGATTTATTTAATATATTGAAAATATTATAGGAAAAATTATTTCATTCACCTATATTAAAAACAAATATTGTGCCGGTCAGTCCTGTTCAGTGTTTAGAAATCCCTATTGATGTCATAGCATCCTACGCACCAACCAGAATTTAAAAATACAAAATGGAACAAATTAACACAATATTAAAACCTTTTTATAACACTAACAAATACGCTCTCTCGTATACACTCAGCGACTCATCATAGGGTATTACTACCCTATTAGTAAAGAGTCAAACCCCAAAAAGCTAAGATTTATCGCTAAACCAAAGCTCTAATACCAGATGTAAGGATCCGCCTTTTCGCACGCCTTAAATCGACGATAAACCACACACGTCAGACTTAAACCATACAAAAGGGTGGATTGTTATGGGGTAAATAAGAAAAGACAGAGGAAGAAAAAGAACAAAACAGAATCTTACAGCGGAACGATAAAATATAATAATCAAATATACTGTTCATGAAGCTGTTTTACAAAAACATTTGATTTAGTTATATAATACATATCAGAGTTACACATACTAGAGAACATTAATAATGCAGCGGAATACAATAGTGTAGTGGAATAATATAATAGATATAGTAATACAAATCTTCGTCTTCATCCTCCAGAATAAAATCTTCAAATCCTGAAATGCTCGGACTGACCCGAGCGAATTGAAAAGACAGAACACTCGAGTCAGAACTAAAAGGTCTTATGTAAGTTAAATCAACAGTCAATAACATGAGTGGAACGGCGTCAGAGATGATTACGAGATTTGACATCTCCTAACCAGTGTCTAACATGAGTGCAGTAACTTAAGAGATGCTTGGGATTCACATCTCCTAAGGATCCGTTAAACTATTTACTACGTAGTAAAATTTCACTATTATAATAATGTCTATACTAAAATAAACTTACTTTTTCATAGCATTAAGGGGTTACCTATATAGCCCTTAACACGTAATAGTCACAGTAGTCCATCCAATATCATGGTCCCTCCTGACCGAAAAGCCACCAGAGGATACCACACGGGCTACGGGAGAAAACCAAACTCGTACAAGGCGTGATAGCATAGGTGATATGGCACAACTAGGCAATGCCAAGGTAGATATATCAATTACGCTTTCGGGCCGAGTGTAACGCGTAGCACGCACTACTACCCACCTCGAGCCACACCCCCAAAAAGAAAATCAAAAGTGGCCACCGAATCAATCCAAAAGTCAAAGTATAATATCGAAGGGATGTGTCCGATCAAAGGAGCTACCTCATTAGCCCGTCAATCACTCCTGTTTTAGCCACCTTATGCCAACTCACGGGAGTCGGGTCAGCATATTTACCTCAAAGGAAACGCCTCCACCATCCTACTTCATTCTGGAATCTCCATCGCGCAAATGGTTGTTAAAGTGGTTTTCAGAGTTGGCAGAGGGTATGACAACTTCCGATCCCGGTCTCTTTAACAACCCAACGTTATTACAACACCGCGGTCATTTCAAAATAATTTATACTTCAAAACCAGGATATAATATTTATTTCAAAACCATATAAATACGATATCATTTCAAATTTAAAACCCAAATCAATATGATATTCCTTTTATTTCAAATCAATATAATATCATTTTATTTCGAATATCCCCTTTTTAAAATCATAGCACTTTCAAATTTTATACTTCAAAACCAAACACTGAAATTTTAACACCTTTAAAACATAATGCTATGAAATTCATAACTTCGAAACATTTCAATTTCGATATATTTCAAGGCTTTAAATACTCCAAAATTTCAAAACTAACTTTGGTAAATTTCGATTCAATAATTAAATTTCCTATTATTTAGTTTTGAAATATTTTATATAATAAACCCCTTATTATTTAAATAAAACTCAAATTTCAAATAACTAGATATTGCCTTCAATTCATTTTACTTTAAATAATCATTTAATTCAGCTAGACCCAAAAATAAAGTTATAATAATTATACCTTTTAAAATTCCAATTTAATAAATTTCACATCAACCCTATTGGTTTAATCCTTAAATAAATTCAATTTCATGAAATCTCAAATTTATCTGAATTTCAATTCAAATTTTATTCGAGTAAAATTCTTAAATAATTTTATTCACATCCACTTCATATTTTATCTTCCAAATCTTAATTTATTTAAACCATTATAACCTCTATATAAAAATATATGATATAAATACATAACCATATTTATTTTAATAAATCAAACTCCATTTTTTTAACTTATTGTCGTTAAACAGATTTATACATAGCTTAAATACATGAATTTAACTATACATAAAATATTTTTATATAATATCAAAAAGAATCAATATTTATTTAAACCGTATAATTCTGTCCAAAACCACAGAAATCATTTTTAAAATATTTATATATATAGACCGACGGTGTCTGTATATAACTTTCTATCCCATGGTCAAGTGATACGGATATTTATCATTTCAATCCGCAATTTAAAATAAATATACGATTATATATCATTTCATATCGCATTCCCGAATGAAATAAAGTGCATAACAATTTGCAGTTTATGACGATATAAAATACAACATCCATTCATCCAATATCAATCATCAACCATTAATCAAAATCATCATCCAATTCAATCAATAGCATCAATATATAACGGATAATAAACAACAGGTATCAACTAGCGGTTTATAATCAAAAATAAATTAAATGAAAATTTAACTGGTAGTTTATATGCAATAAATAAATTAAATAATAATTTAATTCAATTATATTCAATTTAACTGGGATGATGATTAAAAATACGCCAAACAGTCATAAATAAATTTCTAATCACATCCTAAATAAATTTAACAAACATAAGAAATTTTAGAACTTGTGAGTGGGTTAAAACACTCATCTTTTGAATTTAAATTGAATTTAAATCCAATTTAAACCTAAAATTTAAACAGTCTCCAAATCCGTCCAAACAAGTGCCAAAATGTCCTGAATTCCAATACGAACCTAATGGAGAAAACTGCGCGTGAATTGGATCACGTATGTAAAAGTTATGGAATTTAGAACATTCGGAAATCAAAACTAAATTAAAACAAAAAAAATAACCTTCACTCATACACTAGACACGTCATCAGCATCTTCCTGCTCACGCGAAATAATTCCAGGAACCCCGATCCTGCTTCGAACGGAGCACGCACACAAAAGAAAACGGCGTTGCCACCACGGTGCCGCGCGCCGCGCGCCGCCTCGAGTACTTCGCCGCCAGGACCGACTACACGAAACCTCTCCTCTACCTCATTACTACGACCGTGGACCGACCATGACGAGGACCGGACGCATCCATCGCCAATAAAAGTAAACCCTAAACCAATTAATTTACCACATCCAACCTTCAATTCACGAAATGAAGCATACCGATGAACTCCCCACGACGATCTCTACCCAACGGTACCATCAATTTGGCGATCAGGCAGAATCGACGACACAATGGATGGCGGAGAATTGATTGGCGAATTTCGGACGAACGGTCTCAAAACCAAAAAAACTGCAGATCTGAGATGCGTACATCGAGATCTTCGATTTATAATTTTTTTGAATTTTTTTGAGGAGTCTGAAATTTTTTCTTTGGATTTGAATTTGATTTGTGTTTGGATCTAGAATTTGTTTGTCTACCATTAAAGAAGAGGGGAAATAGAATGACTTGTATGTATAGAAAAATGAGAAATAGAGGTATGCTAGGGTTTATAACAGGGTATTTATAGACAGAGTTGGAAAAAGAATAGATGGATACGATTTGATATACGCGTTCAACGATAAAGTGGCCCAAAAAGCCCGTTTCGATTCCGGAACGAAATTGAGTCAACCCACATATCAAAGTTGATGTTTCTTAATATTTTAAATGCAATGGAACAAGCTTCAAATTCAAATTCTATCGTATGAAGAAGTTATACTAAAATCAATATTTTTCAAATTGATTTCAATTTCATTGATTTCAAGGCGTTTCGAGTCCACACGATCAAACGACAAGTCCGATCGCTACGAAACTTGATATCCTACAATAATTCACCGTTACGGATCCGATGAAACTGGTTTAGTCGAAATCTGTCTGTGGCCAAAATAGCTATGTTTATACTAATTAAATAAATTAAAAATCAATCAATTAAATCCAATTTTTAATTTCACTTCTATAATCGACAATTTTTATCACTTTTATTTTTCTTAATCATTCACATTAATTAAACCAAATTTAGATGTCAATTTAGAGTTGATTAATTTAACAATTTCAGTGTTTAGTTCAATTTCATTAAATTCAGAAATTGTAAATTGAATTTTCAAAAATTTAATTTAATCACTTCTCATTCTATTATTCAGTCTATTATTATCAAAAGGATGCAATTTACATTTGTGACGACCCGAAATTTTTAAGCAATTTAAAATTGAAATATTTAATTGATTTTTAATATTCAATATAATAATTTTAACTGGAATTACAAATATCGTTATTTGTTTGATAATTAAATAATAGAATTTAAGTATTAGGAGTTGAGTAAATTGTTGAATCTAGAATTTTAAGCCGGTTAAAAATAATTTGAAGGCTCGAAAAATTTATATTGATGATACTAAGAATAATAGAAATTTTAAAATTTGAATTTAACACCGATTTATTCAATTTTAAGAGTACATCGTTTTAAATTGAATTTAAAAATAGCTTTCCGAGGCGCAGTCTCGGAATTTGACGAAACAAGTTCCATTGGGTCCGTAATATTGAATTAATACCGGATTTCAAATTGCGTATCGATCGGAGTTAGTGTGTGCGTAAGATATATAAACACGTTGAAAATTTAATTGGTAATAATTTGATGAAATTTAATTTAGTTAATCAAGCTTCTGGTATACGCCATCTTCCTGCCGTTTAATCACATACTTTTCCGATTCCTAGCCGTTCAACCAACTACCAAAATGCTAGAACTAAAAAGAAAAAATATATTTATATTAATAAATAAATAAAAGAAGCTTCATGGAGAAGCTTTAAGTCGCGTTGAAAAAAAAAAGGGGGAGCAACTCAATAGGACCGAACCTTGTAATCAAAGCCTCGCCATTTTTCTCTTCTCTCGCGTTCGAGAAACAACAGATTTAAAAAAAAAAAAAAACATTCAATAATGGCCGAAGCCAATTCTAAAAAAAAAAAACGAAAGGGTCTCTTTCCCCTTGAAGTCGCGGCGTACGAGGAGCAACTCGAGCTCGAGTTCGGTTCACGAGGCCTAGAAATTGCTTGTCGTGATAGGGGCTCGCGTGGGAAAGGGGGGGTGACGATCTCAGTTTTGGAATCGCCTCTGAATCGAGCCACGTTCTTTCGAACGCCGAATTCATTCGAATTGAATTATGAAGAGAGGTCGCCGCAATATCTTCGACGACAGCTAGATCGGCTCAAATCGCCTGGAAGGCATGCCACGTTCTTCGTTCAGGCTTGAGTGGAATTTGGGTCACAAAGTGGTACCACGGTGATGAGGGTGAGCCTGACAACTCGGCGGCGTCGATAGATCGAGCTGCGCTTAGGATTTTTGGATCGTGTTTCCTGTTCAAGCTAGGATTGGGAAGCGAGGTATTCGAATTTTATTTCTTTCGATTAATTCTGATTTAATGCTCGTATAAATGGAAGATTAATATATATGGTTTAAACGGAAAATGAAATTTAAAGTGACATTCTACTCATATAAATGTAACAGTAGGATATTATGTAGTTGTTTTTATTTCTTCATGTTTTAATTTAAATTTAATAACTTATGTATATGAATGTTACAGAAAACAAAAGAAGAAGAAATAATAAGATATTTTATAATGAGAAATATATAACAATGCTGTTTTTAATTTGATATATAGGTTGAGGGGGAAATTTTATGTATTTAAAGTTTAATGTGTATATAAATGAGATTTTGAAGAAAATAGGGATTTTAATGTTGTGGGGTTATATAACAATTCGATTTTTAAATCTATATAGATTATTTTGAGAATATATGTGGTTTCAGAAAAGCAAATATACATGCTTTAAAAACTTACCATTTAATTTTAAAATAATGTAAGGTGATTTAAATCATTAGCTAAATTTAAATTATTAGCTAAAAACAAAATTTAGGTTTGGATTAAATTAGTAAATGGCAATTGATTGTTCGATTAGTTTGAATATTAATAAAATCACATAATATTTATTCAAGGTCGAAATAATGAAGAAAACAAGCCGGGTTAGGGTGGATTGCAAATCAGAAATCAAAGGTGAGTTAATCTCACTCAGTTTAAATTTAAATTTAAATGATTAAATTTTGAATAATTGTTGAATGGTTGAAATTGATTGATTGATGTGCTATAGTATGACATATTCTGGAATTGGTATATTATGTTGTGCTAACATCTGTGGATGCAGGGAAAACAGGTTGGAGGGATCCAACTGGACCCCTCAATATTTATTTAAATTATTTAATACCCTTTATTGTGATTTATTTGATATTCTATGATGATCTTTATTGGAATATTGAATGCTATGGTTCGATTAAATATATTTGGGGATGGTGAATTTCCAAAAATATATAAATTGGATTTTTGTAAGATAATAAAAGAAGTGAAATTGTAAGTAGAATGATTATAGAAATTTGAATAAATTTTTAAATGAATTGGAAAGAAATAAAGTGACTTTAAAATTCTAATAAATCAATCTTGAGTATAGAATGGAAATTTGAAGAAACAAAGAGTTAATGAATTTTAATCTTCAGTGATATTAATTAAAAGAATAAAACATTTATTTAAAATTTAAGATTTAAATTATTAAAAGAAATAAAGAAGAAGTTGGGAAAAGCTGAAATTCGTATATTTCACTTAAAAAGGTTTAAAAACAAACGGGAAGTAATAACATTAATAATAAGTCAATATTAATGAATTTTAAAATGAATTAAGGAAGTAAAGAAATTTATTTCAAATAAATTGAAATTGGAAATCAAGTTTGGAAATTTGATTTGAGTGATTGAAGTTGGAATTTCTCTGGATAGCCAAGTACATGTTTTAAAAAAATAATAATAATAAATGTTTAAATATAAATTAAATGTTTTAAAATTGTTTTAAAGAAAACAAGTTTTGTAAAATTTATTATTTCTAAATATTTAAAGTCTCAAGTAAGATTTTCTTTTAATCTATTTTAGTAGCAATTATTAAGAAGTACCTTAGTATTTTATTTTTAAAAGTATAAATCTAGTTTTATATTTATTAAGTAACTTTATTTTCAAATATTCATATAGTATGTATTATTAACAAATTATTAAAGTAGCTTTAATTTAAATGTTTTATAAGTATATATTTCTAAGTAAAGTGTTTTAAATTATTTTTAAATCTAGTTTTGTACTTGGTGATTTCAGAAGAGATAGAAAATATTTGGGGAAAATTTATTCTGGAAAGAAGAAGGGTTTTGAAGCTGGTTTCAAAGGGATGGAAAATAGAAATATATCTTATAAAGATATTTTGAAGATAATAAATAATTTGGGAAACTATTTATTGGTTGATGGTTGTTTGTGAATATTAATTGATAGTTAAATCACCGACTATCAATATTGGACAAATACGTTGATCGTTTCGAAGAGACCGGGATCGAGATTAATTTCTCGAAAACCACTTCGATTCGGTTTATACGTTTCGTGCGAAAAACGTGTCCGAAGTCGAAGATGGAGTAGTGAAGTGCAAGGGCTAGTCGCTACTAATCCTGAGGATATTTCCAAAATGGATGTAGTAGGAATAGTGCCTTCGGTTCCGTTCGAACCCGGGACGGACTTGTATGGATGAATGCTTGCGAAAACATCGTCAGGTGGACGATGGGCATTCTAAGTGAAACGTTCTAAAGGTAACGCTTAGCCTCAAGCCTCATCAAATGGGAATGACTGAAAATCAGGGGATATGCAGCAAGGTTAGGTGGGTCATGCCCAAGCAGGACAAGATAATTCCCCTGTCTAGATGTTCCTTATATATATTTCGGCTTAGTGGGTGGTTGGTCGCGCCAACCACGGGGTTTATCTTGTTCGGAACTGTTCAGTAAGGAATGGTTCCGGCCTTGTGTTGCAGGGGATGAAGGGAGTAGTCCTCGGTACGGTGATCTAGGCCCCGTGCTGTGACAGGTGGTACCCCAGTGCCTAGTCATTGTTGGAAATCCATTCTCCCTACGAGCCTTGTACGAGTTTTGTTTGTATTACCCTCTTTGGCTAGTAGCTGGAATTTAATCATGTAACAATTTCGGCTATTTTACAAGTATTTGTATATAGACCCTATTATAATATCAGAGGATTTCTATAAAAATGTTTTAGCTATCGTAAGGTAAAAACCCGACATGTTTATTTGTGGCGTGGTCTTACGAGATGCTTTTGTTTTCAAAAGATTTTTGAAACTTTAATAATCAATTGGGTGTGATTTTCTCACGCTGGTATTCCAGACTGACTCGGGTATTATTTAACTATAATGCTCGGGTCAGACCGAGTATTATAGGATACAGGATATGTTGCTGTGGAGCTCAGGAGTCGAGTAGGATGGCGATACGTACTCATGTACTTGTATATATATATATATATATATATATATATATATATATATATTCCGCTGTTTGAGTTGTGTATTCTGAGTTGAGTTGTTATGTACCCATTGTATGTTGTTGATGTGAGCTGTGATTGATGTACTCTGATGATGTAATATATGTAAACAGATATATTTGATTTTGAGTAAAGATTATTTATTCTCTATTATATTTTATTCCGCTGCGATGGTTGGATTCTGATGTTGATTTTGTTTTCACTTCTTCTACCTCTTCTTCTTAAACCCTAATGGTTCGTATTTCTGTGCAACTTGAGTTGTTTGTTGTAGAATAGTGTAGACTCAAGGGGTACGGATTTGCGGGCTGTTACAGTTGGTATCAGAGCTTAGGTTGGTGATAACCTTGGCTCTGGTGGGAATTACTCATTTAAATTAGAGTCTGTAGTACTCTATAATGAGTTGGAGCGTATTAATAGATATGAGTGCGTACTTGTTAGTGAATATGAAATTGTTTTTATATTGTGTTAATTTATCGGTTGAGTGTTTATGGATTCTGGTCGATGTATGGGACGCCATGTCATCGATAGAGATTTCTAAACTCTTGAACAAGATAAACCGACACAGTATTGTTTTAACTAGGGTAAATGAAATAATTTTACCCAAATTTATTTTATGTATATAAAAGAAAATGATTTTCTTAATTATTATAGTTATACATGGATGTTTGGATGATAGAAGTGATAAATATTATATTATTATCATTGTATGATGATTGAATTAAGTTTGAAATAATAACTAAAAATTAAGGAGTAAATTAACATAATAGATGGAATTTATGAATGTGATTCATAATGGAATAAAGAATTGAATTCATAATTCAAAACTAAGAAAACAATTCATATCAGATGAATTTGTAAATGTAAATTATAATGTAAATTATAGTATGATTAATGATTAAATAAAATAAAATTCCAAAGTAATGTTTGAATATTAATCTAAACGGTTAGAATTTGAAAATTTTGGAATTTAAGTCCCTTTGAATTTGGAAATGATTTACAAAGATTGGGAAAGATATTATATTTATGAGAGATATTTTTGAATCAGATTTGAAATCTAGAGAGATTTGGAATTTAAAAATATTGGATGGATTTTAGAAAGAGAATAAAAGCATTGAACTCTTTTGGTCGCTAGAAAATAACTTCGGTGATGACTGCAGCATCATCGATGGTCATTTTCAAGTTTCCAGAAGTGAAATTGCTACCAAATTGTTTTGAATTGAAATTGTTTGCAAAACCGGTTGAGTTTTGAAATTCAAAGAGATAAATTAAATTTATCCAAGGAATTCTGGATATAGAAGATTTCAAAGGGAATTTTGAAATGTTGAAAGATTGTTTAAACTTTAGAATTTTAACTAAGAATGTTTATGACATATAAAAAGTTTGATGACAAGTAAATTTGGAATTTGTTGAAATAAAATTCAACGGTGCAAGTAAAGTGAAACCGAGTATTGGAGTTTAAAATTGAATTGTGTGAAGTTATGTGGAATGGGAAAATAAAATAAAAATCAAAACTTGAATTATAAACTAAATCGAACTAAGAAAATTAAAAGGGGAGTGATATTTGGAATAAAAATTCAAGTGTTGGATTATAAAGAAGGAAAGAACTAATAAATTAGTTAATGAAATTGAATTGTGAGTTTATGATAAAGTTTGGAAATAAACTCAAGTTTTAAATTAAATTGGATTCAAATTGTTGATGAAGTGGAGTGATTGTGAATGGAATTGCAATGTAAGTTAATAAAATTGGATGGTAAATTAAAAAGTGGATGGTGGAATCAGAACTTGAGTTATTAATTAAAAATTAGACTTGAAGTGTTAACAAAGTAAATATAATTTGAGATGTATAAAATAAAAATGTAAATGGATTAAAATAGTAATGGTTTGAATGTGCAAATGGAATCCAATAAGTGGAAATAAATTGGATATGGCCTTGGAATTAATTGAGTTAAGTTGAGTATAAAAGAGAACTTTGTTTGCAAAATGAGAATGAGCTTAAGTATAAAATTTGAGTAAATTGAAGGAAATTGACTTAAGCTAAATGAATGCAGGAGAGTTGAATTGAATTCAACTTAAACAAAGTTTAATAATAATTGGATTGGTTCTAAATCAAGTAAAAAAAATAAATTTCAATTGAAGTAAAATTCGGTGAGTTGCCGATAATATTTAATGAAATGAAAATGCTTAAATAAATAATTGTAAACCATGTAAATTATTAAGAGATTGAATTAACTTGAGACAATAAGGAAAGAATTGAATGTTTCGAGTTTATTAGAATGGTGTAAGTGAATGTGGATAAACTAATTATATTGAATAAATAAATGATGGGATAAATAAGTATCAAATGAAGTGTTGGTTTAAATGAGTTGAGAAATGGTTATGGAATAAAATAGCTTGGAATTGTCTTTGAACTAAATACAATAGTTTGAAATAAACAAATTTGGAATGAAATGCAAGTGAATGGATTAAAATTTGAAATGCAATGAAACTGAGAATATATGATTTGTGAATAAATTTAAAAGTGGAATAGAATTAAGTATAAATTGAGTTGAAATCAATTTAAATTGGTTATAAACATAAATACTTATTTATTCACATAAATCTCATCGAATTTCATAGAATAAATTGTCATTTGATGAAATGAAAATAATTAAACATTTTATGTATTGATAGAAGTAAAATAAAGTGATTTTGAAAGCAGTTGAATTAAATATGAGTTCAGTTTGCTTAAATTATATTAAATGTAAGCTATTGTGTTTTAAATCCTTCAAATTGACGAAGTTGTATACGAATGGATTGAAAACCATTCAAATTGAATGAAAATGGTTTATAAATTAATTGAAACAGTTGAATAGCATGGAAACTATATAAGTTGCTTACATAAAAATGTTTGGTATGAGTTTCTTTTAGAATTCATATGTTTTAACTATTGCAAGTTAGTGAAATGTGTTAAACTTCTTATATTTGGCACTTACATGTTTAAATTGAGTAAGTACAGGTACCTGGAAACCGTGTGGCTGGATTTGGTAGGTCTATTTGCTAAAAATAAATAAGCTGCTTGCTTAAAATGCTAAATAAGGTACGCCTACGCAATTAAAATAGGAAATATGAACTGTTTTTGGTTTTTCCGACCGTGTGGGTCGATGTATATATATTTATCTCTTTTGTCAAATTGCAAAAGCTCCTCCGTACAAAGGGGATTCTGCCAAAATTTTTCAGAAATTTTGGGAGTTAGAAATTTTTTGAAGATTTTTGGAAAATTTAGTTAACAGCAAAACGATTTCAAACTAGAAATTGAAATTAATTAGTAAATGAAACTAACTAAAGTAATGACATGAATTAGTAATAAATGAAAAATAAAATTCAAATGTTTCAAGTTAGAGATAAATTGAGTTCATATGAAAATGAAATAATTAATTTGAATAGAAATGATATAAACTGAAGTGGTAAGGTGATAATGAATATAAAAGCATATTAAATACTTATACTAAACTTAAGAAAGGAATAGTGAATTCTTAATTGGAAATTGATAATATAAATATATTCCAAGTTAATATTTGGATAAATAGATATTGATATTGGTAAGGAAGTCAATAAAATGTTTTGAAATGTTGTGATTGGATATTACTGCTTAGTCGGATATGCAGGTAATATAAAGTGAAAAGAGAATTGATTTTGATTTCAGAAGATAAATTGAAATTGCCCGACAAAAAGGTATGTATTTAAATTTGGTATGAAAATTGATTGGGATTTGGATTGAGCCACTTGGCTTTTTGTTTTCTTTTTGGATTTGGGAGGCCGTAGAGCCCTTTTGTAGTTGTACCAAGCTAGCCGCGCAAAGGAGATGCTGGCGAAATTTCTCGAGAATTTAGGGAGTTAGAAAAATTTTGAGAAAATTTGATAATTCAAAATTGGTTTTAAGATTTAAACTGGAATGGTTGAGCAAATAGGATCGTTGCAAACTAGGAAAGGTTTGGAAAGTTAATAAGAATGATAATGGGTCTTTTATAAAAAGATAGTTGGATAGATGTTGAACTGTTTGATTTTAGGGAAATAGTAAACGGGTATTGGATCATTCTTCCTAATTAGTAATTTCGGGGACGAAATTCTTTTAAGGGGGAAGGAATGTGACGACCCGAAATTTTTAAGCAATTTAAAATTGAAATATTTAATTGATTTTTAATATTCAATATAATAATTTTAACTGGAATTACAAATATCGTTATTTGTTTGATAATTAAATAATAGAATTTAAGTATTAGGAGTTGAGTAAATTGTTGAATTTAGAATTTTAAGCCGGTTAAAAATAATTTGAAGGCTCGAAAAATTTATATTGATGATACTAAGAATAATAGAAATTTTAAAATTTGAATTTAACACCGATTTATTCAATTTTAAGAGTATATCGTTTTAAATTGAATTTAAAAATAGCTTTCCAAGGCGCAGTCTCGGAATTTGACGAAACAAGTTCCATTGGGTCCGTAATATTGAATTATTACCGGATTTCAAATTGCGTATCGATCGGAGTTAGTGTGTGCGTAAGATATATAAACACGTTGAAAATTTAATTGGTAATAATTTGATGAAATTTAATTTAGTTAATCAAGCTTCTGGTATACGCCATCTTCCTGCCGTTTAATCACATACTTTTCCGATTCCTAGCCGTTCAACCAACTACCAAAATGCTAGAACTAAAAAGAAAAAATATATTTATATTAATAAATAAATAAAAGAAGCTTCATGGAGAAGCTTTAAGTCGCGTTGAAAAAAAAAGGGGGAGCAACTCAATAGGACCGAACCTTGTAATCAAAGCCTCGCCATTTTTCTCTTCTCTCGCGTTCGAGAAACAACAAATTTAAAAAAAAAAAACATTCAATAATGGCCGAAGCCAATTCTAAAAAAAAAACGAAAGGGTCTCTTTCCCCTTGAAGTCGCGGCGTACGAGGAGCAACTCGAGCTCGAGTTCGGTTCACGAGGCCTAGAAATTGCTTGTCGTGATAGGGGCTCGCGTGGGAAAGGGGGGGTGACGATCTCAGTTTTGGAATCGCCTCTGAATCGAGCCACGTTCTTTCGAACGCCGAATTCATTCGAATTGAATTATGAAGAGAGGTCGCCGCAATATCTTCGACGACAGCTAGATCGGCTCAAATCGCCTGGAAGGCATGCCACGTTCTTCGTTCAGGCTTGAGTGGAATTTGGGTCACAAAGTGGTACCACGGTGATGAGGGTGAGCCTGACAACTCGGCGGCGTCGATAGATCGAGCTGCGCTTAGGATTTTTGGATCGTGTTTCCTGTTCAAGCTAGGATTGGGAAGCGAGGTATTCGAATTTTATTTCTTTCGATTAATTCTGATTTAATGCTCGTATAAATGGAAGATTAATATATATGGTTTAAACGGAAAATGAAATTTAAAGTGACATTCTACTCATATAAATGTAACAGTAGGATATTATGTAGTTGTTTTTATTTCTTCATGTTTTAATTTAAATTTAATAACTTATGTATATGAATGTTACAGAAAACAAAAGAAGAAGAAATAATAAGATATTTTATAATGAGAAATATATAACAATGCTGTTTTTAATTTGATATATAGGTTGAGGGGGAAATTTTATGTATTTAAAGTTTAATGTATATATAAATGAGATTTTGAAGAAAATAGGGATTTTAATGTTGTGGGGTTATATAACAATTCGATTTTTAAATCTATATAGATTATTTTGAGAATATATGTGGTTTCAGAAAAGCAAATATACATGCTTTAAAAACTTACCATTTAATTTTAAAATAATGTAAGGTGATTTAAATCATTAGCTAAATTTAAATTATTAGCTAAAAACAAAATTTAGGTTTGGATTAAATTAGTAAATGGCAATTGATTGTTCGATTAGTTTGAATATTAATAAAATCACATAATATTTATTCAAGGTCGAAATAATGAAGAAAACAAGCCGGGTTAGGGTGGATTGCAAATCAGAAATCAAAGGTGAGTTAATCTCACTCAGTTTAAATTTAAATTTAAATGATTAAATTTTGAATAATTGTTGAATGGTTGAAATTGATTGATTGATGTGCTATAGTATGACATATTCTGGAATTGGTATATTATGTTGTGCTAACATCTGTGGATGCAGGGAAAACAGGTTGGAGGGATCCAACTGGACCCCTCAATATTTATTTAAATTATTTAATACCCTTTATTGTGATTTATTTGATATTCTATGATGATCTTTATTGGAATATTGAATGCTATGGTTCGATTAAATATATTTGGGGATGGTGAATTTCCAAAAATATATAAATTGGATTTTTGTAAGATAATAAAAGAAGTGAAATTGTAAGTAGAATGATTATAGAAATTTGAATAAATTTTTAAATGAATTGGAAAGAAATAAAGTGACTTTAAAATTCTAATAAATCAATCTTGAGTATAGAATGGAAATTTGAAGAAACAAAGAGTTAATGAATTTTAATCTTCAGTGATATTAATTAAAAGAATAAAACATTTATTTAAAATTTAAGATTTAAATTATTAAAAGAAATAAAGAAGAAGTTGGGAAAAGCTGAAATTCGTATATTTCACTTAAAAAGGTTTAAAAACAAACGGGAAGTAATAACATTAATAATAAGTCAATATTAATGAATTTTAAAATGAATTAAGGAAGTAAAGAAATTTATTTCAAATAAATTGAAATTGGAAATCAAGTTTGGAAATTTGATTTGAGTGATTGAAGTTGGAATTTCTCTGGATAGCCAAGTACATGTTTTAAAAAAATAATAATAATAAATGTTTAAATATAAATTAAATGTTTTAAAATTGTTTTAAAGAAAACAAGTTTTGTAAAATTTATTATTTCTAAATATTTAAAGTCTCAAGTAAGATTTTCTTTTAATCTATTTTAGTAGCAATTATTAAGAAGTACCTTAGTATTTTATTTTTAAAAGCATAAATCTAGTTTTATATTTATTAAGTAACTTTATTTTCAAATATTCATATAGTATGTATTATTAACAAATTATTAAAGTAGCTTTAATTTAAATGTTTTATAAGTATATATTTCTAAGTAAAGTGTTTTAAATTATTTTTAAATCTAGTTTTGTACTTGGTGATTTCAGAAGAGATAGAAAATATTTGGGGAAAATTTATTCTGGAAAGAAGAAGGGTTTTGAAGCTGGTTTCAAAGGGATGGAAAATAGAAATATATCTTATAAAGATATTTTGAAGATAATAAATAATTTGGGAAACTATTTATTGGTTGATGGTTGTTTGTGAATATTAATTGATAGTTAAATCACCGACTATCAATATTGGACAAATACGTTGATCGTTTCGAAGAGACCGGGATCGAGATTAATTTCTCGAAAACCACTTCGATTCGGTTTATACGTTTCGTGCGAAAAACGTGTCCGAAGTCGAAGATGGAGTAGTGAAGTGCAAGGGCTAGTCGCTACTAATCCTGAGGATATTTCCAAAATGGATGTAGTAGGAATAGTGCCTTCGGTTCCGTTCGAACCCGGGACGGACTTGTATGGATGAATGCTTGCGAAAACATCGTCAGGTGGACGATGGGCATTCTAAGTGAAACGTTCTAAAGGTAACGCTTAGCCTCAAGCCTCATCAAATGGGAATGACTGAAAATCAGGGGATATGCAGCAAGGTTAGGTGGGTCATGCCCAAGCAGGACAAGATAATTCCCCTGTCTAGATGTTCCTTATATATATTTCGGCTTAGTGGGTGGTTGGTCGCGCCAACCACGGGGTTTATCTTGTTCGGAACTGTTCAGTAAGGAATGGTTCCGGCCTTGTGTTGCAGGGGATGAAGGGAGTAGTCCTCGGTACGGTGATCTAGGCCCCGTGCTGTGACAGGTGGTACCCCAGTGCCTAGTCATTGTTGGAAATCCATTCTCCCTACGAGCCTTGTACGAGTTTTGTTTGTATTACCCTCTTTGGCTAGTAGCTGGAATTTAATCATGTAACAATTTCGGCTATTTTATAAGTATTTGTATATAGACCCTATTATAATATCAGAGGATTTCTATAAAAATGTTTTAGCTATCGTAAGGTAAAAACCCGACATGTTTATTTGTGGCGTGGTCTTACGAGATGCTTTTGTTTTCAAAAGATTTTTGAAACTTTAATAATCAATTGGGTGTGATTTTCTCACGCTGGTATTCCAGACAGACTCGGGTATTATTTAACTATAATGCTCGGGTCAGACCGAGTATTATAGGACACAGGATATGTTGCTGTGGAGCTCAGGAGTCGAGTAGGATGGCGATACGTACTCATGTACTTGTATATATATATATATATTCCGCTGTTTGAGTTGTGTATTCTGAGTTGAGTTGTTATGTACCCATTGTATGTTATTGATGTGAGCTGTGATTGATGTACTCTGATGATGTAATATATGTAAACAGATATATTTGATTTTGAGTAAAGATTATTTATTCTCTATTATATTTTATTCCGCTGCGATGGTTGGATTCTGATGTTGATTTTGTTTTCACTTCTTCTACCTCTTCTTCTTAAACCCTAATGGTTCGTATTTCTGTGCAACTTGAGTTGTTTGTTGTAGAATAGTGTAGACTCAAGGGGTACGGATTTGCGGGCTGTTACAACATTGGTTTGTAGTTATTGCATTAATATGCTCAAATTTCCTCTTAATTTCCATTAATGTAGTTTTTAATTACGTTTTATTTCAATGGATTTAAATCTAATTCAATTTCCATTTCCATTTATTAAAAATTCAAATTCATTAATTGATTGAATGCTTACATTTGTTTCCATATATCCATTTTGTAGTTAAGTATATCATCTACATTATTTCCATTGATTTTAATTAAATTCCCATATTTATATTATGCCTATTATTACGCTATAAACTGGTTACTATTGATTACCTTTCATTTACTTGCCATATTCTCATTCCCACATTGTAACCTTTGTTTATATTTATTAAAATTTGATTTCTCATTTCAATTAGTAGACTAAATAAACGGGCAAAACAAAATTATTGTCATCGTTTACTTTTAACTGCATTTATAAGTTTATTTTTTTACAGACCCAAGTTACACATTTACATAATTTCAATTTATCGTAATCACATTCAATCTATCAAAAATTTAGCTTAGATTACATCCTTACCATTCATTTATTATTTACTTTAATTAGCATTGCTTATCTTGCATTAACATTATTACTTTAAATCTACATCCAATTACAATTAATATTCTCTATAAATTTATTACACCAATTACTACCTTATAAGTAAATGCATGTTACTATATTAATTTACATTCACCCTTTCCGTTATTATATTAATTATCATTTAAGTACATTTAATTTATCTTGTATGTTCATTCTTCCCAACTAATTACCACCTATTATATTATTCCACACATTAATTCACTGATTACACTTGCTTTCTCATATTCCATATATAACAAAGTCATACATTTAAATTATTTTATTTAATTGGAATTTCATTCAAGTTCATTAATTATTAACTTAAATTAACCTTGTTACGTTTCCTCTTAGTTATTTTCATTATTACAACACAACTTTTATCAATAATTTACAAATTTTTTATTTTCTTCAATATTAAATTTTAAAAAGAAATCTTATTAAATTAACAATTTTAGTTATCAAATTTTTACGGATCGTTACAGATTAATAGTAACTGAATGTATATTTAAGGTAATAATGTTAATGCAAGGTAAACAATGCTAATTAAAGTTAATAATAAATTAATGGAAGGAAATTCCAATTAATGAAAATAAATTTAAATGTTATACTTGACTATGAATTGAACATAAGTGAATACATGAAATATTGGATTTACCAAGGAAATAATAAATAGTTAATGGAAATTGAATGAAATTAGTATTGTGAAAATAAATGGTAACATTGATTTGTAAGTAATAAAAGCTTATTAATGTAAGAAAACAAAGGCAAACATTAAAAGTTAAAAATGTTATAATAAAAAATAAAATGATCATTATATAAAGATTTGGCATACGAAAATGGTAACGTTTTATGTGTAAATAGTGAAGTTAATATTATGTAGGCAACTATGATAATTAGTTGGAAATAATAAACCTTAGTTTATTGTAAAGTTAATGGTAACGTTTGTTATAACAAATTGGTCTACTAAATCAAAATAGGAAATCAATCAATTTATTGGGACTAATTAATTAGTATTCAAATTTAAATAAATGGGTTTATTGTAAGAAATTTAAATTAGGTACTACGGTAAACTAGAATTTAGATGAAATTGGAAATGATGTCAATTCTATTTATAATATGACAATTGGTTGATTTAAAGAATGAAAATCGAGATTTATTAATCTTATTGAAATTTGAAATTCAATAATTGGATTAATTGCAAATGAATGAAATTAAGTATTTATGTAACGATCCGTAAATTTTGATAAATAAATTGGTTAATTCAATTAGATTTTTGTAATTAAATCTAGTAAGAAATAAAAACTTTATAATTTAATATTGGAATGAACGCTAAAAATGAAATATAGTAATGTGAATTAAATTTCTAATAAATGAAGTAGTGAAAGTGTTATACCTGGATATAAATTGAATATGAGAAGATAAAAGTAAGTATTGCATTAATTAATAAAATAGCACATTGCTAACAGTAATTGAATGTAAATTAAGGAAATAGGTAAATGTAGGTTAATA
This sequence comes from Allium cepa, assembly GCA_030765085.1. Taxonomy (NCBI): domain Eukaryota; kingdom Viridiplantae; phylum Streptophyta; class Magnoliopsida; order Asparagales; family Amaryllidaceae; genus Allium; species Allium cepa. Next base: position 870,184,554 of record CM060929.1, on the reverse strand, counting down.
ATTTATGAAATTGAATGAAATTGCAATAAATGAAATAATGTAAAATGGTATAACTTGGTTGTAAGTTGAATGTAAGTAACAAATATAAATGTTGATTAATTAATATGAATCTGTGTAATCAATGTAAATTGAATAGAAACGTAAATTTATTTATAAGGCAGTAATTGATGTAATAAAAAAGCATGAAACCAAGTAAATAAATTTATTGAAAATATTTAATCATAATTAATGTATATATTTGGCAAAGATATTATAAATGGAAATAGGATAGTTAAGAACAAAGGGGTTAGAAATCTGAATATATTAATGTAACATTTCACAAATTGTAAGATGGAAATGGGCGTATAATAGTGTAATAGATAAGTACCCATGTTGGCATCACCTTTAAGTTGGTAAGTTTATAATTGATTCATAATAAGAAAAAAAGAATCAAATGAATGGATTTATTTGAATGGCAATTGAAAATTAATGAATTTATTAAAATTGTAAAGTTATAATTGATTGGAATTTGTAAATTTAGAATGAATTCAAAGTTATATAAATTGATGTAATAATACGTAATAAAGGGTAATTGAATAAAAATCAATGTTAGTAAGAAATGATAATATTTGTTAATTGGTAATAAAGTAGGAATGGGGTTAAACTAGGCAAATGATAATAATTATTAATTGTTTACCCATTTATTTAATCTATTAAATTTGATTTAAATCCATTGCAATTAAACGTAATTAATTACAAGTTAATATGAATTTAGCTGATAACTATAAACCATTAGGGCAATTGGATATATAGTAGAGTTAAAGTTATCCATAAGATAATGGTTGATTTAATAAAAAGAGTGAGAATTAAGATTCATTAACTTAAATATATTAATTGGATTAATTGCAATTAAATGAAATTTAATATTTAATTATTGCGTTAATTGAAATTAGATGAAATTTGAGAATAATTATGTAATAAACTGTGAACCAATGTTAATCTCATCCGTTGGATAATAATGAATTGAATAATAAGAATGAAGAGTAAATTCAATGGAATTATTGAGAATTTAAATTATAATTTGTGAATATAGTGAAATTGAAAATTTAATACTGAAAATTTTAAATTAATCAACTTTAAATTGACATCTGAACTTGGTTAAATTATTGTGAATGTTTAAGAAATCAAAAATGGAAAAATTTGTTAATCATGGAACTGGAATTGAAAATTTTGATTTAATTAATTTAATATTAATTTATTCAATTAACTAGAAAATAGTCATTTTGGCCATTGACTCGGATTTCGTTGAAATTAGTTTCACGGATCCATAACGGTTAATTATTATAGGATTTCAAGTTTCGTAGCGATCGGACTTGTCGTTTGATCGTACGGACTCAAAACTCCTTGAAATCAATGAAATTGTAATAAATTGAAATCAATTTGAAAATTTTTGATTTTAGCATAACTTCTTCATACGATGGAATTTGGACGTGCAACCTTTTCCATCGCGTTTAAAATATTTAAAAATATCTATTTTGATATATGGGTTGACCCAATTTTATTTCGGGGTCAAAACGTGCTTTTTGGGCCATTCATCGTGTAGCGCGTTTAAAAATCAGGTCCATCTATTCTATTTCAACATTGCCTATATATAAAGTGTTATAAACCCTAATTCATTTCTTATTCCTCATTTCTGTACGTTCTACTAGCTCCTCTTTCAAATGGATGCAAACCCTAATTCTCAAATACAATTCTAAATCAAATCCAAAGCCAAAATTTCAAACTCCTTAAAAAAATTCAGAAAAATTATATATCGAAGCTCTCGGTGTACGCATTTCAAAACTGCAATTCGTTTTTCGTTTTGATTCATGGTCTGATCAGAATCCACGGAGAATTCTTAGTCGTTCATCGCGTGTCAATGAACGTTGTCGGATCGTCAAATCATTTCTGGGTATTATAGAGTGGACGATGGGGAGTTCATCGGCGGTGTTCGCTTGTCGATCCGATGGTTGGATTTTCGCCAATAATTCGATCTACATCTTAACCTAACCGGTAGCTATCTAAAATTTTGGCGTCGATTGACTTCGGCGTTGGTCGAGGGTGGTGGCGGTTTTGATGGGAGAGCGCATGGGTGAGGTCGGCAAGCATGGTTGTGTGTTTGGTGGCGTTCGACAGTGTTGGTTCGTGGCGGCTTGCAGAAAATCGCGATTTCTAGGTTTCGTGTAACAACCCTAGATGTTTGACTATAAATTTTTTAGTTTATTTTTAATTTGTTTTAATTGTTAAATTTCATCTCTAAATATTTTTAAAATGATTATAGAATTTTTCCAAAATTTACTGTATTTCTTATTTTTAAAGGCTGTTTTCTAATTTTCTGTTATTTTATTCATTTTAAATTTCTTTATTATATTTTTAAAAAAAATTTATTTGTTAAATTTCATCTCTAAATATTTTTAAAATAATAATATAATTTTTTTCAAAATTTATTGTGTTGATTTCCTATTTTTAAGGGCTGTTTTCCTACTTTCTGCTATTTTCTTCATTAAAAATTATATTTAAATTAAATTTTAAATATTTATTTTGTGAATGTATTTTTATTTTATGTTATTATTTATGTTTAAAAATACTTTACAAGCTCATATGAATTTTCTAAAAATTATTCTATTTAATTTCAAATTTTCTAGTCTAGTTCACTATTTTTAGCTATTTTCGTTAATTTAACTTTACATAATTGATAAATATTATATATATTTTGAAAAGATTTCAAAATTTTATCTGGTATTATTATTACTACCAGAAAAATAATGTTATATAAATAAAATAATAAAATATGAAGAGTTTTTGACTTTTGAATTGCCTTTGCCTTTTTGGATTCCACCTCTTCATTTCCACACAACTCTTAACTTCTTTTGCCATAACTCTTCACATCTTCAGCCGACCACTTCATTTTTCATTTCACGTATCTTTTTCCTCCTTCCTGAACAAAAAAATTTTGGCCTCCTCTTGCTTGAGAAGTTTTGTAAAATTCTATTTCTTTTTTTCTTCTTTTTTTCACTTACGTTGATTTTTCTAGTTTGATTTTGCACTTGCTTCACCTCATGTAGGTTCGACCATGCCACCTTGCTGCCTAGCCACCTCCACCACCTGATGACACATCACCAGCACCTCCTCCTCACCAGAGACCCAAGCCATGAACCCCCTTGGTGATGCATATCCACAAAAGTTTCAAAACACCCTTCATACTAGCCTAACCGAGCACCACTCTCATTCCATCACCTTACCACCCCCTAGCCGCCACCTACCACACCACCAGCACCTCCATCACCCACGGCTACACCACCATAGTGGACCCCTCTCCTCTGGCTGTGACACCTAGGGCCTTGGCCGAACTCAAATCCTTGACCAAATTCATGTATGCATGCTTGTGTGTGTTATTGCCTTCACCCACCTTTACACCATCATTCCAACATGTAGGCTGAGCCCATAGTCACCCAAACCAGACCCAATCACCTGAAATTATGTTGTATTTCCCCTTATGGATGAGCCTAGCAAAGGTTAAAAGCAAGTGCAAGCATTTCTATTTGATTCTGTGCAGTTTATTCTAGTGTAGTTTAGATCGTAGTTGATTTGAAACTTATCGATGTTATATCATTTTTGTTTGATACGTATCCAAGGAATTTGACACTTGGCTCCTCCATTCGAATCTGCATCGTGCTTTTGTACTTGTGTAGATCCCGTTTGTGCAATTTGTCGTTGGCTCATCAGCTCAAACCGGTGAGTTATTCTCACCAGACAGTTTAATACTTATATGAATAGTAAATTGATCGTTTGTGAATATGTAAACTGCATCACCATATTTTATTTGCTATATCACTATTATATGATGTTCACGCATGATTAAACACCTATTATATCATATGTTATTGTTATATTATTGTTGTTTGTTATTTTATCAGTTAATCACACTGAAAGTTCCCTTTAGATTAGAATCACTATGGGTTGAAATGATACATACCCGAACGGACTTTAGAATAAGGGAAAATCGTTATGGGCTGAAATGATAGGCCTGAATGATTTTCAATTTATTTCATTTACTTGGGGCTGTGGGTTCGAAAATTTTCTAGTGTAAATTACGGGTTGAAATGATATATTACCCGTATCACTTTTTTCGAGTGTAGAAAATTATATACGGACCCGTAGTTAATATATGTTTTTCAAAAAAATTTAAAATTATTTTAGAAATGTAAATATTAAAATATTTTGATTTAAATCTAATTAAAAACGATTTTTGTAAAGTATTATTGATTTTCTGAATAATTATAAGTGAAATAAATTAATGAAAAAGTAAGAAAATTTTGAATGTAAGTTATTTTGGAAAATTTGATTTAATTATAATTGGAAATCAAGTTGAATATGAAATCATGATAAATTTATGATAATTTGAATTTAAATGAATTTAAAGTGATTTTATATCATATTAATGATTTTAATAAAGTTGAAATGTGAAATGAATGAATATGTAAGTTGAAATTTTGAAATATAACTAAAATTGGAAATTTATTTTACGTTTCTTCAAAAATGGGGACCTTTCCCCCTTCTTTATTTTTTCCCGCCGTCCCATCTTGCCCTTCTTCATCCCTTCAGACCTGTCTTGTACCTCCTACAACTGTTCCAGTAGTGTCCCCCTTACCACCAAATGTCCTTTCCTCAGCTTCGCATCCCATCGTCCTTTCCTCTGCTTCGTATCCCATCGTCCTTTCCGATAATCAATCGCTGCCTACTCTCCCCACCCCAACCTGTCCACCAGTAGCTTGGAACTCCTTGTTTAAGGCTAGGCCAACCAATGCAGGCAAGTACGTTCCTCGCGAGATTCAGCTAGAGTTTCAAGGTGATGCTATTGTTCCTCCATCTGAAGTAGTTCAGGCTGGAAACGCAATGTGGAAGGAGTATTTAGTAGGTTTTTTCCTTGATAACCCACTACCATACACTGCTGTTTTATTCTTTCTCAAGAGAGCATGGAAACTACAGGTTTCCATCTCAGTTAAATCGGATGGATTCCTATTCTTATTCAAATTTTCAAATGAGGATGATAAGAGAAGAATAGCTGAATCTGATCCTGTAGTCATGAAGAATAAATTATTCATTGTTAAACCATGGGACGAAAACATTGGAAATAGTTGTCGGAGTATTAAATCAGTCCCTGTGTGGATCAAACTCTCAAACATACCGTTATATGCATGGTCAGCAGTGGGAATCAATTGGCTGGTGTCAAGGGTTGGTAAGCTCTTATGTATGGATGCCTCCACTGAAAAATTTGAAAGGATATCATTTGCAAAATGTATGGTGGAAGTCACCCCACAGAAAGAACTCCCTGATAATTTTGCAGTTAAGTTGCTTGACGGCTCTGATCATATAGTGAAAGTGGAGTACTTATAGAGACCTGAAATTTGTGTCTCCTGTATGGAGTTTGGGCATTTGGAAACTACGTGCAAAAAGTTTGACAAAACTGAAGAAAGAATTAACAATAATGGTGGCAGTGTTTGTAACGACCCAGAATTTTTAATAATTAAAATTTGAATATTTAATTAATTTTAAATATTAATAAGTGAATTTATAAGTCAAATAAATTTTTATTTGAATTATTGGATTTAATTGGATAATTAAATCGATAATTTAATATGTTAAATTATAGAAATAATTGAAAATTGGGTTAAATATGATTAAAAATGACTTGTAAAATCAATAACTTTTTCATACGAGGTCGAAAACGCGCGAAACCAGTTGCGTTGGAATCGTATGGACGAGCACTACGCGATGGAATTGGATTAGAGTCGTTTGGAGTTAGTGAGAATTTTGGGTAAAATTAAACGTCCGTTTAATTTTATTCGAAATAAATTGCTAAAACGGAATTTAAAATCAAGGTGAGAACTTCTCACTCAATCGAATCAGTTTCGATTTTATTTTAAATAGTTAGATTTAAAATATTTGAATGCATGTTTGAATGATGATTGATATCTATTGATTGTTAAAATAGACATTATGCGCCGTTAGTAAGCGGATGTTATTTAATAAAAACATATACCGCGAATATTTCATAAACAGTGAAATCGGTATTATATATAGTAGCAATATATATATATATATATTGGCATATGTATATATTGGAGTTATTGATTTTCCGCATTTTTTTGTTTAGCGGATGAGACCCTATTGCGCCGTCTATTAAGCGCATAATATTTAAATCCCATATACCGCGATAATTTCGTACTGGAGCGAAATTGGTATTGTGCTAATGTTTGTGGATGCAGGAAACAGGTTGGAGGGATCCAACTGGATTCCTCAACAATATTTATTTGATTTCAGAGATTTTGATATTTGATGGATTATCATATCGATATATGATGTCGTTGTTGTCGTGATTGACTATTTGGTGTGTAGCATCATTGGACCAAATTTGGAATTTTAAAATGATTTCAAAGTGATTTTTGAAAGTATACGTTTATAAAATATTTTTGGAAATTGATTCATTTTAAATAAATAAACGTTATAATTTTTAAAGTTATAAAAATTATTATTTTTGAGAAATATAGTTAAAAACTGATTTTTGAGAATATGATGCTAATGATTTTATAAAATAGTTAATCGGGATTTTAGAATTTATTGTGAAAAGTTTAAATATAGGATTTATAAAATTTAATTATTTTACGAATCAAAATGGTGAAATAATAAAGGAGATTAAAGACGTTTTAAAGAATAATATAAATTGATTTATATTAAGAGATTTATAAATGGATATTTATAAATTGAAATATTGACATTATAAAACGAGTTTTTATAAGTGTTTGAATGAAGTGAAAATGAATTTTTTAAATGAATGGAATTCATAAAATTATAAATGGTGAAGTTATAAATGAAATTTATAAATAGTAAGATTTATAAATTTTGTGAAATTATTAAAGAATATATTTGGATGAATAATTGAATCTTATAAGTTATAAGATTTATAATTATGAAGTTCAAAGGAACGATTTTGCAAACGAATAAATTATAAGTATTTCACTTATAATATGAACCTTTAGTTTATAATTGAGTTATAAATCGAATAGGTTAATAAAAGAGATTTATAAAAAGTTGTTATAAAATAAATAGAAATGGAATTTATAAACGTTGTTTTATAAATTCACAAACGACTTATTTTGATAAGTAAATTGTTGAAACCTATTAATGGAGTTATATTCACATTTTTGAACTGTGAATAATCCTTTTAAATAAAATGTATAAAAGGATGAAATGTGTTAACGTAGAATATTCACGTTTTTGAATAGTGAATAATATGTTAAAGAAATTTTTTTGAATGTGATATTTCAAATAGAATTAAAACGATCTAACGATGTTTTAAAATGTGTTGAGATTCGAAACCATAGATTTCAACATTTATTGTTGAAATAGACGTTTTTGAGAAATAAAAGGAAATAGTGGACTATAACACTGTGGTTATAGTAAATGATTTCCGAAAGGAAATGTTTTGTATAGTATTGGGATTTATATATCTATCTTAATTTCGAATCCCTATACTAGTGATTTTGGGTTGTCGTAACGATGTTTTACGCAACATTCATTTTGGCCCAAATAAATATGTTTAAGAGAATGATTTCCTTAAAGAATGAAATATGTACTTAATTTCAATTTAAGTATATTGAATATTTTCCGAGTGTTGAAAATAAATAAAATTTGTGAATTACTTATTAAATAAGTATGGAAAAGTTTTCCAATATAAAGTGAATATTTTGAGAATTTATCTTTTTGAAGATAAATTGAAATGAATAATTGAAATTGTATATTCATAGATATTTTGAAATATAAATTCACTATGGAATTTATAAAAGAAGGGGAACTTGTTTAAAAATAAATATTGATTTATTTTTGAAGTATTGAAATTTTATATCTTGTAAAGATATTTTGTGAAATAAATAATTTGGAAAATTATTTGGAATCTGGTGATGTGTGCATATTCATTGATAGTTCAATAACCGACTATTAATATTTCCCTTTGAATGGGTAATTGATGTGATTTGTTTGAATTTGAATGCCACACTTATTTTTGAATAAGCGCTCACTATTCGGGTTAACCGGGAAAGGACCATGGGGTCGTATAACCCATTCCGAATATGTGATACGTCGTTGTGAATTGCATTGAAGATCGGTGTTGAAGACCGACTATTTGTGAAAGCGATAGGATGACCTATCGATTGTCTCTGCACTGGGTAGCTCCTGGTATTGAGATCTCCTAAGTGATGGGAAATTCGATCGGGATTGTGAATACCCGGATTGCAAGGGCTTCGTAAGAAGTGCCTTCGGTTTTGTTCGAGCCCGGAACAGACTTGTATGGATTGTATGTCTGACATTACAAATTGAGATATAAAGCCGATTTCTTTCAAATATATTTCTGTTGGTGGCGGAGAATTTATTCTTTTAGCTTAACACCCTTCTCTGAGACGTACGAGCTCAGAGGTTATGTAGTTGAATGTTATCAGCGATATATTCCCATTTTGGTAATGTGACACGCTGAGTGTTGCTGTAAATGATCATTGTGTTGATTATTTGTGATAGGATCGTTTGTTTGATCGTCTATCCTGGTGATCATTTCTATGATCATTTGTTGACCCAAAGCATGGCTTTTGTATAAAGTATGTTTTTGTGGACGTGACTTCGTCGAGCCTCACACCCCGTGAATGGTCAAAACAGGAAAGAAGCAGCAAGGTTATGAGGGGTAGCGCCCTTTAGGATGTGTGCATTTCCTTCTGGAAAAGGGTGGTATCATGGTATGGAGCCCAGATACCTACTCATGTTGAAAACACTTTATAATTGTGTGAATTGATTGCGAGCGCTCGGTGAAAAGGTCCCAAAGGACCGGGGGATGGCATATTCGGTCAGTTGTTACTCAGTTAGGGGTAACCCGGCCTTGTGTTGGTAGAGATCCGGTTTGGTTCTCGGGGATGTCCATCCAGAGGCATTCTCATGTGGCAATGGGAAGTTCCTTGGCCTGATCATTCGTTGGAAATCCAAAGAAACAATACGAGACTTGTACGGTTTTAGTTGTAGAACCTGCCATTTAATATGGTAGCTATAGTAAGCATACTATAATGGTACCTATGCTGGCTAAGATTTATATTCTACTTTCGAAATTGTTTCCTACACTATGCACTAGTAATAATATCAAATGTTCTTTTAAATGCGTATCAAGCATCTTTGACTAACATAAGAAGAAATCTTCTCCAAGTCTGCGTTTGCATTGTGTGTGTGGCAGGAGGTCTTATGGTAGTCTCATTTTTAAAAGCATTGCGAATTGATTTAAAAATATTCTTCTATTTTGATTTTAAAGATAAATAAACTGTTTTGAGTTCTCACACCAGTCACAGGACTGACTCGGAGTTTATTGTTTTTCCTTCCTAAACTCTGGGTGCCCACCAATTTTCACACGGGCGGTCAAGAGTTAGGTTTATCAGGATATTCAGGATATTCTGGAGTTGCTGGAGGCACGCTGGATGGCATGGCGTATTACTAATTATATAGTATTTCTTTTTCCGCTGCACTGTTTGTTGTTGTTGTTGTACACTCTGATGATATGATGTAATGAAATGTGATGTAATGTAATAACTGACATAGTTCTTTGTTTAAAGATTATTCATTTATTATTATATGTTGTTCCGCTGCGAATTGTGAGATTCTGATGTTGTTCTGTTGTTTTCTGTTCCGTTTTATTTTCTATTTTTCTTTTCCCTCTATTATCTTCTTTTCTTTCTATTTTCTATCTCTGTTCTATTTTTCTCTCTCTCCATCTTTTTCTTTTCTTAAATTCTTTTTTTAAAAACCCTAACTATTCGGTTTTTCGGCCTTCGATTTCTCGGCAGTCGATAAAGTGAGTATCGATGTTGAATTTTCGAAAGTTGAAAATTTCCGGGGCGTTACATTTGGTATCGGAGCTGTTGGTTAAGCGACAACCATGGTTCTGTTGGGTATTACTCATTAGAGATAGAGTCAGCAGTACTCTAGAATGAGTTGAGTGTAATAATAGCTATGAGAGCGTATTTGTTAGTGAATATAAAAAAATTGTTTTGTATTGTGTTGACTTATCGGTTGATTGTTTATAGATTTCGGTCGATGTAGTCTAGCTAACTATCGTAGAAAGGGGTTTCTAAACTCTTAAACAAGATAAATCGACACAATATTGATTTTAAAATTGGGTAAATGAAATAATTTTACCTTGATTATATTTTATATATGAAGAAATAATTTTTCAGAATTATTAAAGTGTATATAAGTTGATTGTTAGGTAGTTTGAATAATCTAAATAAAAGAATAATTGTATAAGCAAAAGAATTATAAGAATTGAATTATAATTAAAGTGATTTACAATTGTGAAATAAACTTATATATATAAGAAGTGAAACTAAATGAATATTTTTATGAATATGAGTTGTAAATAAAAATGAACTTGAGTTATGAAATGAAATTCAACTTTTGTAATTGAATTGAATGAATGGATTAAATGTTAATCAAATGAATGTGAATTAAGTTGATATGAAATAATGGATGTAAGTGTTAATTTATTAAAATCTAATGTTATTGAAAGTTGAATAGTTGAATGAAAATCAATTTATTAAACCAATTGAAAGTGATGGTGTTAAACCAAATAGAATGAATATAAGCAAAGAAATTTGGTTGTAATTAATAAACATTGATGGTTATATGGTTGTTAGTTGATGTTTGCATTTGTTGCTTTAGTTGCATTTGCCATGTTGACATATATAGTTATTATGTTACTATATGTTGTATATTGATACTATTGTCTATATGCATGTTCTCATGTTGTTTGTTGAGTGATTAGTAGGTGCGGATCGCGTTTGCTTCGCATTTGGAGCTCGCTTTCGCGCTATATTAGCCGTATATGCTCGCTAATAAAATATAAGGTACATATCTCGGATTAAATATCGTACTTTTATACTTTTTTCCCTGCGGGATGCCTCATTACTTGATGAGATGTATATTTGTGATATATATACTGTCATTTTTTTTTCGGATCGAGCCGCGCAAAGGAGACTATGGCGAATTTTTCCGAAAATTTAAGGCGTTAGAAAAAATTTGAGAAAAATTGGAAAGTTTTGAAAACTTTAACTTTGATTTAGAATTGAAAGTTAAACAATAGTAATTGTTTTTGAAAAGATAACTAAGTATGATTTGGAAACTTAGTAAAGTATTATAAGAAATTTAACTATGGATTTATGGAAAATTAATAGAATTCTATAACTTTTTGTAACGACCCGCTATTTTTGACCATTCAAATCGACACTCCTCTCCTTCTTTAATTGATCTGTAGCCGTTTCTTATTCATTCTTCCTTCAGTTTCAAATTTGAAAGTGCTACCCAAGGTAAACAATAAATTGCTTTATTAAGTTTTCAAATTAATGCTTCTAGACATTTGCTATGTCATTGCTGTATTTTGGGTGATAACGTTTTGAACGTTGATAAAAATAATTAATCTGCGTAGTTTAATATGCTATGAATTGAGATCTAGGAAAGAAATAAATATAAAACATATAACCTGACAAATAATAAAAATTGCTTTAATTGCACCGTTGATTTTGAAACGTATAAAATTCTATATGTTCTTTACGCATACATTCATTTCTTTTATTTTCCTTTACGTTTCCTTTTTCTTATTTTTCCCCTGTAGCCGTAACTTTTTCTAGCCTATTTATTTCCTACTTCATCTCCTTTCCTCTTTTATTTTTCTCCCATCTTTTCTTTTGGATCTGGACTTCAATTGAGACAAACTATTCTTTTTCCTGCCTTTCCTCTCAAACACTGCCGCCTCTGCCTGAAACCTTCCCCCACGTCAGCAGCCCCGTGCAAGCGAACCCCTCCACAACCACGTGTCCTCACCTGTGCGTCTCTGGCAATCTTTTTATTGAGGCACACATATATCTATAGTTGGTGATCTCGTGGGTACATGTATATATATATATATGTATAGTTATAGGTTATATACAGTTTAGATTTTTAATAAGTATGAGTTTTGTTTTCTTTCTTTCATAGTTTTGTGTTTACAGTTTTAATATTTCAAAGTTTGTTTTGTTTATAGTTTTTTGTTTGCAGTTATTGTTACAGAATAAAGAATTTTTAAGTTGTTTTGTTTTTTTTGTTTTTGTTTTTATATATTTTTAAGAGTATGCGATTTTGGTTATATGTATTGATTTAAGTATTTGTTTTAAAATATATAATGTGTATAGATGTAAGTTTATATTATAAATAAGTATTATATATATTATATTATAAAGCTAGTAACCAGTCTTATTTATTTATTTATTTCATATATATACATATTGCTGTCGTGTGTTCTAATATATATAATATGTTTATAATTCCAGTCTGCATTTATGTTGTTAAAAAAAAAAAAAAAAAAAAAAAACTCGCATAGATACATTTTTGTATGTTGCATGATTTTGAACAGTTTTTATATACATGGTTTCAAATATACATGGTTTAGTTTATGTAAACTTTCAAGGAAATAACTTTGGATATGCATTAAGTTTTAAATGTACATAAATCTCAAAAATGTGCAATTTGGGTTTCGAAGTTTATTAATTAATAATTTTTTTTTTCAAATATTCTTTAATATATGTTTGTAAAAATTGGGGTTAGAGAAAGTTATTTTATATATATATATATATATATATATATATATATATATATATATATACAACATATGTTTTGTTCTAATGGTGTTAAAGTTAAATTAGTAATTTGAAATAAAATATATATATATATATATCTTATTTTAAATATATGGTTAAAAATTTGGTTTTTGAGCAATTTATAACATATATTTTGTTTCAAACTATATCAAGATAGTTCTGATTCATTTTATCAATTCCTTTTGATCAGCTTGGTTGTCCATTCGAATTCGTGCCAATTTTGACTTGCTTTGAAAATCGTCAATTGGATCTGTCATTTCGCAATTCAAATCATAGCTTGTTATGTTGTCTATCTCCTCTCTAGCCTCAAAAGGTGAGCAATCACTCACGATTAACATTCTTTTATTTATTAAATTTGATTTCAATTGAAACGACAATTGAAATATGCTGCTGTTAGTTGTTTTACTGTTATGACTGCTATTATCTGTATCTGTTCACCTATGACACCCGAAACCATTATCGGTTAATTATGTATGTGATAATAATACAGATTGGTTGATAATTGATTGTTTGATTGATTGTTGTTTAAATTGGATGTTAATTTTTATTGTTAAGTGATAACTAGTTGCTAGTTTAATTTGGGTAGTATAGTTTACAAATTAAACGGATTATATATGATGGACCTTAATTTATTAAAACCTGACCCCGACATATGTAAATTTGATTAGTTAAATTTGACCCTTTAATTGACGTAGAAATAGAAAATTTTATACTTTAAATCTTTTGAACGTAGTTTGGATTAATTGTTGTAGTTTAAAACTGAAATTTAAAAAGGAACGACAAGTGAAAAACTGTAATGTAATAATCTTTAATCTACATGAAATGATAGTGTAGATTCTAGAAGTAATCATACAAATAGCAATGCGAATTAATACGATTATTTCGGGGTTATTTGATTTATTTATTGAATTGTTATTGATTGTTGTTATTGCCTGTTTATTTACTTTGACACCATCCCTGTCATCACTGCAAGTTCCCTTTGTTATGTTTGTTTTGAATTGAAATAGGTTGAAAAGATAGACCCAAGTAGTTTCCATTTAATTTAATTTGGAATTACGGGTTGAAATGCTATCCACCCGTATACATTTAGTGTACGGATTGAATCCGTAACACTTGACCATGTGATAAGAAATATATGGTCTTATTTAATGTAAATTCTTAAATACATGTATAAAGGGTAATGATAAAGATAGAGTTAATTATGTCTAGTTTAATCAAAGATTTGATTTAATACATAAATCATGATAAATATCTATGTAAATTTTATTCGGAAAATTTTTGCAATAATATTGAACAATTAAGATTGGGAGATAAATTTGGGTTATTTTTAATGGTATTCAGATAAGGATTTATTTATTTAAATCAATTTGAAATTTATCGAAGGAGATATTTCACGTTTAAATAAATTAAGAAATATTGAGTAAAATGTAATTTAAGGTCACTAAAATGATATTGAATCAAATAAGGGAGGGTTCAAGGCTAGATAATAACGATGTAAAAATCGAGAATCTATATGAAACTGTTAAATTTGAATTGTTATATATAAGCTATGAACCATAGTGTAATTAAATGGTGTAGAGGTTCGGTATGTATTTGGAACCAAGATAGTTGAATTGGTTATGTAGATAACTAACCGAACTTAGTGAAATTTGAGTTTGAACTAGATTGGAAATTTTATTTAGAAAACTAGATTGGGAAAATTTTAGTTGAAATGTTGAATACTTAAAATATGGAAACATATTGAAATAAACGGGGAAATTGGGATATCAAATCCAAATTTGGGAATTATAGATTTAAGTGGTTATTTTAGGAAGATTTAAACTAATAAAATGAGATTGGATTTAATTTAAATGGGAAAGTCGGGTTGATGTGAAACGATTTGTTAAGTTAAGGAAATTGAAAGTACTTTACTGTATACATTATTAAAATATATAAATACTATCTTGGGAAATATGATTATTTAAAGCGAATTTGATATTTGGGTTTGAGGTATAAATTAAGTAAATGACCACGGTGTAATAGTGTATATTTCCACCCTGTAGATAGTTCTATGGACCCTTAGAGGATGGACATCCCAAACATCCTTTAAGTTATATTGTATTTCAGTTGATATTTCATTTGAGTTGAATTTATTGATATAAGAATGTTAATCCTGACTCGAGTGTTTTGTGTTTTTCTTTACGCTCGGGTCAGACTGAGTAATACAGCATTAGAGACTCACCTTTGGAGATTGGAGCTTCATTTGGAGATCCAACTATCGTTTCAGCTTTCAGTTTTCTAGTTGACTGGTTCAGAGAAGTCATCGGCTCGTACTGAAGACTTTTCTGTATTCAAGAGATTCTGATGTATTCATTTTAAACTCTGATGTATATAGTAGCTTCATGAACTACTATTTTTTATATTCCGCTGCATTATATTACTCTGTGTCTGTGATCTGTGTTTGATTTATTTACTGTATATTTTAAGTTTGCCAAATTAAATTAACAATTCGGTATTTTGAATTATTCAAGTCGGACATGTATGGTTTTAGTGTCGATTTGAATGATCAAAAATAGCGGGTCGTTACAGTTGGTATCAGAGCTTTGGCTCTAGGCAAAACTTAGCATATATGGTAAATTTATTTACAGAATCACTTTCATTCGAGTTGGACCTCTTCCTTTTTGACTCGATTTCCTTTGAATTTTGGAATGTCCCTCAGTTTCGAAATTCATTCTTGTCTCTCCCTATTTATATTCGTTTGATTCTGGAGTATTCCATAACTCCACTGAATGATTTGTAAAAGGGGTGAAACTCCTTTTCAGTTGGCATTGATTCACCGAAGATTCATGTATCCTCGGTGTACAATGCTGCTATATCTATTTATGCTGAATTCTATATCGGGCAATCGAATGTCGATTTGCCTTTGAATTCCGCATCGATCATATTCCTGAAATCACGATTGACCCGGTTAAGGTCGCCCGCGATTTGTAGAAATATATCCATCTTCTATTTTGTATTTTGATTTTCTCAACTTTGTTGAGTCTATCTTCGTATCAGGATTCTATTGATTAGAGTTCCTCTAATTTAAATCTCCATCTTTGTTTGAAATCCATTCTTAAAATTATCCTTTGAAAATCGGGTATGTTTGCATTTTTGAAATTGTTTTATATATCGAAATTATTATTTTGATAACTATGATTTTATTCTTTATATAAAAGTGAAAATGTTTTCGATAAGGATAAATCAAATAAGAAATGTTATTCTATATAAAAAGGTTTTGAAAGGATTTTGAAATTTTGAAAAATTATAAGAAATTGATTATATAAAAACGATTTATAACTGAAGTGTTAAATTTGAAATTCGAGAATTGAATTCCGGTATTTTGAAATTGGTTTTAAGATTTTGGAAAATATATAAAAATAATACGATTTAAAAGTATTTTTCCGAATCAGAAAGGTTTCAAATGAGTTCAAATGAATTCCAATAATTTTGAAGAAATTTCGAAGAAGTTTTCAAGAAAATAGAAGTCCAGAACTCACTTATGTCGCTGGAAAATAATTTCGGTGATGAGTGCACGCATCATCGACATTGATTTTCGAGTTTCAGAGTGGGGGAGGGGCCACTTTAATAGCTCGCTATGCGAGTGATTTTGTAAAACCGTTATGATTTCAAATTCCGAAGTATAATTTGATATTTTCAAAAGATATATATATATATATATATATATATATATATATATATATATATATTCGAAACAATTTAAAGTGAGACCGGTGTTCAGTCCTCGAGTTTCAGATTTAATAATTGATTTATTGTTGATTTTCAACTCTTGAATTTAAAATTTGATTTCCCTAACTATTTTGAATGTTCGAACACTTCCAAATCGAGATTAAAATTTTCAAAGCTAAGCAATTTCGAAGAGTATAAAATGTTTGATAAAGAATATAAATTTAGTTTTGAAATGTTTTGAAAAAAAAAAGTTGTATAATGGTTTTCAAAAAGGTAAATTGGATATTTCACATAGAAATAGATAGTTTAAAAGTAAAAAAAAAGGATAATTATAAATTTGGAAACCATTTTGAGTATAATTAATTTTGGGAAAATATTTGGTTTTGAAATTAAATTGGAATCAAAAACCAGTACTTATATGGTGATTTTTGGAAATGAATCTGTTTGACTTACTTTAATTTGGAAAATGGGATAATTTTCTAAACCTATTTTTTTGGGAACTTTGAAATATTAGATATTTAATTCGGAAGAAAATTTGGTGAAATCATATATGATTTTGAAACTAAATTTGATATTGAATGATTTGAAATTGAGAACCTTGTATAATTAAGCACTTGATTTGGGAAGTGGTCGGACTTATATAAAATGGATTTGTATAAGTATGAAAGTGATTTGAAATCAATTGATTTGAAAGGTACTCAATTTGGAAAGAAAATTTATATAATCAAAGTCTATGTAAGTATGTTTTGATATACTATTGATTTGGAAAGTATTCGATTTAGAAAGGAA
The DNA here is from genome assembly GCA_030765085.1 of Allium cepa. NCBI lineage: Eukaryota > Viridiplantae > Streptophyta > Magnoliopsida > Asparagales > Amaryllidaceae > Allium > Allium cepa. The sequence goes on along the minus strand of CM060929.1, from coordinate 870,167,323 downwards.
TCCTATACATATGGACTTTATATAAGTACGATATTTGGAAGTATTTTGAAAAGGTACTATATATATATATTTTCCAAGTAAAGATATGGAAAGTGCCTTCTGCTTGATATCCGCTTTGTGGCCACAGCGTGGATTCATTCTATCGATATTATTCTCTCTGATTTTCGGTTTTCCGGATGTAATACTCGAGTATTCCCACCGTGGGTAACCCATGGTTTCTTTTTCTCTCGTGAATGCACAGCGAAATTGCCTGGCTGAGTCTTGCCTAGGGGTACGGATTGTTTCCTGGGGGAACCAGGCGTAACCATTGTGTATCCTGCAATCTGTGTAGGTCGCGAATAGTAGCGCAAGTGCCTGGCTGAGTCTTGCCTAGGGGTACGGATTGTTTCCTGGGGAAGCCAGGCGTAACCATTGTGTATCCTGCACTCTACTAGTCATCATGGCGTAACTCGCAGGGCTGAGAAAGCTTACGGATATGGATTGTTTCCTGGGGGACCCAGGCGTAACCATTGTGTATCTGCAAACCATGATCGGACAAAGGTTTTGGTTTGGTTTTTTTGTTTGGATTGTACTTTCCATATCTGTTTTTAAAGGTTTTCAAGTATTTTCACTGGGTGTTGAAACAAGTCTACTAAGTACTTGAAGAATTCTAGCTTTGCGCCTGATCAACGCATGGCCAGAGTCTGCAAGAACGAGGATAAACTTGTTAAAACATTGAGTTATAAAAGTATTTTCGAAAGAAAAATTGGTTTCAATATAAAAGTATTTATTTATAAAGGTATTTTATTATAAAAGTATTTTCAACAAAGAAATTTTGTATTAATATTTGAAATTTAAATTCTTATGGTTTGAAATAAATTATTCGTGCCCGATTCTATTCTTTTGAATCTACCTCATCTGCTCAGCTTTATTTTTCACCTATATTCCGTTTTCGGAATCTACCTTCCTTTCCTTTTTGAATAAATCTTTAAATATTGCTTATTTGTATACTACATTTGTTTATATAAAATTTTAGTGTTATAAATATTTTTGAAGTTATAAATTAAATAAAACATCTTTAAAGAAAATGATTATTAATTTATTGATAATATTTAAAAGGTATCTTGAGATAAATTAAAATTTTCATAAATTTTGGATTTAATATTTTCAATAGTCTTTGTAAATAGAAGTAATAGTGTAAATAATTGTTATCAAAGGAGTTTTGAAAATTTTTAAAGTATCAAAGATAATCGTATTCCAAATGAAGCTTTCAAATTTCAAGCAAAATTTATTTAGTTTCAAAGTATTGGTTTAATTTTGACTTCCAATCTACTATTATTTCTGGTTGTACAATCCTCCTACCTCCTTCCTTTTCGGGGACGAAAAGTTTTGAGTGGGGGAGAGTGTAACGACCCGTAAAATTTTAATAATTTTTAATGTTTTTACGTATTTAATTAAAATTTTGAGAACTTTAAAAATAATATTTTGTGTAACAACCCGGTATTTTGCATCAATTATAATCAACAATTTAAACGATTAATATTGACACAAACTTCTATTTGAAGTTTTTAAATTTTGAATTAAAATTGATTTATAAATTGATAAAAGAAATTTAGGGCTTTAAATAAAAGTTTTCTTTTTATTTTTTAGTTTTTTTTATTTACTTATTTGGCCTTACCTTTTTTGGGCCGTGAAAAATTTTAAAAACCCAATCTCCCATTCTTCTTTTATTCGTTTGCGACCCGATCCCCCTTTCATTTTTCATTCGCGTGCCCTAATCGATCGAGAGAAGATTAATGGCGGCATCATCTCGTTGTTCGCTCGTCTTCCCTCCGTTGCTCTGGCATCGCGCGTCTCTGTGATGCTCGACTGCTTCAATTCGTCGACAAGGTGAGTTTGCTCACATCTAATTCTTGACTCTTGTTATTTGTGTGTTTGGTTGCGTGAATTCTTGGCTGATTATTGCTTCGAATCTTAGTGATTATCACGACACTGTTTGATTTTTGGTGTAAAGTAAAACTTGGGGAATTTTGATTTGTTGAGATTTTTGGTGTAAGCAGAGCAATTTCTGATCTCTCAACGAAATTTGCCATCAACAATAAATGGTTGTCAGACAATCCTACTTGTTGAACCTGCTTTCGACACAATTATTTCTTTCCTTTTCTTATTCTTCTTCCTCTCTCTTTCATGCTTCCCTGGGGAATTTCAACCAGCTGCCTCGCAGTTATAGTTATTCAATGGCTGCACTTGGTACCTGCTATTCAGCAGGTTTTCAAACTACCACACCATTGACGTGGGCCAGAAAGTATTTTCAGGAAAGTATAAGGCCTTGTTTGGTTTGCGGTTTTCAGTTTTGGATTTTCGTAACAACCGCAATGCATTCAGCTAATTATTTCTGAAAGTTTTGAATCCTCGATTAGTGAAAATATTTTAGATGTTTCATTGTCGACCTGATGCTGCACTCCTTACTTGTTGCACTACCCAGTTTCCAGTACATACATGATGCACCTTAGGCACACATACTTGCTGTTGCACATTTCCAGTCTGGTTTCCTTTTGATGTCATGTGTACTTTTGAGCATTTGAACTGCTATGTCTCATGTTTTGAACTAGTGCTTTCTTTGCATTGCTTTAAGTTGAACTAGAGCTTGTCTCTGAACTGTTGTATTCATTCATGCATGAGTCTACACTTGGTTTAAGCATTTTTGAAGCCAAACTTTGTACCTATATTGATGGACACTTTATGTTCCACTTGCTTAGTGCATAATTGAATTTGTAGTCTAAGTGGGCTGGTTCATTCATGTAGTTATCCTTTCATCATCACTGTTTTGGGTATTTGAACAATTGATGTTTAGATTGCGTGCACAATTCATGTGTTGCCAATCTGGGTCCGTTGTAACTTCTTGTTTCACTGCTGCATTACATCTGGGCTTCCTCAATTGTACACGAGGCATGGAGTTATGAGTTTCATTTTTGATGGCACTGTCCCATTCATTTTACTGTTGCTTGAAACATGCTATCCACTTCATTTCACTGTTGCATATATGTGTGATCCTATACTTATATTGCTGCACCACTGTTGTCATCTTCACTTGCTACTTTTGAACTTGAGTTGTTTTGCTTGAACTTTGTTGTCTGGTGAATTGTTGTGTGTGCATTTGCATGTTCATGTGTATCATTGTGTACCGCTGTTGTGCTGGCACCCTGCTCTGTTGCACCATCTTGCTATGTGCATCCTACTGCATATGTACACTTGTTGATGTTGCCACTTCATTTCAGTGTGCATGCATGTGTAATCACAGCCTTCTGGTCATTCATGTTTCTACTGCAGTTTTCTGTGTGGCATTCATTCTCTTTTATGATTGTGTTGTAGTGTTCATATATGGATATTTAAAACCATATCATTGTTGAGGCTGTGACACTTGTTGTCGCAGTTGCTTGACCCAGTTTCATTCCTTTGGTGCACTATGCCTTAGCCTCGCTTGTGCATTGCGCTACACACTTGTTGCATCTACATTGTCACTGTATCTCTTTATCATAGTTTGCATTTTTGTTGAAACTCTTCCATTGCACTTGTGTTGAGTCACTGACTTGACCTCTGCATTTCGTAAGTGACTTAGCTTTGTAGTTACGACATGTTTCTCTTACATGTTCTTATGTTTGTGCATGTCACTATTCAATTTTTATTGCACCTGAGTTTCATATTGATTTTGGAATTTCACCTGTGTTGAACCCGTCTTTTATTTTGGGTTTGACCTTGTGCCCGATTGTGTACATCATTACTGTTGTGGCAAGGCAGTGCACGCAAGCGTGAACTGCAGCCACACAGTATTGAGTTTTTGGGTACGACATCACTATAGTGGCAAGGCAGTGCACGCAAGCGTGAACTGCAGCCACACGGTATGGTTTTGTGATATTCTATTTTGTTTTGATTTATTAATCTTTTGAGTAGTTCATGTGCTGTAGTGGCGAGGCAGTACACGCGTGCGTGTACTGCAGCCCTACTCATCTTAATATTTTAATTGATATTTCAATGGTTCGAACTGTTCTGTTTATTTCAATTCAATATTCTGAATTGCATTCTGATTTGGTTTAGTTACCGTCGTCTATTCATTATTTGATTATTATTGCTTCTGTGCACTAATAACTGAGTTTGAATTAGACTGACCCGAGTATTATTTTCTTTTGAATTTAATACTCGGGTCAGACCGAGTATTTCAGGTTGTAGATATTCTGCTTTGGGTTGCTGCTAGAGCTATGAAGTTCTTTCATATCTTTTGGAGTAGTCGTCGTCATTTGTAGTAGTCTGTAAAATTGTATAGGAAGATATGTGTTCATGTATATTAAATACGTTAATGTACTTGTATATGTAACTTCCTTAGTCGACTGTAGTAGTTGTATCATATGTACCGTGTGAATGTATTGTAACTGACATCAGTTATTTTATATATATATGAGACTTTCTGTTTCATCTGTGTTCCGTATTTATATTATCTGTGTTGTTATTTTATATTTACTGTTCTAAACTATCATGAACCATCGTAGTTCGTTTCATACTGGAATTGGGGTATTTCGATAGGAGAAAATAAATCAGAGATGAAAAATGAAAGAATATATATATATATATATATATATAATCACTCCTATCGAGATAACCAATACTAGTGTAAGGCCAACTATTGATGGCCGCTCCTCAACAGCCTTATTCTCCGTGCTAGTTGACAGCACTACACCGTAGTGTTCTTGGCTAGCGTGGGTATAGAGGTGGGGCGTCACATTTTGATATAAAAAATTTTTAATATTTGGATTACATTCAATTGTACGTAGCAGATGATAGATTTTCAATTTATTTTATGGAGGTTTATTTATTTAGAAATTCTACCTCATTCAGATCAGTTAACAACTTCTCAATCAATGCAAAGCTGTTACAAAACCCATCATTTCAATTCATTATTCAGTGATTCATTTTCTTTCTCTATCCATTGTCATTTCGCGTTTTACGTTTGAGGCAATAAATATATTTGTACATTTTTCTCCGAAAACCAACTTCACTTCTGCCTATTATCATCTCATTTAATTTTACATGTATAACGTGGTCCATATTCTTTATTACTGTTCAAACTTTCCTCTGAAAGTTTTATTTTCTCCTTTATTTTGTATATAACATGCCATATTTTAATTACTACTTTTATAGCCGTTGCCTCTATTATTCCATAATTTAGGGGTTGATTGTTACTGTTCCCATTAATTCGCGTGTTTATTTATTGAGACGTTTCAATCCTTTCTTCTTCTCAGCAACAAAAATAATATATATTTGCTGTGACCTGCTCCAAATTTTCATTTTCTTCAATCTTTCCCTTTTGAAACATGTTTACGTTTTTCCTTCTTTCGAATGAAACTGCAGAAAACATTTATTTTCCCCAAATCAAGGGAATGGACCATTACCTTGTTTGGTTTATTTGTTGCGCATTTATTTCTATACGTTTCATTTGCTTAAACTTCTCATTCTTCCATTATATTATCCTCTCGCATTTTCCTCTCGGATCTGTTTTTACTCCCACTCCATCCTGAAAAAAAGTATATATAAATCAAGCTTCTTCTTCCCTCTGTCACAGCCACCCATCATATTATTTCCACCGGTTAAAAGAAAGATTTTAATTAAAACAGTAGCTTACCTTGGTTACTCCTTGATTCACGTCCAACTGCCTTCTATTCCAAATTTGATCCAATAAAACAGCCACTAATGTTTATTTCCAGCTATTACAATGCATTTATGACTGTCTTTATATCTATCAGTTTCGAAATTTGAAAATTTTATACGTTGCATTTATTGGATTTTTAACGGCTCTTTTGACTTTATAACTTTCCTTTATGCTTTAATTGATTTCCTAGTTTCACTTGCTTTCGTTTTAACATTTATTCCATAAGTTACAATATTCACCATTGAATTTTCCTTTTATCCACTTGTTTAATATTATATATAAGGCAAAGTATATACGTTATTTTATTGACAGATGTTTCCCCTTCTATTTCTCCTATCCACTAAATTATATATATACACTGTTGCTTTTCCAAAAAAAAAAAATTGTTTTCAAAAAAAAAAAATGACAATATCCTTCTTCTTTTCAAACAAATCCACACTCCTCTCCTTCTTTAATTGATCTGTAGCCGTTTCTTATTCATTCTTCCTTCAGTTTCAAATTTGAAAGTGCTACCCAAGGTAAACAATAAATTGCTTTATTAAGTTTTCAAATTAATGCTTCTAGACATTTGCTATGTCATTGCTGTATTTTGGGTGATAACGTTTTGAACGTTGATAAAAATAATTAATCTGCGTAGTTTAATATGCTATGAATTGAGATCTAGGAAAGAAATAAATATAAAACATATAACCTGACAAATAATAAAAATTGCTTTAATTGCACCGTTGATTTTGAAACGTATAAAATTCTATACGTTCTTTACGCATACATTCATTTCTTTTATTTTCCTTTACGTTTCCTTTTTCTTATTTTTCCCCTGTAGCCGTTACTTTTTCTAGCCTATTTATTTCCTACTTCATCTCCTTTCCTCTTTTATTTTTCTCCCATCTTTTCTTTTGGATCTGGACTTCAATTGAGACAAACTATTCTTTTTCCTGCCTTTCCTCTCAAACACTACCGCCTCTGCCTGAAACCTTCCCGTACGTCAGCAGCCCCGTGCAAGCGAACCCCTCCACAACCACGTGTCCTCACCTGTGCGTCTCTGGCAATCTTTTTATTGAGGCACACATATATCTATAGTTGGTGATCTCGTGGGTACGTGTATATATATATATGTATAGTTATACGTTATATACAGTTTAGATTTTTAATAAGTATGAGTTTTGTTTTCTTTCTTTCATAGTTTTGTGTTTACAGTTTTAATATTTCAAAGTTTGTTTTGTTTATAGTTTTTTGTTTGCAGTTATTGTTACAGAATAAAGAATTTTTAAGTTGTTTTGTTTTTTTTGTTTTTGTTTTTATATATTTTTAAGAGTATGCGATTTTGGTTATATGTATTGATTTAAGTATTTGTTTTAAAATATATAATGTGTATAGATGTAAGTTTATATTATAAATAAGTATTATATATATTATATTATAAAGCTAGTAACCAGTCTTATTTATTTATTTATTTCATATATATACATATTGCTGTCGTGTGTTCTAATATATATAATATGTTTATAATTCCAGTCTGCATTTATGTTGTTAAAAAAAAAAACTCGCATAGATACATTTTTGTATGTTGCATGATTTTGAACAGTTTTTATATACATGGTTTCAAATATACATGGTTTAGTTTATGTAAACTTTCAAGGAAATAACTTTGGATATGCATTAAGTTTTAAATGTACATAAATCTCAAAAATGTGCAATTTGGGTTTCGAAGTTTATTAATTAATAAATTTTTTTTTTTCAAATATTCTTTAATATATGTTTGTAAAAATTGGGGTTAGAGAAAGTTATTTTATATATATATATATATATATATATATACAACATATGTTTTGTTCTAATGGTGTTAAAGTTAAATTAGTAATTTGAAATAAAATATATATATATATATATATATATATATATATCTTATTTTAAATATATGGTTAAAAATTTGGTTTTTGAGCAATTTATAACATATATTTTGTTTCAAACTATATCAAGATAGTTCTGATTCATTTTATCAATTCCTTTTGATCAGCTTGGTTGTCCATTCGAATTCGTGCCAATTTTGACTTGCTTTGAAAATCGTCAATTGGATCAGTCATTTCGCAATTCAAATCATAGCTTGTTATGTTGTCTATCTCCTCTCTAGCCTCAAAAGGTGAGCAATCACTCACGATTAACATTCTTTTATTTATTAAATTTGATTTCAATTGAAACGACAATTGAAATATGCTGCTGTTAGTTGTTTTACTGTTATGACTGCTATTATCTGTATCTGTTCACCTATGACACCCGAAACCATTATCGGTTAATTATGTATGTGATAATAATACAGATTGGTTGATAATTGATTGTTTGATTGATTGTTGTTTAAATTGGATGTTAATTTTTATTGTTAAGTGATAACTAGTTGCTAGTTTAATTTGGGTAGTATAGTTTACAAATTAAACGGATTATATATGATGGACCTTAATTTATTAAAACCTGACCCCGACATATGTAAATTTGATTAGTTAAATTTGACCCTTTAATTGACGTAGAAATAGAAAATTTTATACTTTAAATCTTTTGAACGTAGTTTGGATTAATTGTTGTAGTTTAAAACTGAAATTTAAAAAGGAACGACAAGTGAAAAACTGTAATGTAATAATCTTTAATCTACATGAAATGATAGTGCAGATTCTAGAAGTAATCATACAAATAGCAATGCGAATTAATACGATTATTTCGGGGTTATTTGATTTATTTATTGAATTGTTATTGATTGTTGTTATTGCCTGTTTATTTACTTTGACACCATCCCTGTCATCACTGCAAGTTCCCTTTGTTATGTTTGTTTTGAATTGAAATGGGTTGAAAAGATAGACCCAAGTACTTTCCATTTAATTTAATTTGGAATTACGGGTTGAAATGCTATCCACCCGTATACATTTAGTGTACGGATTGAATCCGTAACACTTGACCATGTGATAAGAAATATATGGTCTTATTTAATGTAAATTCTTAAATACATGTATAAAGGGTAATGATAAAGATAGAGTTAATTATGTCTAGTTTAATCAAAGATTTGATTTAATACATAAATCATGATAAATATCTATGTAAATTTTATTCGGAAAAATTTTGCAATAATATTGAACAATTAAGATTGGGAGATAAATTTGGGTTATTTTTAATGGTATTCAGATAAGGATTTATTTATTTAAATCAATTTGAAATTTATCGAAGGAGATATTTCACGTTTAAATAAATTAAGAAATATTGAGTAAAATGTAATTTAAGGTCACTAAAATGATATTGAATCAAATAAGGGAGGGTTCAAGGCTAGATAATAACGATGTAAAAATCGAGAATCTATATGAAACTGTTAAATTTGAATTGTTATATATAAGCTATGAACCATAGTGTAATTAAATGGTGTAGAGGTTCGGTATGTATTTGGAACCAAGATAGTTGAATTGGTTATGTAGATAACTAACCGAACTTAGTGAAATTTGAGTTTGAACTAGATTGGAAATTTTATTTAGAAAACTAGATTGGGAAAATTTTAGTTGAAATGTTGAATACTTAAAATATGGAAACATATTGAAATAAACGGGGAAATTGGGATATCAAATCCAAATTTGGGAATTATAGATTTAAGTGGTTATTTTAGGAAGATTTAAACTAATAAAATGAGATTGGATTTAATTTAAATGGGAAGGTCGGGTTGATGTGAAACGATTTGTTAAGTTAAGGAAATTGAAAGTACTTTACTGTATACATTATTAAAATATATAAATACTATCTTGGGAAATATGATTATTTAAAGCGAATTTGATATTTGGGTTTGAGGTATAAATTAAGTAAATGACCACGGTGTAATAGTGTATATTTCCACCCTGTAGATAGTTCTATGGACCCTTAGAGGATGGACATCCCAAACATCCTTTAAGTTATATTGTATTTCAGTTAATATTTCATTTGAGTTGAATTTATTGATATAAGAATGTTAATCCTGACTCGAGTGTTTTGTGTTTTGCTTTACGCTCGGGTCAGACTGAGTAATACAGCATTAGAGACTCACCTTTGGAGATTGGAGCTTCATTTGGAGATCCAACTATCGTTTCAGCTTTCAGTTTTCTAGTTGACTGGTTCAGAGAAGTCATCGGCTCGTACTGAAGACTTTTCTGTATTCAAGAGATTCTGATGTATTCATTTTAAACTCTGATGTATATAGTAGCTTCATGAACTACTATTTTTTCTATTCCGCTGCATTATATTACTCTGTGTCTGTGAACTGTGTTTGATTTATTTACTGTATATTTTAAGTTTGCCAAATTAAATTAACAATTCGGTATTTTGAATTATTCAAGTCGGACATGTATGGTTTTAGTGTCGATTTGAATGGTCAAAAATAGCGGGTCGTTACACTTTTCTTACTTGTTAATTTCGAGGACGAAATTCTTTTAAGGGGGGAAGATTGTAACGACCAAGAATTTTTAATAATTAAAATTTGAATATTTAATTAATTTTAAATATTAATAAGTGAATTTATAAGTCAAATAAATTTTTATTTGAATTATTGGATTTAATTGGATAATTAAATCGATAATTTAATATGTTAAATTATAGAAATAATTGAAAATTGGGTTAAATATGATTAAAAATGACTTGTAAAATCAATAACTTTTTCATACGAGGTCGAAAACGCGCGAAACCAGTTGCGTTGGAATCGTATGGACGAGCACTACGCGATGGAAATGGATTAGAGTCGTTTGGAGTTAGTGAGAATTTTGGGTAAAATTAAACGTCCGTTTAATTTTATTCGAAATAAATCGCTAAAACGGAATTTAAAATCAAGGTGAGAACTTCTCACTCAATCGAATCAGTTTCGATTTTATTTTAAATAGTTAGATTTAAAATATTTGAATGCATGTTTGAATGATGATTGATATCTATTGATTGTTAAAATAGACATTATGCGCCGTTAGTAAGCGGATGTTATTTAATAAAAACATATACCGCGAATATTTCATAAACAGTGAAATTGGTATTATATATAGTAGCAATATATATATATATTGGCATATGCATATATTGGAGTTATTGATTTCCCGCATTTTTTTGTTTAGCGGATGAGACCCTATTGCGCCGTCTATTAAGCGGATAATATTTAAATCCCATATACCGCGATAATTTCGTACTGGAGCGAAATTGGTATTGTGCTAATGTTTGTGGATGCAGGAAGCAGGTTGGAGGGATTCAACTGGATTCCTCAACAGTATTTATTTGATTTCAGAGATTTTGATATTTGATGGATTATCATATCGATATATGATGTCGTTGTTGTCGTGATTGACTATTTGGTGTGTAGCATCATTGGACCAAATTTGGAATTTTAAAATGATTTCAAAGTGATTTTTGAAAGTATACGTTTATAAAATATTTTTGGAAATTGATTCATTTTAAATAAATAAACGTTATAATTTTTAAAGTTATAAAAATTATGATTTTTGAGAAATATAGTTAAAAACTGATTTTTGAGAATATGATGCTAATGATTTTATAAAATAGTTAATCGGGATTTTAGAATTTATTGTGAAAAGTTTAAATATAGGATTTATAAAATTTAATTATTTTACGAATCAAAATGGTGAAATAATAAAGGAGATTAAAGACGTTTTAAAGAATAATATAAATTGATTTATATTAAGAGATTTATAAATGGATATTTATAAATTGAAATATTGACATTATAAAACGAGTTTTTATAAGTGTTTGAATGAAGTGAAAATGAATTTTTTAAATGAATGGAATTCATAAAATTATAAATGGTGAAGTTATAAATGAAATTTATAAATAATAAGATTTATAAATTTTGTGAAATTATTAAAGAATATATTTGGATGAATAATTGAATCTTATAAGTTATAAGATTTATAATTATGAAGTTCAAAGGAACGATTTTGCAAACGAATAAATTATAAGTATTTCACTTATAATATGAACCTTTAGTTTATAATTGAGTTATAAATCGAATAGGTTAATAAAAGAGATTTATAAAAAGTTGTTATAAAATAAATAGAAATGGAATTTATAAACGTTGTTTTATAAATTCACAAACGACTTATTTTGATAAGTAAATTGTTGAAACCTATTAATGGAGTTATATTCACATTTTTGAACTGTGAATAATCCTTTTAAATAAAATGTATAAAAGGATGAAATGTGTTAATGTAGAATATTCACGTTTTTGAATAGTGAATAATATGTTAAAGAAATTGTTTTGAATGTGATATTTCAAATAGAATTAAAACGATCTAACGATGTTTTAAAATGTGTTGAGATTCGAAACCATAGATTTCAACATTTATTGTTGAAATAGACGTTTTTGAGAAATAAAAGGAAATAGTGGACTATAACTCTGTGGTTATAGTAAATGATTTCCGAAAGGAAATGTTTTGTATAGTATTGGGATTTATATATCTATCTTAATTTCGAATCCCTATACTAGTGATTTTGGGTTGTCGTAACGATGTTTTACGCAACATTCGTTTTGGCCCAAATAAATATGTTTAAGAGAATGATTTCCTTAAAGAATGAAATATGTACTTAATTTCGATTTAAGTATATTGAATATTTTCCGAGTGTTGAAAATAAATAAAATTTGTGAATTACTTATTAAATAAGTATGGAAAAGTTTTCCAGTATAAAGTGAATATTTTGAGAATTTATCTTTTTGAAGATAAATTGAAATGAATAATTGAAATCGTATATTCATAGATATTTTGAAATATAAATTCACTATGGAATTTATAAAAAAAGGGGAACTTGTTTAAAAATAAATATTGATTTATTTTTGAAGTATTGAAATTTTATATCTTGAAAAGATATTTTGTGAAATAAATAATTTGGAAAATTATTTGGAATCTGGTGATGTGTGCATATTCATTGATAGTTCAATAACCGCCTATCAATATTTCCCTTTGAATGGGTAATTGATGTGATTTGTTTGAATTTGAATGCCACACTTATTTTTGAATAAGCGCTCACTATTCGGGTTAACCGGGAAAGGACCATGGGGTCGTATAACCCATTCCGAATATGTGATACGTCGTTGTGAATTGCATTGAAGATCGGTGTTGAAGACCGAGTATTTGTGAAAGCGATAGGATGACCTATCGATTGTCTCTGCACTGGGTAGCTCCTGGTATTGAGATCTCCTAAGTGATGGGAAATTCGATCGGGATTGTGAATACCCGGATTGCAAGGGCTTCGTAAGAAGTGCCTTCGGTTTTGTTCGAGCCCGGAACAGACTTGTATGGATTGTATGTCTGACATTACAAATTGAGATATAAAGCCGATTTCTTTCAAATATATTTCTGTTGGTGGCGGAGAATTTATTCTTTTAGCTTAACACCCTTCTCTGAGACGTACGAGCTCAGAGGTTATGTAGTTGAATGTTATCAGCGATATATTCCCATTTTGGTAATGTGACACGCTAAGTGTTGCTGTAAATGATCATTGTGTTGATTATTTGTGATAGGATCGTTTGTTTGATCGTCTATCCTGGTGATCATTTCTATGATCATTTGTTGACCCAAAGCATGGCTTTTGTATAAAGTATGTTTTTGTGGACGTGACTTCGTCGAGCCTCATACCCCGTGAATGGTCAAAACAGGAAAGAAGCAGCAAGGTTATGAGGAGTAGCGCCCTTTAGGATGTGTGCATTTCCTTCTGGAAAAGGGTGGTATCATGGTATGGAGCCCAGATACCTACTCATGTTGAAAACACTTTATGATTGTGTGAATTGATTGCGAGCGCTCGGTGAAAAGGTCCCAAAGGACCGGGGGATGGCATATTCGGTCAGTTGTTACTCAGTTAGGGGTAACCCGGCCTTGTGTTGGTAGAGATCCGGTTTGGTTCTTGGGGATGTCCATCCAGAGGCATTCTCATGTGGCAATGGGAAGTTCCTTGGCCTGATCATTCGTTGGAAATCCAAAGAAACAATACGAGACTTGTACGGTTTTAGTTGTAGAACCTGCCATTTAATATGGTAGCTATAGTAAGCATACTATAATGGTACCTATGCTGGCTAAGATTTATATTCTACTTTCGAAATTGTTTCCTACACTATGCACTAGTAATAATATCAAATGTTCTTTTAAATGCGTATCAAGCATCTTTGACTAACATAAGAAGAAATCTTCTCCAAGTCTGCGTTTGCATTGTGTGTGTGGCAGGAGGTCTTATGGTAGTCTCATTTTTAAAAGCATTGCGAATTGATTTAAAAATATTCTTCTATTTTGATTTTAAAGATAAATAAACTGTTTTGAGTTCTCACACCAGTCACAGGACTGACTCGGAGTTTATTGTTTTTCCTTCCTAAACTCTGGGTGCCCACCAATTTTCACACAGGCAGTCAAGAGTTAGGTTTATCAGGATATTCAGGATATTCTGGAGTTGCTGGAGGCACGCTGGATGGCATGGCGTATTACTAATTATATAGTATTTCTTTTTCCGCTGCACTGTTTGTTGTTGTTGTTGTACACTCTGATGATATGATGTAATGAAATGTGATGTAATGTAATAACTGACATAGTTCTTTGTTTAAAGATTATTCATTTATTATTATATGTTGTTCCGCTGCGAATTGTGAGATTCTGATGTTGTTCTGTTGTTTTCTGTTCCGTTCTATTTTCTATTTTTCTTTTCCCTCTATTATCTTCTTTTCTTTCTATTTTCTATCTCTGTTCTATTTTTCTCTCTCTCTATCTTTTTCTTTTCTTAAATTCTTTTTTTAAAAACCCTAACTATTCGGTTTTTCGGCCTTCGATTTCTCGGCAGTCGATAAAGTGAGTATCGATGTTGAATTTTCGAAAGTCGAAAATTTCCGGGGCGTTACAGTGTTGATTACCTTATTCAGTGTGAACTAGTTCAAAGCAAGATAATACGTGACAAAGGACTGGAAAACGATGCAAATGTGAAACAAATCTGGCAAAAAGTGAATAAGAACAAAGGAAGGAAAAAAACTTAGGTGAACAAGTTAAAACTGCAACTTTGAATGTGTCATGTGGTAGAACTGGCCTAACACCTACTGTGCGCAAGGAAGTAAACAAAAGTCCTGAAGTAGAATTAAGTTCCCACAGTGACAGTGCTGTTACATTAAACCAAGTTGCATGCAATAATAAATATGGTCTACTCCAGGATATAGGAAATGACCAAGGAAACATAGAACATACAAGTGAGGAGGAAGGAGAGGTACCGCGTGATGTAACCACTAATGTTACTTCTGAAACGATGCAAACGTGCATGGCAAAATCCTCTGAAGAAAAAACTTATGAAAACAAAATATCAAGTCGAACTTCTGTTTTGATGGAGCAACAAAATTCTCAATGTTCTCTAACCCCTTTAGGAAAACAACTGGATAACTCTATGTCACATTTTAACCCTGTACACGTGCACACTTTTGAATCTGACCACGAAATGAGTTGGTGTCAGTCTCTTGAGCAGCAAATAAAGCAAGTTATTTTCAATATGCACCAAATTGATGTAGATGAAAACTCAGTAGTTCCACCAGCATATAATTTTGCCATTGATCTTCCTGGCTGGCCAACTAACCTTCAAAACATTATTCCACCTTCTGATTCACCTCCAAACACAACCACCTCACACCCTAAATCCACAGTTTTTACCACCCCAACTTCACTGCTTCAAGGTAGAATTGAAACTAGAGCTCTTTCAGCAAAGAGAGGTAACAAAATCCATCTTTCCCTTTGATTTATCCATGAATAAAAAAGTTGCTTCCTGGAACATTAGGGGTGCACACTCCAACTTGAAACTTGATCAAGTCAAAAGCCTTATTTCTCTGAATGACATATGTCTTTTTGGCATTCTTGAAACCAAACTCAATCTTCCTCTTTCTATTAAAGCTGCATCATATATTAATCCACTCTGGGCCTATCATCACAACCTTGAATCAGCGTCGTATGGTAGAATTCTTGTTGTTTATAATCCATCTGTTCTATCCTAAACCCCAATCCTTTTGACAAGACAATCTATTCACTTCCATGCCCATCTCACTCAATCTCAATTTTCCTTTAACATTACCTTTGTCTACGCTGATAATTCATCCCAATCCAGAAATACTCTTTTCAAATCACTCCCTTCTTTACGACAGAACACTCATGCTTGGATTGTGCTTGGTGATTTCAATTCTTGTTTCAATCTGGATGATAAAAAGGGTGGTTCTCCTCTCCTCCCTACTGACATAGCACCCATTAATCTTGCAATAACTGATGCTGAACTTATTTTGGTCAATAAGACTGGATCAAAATATTCTTGGAACAATCGAAGTCGCAGTAGTGTTCGAACCTACACAACTATTGATCATGCATTTTGTAACATCACTTCCTTCAACTTATGGCCATCCATGTCTGTCAACCTTCCCTTACCTGTTCTGTCAGACCATTCCCAACTAATTCTCTCCCTTGATCCCCATTTGCGAAGAAACAAAAGAAGTTTTAAATTTTTTAATGCATGGGCTAAACATGATGACTTTCTTGTTTTAGTATCACGTGTTCACTCAACATATAACTGCTATGGTAACCCTATGTATAAGTTTTGCAGGAAGCTCAAAGGCATAAAGCAAGCTTTGAAGTTATGGGAATCCACCACCTTTGGGAAAGGCAGTTTGCTATCAGCTACCCTCATTGAACAACTCAAAGCCAAACAGGAACACATGATGGACAACCCAGATGATGAGGCAGCTGCTAATGATGAAAGTCGTCTCTTTATGGAAGTAAACAAAGCCCTACAGATGGAAGCAAGTATGAAAAGGCAACAGCTGAACAACAAGTGGTTTGAAGAAGGTGATAAGAATACAAAGTTTTTCCATGACACCATAAAAGTCAAGCATGCAAGAGAAAATATACACAACATTAAAGATGAACAAGGTAATATTTACTCTACCCCTGATGAAGTGGACGAAGCTTTTGTTCAGTACTTCACTAAAATTCTTGGCAACTCCAATGGTTTCTCTCCTGACCTCAACTTAATCTCTTCCCTACCTCTGCCTTGCCTCTCCCGCATCGAATCTGATGCCTTAACCAATCCAGTTACAAATGAAGAAATTAAGTCTGCCCTTTTCTCCATGAACCAAAGCTCCTCTGGTGGCCCCGATGGGCTCAATGTAAAATTTTATATTGCAACATGGTCTGTTCTTGGTAATGATTTCTGTAAAGCCATCCACAATTTCTTTACTACGTGCATGCTTCTTAAAGAAGTCAACTCTACAAACATTGCTTTAATTCCAAAGGTTTCTCCTCCTACTAAAGTATCCTCATTCAAGCCTATATCGTGTTGTAATGTCTTGTACAAATGCATCTCAAAAATTCTTGCTAACCGTATGGTATGTGTTTTGCCTACGTTTGTATCCCTAAATCAATCGGCTTTTATTCCTACAAGAAATATTATTGACAATGTGCTACTAGCCCAAGAACTGTTGAAAGGTTATGGCAAGGCCAATGCTACTCCAGCTGCTGCAATCAAAATTGATATCTCCAAAGCATATGATTCTGTTCCTTGGGAGTCTATTGTTAGGATTATGGCAATAATGGGATTCCCTAAAATATTTGTTTCTTGGGTATATACATGTATTTCTACCCCAACATTCTCTGTTATTGTTAATGGTAGGCCAGCTGGTTATTTTGGTAGTCATAAAGGAGTAAGGCAAGGGGATCCAATCTCCTCTTATTTATTCCTATTAGTTATGGAAGTCTTTAACGTTATCCTACGGAACAAATTCACGCAAAAGCTTATTAAATACCATCCCAAGTGTTCACAACAGCAGATTACTTCCATTATGTTTGCTGATGATGTGTTGATATTCACTAAACCTGATGTTTCCTCCTTATCTGGAATCTTAAATGCTTTACAGGCCTTTTACCTCATGACTGGCCTCTCCATCAACCACTCTAAATCCTCCTTACTAGTTGCTGGGTTTCCGACCTTGTCGCCTCGAGTCTGTATAATTTGAGTGGTTTCACTTGCATGCACAATGACATGAAGTATTTAGGTATTCCCTTAATCACAAAAAGAATAACCATAGCTGATTGCCTACCCCTATACAATAAGATTACTAGAGTTATGAACGCTTGGGAAAACCGGAACATGACACAAAGTGGTAGGCTTGTTCTCATAAAAGCTGTTGTTTTCCCTTCTCTGGTCTACTGGGCTCGATCAGCTGTGCTTCCTGGTAAGCTTCTGCAACTAGTTCGGTCTGCCATGTCTAGATTCTTCTGGACAGGTAGCATTCACAACAAAAAACTTATGCCGTGTTCTTTTTCAATGTTTGAGACTACGTTAAAGTTGGGAGGTCTTGGGGTTTTAAATGCAAAAATTTGGAACACTGCGGCGTTCAGTAAGCATTTTGATGCTGTGCTAAATAAAAAAGATAGCCTTTGGATTAAATGGACATGGACACATAACATAAAGAATGGGAAGTATTGGACTATGGACATACCACAAGACAGTAGCTGGACTTGGAGAAACATTCTGAAGCTCAGGGATATTTTTCTTCCAATGATACAGTATCATATTCATACTAGCACTGTTGTTAGTTTTTGGGATGAACCATGGGTGAGTAAAGGTGTTATTCTATCTAGACTGTTTAATCATGCCATGATTGTGCAATCTGCAGTAAACTGTGAGGCTAAAGTTAGTGATTATTTGGTTGATGGTAGAATACTTCTGCCCTACAATAGTAGTCAACAGGTAAGGCAATTATGGAATACAATTCAGCGGAATTTTTACAGCAGCTCTCATATCTCTACTGTGACATGGAACAACAAATTACATAATGTTAAACTGGTATATTACCACCTTCTTCCCAACACTGTTTTACCAGCTGCCAAGTGGTACAATATTTTATGGAATGCTGATGCTGCGCCGAGAGAGAACCTCATGTTGTGGAAGGTAGTTAGCAATGCTCTCCTTACTAGAAATGTTTTGAACAGTTATGGGATGAGTTGTTGCCCTGAGTGTGTTTTTTGTGATCAACATGTTGAAAGTTGTGAGCATCTGTTCTTTGTATGCCCTGCTATTCATGATCTGGTTGATCGTATTGCCAGTAAAATTTTCTGCAATGATTCCCATGCAAGCACTAGTTTAAGCTGGAACATTATTTACAAGGCTACACGGTGGAAGAATGACAAAAGTCGACAAATGGTGATCTGTATTAAAATCTATATGGACGTGATTTGGATGGAAAGAAATAGTATTGTTTTCGACAATAAAAGAAAGAGTCTTTCTGCTCTTTGGGCAGAAGTTAGGGCTAGGACTTACTTGCAAATGAAACGGTCTGCTTGCCATTTCCCTGCTGAAATGGTTGCCAAGTGGGCGCTCTGAATTGTTTTTTTTTTTTCCCGTTTCCTTGTTTTTCCCAGTTTCTCTCTGATTCAAAGTGTGTTTTGAAACTTCATTTTATTGTGTTGCAATAAAACTGGTAGGGGGCCAGTCAACCCCGCTGGCTTTGCCAAAAAAATTGGAAATTCATGAAATTGACTTAAAAGTGAATTTTTAGTTAAGTAAATAAAAATAAAACTAAGTTTTATTTGAGAATTTGAACTTAAGTGTTAGGTTGAAATTTAATGTAAGGAATTTAAAATTGAACATTGCAATTTAGTAAGTGAATTAGTGTTAAATATGAAATTTTAAATGGAAATTTAACTTTATGATATCATAAAATTAAGGAAAATTACATGGTGTTTATAAAAGTAAAAGTGAGTGATTTTATAAGCTAAAAGTGATTTAAAGAAAAATAAAATTGTTGTGAAATTAATCGAAAATTTGATAGTTAATTAACTGCATTTTTGAAATGCTATTATTCATAATGTAAATGATAATACAACATTTGTAAATGCTGTAGTTGATAAGTGAACTAAATAGCTAAATTGAATTAATGGCTATTATAGCATCTTATAAATGCTATAATTGTTGGATTAAACTAAATTTTCTTTGAAACTAATGTAACTCTATTACAGCATTTTAAAGGCTGTCTTTTGTTAAATTGAACTGTTTTAATATAACTTTCTGTAGCATTTTCCAAATGCGGTGAAAGTTGAATTTTAACTGTTTTGATAAAATTTAAATGAATAAATGAACTTTGAAAGATGAAAATTTTGGAAATTTAATAATTTAATTTTTTTTGTAATAACTTCATTTTTAAATGATTTAAATGAAGTAATTTGTTTGGAATTGAACTATTTTGAAATGTGAATTAAAATGGTATTTTTAAATTGAATAAAATGAATATGTTTTCAAATGAATTGATAAGTTTGATATTTTGAAATGGATTTGAAATGATATTTGATTTTTTAAAAATAAATACCATTTTTAAATTATAACTATGGGTTATAATAACGATTGGTTGTTAAAGAGTCCGGGATCGGATATGGACATACTCTCTGTCGATACCGAAAACCACTTTAACAACTGTGTACGCGGTGGAGATTCCAAAATGAAGTAGGATGGTGACGACGTTCCTAAGGTACATTTCGTGGACCTAACTCCCGTGAGTTTGCATAAGGTGGCTAAAACAGGAGCGATCTTGGGCCAAAGGAGATAGCACCTCTGGCTGAACACACTTCTTCGATACCATTCTATTACTGTTGTGATTATTTGGGTGCACCCCTTAATTTTGGAGTGTTGTTCAGGGTGGGCGTGTGTGGCTACTGCGTTACCACCATCCCGTGTGCGTAATTGGTATATCTACCCTGGTATTGCCTTGTGTGCTGTGTCACCTACCATACCGAGTCTTTACTACGAGTTTGTTTTTCTCCCGTAGCCCGTGTGGTATCCTATGACAGTCACCCGGAGTGGAGATGGCATGATATTGGATGGACTACTGGGACTATTATGTGTGAAGGGTGATATGGGTAGCCCGGAACGCTATTTAAAAGTATGTTTATTTTACTATGCTCATTATTATAATAGCGAAATATTACTATATAGTAAATAATTTAACGGATCCTTAGAGGATGGGCGGTCCCAAGCATCCTTTAAGTTGCTTGTATCTTTATTACAGTTCACTTGAGTTGGTTTACATTATATAAGTATATATTGTCCTGACTCGAGTGTTTTGTGTTTTGCTTTACGCTCGGGTCAGCCTGAGTATTCACAGCTTTGGATTCTCTTCCTAGAGCTGGTCTTTCACTGGAGTTTCTGCTTATCGTCATATTTATCTACTTCTGTTTCAGCTGTTCTAGTTTATCTCATGTATTAGTGAAATTCTATGTATTTGGGATTTCTATTACGTTGTTTTCAGACTGTATTATGTATTTGGTTTGAGACTCCGTTATAGTAGCTTCATGAACTATTATGTTATTTTATATTCCGCTGCGAGTTATTATGTTTGTTCAGTGTCTGTGATTCTGGATATTTGATTTTATTTGCTCCAAATTTATTTACAATCTGTTATTTCGCATCATTCAAGTCTGACATGTGTGGATTATTGTCGATTTGAATGGTATGAAAATGGGGGTTGTTATAGTTGGTATCAGAGCTTTGGTTTTGGCAAGCATTGCCTCTGCGGAGCAAAAACTCATTAGAGATAGGGTATTTCTACCCTAGAATGAGTGAAATCAATCTCAGAATCATATCTTTGTGAAAGACGTATTTTCAAAGTATAAAATGATTTTTCAAAATGTTTTCAAAGGATTTCAAAGATTATTTTGATATATAAATTTTTCTTGCTTTTAAAGGATTTTCAAATGTTTTCTAACTTTCCTTTCTTTCGTATCTACCTTGATAGGATTTTCTTTCTTCAAGATATTCATCCAAGTGTATTATCTTGCCTTATCTTAATTTATCTTTGGCTTGTCTTTATTCTTGTCCTAAATTCATTCTTGATACTTTTCAGGACGAATCGAGGAAATGCTAGAGGTAGGGGTCGTGGTATTGCCCCAGTTCCTCAACCTGTTGCTCCAGTCTGGTTCACCGTTTTTTGTAAGGAATTCTCTCAACTAGGTGGAACCCCATTCACCGGTTCAGAGACTATTATTGAGGCTCAGCAGTGGTTGCGGAGTCTTGAAACGATATTTACTGGTCTTCACATTACTGATGCTCAGAAGCGTCAGCTAGTAGCCTGGCAGTTGCATGATTCTGCTTTAGATTGGTGGGAGTCCCTTACGGCTAACACCGTTGAGGCTGATCTCACTTGGGAGCAGTTTAGGTATCCTTTGTGTTATCTTAATTTTGTTCCTATTTTTTTCCTTCCTTTGAATCTATCTTAAGTTTTTTTTCTGTATCTCTTTTCCAGTGAGGCTTTTGTGGCAAAATGGATGCCAAAAGCCGGAAAATCTCAGCTTTATCGTGAGTTTATGGATTTGAAGCAGGGTACCATGTCTTTTGCTGAGTATGAGAGAAAGTTCAATGAACTTTCCAAATTCGGTCCTAGCCTTATTGACACTCCTCTTAAGAAGAATGAGAAATTCATTGCTGGTGCTCGTCCAGAGTATTATAGTCGCCTTATTTCTCATGTTCATGGTTCTTTCACCCAGCTCATGGATATGGCTATTCGCTATGAGAATCCCACATCCAAAGGTCCTGCTGTTTCTGGTGCTCAGTCTTCCTCTGCAGTTTCCAAGAAGCGTAATCCAAATTTCCAACAGCAGAAGAAGAATTGGCAGAAGCGTCCTGGTTTGGGACTTCATCATCTGCTCCTGCTCAGAGGCAAGCGGTTGATCTCTCCTCCATCACATGCTTTAGGTGTGACCAGAGAGGGCATTATGCCAATAGTTGTCCTACTTTATCTGGTGCTGCTGTTCCTCCACCTGTTCAGTCCGTTAAACGTGATCTCTGCCATATCTGTCTCCAACCCGGTCATTTTAAGAAGGATTGCCCTACCCTGCAGAGGGGTACTCCTTCTGGTATATTTGCTGTCACTTCTGCCTCATATCCAGTTCCTCCACCTGCTTCTGCTCCTAGTGATGACCAAGGCACACTCCAGGGTTCATTTACTTTATTTCATCATCCTGTTCGTGTGTTGTTTGATACTGGTGCTTCACATAGTTTTATTTCTGTTGATTTGTGTGATAAGTTTGAGCATCTCCTTTCTCCTGTGTATACTTCTGTTCCGTTATGTGTTTCGAATCCTATTGGGGGTCCTGCTAACCTTAACCGGATTTGTCGAGAGGTGAAACTTCACCATTCTGATCATCGCTTTAGTGTTGATTTTTATATTCTGGGCTTCGATGCTTTTGATTTATTGCTTGGTCAGGACTGGTTAGTGAATCATGATGCTCATATCTCTTGTAAAGCCCGGTCTGTTCGTCTCTTTGATGATCATGGGAATGCCTTGATTATTCAGTGCCGCATGCCTTAGGATTTTCCTGGCAACTTTATTTATTCTTTGGATTCTTCTCCTAGTGACCTTGATTCTACTCCTGTGGTTAGACTATATCCCGATGTATTTGGTGAAGTCACTTCTTTACCTCCGAAGAGGGAAATTGATTTTCGGATTGATCTTATTCCTGGTGCTCGACCTGTTGTTCTTCTTCCTAGAAGAATGGCACCCCGTGAGAAGGTTGAGATGGGAAAGCAAATTGAAGACTTATCTTCAAAAGGTCTTATTAGGCCTAGTTTTTCTGAATGGGAAGCTGCGGTGGTTTTTGTCACCAAATCTGACGGTTCTCTTCGGATGTGTGTTGATTATAGGGAGCTGAACAAGCTCACAATGAAAAACAGATATCCTATGCCTCGTATCAACGATATGTTTGATCAGCTTCATGGTGCCACTATTTTCTCTTAGCTTGACCTTGCCACAGGTTTTCATCAGCTCAGGGTTGCTGAGGATAGCATTCCCAAGACTACTTTCCACACCGAGAATGGATTTTATGAATGGTTAGTCATGCCTTTTGGTTTGACTAATGCTCCTGCTTTCTTTGTTGATTCGATGAATCGTGTTTTTCGTGATGTGCTTAATAAATTTGTGCTAGTCTTTGTTGATGATATCCTAGTCTTCTCTAAGACTAAGGATGAGCATAAGTCGCATTTGAAATATGTTCTCGAGACTCTCAGAAATCATTAGTTAAAGGCTAAATTTTCTAAATGCCATTTTTGGAAGGATGAAGTCCGTTATCTCGGGCATATTGTTTCTAGTAATGGAGTTTCTGTTGATCCATTCAAGATCACTGCGATCAATGTAAGTCTTTCTTTCTTCACTTTCTCTATCATTTTAATAATTCTTTTTCCTGTTGTCCTTATTTTCTCCTGATTCTATTCCAGGATTGGGAAACTCCAAAGACTCCATCTGATATTCGTAGTTTTCTGGGCCTTACCGGTTATTACCGGAGATTCATTGAGAATTTTGCTCAGATTGCTGCACCTCTCACAGCTTTGACTCGGATGAATGCCAGATTTGTCTGGAGTGATCAGTGTAAGTCTGCATTTAGTGAGTTGAAGAACAAGCTAACTTCCACACCAGTTCTTACTGTTACGAATGGAAGTGAGGGATTTACAGTTTATACTGATGCTAGTCGTGAGGGTTTGGGTGTTGTTCTCATGCAGGATGGTAGGGTTATTGCCTATGCCAGCCGTTAGTTGAAAACCCACGAAGCAAATTATGCTGCTCATGACTTAGAGTTACTTGCTGTTGTCTTTGCTTTGAAACTTTGGAGGCATCATCTTCTTGGAACCAAGTTTGAGCTTTTCACAAATCATCAGTCTCTGAGATATATCTTCTCCCAAAAGAATTTGAACCAGAGGCAAGTTCGTTGGCTTGAGTTTCTGGCTTCTTACGACCTCACATTAACAATACTCCCGGTAAAACTAATGTTGTGGCTGATGCTCTAAGTCGGAAGAAGGCTTTGTTGTGTCAGCTTGTTGTTTCTTCTTCTCCTCTTCTGGATCGGATTATGGCTAAGCAGGATGAGGATGAGATGCTTAGATTGATGAAGGAGAGTGTTCGTAGCAGAGTTGGTGGTAGTAGTGGTAGTAGTGGAGCTCAGATTGATGATAAAGGGATATTGAGGATTAATGGCAGCATTTGTGTTCCGAAGGTTGATAATTTGAGGCAGGAGTTGCTTCAGGAGAATCATCGATCCAGACTTTCTATTCATCCTGGTGTGTCGAAGATGTATCAGGATATGAAGAAGCTTTATTGGTGGAAGGGGATGAAGAGGGATATTTCTATCTTTGTTAGTCGGTGTGCGACTTGTCAGCAAGTCAAAGCCGATCACCAAAAGACCCCTGGTTTGTTGCAGCCCCTTGAGATTCCTAATTGGAAGTGGGAACAGGTTTCCATGGATTTCATCGATGGTTTACCAAGGACTCGGAAGGGCAATGAGAGTATCTGGGTTATTGTGGATAGACTGACCAAGTCCGCTGATTTTATTCCGGTCAAGTCTACTCGTTCTGCTTCTAGTTTATCTGAGATTTACGTGAGAGAGATCGTTCGTCTCCATGGTGTTCCTCTCAGTATTGTTTATGATCATGACCCTATTTTTACTAGTCAGTTCTGGAAGCCTTTTCAGGAATCTTTGGGTACTTGTTTGAATCTGAGCACTGCTTACCATCCTCAGACCGACGGTCAAACGGAAAGAGTAAATCAGATTCTCGAGGATCTTCTTCGTGCTTGTGTGCTTGACTATGGAGGATCTTGGGAACATTATCTCCATCTTGCCGAATTTACCTACAATAATAACTATCAGGTATAATCTTATCTTCTATTTTCAGTCTATTCTTGATCTCATTCCATCTTTATATTCAGGCCAGTCTCAAAATGTCTCCGTTTGCTGCTTTATACGGACGACCTTGTAGATCTCCATCTTGTTGGACTGAATCCGGTAATCGTTTGGTTCTTGGTCCTGAAGTGATTATGGAAGCTTCTGAGAGAGTTGAGGAGATTAAGAAAAGGTTGAGAGTCGCTTAGGATAGACAGAAGAAGTATGCCGATAGGCGTAGGCGGAATTTGGAATTTGCTGTTGGTGATCAGGTGTTCCTTAAGGTTTCTCCCTTGAGGAATGTCATTCGCTTTGATCGTAGAGGGAAGCTTTCTCCTAGGTTCATTGGTCCTTTCCACATTGTGGAAAGAGTTGGTTCTTTGGCTTATCGTCTAGATTTGCCCGAGAAGCTTTCTGGAGTGCATGATGTATTCCATGTCTCGCATCTTCACCGTCATCTTCATGATCCATCTCTTATTGTCCAGCCTTCTGCTCTTGATTGTTTGGATATTGAGCCTAACCTGACTGTTCAGAGGAAGCCACTTCGTATTGTTGGTAGAGATACGAAGCAGATCAGAAGGAAATCTGTTAATCTGGTCAAAGTACAGTGGAGTACTGATGATTGAGAGTTTATCTGGGAAACGGAGGAGAGCATCCGTGCTTCGAATCCGGAATTATTTGTTTCAGGTACTATTTTGTTTTTCTATCTTGTTTCTCTTATTTTTTTTCCTTTCCGTTCTTTTCGAGGACGAAAAGATTTAAGTGGGGGAGAGTGTAACAACCCTAGATTTTTAACTATAAATTTCTTTAGTTTATTTTCAATTTTTTTTAATTGTTAAATTTCATCTCTAAATATTTTTAAAATGATAATAGAATTTTTCCAAAATTTACTGTATTTATTTCTTATTTTTAAAGGCTGTTTTCTAATTTTCTACGATTTTATTCATTTTAAATTTCTTTATTATATTTTTAAATTTTGTTTATTTTTTAAATTTCATCTCTAAATATTTTCAAAATAATAATATAATTTTTTTCAAAATTTACTGTGTCGATTTCCTATTTTTAAGCGCCGTTTTCCTATTTTCTGCTATTTTCTTCATTAAAACTTATATTTAAATTAAATTTTAAATATTTATTTTGTGAATGTATTTGTATTTTATGTTATTATTTATGTTTAAAAATACTTTACAAGCTCATATGAATTTTATAAAAATTATTCTATTTGATTTCAAATTTTCTAGTCTAGTTCACTATTTTTAGCTATTTTCCTTAATTTAACTTTACATAATTGATAAATATTATATATATTTTTATATTTCGAAAAAATTTCGAAATTTTATCTGGTATTATTATTACTACCAGAAAAATAAAGTTATATAAATAAAATAAAGAAATATGAAGAGTTTTTGACTTTTGAATTGTCTTTGCCTTTTTGGATTCCACCTCTTCATTTCCACACAACTCTTAACTTTTTTTGCCATAACTCTCCACATCTTAAGCGGACCACTTCATTTTTCGTTTCACGTATCTTTTTCCTCCTTCCTGAACAAAAAAATTTCGGCCTCCTCTTGCTTGAGAAGTTTGGTAAAATTCTATTTCTTTTTTTCTTCTTTTTTTCACTTACGTTGATTTTTCTAGTTTGATTTTGCATTTGCTTCGCCTCATGTAGGTTCAACCATGCCACCTTGCTGCCTAGCCGCCTCCACCACCTAATGACACATCACCAGCTCCTCCTCCTCACCAGCCACCCAAGCCATGAACCCCCTTGGTGATGCATATCCACAAAAGTTTCAAAATACCCTTCATACTAGCCTAATCGAGCACCACTCTCATTCCATCACCTCACCACCCCCCTAGCCGCCACCTACCACACCACCACCACCTCCAGCACCCACGGCCACACCACCACAGTGGACCCCACTCCTCTGGCCGTGACACCTAGGGCCTTGTCCGAGCCCAAATCCTTGACCAAATTCATGTATGCATGCTTGTGTGTGTTATTGCCTTCACCCACCTTTACACCATCATTCCAACATGTAGGCCGAACCCATACTCACCCAAACCAGATCCAAACACCTGCAATTATTTTGTATTTCCCCTTATGGCTGAGCCTATTAAAGGTTAAAAGCAAGTGCAAGCATTTCTATTTGATTCTGTGCAGTCTATTCTAGTATAGTTTTGATCGTAGTTGATTTGAAACTTATCGATGTGATATCATTTTTGTTTGGTATGTGTCCAAGGAATTTGACACTTGGCTCCTCCATTCGAATCTGTATCATGCTTTTGTGCTTGCGTAGATCCAATTTGTGCAATTTTTTGTTGGGTCATCAGCTCAAACCGGTGAGTTATTCTCACCAGACAGTTTTATACTTATATGAATAGTAAATTGATCGCTTGTGAATATGTAAACTGCATCACCATATTTTATTTGCTATGTCACTATTATATGATGTTCACACATGATTAAACACCTATTATATCATATGTTACTGTTATATTATTGCTATTTGTTATTTTATCAGTTAATCACACTGCAAGTTCCCTTTAGATTAGAATCACTATGGATTGAAATGATACATACCCGAACGGACTTTAGAATAAGAGAAAATCGTTAGGGGCTGAAATGATAGGCCTGAATGATTTTAAATTTATTTCATTTACTTGGGACTACGGGTTTGAAATGATAAAACCCGAATTTTCTTTGTAAATTACCGGTTGAAATGATATATTATCCGTATCACTTTTTCCTAGTATAGAAAATTATATACAGACCCGTAGTTAATATATGTTTTTCTAAAAATTTTAAAATTATTTTAGAAATTTAAATATTAAAATATTTTGATTTAAATATAATTAAAAATGATTTTTTAAAATATTATTGATTTTCTGAATAATTATAAGTGAAATAAATTAATGAAAAAGTTAGAAAATTTTGAATGTAAGTTATTTTGGAAAATTTGATTAAATTATAATTGGAAAATAAGTTGAATATGAAATCATGATAAATTTATGATAATTTGAATTTAAGTGAATTTAAAGTGATTTTATATCATATTAATGATTTTTAATAAAGTTGAAATGTGAAATGAATGAATATTTAAGTTGAAATTTTGAAATATAACTAAAATTGGAAATTCATGGAATTGACTTAAAAGTGAATTTTTAGTTAAGTAAATAAAAATAAAACTAAGTTATATTTGAGAATTTGAACTTAAATGTTAGGTTGAAATTTAGTGTAAGGAATTTAAAATTGAACATTGCAATTTAATAAGTGAATTAGTGTTAAATATGAAATTTTAAATGGAAATTTAACTTTATGATATCATGAAATTAAGGAAAATTGCATGGTGTTTATAGAAGTAAAAGTGAGTGATTTTATAAGTTAAAGGTGATTTAAAGAAAAATATAATTGTTGTGAAATTATATCGAAAATTTGAAGTTAATTAACTGCATTTTTGAAATGCTATTATTTATAATGTAAATGATAATACAGCATTTGTAAATGCTGTAGTTGATAAGTGAACTAAATAGCTAAATTGAATTAATGACTATTATAGCATCTTATAATTGCTATAATTGTTGGATTAGACTAAATTTTCTTTGAAACTAATGTAACTCTATTACAGCATTTTAAAGGGTGTCTTTTGTTAAATTGAACTGTTTTGAATATAACTTTCTGTAGCATTTTCCAAATGCTGCGAAAGTTGAATTTTCACTGTTTTGATAAAATTTAAGTGAATAAATGAACTTTGAAAGTTGAAAATTTTGGAAATTTAATAATTTTTTTAATAACTTCATTTTTAAATGATTTAAATAAAGTAATTTGTTTGGAATTGAACTATTTTGAAATGTGAATTAAAATGGTATTTTTAAATTGAATAAAATGAATATGTTTTCAAATGAAATGATAAGTTTGATATTTTGAAATGGATTTGAAATGATATTTGATTTTTGAAAAATAAATACCATTTTTAAATTATAACTATGGGTTATAATAACGATTGGTTGTTAAAGAGTCCGGGATCGGATATGGACATACTCTCTGTCGATACCGAAAACCACTTTAACAACTGTGTACGCGGTGGAGATTCCAGAATGAAGTAGGATGGTGACGACGTTCCTAAGGTACATTTCGTGGACCTAACTCCCGTGAGTTTGCATAAGGTGGCTAAAACAGGAGCGATCTTGGGCCAAAGGAGGTAGCACCTCTGGCTGAACACACTTCTTCGATACCATTCTATTACTGTTGTGATTATTTGGGTGCACCCCTTGATTTTGGAGTGTTGTTCAGGGTGGGCGTGTGTGGCTACTGCGTTACCACCATCCTGTGTGCGTAATTGGTATATCTACCCTGGTATTGCCTTGTGTGCCGTGTCACCTACCATACCGAGTCTTTACTACGAGTTTGTTTTTCTCCCGTAGCCCGTGTGGTATCCTATGACAGTCACCCGGAGTGGAGATGGCATGATATTGGATGGACTACTGGGACTATTATGTGTGAAGGGTGATATGGGTAGCCCGGAACGCTATTTAAAAGTATGTTTATTTTACTATAGTTATTATTATAATAGCGAAATATTACTATATAGTAAATAGTTTAACGGATCCTTAGAGGATGGGCGGTCCAGGCATCCTTTATGTTACTTGTATCTTTATTACAGTTCACTTGAGTTGGTTTACATTATATAAGTATATATTGCCCTGACTCGAGTGTTTTGTGTTTTGCTTTACGCTCGAGTCAGCCTGAGTATTCACAGCTTTGGATTCTCTTCCTGGAGCTGGTCTTTCACTGGAGTTTCTGCTTATCTACATATTTATCAACTTCTGTTTCAGCTATTCTAGTTTATCTCATGTATTAGTGAACTTCTATGTATTTGGGATTTCTATTATGTTGTTTTTAGACTGTATTATGTATTTGGTTTGAGACTCTGTTATAGTAGCTTCATGAACTACTATGTTATTTTATATTTCGCTGCGAGTTATTCTGTTTGTTCTGTGTCTATGATTCTGTATATTTGATTTTATTTGCTCCAAATTTATTTACAATCTGTTATTTCGCATCATTCAAGTCTGACATGTGTGGATTATTGTCGATTTGAATGGTACGAAATTGCGGGTTGTTACATTTCGTGTGTTGAAGACCGATGATACGTGCGTGATTTGACTAGGAAGAAGGAGGTAGCATGACATGGCATTTACATATGGTATTGGTTTGTTTATTTTATTTTATTTTATTTTAATTTAAACTTTCAAATCGTCTAACACGCATAACTTTAGCATACGATGTCCGATTTACGTGCAGTTTTTTTGTTAGGATCATTTTCAAATTTCGGACATTTTGGCGCAAGTTTTGGCTGATTCCGAGACTGTTTGAACTTTGGATTTAAATTGGATTTGAATTCAATTAAAATTCAATTAAAATTCAAAAGGTTGAGTGTTTTAACCCACTCACAACATCTAAAATTTCTTATGTTTGTTTGATTACTTTCTGATGTGATTAGAAATTTATTTATTGCTATTTGGTATATTTTTATCATCATTCCAGTTAAAATTGAATTTATTGAATTAAATTGGTATTCAATTTATTACTGCATATAAACTGACAGATAAATTAATTTATTATTGAATATAAACTACCAGTAATTACTTGTTATTTATTTCTATTCTATATTGATGTTATTGTTTGAATTGGATGATGATTGTGATAAATGGTTGATGATTGATATTGGGTGAATGGATGTTGTGTTTTATATTGTTATAAACTGCAAATTGTTATGCATTTGTATTTCATTCGGGATTGCGATTTGAAATGATATATAACCGTATTTTTATTTTAAATTATGGATTGAAATGATAAATATCCATATCACTTAACCATATGATAGAAAATTATATACAAACACCGTCGGTCTATATATTAATATTTTAAAATGATTCTATGGTTTTGGATAGTAATATACGGTTTAATAAATATTGATTTTTGGATATTATGTAAATATTATTTTATATATAGTTAAATTCTTGAATTTAATGCTATGTATCAATTTGTTTAATAAAAACAAGTTTAATAATAAAGTTTGATTGCTTTTATATATAATATGATTAAGTATCTGTTCGATTTTTATTGTATACGGAGTTTATAATGACTTAAATAAAAAAATTAAGGTTGGAGGATGAATATGAATTTGATTTGAATTAAAGTAATTAAGAGTTATACTCGAATAAAATTGATGTGAAATTTAAATAAAAATTTAGATTTAAAGAGTATGATTTCTATAACTTGATTTTGGTTTAGAGTGATTTAAATAAATATCGAGTTGATTTAAATGAATATATCAAGTTAATCAAATTGAAAGAATATCCAGTTATTTAAAGTTTAAAGATTTTACTTAAATGATATTTGATTTATTAAGTAAACATTTTGATCTAAAAAAGTAGTAATTGAATTTGATAGAAATGGAATTATCAAAGAATTAGTTTTGAAATAGTGGAATATTTAAAGCTTTGAAAATATGGAAATTAAAATGGTTATTTGGGGTTCGAATCTGTATTTGGAATTTGATTTTTGAAACTGAAGAAGTTATTTTATTATATAAAATAATTTAATATTTAAGTCGTTTAAGTGGTGTAGTTAGGCTTCAAAGTTTTGAGTTTCAAAGTATTATAATTTGGAAGTGTTATATTTCAAGTGGTTTTGGTTTCGAAGTATATAAATTTGAAAGTGCTATGATTTTGGAAAAAAAAATATATTTGAAATAAAAACGATATTATATTGATTTGGGTTTTATAAAAATAATATCCTATCGATTTGGGTTTTTAAAACAGAAATGATATCGTATTTATATGGTTTTGAAATGGATAGTATATTTTGATATTGAAGTGTAATTATTTTGAAATGACTGCGATGTCATAATAACATTTGGTTGTTGGAGACCGGGATCGGAAGTTATCATACTCTTTGCCAACTCTAAAAACCACTTTAACGATCGTGTAAGCTGTGGAGATTCCAGAATGAAGTAGGATGGCGGGGGCGTTTCCTTTGAGTTAAATACGTGGACCCAACTCCCGTGAGTTGGCATAAGGTGGCTCAAACAGGAGCGATTGTCGGGCTAATGAGGTAGCACCTTTGATCAGACACATCCCTTCGATATTATACTTTGATTTTGGATTGATTCGGCGGCCACTTTTGATTTCTTTTGGGGGTGTGGCTCGAGGTGGGCGGTAGCTGCGCGCTACGCGTTACCAACGGCCTGGAAGCGTAATTGGTATATCTACGCTGGCATTACCTAGTTGTGCCGTGTCACCTACCCTATCGCGCCTTGTACGAGTTTGATCTTCTCCCGTAGCCCGTGTGGTATCCTCTTGTGGCTTCTCGATCAGGAGGAAACATGATATTAGATGGGCTGCTTGGACTATTACGTGTTAAGGGCTATATGGGTAACCCCTTAATGCTATGGAAAAAGTAAGTTTTTTTACTATAGACATTATAATAATACCGAAATATTACTATATAGTAAATAGTTTAACGGATGCTTAGGAGATGTGAATCCCGAGCATCTCTTAAGTTACTGCACTCACGTTACACACTGGATAGGAGATGTCAAATCCCGTAAACATCTTCGACGTCATTCCACTCATATTATTTGCTGTTGATTTAACTTACATAAGTTCTTTTAGTTCTGACTTGAGGGTTTTATATTTTCAATTCGCTCGGGTCAGCCTGAGCATTTCAGAATTTAGAAGACCGTATTCTAAGGACGAAGACGAAGATTTATTATTATTTATTATAGTATTCCACTATATTCATACTGTTTTCGCTGCAGTATTTATTGTTTTCTGGTATGTATAACTCTGATATGTATTGTATAAGTAAAATCGAATATTTTGTAAACAGCTTCATGAACTGTATATTTGATTATTATATTTTATCGTTCCGCTGCAAGATTCTATTTTTTTGTTTCTTTCTCTGTTTTTTCTTATTTACCCCATAAAAATATGCCCTTTTGTATGATTTAATTCTGACGTGTGTAGTTTATCTTCGATTTAAAGTGTACGAAAAGGCGGACGTTACATCTGATATCAGAGCTTTGGTTTAGCGATAAACATTAGATTTGTGGGGTTTGACTCTTTATTAATAGGGTAGTAATACCCTATATTGAGTCGCTGAGTGTATATATATGAGAGAGAATATTTGTTAGTGTTATAAAAGGTTTTAATATTGTGTTAATTTGTTCGTTTTGTATTTATAAATTCTGGTTGATGCATAGGATGCTATGACATCAATAGGGATTTCTAAACACTTAATAGGACAGACAGACACAATATTTGTTTTGAATATAGGTGGATGAAATAATTTTGCCTATTATATTTTCTATATATAAAATAAAATTTTATAAATGATATATATATTTGGTTGCAATATATTGGTTGCTAGGTAATCAAATTTATAAATAATAGTTGAAATAAGATTGAAAATAAAAATAAATGAAAGATTGGAAATTCAGAACTTAAGTTCCAAGGTTTTTGAAAATTTCTTTCAAATGATTTGGAATATAATAATAATATTATTACAAGAATAAATATTTCAATATAATTTGAAAGAAATGTTTAAAAGAAATTTTGGAAGAAATAAATTCTGTACTCCCCTCTCTGTCGCTGGAAAATAATTTCGGTGATGAGTGCACGCATCATCGACATTCATTTTCGAGTTTCAAAGTGGGAAGACAACAGTAGTAGTTTTACTGTAGGTTTATTTGAACAAACAAATATAAATTTTTAATTGTTTTAAATATAATTGGACATATTAGTTGTAAGTTTATATTTATCTATTATTTTTAAAATGATTTGAAATTAACCCGGTATTTAACTCTTAAGTTTTCGTTAATTGATAGTTTCAATTAGTGTAGTGAAATGGAATTTAACTAATAATCGAAACCCTAAATGAAAAATGGGATTTAATGCTAGGTTATAATTGGTATTGATGAAATTTGAAATTGTAACATATGAAACAAAGGATATAATTATTGAACATTAAATTAATTAAATAAAACGGGATAAACTTGTAATAAATTTCAATTGCATTCTTAAAAAGCATATATATAACTTACCAAAGATTTAAAAGTTGAAACGTCCAATAAGAAAATGTAGTAGAAATTATACGAGTAAATTTATGTAATAAAAGTGTTCAATAAATTGCTTTTATTAATAGGACTTGGAGTTATAGTTGTAATAAATTTGAGTTATAAACTGGAATGCTACTATAATAAAATATGATAAAGAGTAAGTATTGTAAGTAAGCAACTAGAAACTTAAGTAAATACATGAAATTATCTAGTAATGAATGAATGAATGAATATGATCCAATAAAGAAGAAACTTACATGACATTGAAATGAAAAAATGAATATTGTAAGTAATAAATGAAAATAAATGAAGTAATCACTGAATAAATGAATGAAAAAAAATGAATGTTGTGAAAGAGAATTTATAAGAATAAACTTGAATAATGTTAGAATCTGCTGTTGGTTGGAATTGTACGTTTGGTTTATGGTTGTTCGGGCAAGGATACTTTAAAATTGTTCGGATGTATGAATAATCTATTTAGTTTCATCCAAGACTGTTGAGTAATTATTGCACTAAGTAGTTTATTTTCCCATTCTGTGCAATTTAAAGTTGAACCCGAACAACTATTTGTTTTGTTTGATATGAATGAATGATTGATTTGTATTGATTCTATGTGATAGTTGTATGCCTTGTTGCAAGTGATTGATGTTTGTATTGATTTGTTTGTATTGATTTGTTTGTTTATGGTTGAGACCACATTAAATATTTCATTTTATATAATTGTTAACTCTTATTGGATTATATAAGTGAAATACAGGTTATGGAAGTAATTGCTTCTGCTTTTGGTTTCATAATTAAGCGTAAATTGCCCGACAAATGGGTACGTCTTCGGATTACGATTTTTATAGCGCTATTATATTGGTTTCTCATGTTGGGATATATTATTTTGGAAATGATATGTTATATATTGTTATATTTGATATTATATTTTCTCCCGAGCCTCTCCGTACAAAGGAGACTCTGCCGAAATTTTCTGTAAATTTTGGAACTTAGAAAATATTTTGAAAATGTTTTCCAAACTTTATTAATTTAAGTATAAAAAGATTTAATGGTTATAAATTGGTATATTGTATTTAAATTAATTAACTTTGTAAATTTATTGTTTATAAATTTAATAATCTAAATAAAATATATTGATTTCTTAATTATTCTTTTCCCTTCTTTTTCCTTTTCGGGGACGAAAAGTTTTGAGTGGGGGAGAGTGTAACGACCCGTAAATTTTGATAAATAAATTGGTTAATTCAATTAGATTTTTGTAATCAAATCTAGTAAGAAATAAAAACTTTATAATTTAATATTGGAATGAACGCAAAAAATGAAATATAGCAATGTGAATCAAAATTCTAATAAATGAAGTAGTGAAAGTGTTATACCTGGATATAAATTGAATATGAGAAAATAAAAGTAAGTATTGCATTAATTAATGAAATAACACATTGCTAATAGTAATTGAATGTAAATTAAGGAAATAGGTTAATGCAAGTTAATAATTTATAAAATTGAATGAAATTGCAATAAATGAAATAATGTAAAATGGTATAACTTGTTTATAAGTTGAATGTAAGTAACAACTATAAATGTTGATTACTTAATATGAATCTGTGTAATAAATGTGAATTGAATAGAAACGTAAATTTATTTATAAGGCAGTAATTGATGTAATAAAAAAGCATGAAACCAAGTAAATAAATTTATTGAGAATATTTAATCGTAATTAATGTATATATTTGGCAAAGATATTATAAATGGAAATAGGATAGTTAATAACAAAGAGGTTAGAAATTTGAATATATTTATGTAACATTTTACAAATGTAAGATGGAAATGGGCGTATATTAGTGTAATAGATAAGTACCCATGTTGACATCACCTTTAAGTTGGTGAGTTTATAATTGATTCATAATAAGAAAAAAGGAATCAAATGAATGGATTTATTGGAATGGTAATTGACAATTAATGAATTTATTAAAATTGTAAAGTTATAATTGATTGGAATTTGTAAATTTGGGATGAATTCAAAGTTATATAAATTGATGTAATAATACGTAATAAAGGGTAATTGGATAAAAATCAATGTTAGTAAGAAATTATAATATTTGCTAATTTATAATAAAGTAGGAATGGGTTTAAATTAGGCAAATAATAATAATTATTAATTGTTACCCATTTATTTAATCTATTAAATTAGATCTTGTTAGCACCAAAATTGGTCACTAGCATCCTTAGAAAGATTGTGTAGAGAGATTAATGAAGAAATTAAATTAAAATAGAGAACAATGTGTAAATTTCAGTGCAGATAATTGGAACACCAAATTTATAGTGGTTCGACGTAACTGCCTACGTCCACTTTGAAGTTGATTTCTATTGATTTTCTTGATAGTTGATTACAAATACAATCCATTTCTAATTACTTGGATACAATTGCAAAACAAAAGATTAAGTCTTGAATGAGTGTTGAATGTGGCAGAGTTTCCCTGGTGTTTCCAAAATAACTGATCCCATTTCACTGTGCCCCTGCCTTTCTATTTATAGACGAAGATGGGTTGGACTTCCCTGGCGGGCCTGGTGGATGAATATCTCGGCCCAAATGGGGTAATCTTTGTGTGCCGACTCACATATGCCGAACGTCGAATGCCGAACAATCTCCTCATGCCGAGCGCAGCGATGCCGAACACTCTGAATACCGAGGGAAGCATTTGCACTGAACGATACTGGAAGCCGAACTAGTGACTTGGGCGAACGATGTCTTGGCTGAACGATGTTTGTACGCCGAGCAGAACTTATGTTGGACAATACTTTGGCCTAACGTTACCCAGGCTGAACTATGTCTTGGCCGAACGATCCTTAGGCCGACCAATAGTTAGGCCGAACGATAGCTTGGCCGAACAATGTTTGGGCCAAATGGTAGTTGATGCCGGACAATTTTGCCATGCCGAACGTTCTCACATGCCGAATGTTATTCCATACTGAACGTCTTTCAATGCTGAATGCTCTGCCATGCCGAACGTTCCATAGACGCCAAACAAACTTGGATGTCGAGTGCTTCTTGGATGCCGGTTGCCGAACGGTCCAGTTGAGCCGAGCGGTGGGGATGTCGAGTACTAAGTTGCCTGGTCAAATCCCCAGGAAACAGATCTAAATCCATTACAATTAAACGTAATTAATTACAAGTTAATACGAATTTAGCTTATAACTATAAACCATTAGGGTAATTGGATATATAGTAGAGTTAAAGTTTTCCATAAGATAATGGTTGATTTAATAAATGGAGTGAGAATTAAGATTCATTAACTTAAATATAAAAATTTGATTAGTTGCAATTAAATGAAATTTAATATTTAATTATTTCATTAATTGAAATTTAGATGAAATTTGAGAATAATAATGTAATAAACCGTGAATCAATGTTAATTTCATCCGTTGGATAATAACGAATTGAATAATAAGAATGAAGAGTAAATTCAATGGGATTATTGAGAATTTAAATTATAATTTGTGAATATAGTGAAATTGAAAATTTAATGCTGAAATTTATAAATTAATCAACTTTAAATTGACATCTGAACTTGGTTAAATTATTGTGAATGTTTAAGAAATCAAAAATGGAAAATTTATTAATCATAGAACTGGAATTGAAAATTTTGATTTAATTAATTTAATATTAATTTATTGAATTAACTAGAAAATAGCCATTTTGGCCACTGAATAGGATTTCGATGAAACCAGTTTCATCGGATCCATAACGGTGAATTATTATGGGATTTCAAGTTTCGTAGCGATCAGACTTATCGTTTGATCGTACGGACTCGAAACGCCTTGAAATCGGTGAAATTGAAATAAATTGAAATCAATTTGAAATCTTTTGATTTTATCATAACTTCTTCATACGATGGAACTTGGACATGCAACCTTTTCCATCGCGTTTAAAATATTTAAAAACATGTATTTTGATATATGGGTTGACCAAATTTCGTTCCGGGTTCAAAACGGGCTTTTCGGGCCATTCATCGTGCAACGCGTTTATAAATCGGGTCCATCTATTCTATTTCAACCTTGCCTATATATACCCTACTATAAACCCTAATTCATTTCTTATTCCTCATTTCTTTACGTTCTATTAGCTCCTCTTTCAACTGGCTGCAAATCCTAATTCCCAAAAACAATTCTAAATTAAATCCAAAGCCATAATTTCAAACTCCTCAAAAAAATTTGAAAAATTATATATCGAAGCTCTCGATGTACTCATTTCAGAACTGTAATTCATTTTTCATTTTGATTCATCATCTGATCAGAAATCCTCAGAGAATTCTCGGCCGTTCTTCGCGTGTCGATGAACGTTGTCGGATCGTCAAATCATTTCTGGGTATTGTAGAGTGGACGATGTGGAGTTCATCGGCGGTGTTTGCTTGTCGATCCGATGGTTGGATTTTCGCCAATAATTCGATCTACATCTTAACGTAACCAGCGGCCGTGCAAAATTTTAGCGTCGATTGACTTTGGCGTTGGTCGAGGGTGGTGGCGGCTTTGATGGGAGAGCGCATGGGTGAGGTCGGCGAGCGTGGTTGTGCGTCTGGTGGCGTTTGGCAGTGTTGGTTCGTGGCGGCTAGTAGAAAATCGGGATTTCCAGGTTTCGCATGTTGAAGAACGATGATACGTGTGTGATTTGACTAGGAAGAAGGAGGTAGCATGATGTGGCATTTACGTATGGTATTGGTTTGTTTATTTTATTTTATTTTAGTTTAAACTTTCAAATCGTCTAACACCCATAACTTTAGCATATGTTGTTCGATTTACGTGCAGTTTTTTCGTTAGGGTCGTTTTCAAATTTCGGACATTTTGGCGCTACTTTGGACGGATTCCGAGACTGTGTGAACTTTGGATTTAAATTGGATTTGAATTCAATTTAAATTCAAAAGGGTGGGTGTTTTAACCCACTCAAAACTTCAAAAATTTCTTATGTTTGTTAAATTAATTTCCGATGTGATTAGAAATTTATTTATTGCTATTTGCTATATTTTTATCATCATTCCAGTTAAAATTGAATTTATTGAACTAAATTAATATTCAGTTTATTATTGCATATAAACTGACGGATAAGTTAATTTATTATTGAATATAAACTGCCAATAATTACTTGTTATTTATTTCTATGCTATATTGATGTTATTGTTTGAATTGGATGATGATAGTGATAGATGGTTGATGATTGATATTGGATGAATGGATGCTGTATTTTATATTGTTATAAACTGCAAATTGTTATGCATTTTTATTTCATTCGAGATTGCGGTTTGAAATGATATATAACCGTATTTTAATTTTAAATTATGGATTGAAATGATAAATATCTGTATCGCTTGACCATAGGATAGAAAATTATATAAGGACACCGTCGGTCTATATATAAATATTTTAAAATGATTCTATGGTTTTGGATAGTAATATACGGTTTAATAAAAATTGATTTTTGGATATTATGTAAATACTATTTTATATATAGTTAAATTCTTGAATTTAAAGCTATGTATTAATTTGTTTAATAAAAACAAGTTTAATAATAAAGTTTGATTGCTTTTATATATAATATGGTTAAGTATATGTTCGAATTTCTTTGTATACGGAGTTTATAATGACTTAAATAAAAAAAATTAAGGTTGGAGGATAAATATGAATTTGATTTGAATTAAAGTATTTAAGAATTATACTTAGATAAAATTGATATGAAATTTAAATAAAAATTTAGATTTAAAGAGTATGATTTTTATAAGTTGATTTTGGTTTACAGTAATTTAAATAAATATCGAGTTGATTTAAATGAACATATCAAGTTAATCAAATTAAAAGAATATCCAGTTAATTAAAGTTTAAAGTTTTTACTTAAATGATATTTGATTTATTAAGTAAACATTTCGATCTAAAAAAATAGTAATTGAATTTGATAGAAATGGAACTATCAAAGAATTAGTTTTGAAATGGTGGAATATTTAAAGCTTTGAAAATATGGAAATAAAGCGGTTGTTTGGGGTTCGAATCTGTATTCGGAATTTGATTTGTGAAATTGAAGAAGTTATTTTATTATATAAAATAATTTAATATTTAAGCCGTTTAAGTGGTGTAGTTATGTTTCAAAGTTTTGAGTTTCAAAGTATTATAATTTGGAAGTGTTATATTTCAAGTGGTTGTGGTTTGGAAGTATATAAATTTGAAAGTGCTATGATTTTGGAAAAAGAATATATTCGAAGAAAAAATGATATTATATTGATTAGGGTGTTATAAAAATGATATCCTATTGATTTGGGTTTTTAAAACAAAAATGATATTGTATATATATGGTTTTGAAATGGATAGTATATATTGATTTTGAAGTATAATTATTTTGAAATGACCGCGGTGTTATAATAACGTTTGGTTGTTGAAGAGACCGAGATCGGAAGTTTGTCATACTCTCTGCCAACTCCGAAAACCACTTTAACAATCGTGTACGTGGTAGAGATTCCAGAATGAAGTAGGATGGCGGCGGCATTTCTTTTAAGGTAAACACGTGGACCCGACTCCCGTGAGTTGGCATAAGGTGTCTAAAACAGGAGCGATTGACGGGCTAATGAGGTAGCACCTTTGATCAGACACATCCCTTCGATATTATACTTTGACTTTTGGATTGATTCGGTGGCCACTTCTGATTTTTTTTGATTTGGGGGTGTAGCTCGAGGTGGGCGGTAGCTGCGCGCTACGCGTTACCACCGGCCCAGAAGCGTAATTGGTATATATACCCTTGCATTTTCTAGTTGTGTTGTGTCACCTACCTTATCACGCCTTGTACGAGTTTGGTTTTCTCCCGTAGCCCGTGTGGTAACCTCTGGTGGCTTCCCGATCAGGAGGAACCATGACATTGGATGGACTACTGGGACTATTATGTGTTAAGGGCTATATGGGTAACCCCTTAATGCTATGAAAAAAGTAAGTTTATTTTACTATAGACATTATTATATTGGCGAAATATTACTATATAGTAAATAGTTTAACGGATCCTTAGGAGATGTGAATCCCAGACATCTCTTAAATTACTGCACTCACGTTACACACTGGATAGGAGATGTCAAATCCCGTAAACATCTCTGACGCCGTTCCACTCATATTATTTACTGTTGATTTAACTTACATAAGATCTTTTAGTTCTGACTCGAGTGTTTTGTCTTTTCAATTCGCTCGGGTCAGCCTGTGCATTTCAGGATTTAGAAGACCGTATTCTGGAGGACGAAGAAGAAGATTTATTATTATTTATTATAGTATTCCACTACATTCATACTATTTCCGCTGCACTATTTATTGTTTTCTGGTATTTATAACTCTGATATGTATTATATAAGTAAAATCGAATATTTTATAAACAGCTTCATGAACTGTATATTTGATTATTATATTTTATCGTTCCACTACAAGATTCTATTTTGTTGTTTCTTTCCCTGCTTTTTCTTATTCACTCTATAACAATCCACCCCTTTCGTATGGTTTAAGTTTAACGTGTGTGGTTTATCGTCGATTTAAAGCATACGAAAAGGCGGGACGTTACAATTTAATTATTACGTTAATTGAAAATTAAGTTGAAATTGCAGAATACTAATGAAATAGATCATGTGTCTAATGTTAATTTCATCCATTGACATCAATGAATTGAATAATAGAATGAAAAGTAAATTAAATAGAATTATTGGAAATTTAATTTATAATTTGAATTTAATGAAATTGAGGTTAATACTAAAATTGATAAATTAATCAACTCTAAATTGACATTTGAATTTGTTTAAATCATTGTAAATGGTTGAGAAATCAAAAATGATGGAATTTGTTAATTAAAGAATTGAAATTGAAAATCTGGTTTAATTAGTTAATTTATTAATTTAATTAATTAATGTGAAAATTGCCATTTTAGCCACTGACTCGGATTTCGATGAAACCAGTTTAATCGGATCTGTAACGGTGAATTTTTATAGGATTTCAAGTTTCATAATGATCGGGCTTGTCGTTTGATCGTAAGGGCTCGAAACACCTTGAAATCAATTTAATTGAAATCAATTTGAAATAATTTGATTTTAGC
Source organism: Allium cepa (assembly GCA_030765085.1). Taxonomy (NCBI): domain Eukaryota; kingdom Viridiplantae; phylum Streptophyta; class Magnoliopsida; order Asparagales; family Amaryllidaceae; genus Allium; species Allium cepa. The sequence goes on along the minus strand of CM060929.1, from coordinate 870,124,741 downwards.
ATAACTTCTTCATACGATGGAATTTGGACTTGAAACTAGTTCTATTGCTTTAAAAATATTTTAAAACATCTATTTGATATATTGGTTGACCCAATTTCGTTCCGGGTTAGAATAGGCTTTCCGGGCCATTTTGTCGTTCAACGTGTATATCCAATCGATTTGGTCCATTCTAATTTCAGCTTGCCTATATATACCCTAATATAAACCCTAATTCATTTCTTATTCCTTATTTCTATATGTTCTATTAGCTCCACTTTCCAATGGCTACAAACCCCAATTCCCAAATACAATTCCAAATCAAATCCAAAGCCAAAACTTCAAACTCTTCAAACTATATCATATTTTATATCGATTTGAAGCTCTCGCCGAAGGCAAGTCAAATATGAAATTAGTTTTTCGATCTAGGCCTTGACGTGATCGAGACTAGGTAGATTAACGTTGGCCGTTCATCGCGTTGTGATTAACGTCGATGGATCGTCGATTGGATGACATGGGGTCGTGAAGAGTGGCGAGTAGAGCGCATCAGCGTGAGGCGTTCGTCGAACCAACGGTCGGATCGACGATGAAAATTCGTTAGGGTTTTGTTTAAAGGGCAGCGATGTGCTCGTTGATCAGAGGTGGGGCGATTGAGCTCGAGCTCGTGCTCGGAGGTGATCTGGTAGGGGAGCGTGGAGGTTCCTAGGTGGTGGCGCGCGCATCTAGGCCAGGCAGCACTGATGCATATTGGCAGGTCCGGTTGGCTCGAACGCCTTGTACGAGGAAGAAAGGTTAGGGTTCGGTGTGTTGTTCTTTGTTAACGTGGCAGTGGGTAGGATTAGTATGATTTGTTTTTTATATATATAATAAATTAAATCGTTCAATATTCTAATCGCAATAAATTCTGCGTACGAGGTCGAATTCATGCGCGGTTTTCTCCTCTAGTTCGTATTGGAATTCCGGACATTTTGGCGCTGGTATGGATGGATTCTGAGACTGTTCAATTTTTGGGTTTAAATTGGATTTAAATTCAATTTAAATTTAAAAGGTGAGTGTTTTAACACACTCACAATTTCTAAAATTTCTTTTGTGTGTTAAATTAATTTCTGATATGATTAGAAATTTATTTATTGTTGTTTGGTATATTTTTATCATCATTCCAGTTAAATTGAATTTATTGAATTAAATTGTTATTGAATTTATAATTGCATATAAACTGCCAGTTAAATTAATTTATTATTGAATATAAACTGCAGTGATTACCTGTTATTTATTATCTATTCTATATTGATGTTTTTATTTGAATTGGATGATGATTGTGATAAATGGTTGAAGATTGATATTGAATGAATGGATGTTGTATTTATATTGTTATAAACTGCAAGTTGTTATGCATTTTCATTTCATGCGGGATTGCGGTTTGAAATGATATATAACCCTATTTTTATTTTAAATTGTGGATTGAAATGATAAATATCCGTATCACTTGACCATAGGATAGAAAATTTTATACAAACACCGCCGTTTATATACAAAAATACTTTGAAATGATTTTTATGGTTTTGTAAAGCAATATATGGTTTTGTGAGATATTGATTTGAGTATTTTATAAATGTTATTTTATATATAGTTAAATTCTTGGTTTTAAGCTATGTATAAAATTTGTTTAAAATATAAATAAGTTTAATAATAAAGTATGATTTTATGAAAATGCAATATGGTTAAGTATTTTTTAAATTATATTTTTGGGGTTTATAATGACTCAAATGAGAATAAGTTTGAAAGACTAATGTTAAATTGATTTGAAATTTAATAAAATTGAGATTTTAAAGGTATGATTTTATAACTGGATTTTGGTTTGAGATGAATTAAACGAATATTTCAATTTTAAATAAATTCGAGGAATTATTTAGTTATTTTTAATTTGAGTTCTTTTTAAATGATAATGGATTTATTATGCAAATATTTCAAAAATAAATAATAGAAAGGGAATTGTTGAAGCGTAATTACCAACCTTGGTTTTGAAATGGTTTAATAGTTAAGTCTGAAATATATTGCAATTGAAAGTTATGAATTGAGATTAATTTAAAGTGAACAAAATTTTGAAGGCGGGGAAATTATTTCGCTTTATTAAGTAATTTTAAATTCAAACTATTGTATTTTATATACTGCTTGAATGTCCAAATCATTTAAGTTGGATGTTATGGTTTAGAAGCTATGAAATTCGAAGTATTATGTCTTTGAAAGGTTATATTTCAAGCTTTTGGTTTCAAAATATTATGAATAGAAAGTGCTATGATTTTAAAAAAGAGATATATTTGAAATAAAAATGATATTATATTGGTTTGGGTTTTATAAAAATGATATCATAATGATTTGGTTTTTGAAATGGAGAGGATATCGTATTTATATGGTTTTGAAATGGATATTTTATTCTAATTTTGAAGTATAAATTATTTTGAAATGACTGCGGTGTTATAATAACGTTTGGTTGTTAAGAGACCAGGATCAGAAGTTGTCATACTCTCTGCGAACTCCGAAAACCACTTTAACAACCGTGTACGCGGTGGAGGTTCCAAAATGAAGCAGGATGGCGGTGGCATTTACTTTGAGGTAAATACGTGGACCCGATTCCCGTGAGTTGGCATAAGGTGGCTAAAACAGGAGCGATTGACTGGCTAAGAAGGTAGCACCTTTTATCGGACACATCCCTTCGATATTATACTCTGACTTTTGGATTGATTCGGTGGCCACTTTTAATTTTTTGATTTGGGGGTGTGGCTCGAGGTGAGCGGTAGTTGCGCGCTATGTGTTACCACCCGCCCGGAAGCGTAATTGGTATATCTACCCTGGCATTGCCTAGTTGTGCCGTGTCACCTATCCTAGCACGCCTTGTACGAGTTTGATTTGTGTTGTACCTATGGAGTATCCTCTGGTAGCCTCCCGATCAGGAGGTATTACGGTACTATATAGACTATTGGCACTATTACGTATAAAGGGCTATATGGGTTATCCTTTAACGCTATTTAAAAGTAAGTTTATTTTACTATTAGACACTATTATAATAGAGAAATATTACTACTGCGACGACCCGACTTCCTATCTCCAGGAAATCGCGTTGCCGATGAAGAAAGAAAGGGATAGAAGAAGAAAAGAAAGAGAAAGAAGAACACTACAACAACAGATAACTCACAGCGGAACGAATAAATATAATATATCACATAAAATATTACATAGTATCAGAGTACATCAGAGTTTCACATCTTATACAACACATATTAGACGGTTATATACATCTGTCTAATTCATACAACTCAAGTATACAAGACACAGATACAACATACACAGCGGAAACATAATATCTACATGTGGAAGCCTCCTGCTCCATAACTCCTCCAGAATTCGTCAAGCTAACCTGAATCACTTGACTACTCATATATAATATGAGTACCCAAGAGTTTAATAAAACAGAAAATAAACACTCGGGTCAGACAGGGGTCTGGTGTGAGTAAACGGGTTAAAATTGCTTAACTTTAGAAAACCTTTGAAAAGAAAAGGTATCACGTAAGACTTCCCACACATAAACATGGAAAAGTTTTTACCTTACGCTAACCAAAACATTTGATAGGAAATCCAGTGATATTATAATAGTGTCTAGGGTTTTCAAGATAAAATACAGAAATAGCTGGAATGCTTACATCTCACGTTCCAACATAGTTGGGCACAAACAAAACCGTACAGGCACTTATTGGATTTTGGATTCCATACAATGGCAGGGCTACTGGGGTACCGCCCGTCACAGTACGTGGCCTAGATCAACGTACCGAGGAGCCACCCTAACTCCCCTGCAACACAAGGCCGGACCCATTCCTTACTGAATAGTTCCAAATGAGACCACCCCGTGGTTGGCGCGACCAACCACCCACACAGCCGAATAAATAAGGGACTCTAGACAGGGATGAATCTCACTCTCAAGTGGGGGCTACCCACGAAGCCTTGGCGCACCTCCCCTGTTTTAGCCATTCCCGGTTGATGAGGCTTGAGGCTGCGATTACCTTAATAGAACACATCACTTAGAATGCTCATCGTCCGCCTGACGATGTGTTGAAAGCATTCAATCCATACAAGTTCGTTCCGGGTTCGAACGAAACCGAAGGCACTATCTCGTTGCACTCGTTTTGGAATCACCCTCAGAGTCAACGACCATAGCTCTTGCACTCTGATTCTCCATCTCGAATCTATAAGCACTATTCCGTCAAACTCATTACGGAATCACCCACAGAGTTATACTGACGTATAGCTCTTACACCTCGAGTCTTCACTCGCTCCACTTGGATTAACGACCTAACGTTTAATTGGAATCGATGTGGTTTTCGGAATTCCAAATATGGAAACCCGATCCCGGTCTCACCGAAACCAAACGCCATTTTAATGTCCAAGTTGTACTTAAGGGATTTTAAACAGTTTAAACTTATATACAGGATGATATAATAAACAGATAGATGAATAACATTATCACAACAGATAATCATATCGAACATTCATCTCATAAACAGCATATCACATAACAGATATATCCAAATCATCCAATATCATTTAATCACTCAATATTAATCAACATTCAATATCAACCAATCATCCAATATCAATCAATATCCAAAGCAGAATTGATTAACTCCAAATCAATTTAATTAACCTATAATTAAATTAATTACTATCCTTTAATCACTTGGATTATCCTAATCCTGCATCATTTATTTATTACAAATCAAATTAAATTAATCATCTCTTAATGATTATCTTTAATTAATCTTCCTTGATTAATTATCTTTAATTACATTCAAGTAATTATCCTCAACCATATTCAGTAATTAACCTTTAATTACTATCATTAATTATAATAATTAATGATCCTTTATTAATTAATTAACTATAATTAATTACAATTAAACTTTAATTAATTACAATTAATTATACATACTTAAATTAATTACTTTTATTAATCAACCTTGATTAATATCATTAATTAAATAATCCTTATTAATTAATTAACCTTTTATTTAATTAAATAATTAACTTATAATTAATCATCTCATTAATCTTTAAACAGTAATTAACAATTTGTAATTACTTAAATTAATTAATTAACTTCTTAATTAATTAACTTCTAAATTAATTATATTAATCCTTGATTAATTAATCCAATTAATTAATCTTTTAATTACTTCATTAAGTAATTATTAATCAATTTAAATTAACAATTAATCCTTAATTAATTACTTAATTAATTAATTATATTTTAATTAATTACCTTAGTAATTAATCTTAAATTAATCTTATTCATTAATTAATTACATTAATTAATTAACTAAAATAAATTAAGTAATTAACTCTTAATCTTACATAAGTAATTATCTTTAATTACTTCATTAATAAACCTTAATTACTTCCTTAATTAATTACTTAACAAATAATTAATTCCATCATTAATTAATTCTTGATTCTTTAATTAATTAATTACTTCATAAATAATTAATTTTAAAACAATTATATTAATTAATTCCTTAATTAATTACAACAAGTGATTACCCATTAATCACTTCAACTAAATTACTTCCATGAGTAATTAACTTGCTTAATTACATTCAACAATTAATCATTAATTACTTCATTAAGTAATTACACTTAATTAATTCTTAATTAAGTGATATTTTAAAATTAAATAAATAATTAACTAATTATTTAAAAATTAATTAAACAATTAATTAAGTTACAACTTATATTTCAAATCTTTAATTAATTAAGAAACCATTTATCTTAATTAAACTTTTTTACTTATTAACAAATCATGTTAATTTAGTATTCTTACACTCATAACAAAAATGAATTTAATCCTACTTATCTTCATAAATAAATTATTTGAATTAAATCAAATTTTTAATAAATTAAAACAAATTATTCAATTGGATTTCAAAATCATATCAATAACCTTATTTGAAAATAAGGCATTTAGAAATTAACTTCAAAATTTATAACACATTAAACATCTAAATAAATACTTTGATTTAATACCTAAATTCAAAACACTCCTTTAAATTGAATTTCAAAATCTATTTAAGATAATTATTTCAAATATTAATATCTTAAAACAATTTAAATTTAAAACAAATTCAATTAGTTTTTCAAAGGTTTGATTTACATTTCAACAATGCACAAGTTTAACATTTAAGAATTTGTTTCCTTCTATAAACTTGGTTTATAATTCAAAGCCTGATTTTATAACTACCAATAGTTTAGCCTGTAACTTATATTTTTTCTTTACAGTACTTTACATTACAGAAAACCCAGAATGCAAATCGACCTTAAACACTCGAGACAAATTCCCTTAAAACCCGAGCCTGCTTGGAGCAACTCAACCCTCAACTACCCCGAGTCGACCCCTATCTCCTTCGAGTCGCCCCTGAAAATAACACGAGACTTCTTCGAGTAAAAACTTCGTCTTCCCCCAAACAAATACGCCTGTGCACACGAACGAGCTCGTGCACCTAGCACACCTCCTCCGGCCAACGTTGGACGTCGCACCTATCGTCGACGATCACACGCAAGCTCACAAACTCCACCAAGCACCCAGATCAAACAAAACGTCATCGAATCGAATTTTGACCTCACGCTTGAAAAACTGCAGCTAATCACCACCATAAAACCCCCACGGCCAACCTCCACGCCGTCGTTCAACTCCTGCCGACTACTCCATCGAGATGCCACATCCCATATCATCGTTCTCCCCAAATGCCAACGAACCCGGTCCTCCACTCATGACGCAAAAGCCAAGAAAAAACAGCCGAACCCATAAACCCAATAACCCTAACTTCTTCAATTTCGAACCAATTACTCAATGAAAAATTTATTCAACATTTTTCCCATTATCTACAGCTTATATACAAGCTTCGATCCAAATTTCGAACCAAACTAATGTATGGATAATCGGCAATTTACAAAAACCCAATTTACAAACAAAGCCCAAATTCTCACTAATGACTCAACTAAAAATCACAAATTTTATATCAAAATTCATAATTTACTATTAAGATTACATGCATGTAATCCAAATTAAAAATTAAGATTGTTAATTTTTAACCAATGCCTTGGTTTTACTGTAATTTCTTTTGTTTATACTTATCTGTTATCTTGAAAATCATAGAAATATTTTTGTGATCTTCATTACACATTTTCAAGCAAATTTCAATCATATATTCAAGGCTAATATGGACCATTTTGGGAGATTTTGATTTTTAAAACAAAAGGTCACAGTTTTCTTCAAACAGAGAAGAACATCAGTATACACATATCATACATTTACATATATAAATTTAATAATAAATTCAATAAATAAAACTTAGTGATTTTCATGCAATACCAATATCAATTCAAAGATCTAACATGCATTCAAGTTTAAACCACTTTCAAACTGTTTTTAAAATAGAGTTTACTCACCTTATTGGCTTTGCAGTAAACAGAGTAGGCTTGAACTTTATCCAGAAAATGCATTTGCTTTGATTTTAGTTGAAAATCCTACTGCATGCTTAATTTGATTTAAACTTGCTGTTGATTCTCCTTTTAGTTGCAGAAATAAGATGCCACTTTGAATTTGTAAATTGCAGATTTGCTTTCCATTTGAGATGCAGTTTTCAATTGCAGATCTTTACATTGAAATGCAGGTTTTACTTTTTGTTTGCAGGTTGATTTAAACTTGGTTTTTGATTTTGATCCTTTTGAATTTGCAGGTTTGATTTCTGAAGGTTGCAGCTTTCATTTTCAGGTTTGGATTTTATTTTAAGATTTTGAAGTAGCCATTAATTTTAGTTGAGGAGTGGAAACAAGAATGGAAGTGTTAGAGAAAACTAATTTTTCTTCTAAAAATGTTTATTAAAAATTAATATAAATAAATTGCCACTTGTCTAAAGAATTTACATTTGTCACTTAATTTGTTTAATAGCTTTACATGTGTTAATCTTTTTGCATAATTGTATTTAAAATCTTACTACAAAGATACTTACATCTTATATTTATGTGAATGAGAATTTTATATTTATGAGATGTTTTTATGTTAATAAACTTTTGAATTTTGATACATATACAAGTATAAATATTTTAATTTACTAAATACATAAATACTTATGTATGCATTTTAAAAGTCTAAAACATTTATTTTATACATTCATAGCCATTTTAAATTTAAACATTTTAAAGAAAACAAAAATAAAAATAAAACATTGATTAATTCCTTTATAAACTACCATAATTTAAATAAACAACTATCTTATATTTTGAAAACAATAAATTAATCTTTATACTTTTAAAACAATTGAATAAATCTTTAAATTAACTTTTGAAAATATAAATTAAAACAAAGCTTTAAATTACAATATTCATTCATATCTAAATTATCAATTGATTAAGATTAAATTTCAAAACAACTCAAACTATAACATATAAATACATATATATTGTAATTTGAAAATTCATCTTTAAAACAAAAGATCTCCTATTTACAATATATATCAAATGTATACATTATAAATAGAATAAAATTTTATTAGCTTTTGAAAAACAATTCTTATCAATTTTATTGCCAGATTATAAATTCATTAACCTTTAAAAGATTACATTAGCCAAATTTAAATTAAAATTACAATGAAAATTATCAATCCAATTAAATTATTAACACAGATTATTAAATTGTTATTGCCCAAAATTCCGGGTCGTTACAATCCTTCCCCCTTAAAAGAATTTCGTCCCCGAAATTTAAAACAAAGGTAATTTAATAACCCAGTACAGAATTTAAATTTCAAACATTAAAGCATTCCTATCAACCAATTACTAACAACCATAGCAATCAATCATACAAACAATCCCTAACTAATTATCCTGATATAGATCAGAATAAATATTCTAACACTACGTCGAGTTTCCCAAGTATAAATCATCGGGTGACTCGCTCTACAGAAGCTAAACTAACAAACTACATCACCAATATCCAGAGCTCCTCTCTTCTCTAGATCCATCAATCTGAATAGAACATCAGACTATTCTCAAATCCAGCTCAACATCAAAATCCAACTGAACTACAGATTCAACAACCAATTGATGAATCATACACGTACTCCCTCAGAGATACGTGAAATACAATGAATTCCAGCTATCCAAACTGACAATTCAATCTTATCCAATCATACTGCTCTCTTAACCAGAGAAATCTATCAACAACGAAGTTTCCTACTTTGAATTCCAAACTCCTTATCTCAAATCTGCATAACTCAACAAATAATCCTGGGCTTCCCATCTTCTTCCTGATCAGCTCAATCTATGCTGATGCTTCCAGAAACAACTAGACCATAGCAAACCAGTTTCTGGATCCTATCCAACAGAAAAGCTTCCAAAATTCGTCGAAATCCAGAACACAAACTCCACTCCAAAGCAATAGCAAACATAACTTGCTTCCTTCCTTACACAGCTGCTACCTTGCTTCCGCTGCACAACTCTGATTCTGAAATAAATGAGAATACTATTGATGAACACGAATACAAACTTATCCAATATATCCGGGAAACTTTGCCCACCAAATCCATAAAAATCTGAGTGACACATCCGACTCAGTCACACAACCTTATATCAGAATCCAATTCAAAACTGGATCTGACCAATCCAAATTCCAAAAATTTTCCGAGCTGCTACACCAACTCTTTACTTCTCCAAGAACCATCCCACTACCAAGCTAACTACCCAAATTGCTTCTGGAACCAAATCAATATGGAACTCAACTCCAGATGCAGACAAACTCTGATCATTTCAATAGCTCCTACTTCCACATGAGAACCCTCATCTCAAACAAAAGATAATTCCCAAATAAGACGCAAGTCACTTTTGCGATCCTACCTAGTTCGAATTCCAAAGAAACTGTCCCCACTTTACCAATTAGAACAGTCTTAAACTTTTCCAAACAAGGTTCACCCTCAAGAAACATTCACCATCTGCTCGGACTGCTAAAAGAAGAAGCACAAAAGATTCTTGAACAAAAGGAGAACAAAACACACTGCAGCTTTCAACTCTATCTCGATGATACGGCAAAGCTAAAAGACCTTCTCGTCAGCACACCGAATACTTCGAGTTGCACTGCTACCATAGCTAACCAAAAACATCTGATCCAAAGGCTTCTCAACTCCAAAACCTTCAACAAACCACACAACAGACCTTTGAGATGGCAGACATCCCAAAAGAAACTCGGGCTCCAAACTAAGCATTAACATCTCGCACTCCTTAAGAAATAACAAATGAGACCATGCCGAAGCGAAACAACTCATAGACCTTAGTCTCGTATTCCAAAACAGCCAACTTCCTTGCTAAAGATCCAGACAACTTCTACACAAATGAGTCTTCCCTATGGTAGGTAAAGACTGCTCCTCAACTACTTCTAAAACTGCCTCGAGAGAAAACATCTTCAGAAAATATCCAAGGATACTGTATCTCACTTCGCAGTTATCAAGATATAATCATTTACTTCTTCACTTCCGACAGATCCAAACTTACACTTCCAAGATGAACTCCGAATCTTTTAAAAAGATTTCCTTCGGATATCTGATAAATCCTTACTCCAAACTACACACCTTACTTGAGACGGTATTAGGTCTACAGTCTCAACAGACACTTCCAATCTCAACATATGGACCTCATCCATTAGTGGTAGTCGTGTTACACACATACCACTACTCCATCTATCTCTAAAACTTATGTTGGAAAATCCATACAGATAACCCAACATATTAGGTAGACATAGATATATAAATATAGTTATATATAAAAATTTACAAATACGCTCTCTCAGGAAAGACACACTCCAGAGCTTAGGCATTCACTCAACCTAACGCTCCCTAAAGAAAGACACTCTTCAGAGCCTAGGTATTCACTCAACCTACTGCTCTGATACCAAGTGCGACGACCCGACTTCCTATCTCCAGGAAATCGCGTTGCCGATGAAGAAAGAAAGGGATAGAAGAAGAAAAGAAAGAGAAAGAAGAACACTACAACAACAGATAACTCACAGCGGAACGAATAAATATAATATATCACATAAAATATTACATAGTATCAGAGTACATCAGAGTTTCACATCTTATACAACACATATTAGACGGTTATATACATCTGTCTAATTCATACAACTCAAGTATACAAGACACAGATACAACATACACAGCGGAAACATAATATCTACATGTGGAAGCCTCCTGCTCCATAACTCCTCCAGAATTCGTCAAGCTAACCTGAATCACTTGACTACTCATATATAATATGAGTACCCAAGAGTTTAATAAAACAGAAAATAAACACTCGGGTCAGACAGGGGTCTGGTGTGAGTAAACGGGTTAAAATTGCTTAACTTTAGAAAACCTTTGAAAAGAAAAGGTATCACGTAAGACTTCCCACACATAAACATGGAAAAGTTTTTACCTTACGCTAACCAAAACATTTGATAGGAAATCCAGTGATATTATAATAGTGTCTAGGGTTTTCAAGATAAAATACAGAAATAGCTGGAATGCTTACATCTCACGTTCCAACATAGTTGGGCACAAACAAAACCGTACAGGCACTTATTGGATTTTGGATTCCATACAATGGCAGGGCTACTGGGGTACCGCCCGTCACAGTACGTGGCCTAGATCAACGTACCGAGGAGCCACCCTAACTCCCCTGCAACACAAGGCCGGACCCATTCCTTACTGAATAGTTCCAAATGAGACCACCCCGTGGTTGGCGCGACCAACCACCCACACAGCCGAATAAATAAGGGACTCTAGACAGGGATGAATCTCACTCTCAAGTGGGGGCTACCCACGAAGCCTTGGCGCACCTCCCCTGTTTTAGCCATTCCCGGTTGATGAGGCTTGAGGCTGCGATTACCTTAATAGAACACATCACTTAGAATGCTCATCGTCCGCCTGACGATGTGTTGAAAGCATTCAATCCATACAAGTTCGTTCCGGGTTCGAACGAAACCGAAGGCACTATCTCGTTGCACTCGTTTTGGAATCACCCTCAGAGTCAACGACCATAGCTCTTGCACTCTGATTCTCCATCTCGAATCTATAAGCACTATTCCGTCAAACTCATTACGGAATCACCCACAGAGTTATACTGACGTATAGCTCTTACACCTCGAGTCTTCACTCGCTCCACTTGGATTAACGACCTAACGTTTAATTGGAATCGATGTGGTTTTCGGAATTCCAAATATGGAAACCCGATCCCGGTCTCACCGAAACCAAACGCCATTTTAATGTCCAAGTTGTACTTAAGGGATTTTAAACAGTTTAAACTTATATACAGGATGATATAATAAACAGATAGATGAATAACATTATCACAACAGATAATCATATCGAACATTCATCTCATAAACAGCATATCACATAACAGATATATCCAAATCATCCAATATCATTTAATCACTCAATATTAATCAACATTCAATATCAACCAATCATCCAATATCAATCAATATCCAAAGCAGAATTGATTAACTCCAAATCAATTTAATTAACCTATAATTAAATTAATTACTATCCTTTAATCACTTGGATTATCCTAATCCTGCATCATTTATTTATTACAAATCAAATTAAATTAATCATCTCTTAATGATTATCTTTAATTAATCTTCCTTGATTAATTATCTTTAATTACATTCAAGTAATTATCCTCAACCATATTCAGTAATTAACCTTTAATTACTATCATTAATTATAATAATTAATGATCCTTTATTAATTAATTAACTATAATTAATTACAATTAAACTTTAATTAATTACAATTAATTATACATACTTAAATTAATTACTTTTATTAATCAACCTTGATTAATATCATTAATTAAATAATCCTTATTAATTAATTAACCTTTTATTTAATTAAATAATTAACTTATAATTAATCATCTCATTAATCTTTAAACAGTAATTAACAATTTGTAATTACTTAAATTAATTAATTAACTTCTTAATTAATTAACTTCTAAATTAATTATATTAATCCTTGATTAATTAATCCAATTAATTAATCTTTTAATTACTTCATTAAGTAATTATTAATCAATTTAAATTAACAATTAATCCTTAATTAATTACTTAATTAATTAATTATATTTTAATTAATTACCTTAGTAATTAATCTTAAATTAATCTTATTCATTAATTAATTACATTAATTAATTAACTAAAATAAATTAAGTAATTAACTCTTAATCTTACATAAGTAATTATCTTTAATTACTTCATTAATAAACCTTAATTACTTCCTTAATTAATTACTTAACAAATAATTAATTCCATCATTAATTAATTCTTGATTCTTTAATTAATTAATTACTTCATAAATAATTAATTTTAAAACAATTATATTAATTAATTCCTTAATTAATTACAACAAGTGATTACCCATTAATCACTTCAACTAAATTACTTCCATGAGTAATTAACTTGCTTAATTACATTCAACAATTAATCATTAATTACTTCATTAAGTAATTACACTTAATTAATTCTTAATTAAGTGATATTTTAAAATTAAATAAATAATTAACTAATTATTTAAAAATTAATTAAACAATTAATTAAGTTACAACTTATATTTCAAATCTTTAATTAATTAAGAAACCATTTATCTTAATTAAACTTTTTTACTTATTAACAAATCATGTTAATTTAGTATTCTTACACTCATAACAAAAATGAATTTAATCCTACTTATCTTCATAAATAAATTATTTGAATTAAATCAAATTTTTAATAAATTAAAACAAATTATTCAATTGGATTTCAAAATCATATCAATAACCTTATTTGAAAATAAGGCATTTAGAAATTAACTTCAAAATTTATAACACATTAAACATCTAAATAAATACTTTGATTTAATACCTAAATTCAAAACACTCCTTTAAATTGAATTTCAAAATCTATTTAAGATAATTATTTCAAATATTAATATCTTAAAACAATTTAAATTTAAAACAAATTCAATTAGTTTTTCAAAGGTTTGATTTACATTTCAACAATGCACAAGTTTAACATTTAAGAATTTGTTTCCTTCTATAAACTTGGTTTATAATTCAAAGCCTGATTTTATAACTACCAATAGTTTAGCCTGTAACTTATATTTTTTCTTTACAGTACTTTACATTACAGAAAACCCAGAATGCAAATCGACCTTAAACACTCGAGACAAATTCCCTTAAAACCCGAGCCTGCTTGGAGCAACTCAACCCTCAACTACCCCGAGTCGACCCCTATCTCCTTCGAGTCGCCCCTGAAAATAACACGAGACTTCTTCGAGTAAAAACTTCGTCTTCCCCCAAACAAATACGCCTGTGCACACGAACGAGCTCGTGCACCTAGCACACCTCCTCCGGCCAACGTTGGACGTCGCACCTATCGTCGACGATCACACGCAAGCTCACAAACTCCACCAAGCACCCAGATCAAACAAAACGTCATCGAATCGAATTTTGACCTCACGCTTGAAAAACTGCAGCTAATCACCACCATAAAACCCCCACGGCCAACCTCCACGCCGTCGTTCAACTCCTGCCGACTACTCCATCGAGATGCCACATCCCATATCATCGTTCTCCCCAAATGCCAACGAACCCGGTCCTCCACTCATGACGCAAAAGCCAAGAAAAAAACAGCCGAACCCATAAACCCAATAACCCTAACTTCTTCAATTTCGAACCAATTACTCAATGAAAAATTTATTCAACATTTTTCCCATTATCTACAGCTTATATACAAGCTTCGATCCAAATTTCGAACCAAACTAATGTATGGATAATCGGCAATTTACAAAAACCCAATTTACAAACAAAGCCCAAATTCTCACTAATGACTCAACTAAAAATCACAAATTTTATATCAAAATTCATAATTTACTATTAAGATTACATGCATGTAATCCAAATTAAAAATTAAGATTGTTAATTTTTAACCAATGCCTTGGTTTTACTGTAATTTCTTTTGTTTATACTTATCTGTTATCTTGAAAATCATAGAAATATTTTTGTGATCTTCATTACACATTTTCAAGCAAATTTCAATCATATATTCAAGGCTAATATGGACCATTTTGGGAGATTTTGATTTTTAAAACAAAAGGTCACAGTTTTCTTCAAACAGAGAAGAACATCAGTATACACATATCATACATTTACATATATAAATTTAATAATAAATTCAATAAATAAAACTTAGTGATTTTCATGCAATACCAATATCAATTCAAAGATCTAACATGCATTCAAGTTTAAACCACTTTCAAACTGTTTTTAAAATAGAGTTTACTCACCTTATTGGCTTTGCAGTAAACAGAGTAGGCTTGAACTTTATCCAGAAAATGCATTTGCTTTGATTTTAGTTGAAAATCCTACTGCATGCTTAATTTGATTTAAACTTGCTGTTGATTCTCCTTTTAGTTGCAGAAATAAGATGCCACTTTGAATTTGTAAATTGCAGATTTGCTTTCCATTTGAGATGCAGTTTTCAATTGCAGATCTTTACATTGAAATGCAGGTTTTACTTTTTGTTTGCAGGTTGATTTAAACTTGGTTTTTGATTTTGATCCTTTTGAATTTGCAGGTTTGATTTCTGAAGGTTGCAGCTTTCATTTTCAGGTTTGGATTTTATTTTAAGATTTTGAAGTAGCCATTAATTTTAGTTGAGGAGTGGAAACAAGAATGGAAGTGTTAGAGAAAACTAATTTTTCTTCTAAAAATGTTTATTAAAAATTAATATAAATAAATTGCCACTTGTCTAAAGAATTTACATTTGTCACTTAATTTGTTTAATAGCTTTACATGTGTTAATCTTTTTGCATAATTGTATTTAAAATCTTACTACAAAGATACTTACATCTTATATTTATGTGAATGAGAATTTTATATTTATGAGATGTTTTTATGTTAATAAACTTTTGAATTTTGATACATATACAAGTATAAATATTTTAATTTACTAAATACATAAATACTTATGTATGCATTTTAAAAGTCTAAAACATTTATTTTATACATTCATAGCCATTTTAAATTTAAACATTTTAAAGAAAACAAAAATAAAAATAAAACATTGATTAATTCCTTTATAAACTACCATAATTTAAATAAACAACTATCTTATATTTTGAAAACAATAAATTAATCTTTATACTTTTAAAACAATTGAATAAATCTTTAAATTAACTTTTGAAAATATAAATTAAAACAAAGCTTTAAATTACAATATTCATTCATATCTAAATTATCAATTGATTAAGATTAAATTTCAAAACAACTCAAACTATAACATATAAATACATATATATTATAATTTGAAAATTCATCTTTAAAACAAAAGATCTCCTATTTACAATATATATCAAATGTATACATTATAAATAGAATAAAATTTTATTAGCTTTTGAAAAACAATTCTTATCAATTTTATTGCCAGATTATAAATTCATTAACCTTTAAAAGATTACATTAGCCAAATTTAAATTAAAATTACAATGAAAATTATCAATCCAATTAAATTATTAACACAGATTATTAAATTGTTATTGCCCAAAATTCCGGGTCGTTACAACTACGTAGTAAATAGTTTAACGGACCCTTAGGAGATGTGAATCCCGAGCATCTTTTAAGTTACTACACTCATGTTAGACACTGGATAGGAGATGTCAAATCCCGTAAACATCTCTGACGCTGTTCCACCCATATTTATTTACATTGATTTAACTTACATAAGTTCTTTTAGATTTGACTCGAGTATTTTGTCTTTTCAATTCGCTCGGGTTAGTCTGAGCATTTCCGGATTCGAAGACTTTATTTCTGGGGGACGAAGACGAAGATTGTATTACTATTATTTATTATATTATTCCGCTGCATCATTGTTCCGCTGCATTGTTATTGATTTTCCTCCATATGTGTAACTTTGATATGTATTGTATAAGTATAATCAAATGTTTTTGTAAAACAGGTTCATGAACTGTATATTTGATTATTATATTTTATCGTTCCACTGTGAGATTCTGTTTTGTTCTTTTTCTTTCTCTTCTTTTTCTTATTAACCATAACAAACCATCCTTCTGTATGGTTTAAGTCTGACGTGTGTGGTTTATCGTCGATTTAAAGTGTATAAAAAGGCGGGACGTTAAATTTGGTATCAGAGCTTTGGTTTAGCGATAAACCTTAGCTTTGTGGGGTCTGACTCTTTATTAATAAGGTAGTAATACCCTATGATGAGTCGCTGAGTGTATATATATGAGAGAGCGTATTTGTTAGTGTTATAAAAAGGTTTTAATATTGTGTTAATTTGTTCGTTTTGTATTTATAAATTTTGGTTGGTGCATGGGACAGCATGACATCCATAGGGATTTGTAAAAATTTAACAGGATAGACGGACATAATATTTGTTTAGAATATCGGTAAATGAAATAATTTTGCCTATTATATTTTCTATATATAAAATAAAATTTTATAAATGATATGTATATTTGGTTGTAACATATTGGTTGTTAGGTAGTGTAATCTATAAATATTAATAAAGTAGGATTTGGAAATAAAATAAATGAAATTGGAAATTTAGAACTTAAGTTTCGGGGTTTTGAAAGTTTTTTTGAATGATTTTGGTATATAGTAATAACATTATTAGAAGTATTTTCTGATATAAATATTTCAATGCAATTTGAAAGAATTGTTTTAAAGAAACTTTGAAAGGAAATAAGTTCTATACTGCCCTCTCTGTCGTTGAAAAATAATTTCGGTAATTAGTGCATGCATCATCGACATTCGTTTTCGAGTTTCGAAGTTGGAAGGCCGCTGTAGTAGTTTACTACAGGTTTATTTTGATAAACAAATGTAAATTTTGAATTGTTTTAAATATAATTGGATATATAAGTTGTAAATATATACATTAATTTATTATTTTAAAATGATTTGAAATTTAATCCGGTATCTAGTTCTTAAGATTCCATTAATTAATAGTTTCAGTTGTTGTAGTGAAATGGAATGTAACTAATCAATAATTGGAGCCTTTAATTAAAATAAAAGATTTAATGCTAGGTTATGAATGAAATTAAAAGAAATTTGAAATGTGTAACCTATAAGACAAAGGATATTATTATTAACATTAAATTAATTAAAGGAAATAGAACAAACTTGTATAACTTTCGATTACATCCTTAAAAACATATATATAACTTACCTATTATAAAAGTTGAGATGTTAATAAGAAAGTGTAACGGAAAATTTTACAAGTAAACCTAAAAATAATGATAGTATTCGATACATTCTTCAATAGATAAGGATTTATTTGTTGTACTTATTATAAACTCAAGTAATTGAAAATATTACTGATTTAATATAACAGAAAGGTAAGTATTATAAATAAATAATTATAAACCTTATTAAATGAATTAATAAGCAAAGAAATTGAATTAAACATGAATATTATGAATAAATGAATACTAATAAATGAAATTATGTAATAATTAATAAATGATGGTATAAATGAATGAAACAAGATTTGTAAGTAATAAATTAAAATAAAGGAAATAAACATTGAATCAATGAATAAAAGTAAAACTTTGCAAGAAATAAATGTAAATATAAAAGATAAATAATCATATGAATGAAAAAGAAATCAAACAACAAAGGTATAAATGGAATTAATGAGAATAAACTTAATCTGTTGTTTGAAATCATTGTTTGTTTGGTTTATGGTTGTGTAACGACCTGCTATTTTGGACCATTCAAATCGACAATAAAACCGTACATGTCCGACTTGAATAATTCAAAATACCGAATTGTCAATAAAATTTGGCAAAACTTAAAATATACAGTAAATAAACCAATCATAGATCACTTACATAGAGTAATACAATGCAGCGGAATAGATAAAGAATAGTAGTTCATGAAGCTACTATATACCTCAGAGTTAGAAATAAAATACAACCGAATAGTTCAAATGTCATGAAGTCTCCAATGCAATAGATGGCTTCTATGAACCAATCAACTGGATGACTAAAGGGATAGATAGCTGGATCTTCAAGCAAAGCTCCAACTTCGAAGATGAGTCTCAAATGCTGTATCTCTCAGTCTGACCCGAGCGTAAAGCAAAACACAAAACACTCGAGTCAGGATTAACATTCTTATATCTATAAATCTAACTCAAGTGAAATATCAACTGAAATATAATTAACTTAGAGGATGTTTGGGATAACCATCCTCTAAGTGTCCATGGAACTATCTAAAAGACAGAAATATACACTATAACACCGTAGTCTTTTCAACTTAATTTATACTTCAAAACCAAATATCATTTTCACTTCAAATATATCTATACTTCCCAAATAGTATTTTTATGTATTAAATAATTTGTACAGTAAAGAAATTTCAATTCCCTCAACTTAACAAATCGTTTAACATCAACCCGACCACCCCATTTAAATCTATTTCAATCTCAATTTATTAATTTAAATTCAACTCAATTTCTAAAATAACCACTTCAATTTTATCGATCTCAAATTCGGATTTGAAATCACAAAATACCCTTTATATTCAATATATTTCAAAACTTTAAGTATTCAACGTTTCAAACTAACTTTTTAATCAATTTAGTTTCTAAATAATAAATTCAACTATACTGATTTCAAATACATATCCGAATCTCAAAATAAACCATTTAAATCCCAATATAGTTCAAAGCTTTAATATTTAATTAAATGTTCAATTTAATAGTTCCATATAGATCTCGATTTAACCTCATTATTATCTAGTCTTAAAATAATCCCTCATTAGATACAATATCATTTAAGTAAACTTAAATTACATTTTACTCAATATTTTCTTTAATTTGTTTAAACGTGAAATATTCATTAAATCACTTAAATAAAAATCCAGTTACAAAATCATACCCTTAAATTTCCCATTCAATAATTTCAAATTGATTTAATTGAATAAATCCTTATTTAAATACCATTTAGATAAACCCACATTTATCTCCCAATCTTAGTAAATTGCAGAATACTTTTTGGAATAAAATTTACATAAATATTTAACATAATTTATGTATTAAATCAAATTTTGACTAAATTAAATATTGTTAAATCTATATATCATTACCCTTTATATATAAAAAAATTTAAGGATTAACATTTAATAAGACCATATATTTCTTTCCAAAAAAATGAATTAAATTTCAAAATATTTATATATATGGACCAACGATGTCTGTATATATTTCTTATCATATGGTCAAGTGTTACGGATATCTATCATTTCAATCCGTACACTAAATGTATACGGAAGGATAGCATTTCAACCCGTAATCCCGATTCAATTAAATGAAAATCGCTTGGGTTTATCATTTCAACCCATAACGATTTTATCCTATTCTAAAGTCTGTTAGGGTATGTATCATTTCAACCCATAGTGATTTCTATACTAACAGGGAACTTGCAGAGTGATAACAGATATGTAAATAATAATAACAACAGGCATATATCATCAAAAATAAATGTATAAACAATAGGATATAGTGTCATATCCCATAAGTGAATAGTTACAGATAATAGCATTTATAACAATTTAAATAACTACAGCCTCATATTTCAATTGTCGTCTCAATTGAAATCAAATTTAGTAAATAAAAGAATGTTAATCGCGAGTGATTTCTCACCTTTCGAGGCCAGAGAAAAAGAAGTGAGTTATGAAATCCAGATCTAAATTCCAAAACAAAGCTAGATGGACACGGTTCAATGATCAAAGATGATAATAGGAATAGACGAATTCAAATCAGAATTGGATCAAGGAAGATAAATAGGATAAGTGAGCTTATATACAACTAGCCAACATATGCAGACACAGTTTACAAAATATGCAACAAAATATGCATGCCTCGGTTAATATATATACATAGGTGTGCAGACCGACTATATTAATATAACCATATATATATACTATGTAACATTTCCTCTACCAATTTGTATATGACTATACATATGACTATACTTGAAATCAAAATACACATCCCTTAAAAAAGAATCCAACGTATATCAGTCAGTGCAAACAACCTTAAGGCTGACATGAAATAATCTTTTGAAAGCATATACTGTTAAAATTATAAAATATTGATATAACTTATACTATAAAACTACCATAGAAAATTTATATATATACCTACATTTAAATATAACTTATGTAAATTGTTGAAAATAAAATAAAATATAGTACGGTAGACTCTAAAATACTAAAACAATCATAAAAATATATATTATAAATTGACCTATCAAACTTGTACCCACCAATTTTATATAATATATATACCAAAACAGTAACGAAAATTGAAATACTATATTTTATATATCTAACATATGAAAGCTAATAAAATAACATATTTTATTATAATTGAAACTGTGATAACCAAATATATAAAACATATAAAAATACATATATTAATAGAAGGCTGCCAAACTTATACCATATATACTGTAAGCTATCAATAGTACAATAAAACGCGTATATATATATATTTAACTTATCAACTAGTTAGTAAAACATACGTATCTAAAAGCCGTACGATAACTATATGCTAACAAAAGTCAAAAACTATATACCGTAAAATCTTAAAATAATATACATAATACAGTATAAATATATACTAACCTTTATATAAGAATAGAAGTTAAATATTTATATACACGTTTATAAATATAACAATTATCATATATATACTATTATGAAATATATTATTATTTTTAAAGTTCAACTGTTAGGGAATTCAAAATCCCCATAGTTGCAGTAAACATATAAAACAAAACTTATGCACAATCTATACTGTTCTTAATATATAAAATAGACTTATATCAAATAAAATGCGTACTTACTTTTAAAAACCAGAGAGGAAATGTTTTGCCAACTAATGCATGCGGCCATGGGGAGAAGGCAAGCCAAGGAAAAGAGAGAGCTAATGCTCAGGTTTGGAAGAAATAAGAAAAGATGGAGGGGAGATGAGAACAGGCGATTTTTAAAGGAAGAATGCATGCGTGATTCAAGCAACATGACATGGCGAAGGGCATTCTTCAGGCAACAGAGAAAATGCTAGTTTCTTAAATATAAAGGTAGGTCTGCATCTGATATGTGAACGTGCTATATGACTTTATATAATATTTACAAAGCTCTCTCCTCTTTTAATATTAATTTGAGGGCAACGTATAGCCTACAGAGAGAAAAGAAGATGCAATCTATGCTATACTATATATATATATATATATTCCTAGAAACACGGAAACGAAGAGGTAAAAGAGGGAAGAGAAAGAGGCGTATAAATGAATGGTAAATAAATTTAGATTTCAAATGAAATAAATGGAACAGCAGAGATTAAAGTATGGATGTAAATTCTAAAATAATAAAAAGCAACGGTTATATGTTGATTAAGAAAAATAATTAAAACAATTAATGGCTTAAATGGGGCAGCATGTTTCAAATTTTTGAAATGCAAAAGAAACGTACACTATAAATATAAAGTTTTCAAAAGCAAAAGAAACGTAAAGCTGTCCATTAATTCATCAAAACGTTATTTAAGTAATAAATTGAAATGGAAAAAAAAAGTAATTGTAACGGTCAATAGTTGATTTAGCTATACACTTAAAGCAATAAATTTTTGTTTGTTTGTACAACACATAATGAGTTTTGAAAGTCAAGGATATAAAAATGGATAAAAGGAAAGAAATCAGGAAATTTTGTGAGCAATAGCTTTCCAAGGAAAGGTAGGCTTACATTATATATACATGCTGAGATGATTAGGCACGTTCAAAAATTTTAAAGCAAATGAAGAAATTGGAAATAAATATAAAATGAAAGAAATTTGAAAAGTCCGTAGCTATGATTTAGCCAAAATTTATTAAAGCCATTTACTAGGAAGGTTGGAACCGAAATAATAGGGAGAGGAAGGCACATTAAATTTGATGACAAAGTTGTGTTCGGATCTATAAGCAAGTGGTTTATATATTATAGGCCTTATGAAAGCGAGGGAAGGAACGGATGCTACTAGCTTGATGATTTGAGATTCTTTCAAGCGTTAAAAACAAAAATAAAGAGAGACCAGAATAAACGCACCACCATAAATATAAATATACGCTTCAATTGCAAAAGAAACGTATAAAGAAAATTATGGGTAGTGGGAAAGGTAAAGTCAGTGCACGAAACTACAAGGAATAATAAAAGCAAGGTCGATGATCTCAAATTTATTAATAGTTACGAATGGAAAAGTCTACCTGAATTGGAAAAGTATTAGGCAATAGAAATCTTTAACGGTAGTAAAAAGAAACCGTTACGCACTGATTCAGAAATCAATCAAAGCAATTAATAGCTTGAATTGGACAGCACGTTTTCTCAATTAAATAAACTTCCATAAAATTATTTGAAAATTTACAATTTGCTATATTTAAATATACGTATTCTAAATATATAAACATTTTATTTAAAAATTCAATTATTATAAGATTTCACAAATATTCAATTAAATACGTTATAGAATCAATTAAAATTGTTAAAATTTTCCGGGTCGTTACACTCTCCCCCACTCAAAACTTTTCGTCCCCGAAAAGGAAGGAGGTAGGGGAATAAAACAACCAGAAAAAAAAATAGATTGAAAGCCAAGATAAACTGTGACGCCCCACCTCTATACCCACGCTAGCCAAGAACACTACGGTGTAGTGCTGTCAACTAGCGCGGAGAGTAAGGCTGTTGAGGAGCGACCATCCGTGTAATTTCTTATCACACGGTGGCTATAAAATGATCTTCGGAAACAAATATAGAAGTAAGCATAACATGCAAATCAATCATAGATATCCATATCACAAAGGCGGAAAGAGATATGAATATATATATCACATAAAAGTGTACATCAGAGTAGTGGTCTAAAAAGATCCACGATAATACAAAAGAATAGCAACGCGTGCTATACAAAAGAATACAACTATGAGTCTATATCTCAAGTGTAAACAACAAAAGCTGTTAATCTAAACAAGTAGCCAAAAGTCTGAGTAGTGAATCACTGGGGGAGGAGTCAAGCAGTAGCACCTGTAACATCTCGGCCTGACCCGAGTATTATTTATAAGAAAATAATAAACGGATCAGTCTAGCTATAAATATCAGATGACATGATATAAAATAAAAGATATGGCATAAACATAAAATATCCATACTGACATACTACTATAAGTATGCAATTAATGATCAACAGGAGATCAACCGATAAGAGATAAATCAATACCACAAGAATCTTCTCAAAGATCCAAAGAGGGCATCATACCCTAAACTTGTACTCATGACAAGTCAAAGAGATAAATTCCAGAAATCAACACAAGAAATCCAGAAATCATAAAAAGGGAAAGAGGCCTATCACATGACGGTCCGAAGACCATGGGGAGCTACCCCATATGTGTGAATGGAATCACATAGATTGAGGTCAAGACTAACCAAAAAGCAGAAAGGTATGTGTGAATGGAATCACACAAGTGGTGTCTAGTCTAACCTTGCAATGAAAGAGACATCGCGCAATTGCTAGTCTAATTCATAAAGCGATCATCAAGATCAACGAGAAGTGTCAATTACACTAAGCTAGTAAATATAGAAGTTTAGCTTCATGTCCCATAACCACTTGCTTAACTTAAATATTTACGAACAAACTGTAAATCTTCACTAATAAAATTGCCACAAGAGGTTCAATCGAACAAGTCCAAGAATTAACCGACGAAGTGAACGCAAGCGTTTCATACCACTTGTTTTACTAAGTCGTTTAATTAGATTTCTCATCCGAGTGAGGTAAAGGCTTGTATATACTAATAGATTGGAAAACGGTTTAAGAAAAGAGCTTTGTTATTAAAAATAGAGTTGAAATTGTTTGTTAAAAGAGTTTTGATATTTACTACTAGTATTGAAACCTTTATATTATAAAGTGACAAAACACAGAAGCAATTGTAGAAACAATCAGTCACAAAAATCGCATACGGAGATGTGAATAAAATCCAAGGAAATCAGCTCAATGTTTTTCAGATAAGATCCCCTATGGAGGGGGGGTCCAGGGGGGGTGGCAACCCCCCCCAAGGTGGGGGTGCGGGGGCAACGCCACCGCTTACGGGGTTCGACCTGCCCGGTCAGGTCGTGGGGGTCCAGGGGGCAGCGCCCCGACCAAAACGGTACGACCTAGTGAAGACAAAATGAGGTCTAACGACCTAAGGGGAATAGGGTCGAGCGACCTAATGGTTGCGACCTAGGGGTCTAAGGAGTCAACCGACCTAACTGGAGCAACCCTGTGGTCATGCGACCTAACTGAAATGGCCAAGCGACCTAACAATAGAACAGGTCAAGCGACCTAACGTTTTAAGGCCGAGCGACCTAATTAAACTCGCGACTTAATGGTGTGAAAGGCGTGCGACCTAACATGTTACGACCTAAAGGGGGTGCGCGACCTACGAAGGTTCGCGGCTAGGGATGAGCGACCTAACAAGGTTCACGACCTAACGGAGACGAGGTCATGCGACCTAAAGTGGTTGGCGACCTAAAGGTGTTCGCGACCTAATAGGGTTCGCGACCTAAAGGTGCACGACCTAAGGTCTTTCGACCTAGGGGTATATAGGTAACACGACCTAAAGGTGTCGCGACCTAAGGGGCCAAGCGACCTAGTGGGTCATACGACCTAAAGGAAATAGGGTCCAACGACCTAAGGAAAACAAGGTCCAACGACCTAAAGGAGTATGCGACCTAAAGAAGTGCGCGAGCTAAATGAAGGCGGAACAACTCAAGGTCTAACGACCTAGGGGGGGCGACCTAAGGTCTAACGACCTAAGACCGAGGAGACGTTTCCAACAGAGGGAACGACTTAACGACCTAAGCCTAACGACCTACGACCTAAGGTCCCACGACCTAATGAGGCAGGCAAGGCCGAACGACCTATACGCGAACGACCTAAAGTCCAACGACCTACGACCTAAATCCGAGGCGACCTAAATCCGAGGCGACCTAAATCCGAGGCGAACGAAATATGCAGGCCTTGACTTTTCCACACGCGCGAGCTAATGATTCCGAGCGACCTATACCTGGGCAGAGCGACCTAAGCTCAGGAAGTTCACCAAACAACTAAAAATTGGAGTTTTTCGCCAATCCAATCCAAACCAAATGCAAATATACATGCTAAAGTGATGGGGAATCATTCCCAACAGTCCAATATAGTTATAGACTAGAATTGTGAGATAAAAATATTACCTTTGCTCCGAAACCCAATGAAAATGAAGAACAAAGCTTGAAGGCAAATGGAGAAGCAACCACAAGCTTGAATCCGATGTCTTCTTCTTGAATTTGGAGTTGAATGTTGGAGTTGCAATAAAACAAAGACTTTGGAGTTTTAATTTCTCATTCCATTCACAATTTTTGTTGAAGCTTTAGTGTTAGGAAATGAAATGAAGCAATGAAGAAGAAGGGGGGTGGAACTTGGGCCTAATGGGCTAAAAGTCCAAACCAAAGGCTCGAGTGAAAAAGTGGTGAAATTCCACTAACCCCAAACATATCAATGTTTATACTTAGAAGATTGCAAACGACGTTTCGAACTCAATGGAAGTGGTCTCGAGTCCTAATTTGACCGTTTGCAAAAAGTAGCTTCGGACCAAAAATCCGATTAACGATAAAATATCTAAATAAAATATTTAAATATAAAAATCGATAAATATGCGGGTTGTTACAGACTCCCCTCCTTAAAGAAATTGCGTCCTCGCAATATATAAGGTGGAAATAAGAAGTAACAACCATAAAAACATATTAATACTAAAGAAATTTGATATTAGAAGTTCACCTCAAAGAGCGGGAGTAAGCAAGTCCGGATGTGTTCGCTCGATGAATTCTCTGGATTCCCAAGAGCAATCCTTAGGATTTGTGGACCATTGAACCCTCACAAGCGGAACATCTTTATTTCAAAGCCGTTTACCCTCCGAAGCAATAATTCGAATAGGATGCTGCTCATAAGTTAAATTCGGCGAAACTTCAATTTCTTCCACAACAGCAGGCTCAAGAATGGAATCGGAATCCCGAAGGCATTTCCATAATTGAGAAACGTGAAACATGTCGTGCATAGCAGAAAACTGAGCCGGTAATGCAAGGCGACAAGCCATGGAATCTATACGTACGGTGATAGGGAATGGCCCAATATATTGAGGCGCTAATCTTTCCCTATCAACGGGAACGTACAACACCTATCATAGGTGAAACACGAGTAAAATTCTGGACCTAAAACCAGCTTCTCACCGACCTTAAGCCAACAAGAAGGAGATTGGCATAGCATTCCCTAGAGTGCCTCGAAGAATGCCATACCAATACTAGATTGGAAGCTATGATTATAGGAAAATTCAATAAGAGAAATATGATTTTCCCAACTTCCACAAAAATCAAGCACACAACACGAAGAAGGTCTTCCAGAGTTTGGTTCACACGCTCTACTTGTCCATCGGACTGGGGTAATAAGCGGTGCTTAAATTAAGCTTCGTTTCTAAAGCTTTTTGAAGACACTTCCAAAAATCCACTAGTAAACAATGGATCACTATCGCTATCGATAGAAGTAGGAACTCCATGTAATTTAACATCTCCTTTAACAAAGAGTTTGGGCCAAAAGAGGAACGGTTCGGTTAATCCGAACGGGGAATAAAATGGACGGATTTAGTAAGTCTATTTACTATAACCCATAAGTTACCATGACCCGAACGGGAACGGGGAAAGACATCTATAAAATCCATGGGGATTTGGTCTTACTTCCAAATTGGAATTTCTAAAGGTTGCATTAACCCACCAGGCCTTTAGTGTAGGGCCTTGACAAGATGGCGAGTCATACAACACTTAACAAAGTTAGCGATATCAGATTTCATTCACTCCAAATAATAAAGTCGCTTCATATCTACGTACACTTTACTACTTCTAGGATGAATGGTAATTTTGGAACGATGTGAATCTTCTAAAATATATTGACGAAGATCACAAATATTTGGTACGATAAGTCTACCAAACTTTTAAATGTCGCCACGAAAATCAATATCGAAGTCTTTCTAACTTTCAATAATAATTTTATCCCTACAACATTGGCTAAGAAGAGCCAATTCAGAATCTAGCCCTTTGAGCTACAAGAATGCAGTCTAAAAAGAATAAGGAACCTCTAGACTACATAAAACAAGGGATGCATATAAATCGGATTTCGCGATCTCGAATCTCTCAAGTTAATAGAGTCTCGAGATCGTTCCATTCAGATATCACCATAGAAAACAACTACTTGTTGCTTACGACTAGTGCATTGGCAACAAGATTTCCCCTTTCAGGGTGTATATAGAATATCAAGATCATAAGATGCAAGAAATTCGAGCCAATATGGTTGACGCAACTTAATTATGAGAAATAGATATCCCAATGATTTATAATTGAGGTAGAGAACAAATTTCTCCACCAAAGACGATGATGCCAAATATTGAAAGCAAAATCAATAGCCGCGAGTACCAGATCATAAGTGGCATTCCTAGTCTCGATCGGCCTTAAAGATTTAGAAGCAAAAGTGATTGCACGTTCTCTTCGGGAATCACAAGAATAAGAATATTGAAAAGAAGGAATTTTGTCCTCTTTCCCAAAAAGCTAAAACTTTAAAAATCACAATTACCTTTATAGAAAAATTTATATTTTACAAGTCAATTTATTGTGTCTGA
This sequence comes from Allium cepa, assembly GCA_030765085.1. Taxonomy (NCBI): domain Eukaryota; kingdom Viridiplantae; phylum Streptophyta; class Magnoliopsida; order Asparagales; family Amaryllidaceae; genus Allium; species Allium cepa. Next base: position 870,095,936 of record CM060929.1, on the reverse strand, counting down.
TTGTCTCATCAAAGCGTTTAGGAAATCCCTATCGATAGCATTGATCAAGTGCATCGACCAGAAATCTTAAAACACTAAATGGGCAATACAACACAAAATTACCTTTTTATAGGAATTTAAAATATCTTCTTAAAAGATTTGTAAAATTTTAAATTTCTATTTTCATCCAAAATTAATAAATACAAGATTGGAATTATTGAGATATCCATAGAATACTTGATTTATAAAATGGATGAAATAAACTGGATAAACTGAATGACACAATATGTCATTCATATAAATCATAATGAGTGCAGAATGCGGTATGTGGAAGGCTAACTTCCGCAACTCGTAGTGATTGAAATTCGGTGGCAAGGTCAAACTGGAAAGACCTTAACACCACTCAAAAAGGCTGCTTAGGTGATAATCCTAAGACAAACTCAAAAATACCAGAAAATTCTCAACCGATATGAATGAGAGAGATATCTCTTTATTCAACATGTGAGCTTAAAGAATAAAATGATGCCATCGATTTGAAATCGAAATCACAAAGGAAAAATATGAATCTGCTTAACAGATTGAAAATGTCGAAAAAGGAATTGTCCATTCGGAACAATTGGATATGGGCTTCAAAGTGATTAAGCCAATCCTTTCACGCAAATCAATTCCGAAACCTAAGCAATGCACAATATGCAAATCGGTTCGGAAAGAAAAATCACATGTAATAATTTCGACATCAATAATAAGCAAATTGAGTGTTGCGAATCCTCTGATTCGGATTCACAATCCTCAAAGAAGTCATCAAGCCCAAAATATAAAAATAAAGAGAATCAACAAGTTCTTCTGATAAATAAAAATGATGAGGGAAACTCATATCAAAAAGAACTCGAACCGGATAATCGCAAACAAATGAAATCAAGGATTAAATAAGGAATACCTTGACCCAGAGAAGTTTCCTTAGAAGCTTTTAGCTTTCCTTCTCTCTTACTAGGTCGTGTGGGACATGTAGACAAGTAATGGCCCGAGCCCTTGCAATAGCGGCAATAGAGGGGTTCCGGGCACTTAGTTACATAATGGTCTGAGGAACCACAATTGTAGCATCGTTTACGACTAGAGGTAGATGGCTTGGCTACCGAAGTTTCTGGTCCCACCTTCTTCTTACTTAGAAGTATGGGGCAGACAGAAATATGATGACTGGAATCTTTGCAGTAACGACAAAGGAGTGGTTCCGGACACTCCTTCGCATAGTGGTCCCGAGAACCACAGTTATAGCATTTTCCACAATTAAGGATTGGAGTCTTTGCTCCAAAAATAGGTTGCTTCACCTTCTTATCGGGATGAGGGCTTTTGAATTTAATACGCCTCTTCTTGGAAATCCCAATATCATTATCAATCCCTTTATCAGCCTCTTTTTCTTGTAGCGTGATATCTACAAGTTGGTCGAAAGTAACTTCTAGTTTCAGAGGTAAAACAATTTCGGGGTTCTTACTCAAAGCACAGATAAACTCTTGATTCTTAACAAGATCCAAAAGTTGTTGGGCAGACATGAATGCGCCATCCAGAGAAGGGCTTCTGGATTGACCAGTGCTAGGACTGCTAGAACTAACCATTTCTCTTCCTTAAGAAAGAAAGAAGGAAGAAGAAGAAGGTTATTCACAAAATGAATATCAAGCAATCTTGATAGATAAAACAAGGAATCATAAAGAAAATAGGATGAATCGGTACGAAGGCTCGAATTAAATCCTAAGGCACAACTCCTAAGAAAGACTTAGGACATGATCCTTGTTAGATTATTCTACAATGTTCCGAAGTTTGGCTCTGATACCAAGCTGTGGCGCCCCACCTCTATACCCACGCTAGCCAAGAACACTACGGTGTAGTGCTGTCAACTAGCGCGGAGAATAAGGCTGTTGAGGAGCGACCATCCGTGTAATTTCTTATCACACGGTGGCTATAAAATGATCTTCGGAAAAAATATAGAAGTAAGCATAACATGCAAATCAATCACAGATATCCATATCACAAAGGCGGAAAGAGATATGAATATATATATCACATAAAAGTGTACATCAGAGTAGTGATCTAAAAAGATCCACGATAATACAAAAGAATAGCAACGCGTGCTATACAAAAGAATACAACTATGAGTCTATATCTCAAGTGTAAACAACAAAAGCTGCTAATCTAAACAAGTAGCCAAAAGTCTGAGTAGTGAATCATTGGGGGAGGAGTCAAGCAGTAGCACCTGTAACATCTCGGCCTGACCCGAGTATTATTTATAAGAAAATAATAAACGGATCAGTCTAGCTATAAATATCAGATGACATGATATAAAATAAAAGATATGGCATAAACATAAAATATCCATACTGACATACTACTATAAGTATGCAATTAATGATCAACAGGAGATCAACCGATAAGAGATAAATCAATATCACAAGAATCTTCTCAAAGATCCAAAGAGGGCATCATACCCAAAACTTGTACTCATGACAAGTCAAAGAGATAAATTCCAGAAATCAACACAAGAAATCCAGAAATCATAAAAAGGGAAAGAGGCCTATCACATGACGGTCCGAAGACCATGGGGAGCTACCCCACATGTGTGAATGGAATCACACAGATTGAGGTCAAGACTAACCAAAAAGCAGAAAGGTATGTGTGAATGGAATCACATAAGTGGTGTCTAGTCTAACCTTGCAATGAAAGAGACATCGCGCAATTGCTAGTCTAATTCATAAAGCGATCATCAAGATCAACGAGAAGTGTCAATTACACTAAGCTAGTAAATATAGAAGTTTAGCTTCATGTCCCATAACCACTTGCTTAACTTAAATATTTACGAACAAACTATAAATCTTCACTAATAAATTTGTCACAAGAGGTTCAATCGAACAAGTCCAAGAATTAACCGACGAAGTGAACGCAAGCGTTTCATACCACTTGTTTTACTAAGTCGTTTAATTAGATTTCTCATCCGAGTGAGGTAAAGGCTTGTATATACTAATAGATTGGAAAACGGTTTAAGAAAAGAGCTTTGTTATTAAAAATAGAGTTGAAATTGTTTGTTAAAAGAGTTTTGATATTTACTACTAGTATTGAAACCTTTATATTATAAAGTGACAAAACACAGAAGCAATTGTAGAAACAATCAGTCACAAAAATCGCATACGGAGATGTGAATAAAATCCAAGGAAATCAGCTCAATGTTTTTCAGATAAGATCCCCTACGGAGGGGGGGTCCAGGGGGGGTGGCAACCCCCCCAAGGTGGGGGTGCGGGGGCAACGCCACCGCTTACGGGGTTCGACCTGCCCGGTCAGGTCGCGGGGGTCCAGGGGGCAGCGCCCCGACAAAAACGGTACGACCTAGTGAGGACAAAATGAGGTCTAACGACCTAAGGGGAATAGGGTTGAGCGACCTAATGGTTGCGACCTAGGGGTCTAAGGAGTCAACCGACCTAACTGGAGCAACCCTGTGGTCATGCGACCTAACTGAAATGGCCAAGCGACCTAACAATAGAACAGGTCAAGCGACCTAACGTTTTAAGGCCGAGCGACCTAATTAAACTCGCGACTTAATGGTGTGAAAGGCGTGCGACCTAACATGTTACGACCTAAGGGGGGTGCGCGACCTAACAAGGTTCACGACCTAACGGAGACGAGGTCATGCGACCTAAAGTGGTTGGCGACCTAAAGGTGTTCGCGACCTAATAGGGTTCGCGACCTAAAGGTGCACGACCTAAGGTCTTTCGACCTAGGGGTATATAGGTAACACGACCTAAAGGTGTCGTGACCTAAGGGGCCAAGAGACCTAGTGGGTCATACGACCTAAAGGAAATAGGGTCCAACGACCTAAGGAAAACAAGGTCCAACGACCTAAAGGAGTATGCGACCTAAAGAAGTGCGCGAGCTAAATGAAGGCGGAACAACTCAAGGTCTAACGACCTAGGGGGGGCGACCTAAGGTCTAACGACCTAAGACCGAGGAGACGTTTCCAACAGAGGGAACGACTTAACGACCTAAGCCTAACGACCTACGACCTAAGGTCCCACGACCTAATGAGGCAGGCAAGGCCGAACGACCTATACGCGAACGACCTAAAGTCCAACGACCTACGACCTAAATCCGAGGCGACCTAAATCCGAGGCGACCTAAATCCGAGGCGAACGAAATATGCAGGCCTTGACTTTTCCACACGCGCGAGCTAATGATTCCGAGCGACCTATACCTGGGCAGAGCGACCTAAGCTCAAGAAGTTCACCAAACAACTAAAAATTGGAGTTTTTCGCCAATCCAATCCAAACCAAATGCAAATATACATGCTAAAGTGATGGGGAATCATTTCCAACAGTCCAATATAGTTATAGACTAGAATTGTGAGATAAAAATCTCACCTTTGCTCCAAAACCCAATGAAAATGAAGAACAAAGCTTGAAGGCAAATGGAGAAGCAACCACAAGCTTGAATCCGATGTCTTCTTCTTGAATTTGGAGTTGAATGTTGGAGTTGCAATAAAACAAAGACTTTGGAGTTTTAATTTCTCATTCCATTCACCATTTTTGTTGAAGCTTTAGTGTTAGGAAATGAAATGAAGCAATGAAGAAGAAGGGGGGTGGAACTTGGGCCTAATGGGCTAAAAGTCCAAACCAAAGGCTCTAGTGAAAAAGTGGTGAAATTCCACTAACCCCAAACATATCAATGTTTATACTTAGAAGATTGCAAACGACGTTTCGAACTCAATGGAAGTGGTCTCGAGTCCTAATTTGACCGTTTGCAAAAAGTAGCTTCGGACCAAAAATCCGATTAACGATAAAATATTTAAATAAAATATTTAAATATAAAAATCGATAAATATGCGGGTTGTTACATAAACAATAAATTTTAAAACTATATAAATTTCATTTAAAATATTTATTTGAAAATTTCATTTGAAATTAATTTTTCTTTAATTTTTAATACTTCTCAAACCCCTTTGCAAACAATTATTTACATTATTACTTCTATTTACAAAGACTATTGAAAATATTAAATCCAAAATTTATGAAATTTTTAATTTATCTCAAGATACCTTTCAAATATTATCAATAAATTAAGAATCATTTTCTTTAAAGATGTTTTATTTAATTTATAACTTCAAAAATATTTATAACACTAAAATTTTATATAAAACAATGTAGTATACAAATAAGCAATATTTAAAAGATTTATTCAAAAAGGAAAGGAAGGTAGATTCCGAAAACGGAATATAGGTGAAAAATGAAGCTGAGCAGATGAGGTAGATTCAAAAGAATAGAATCGGGCACGAATAATCTATTTCAAACCATAAGAATTTTAATTTCAAATATTAATACAAAATTTCTTTGTTGGGAAAAATACTTTTATAATAAGTACCTTTATAATAATACGTTTATATCGAAATAAATCTTTCTTTCGAAAATATTTTTATAACTCGATGTTTTAACAAGTTTATCCTCGTTCTTGCAGATTCTGGCCAAGCGTTGATCAGGCGCAAAGCTAGAATTCTTCAAGTACTTAGTAGACCTGTTTCAACACCCAGTGAAAATACTTGAAAAACCTTTTTAAAAACAGAGATGGAAAGTACAACCCAAAAAAACAACCAAACCAAAATCTTTGTCCGACCATGGTTCGCAGATACACAATGGTTACGCCTGGGTCTCCCAGGAAACAATCCATATCCGTAAGCTTTCTCAGCCCTGCGAGTTACGCCATGATGACTAGTAGAGTGCAGGATACACAATGGTTACGCCTGGATCCCCCAGGAAACAATCCGTACCCCTAGGCAAGACTCAGCCAGGCACTTGCGCTACTATTCGCGACCTACGCAGATTGCAGGATACACAATGGTTACGCCTGGATCCCCCAGGAAACCATCCGTACCCCTAGGCAAGACTCAGCCAGGCAGTTGCGCTATGCTGTCACGAGAGAAAAAAAACCATGGGTTACGCCACGGTGGGAAACGCTCGAGTATTACATCCGGAAAACCGAAAATCAGAGAGAATAATATCGATAGAATGAATCCACGATGTGGCCACAAAGCTGATATCAAGCAGAAGGCACTTTCCATATCTTTACTTCGAAAATATATATCATATAGTACCTTTTCAAATACTTTCAAATATCATACTTATATAAAATCTATATATATATATATATATATATATATATATATATATATATATAAGATTCCATTTTCAAATCGAATACTTTCCAAATCAATAGTATATCAAATCATACTTATATAGACTTCGATTTATAAAAAAAATTCTCTTTCCAAATTGAGTACCTTTCAAATCAATAGATTTCAAATCACTTCATGCTTATACAAATCCATTTTATATAAGTTCGACCACTCCCAAATCAAGTGCTTGACAATATAAGGTTCTCAATTTCAAATCATTTCAATATCAATTCAGTTTCAAAATCATATAGGATTTCACCAAATTTTCTTCCAAATTAAGTATCTAAATTTCAAAGTTCCCAAAATAATAGGTTTAGAAAATTATCCCAGTTTCCAAATTAAAATAATTCAAGTCAAACAAATTCATTTCCAAAATCACCATATAAGTACTGGTTTTTAATTTCAATTTAATTTCAAAACCAAATATTTTCTCAAAATCAATTATACTCAAAATGGTTTCCAAATTTATAATCATCACTTTAAAACTTTTAAACTATCTATTTCTATTAGAAATATCCAATTTACCTTTCTGAAAACCATTATTTGAAATTAAATTTTTTTTTTCCAAAACATTTCAAAACTAAATTCCATATTAGTATAATTAAAAATAGTCATATTCACTTACTTAACAAAAGGTTTCAAACTTACTTAAGTCATACTCTTCAAAACTAAACTTATATGCTTTATCAAAAATTTTATACTTTTCGAAATTTCTTAGTTTAAAACTTTTAAACCTTTATTTGGAAGTGCTCGAACCTTCAAAATAGTCGATGAAATCAAATTTCAAATCTAAGAGTTGGAAATCAATTTTTTTTTATAAATAGAGTTATTACTAGTCAAATTGAAAACTCGAGGACTGAACACCGGTCTCACTTTAAATTGTTTCAAATATATACATATATCTTTCGAAAATATCAAATTATACTTCGGAATTTGAAATCAAAACGGTTTTACAAAATCACTCGCATAGCGAAGCTATTAAAGTGGCCTCTCCCCCACTCTGAAACTCGAAAATCAATGTCGATGATGCGTGCACTCATCACCAAAATTATTCTCCAGCGACATAAGTGAGTTCTGGACTTCTATTTTCTTGAAAACTTCTTTGAAATTTCTTCAAAATTATTGGAATTCATTTGAACCCATTTGAAACATTTCTTGTTCGGAAAAATACTTTTAAATCGTATTATTTTTATATATTTTCCCAAAATCTTAAAACCAATTTCAAAATATCGGAATTCAATTCTCGAATTTCAAATTTAACCCTTCAGTTATAAATCCTTTTTATATAAATCACTTTCTTATAAATTTTCAAAATTTCCAATCCTTTCAAAACTTTTATATATAGAATAACATTTCTTATTCGTTTTATATATAGGTATATAATCCTTATCGAAAAAAATTTCACTTTTATATTTAGAATAAAATTATAGTTATCAAAATAAAAATTTCGTATAAAACAATTTTAAAATACAACAAACTCGATTTTCAAAGGATGATTCAAGAATTGATTTCAAAACAAAGATAGAGATTTAATTTAGAGGAACTCTAATCAATAGAATCCTGATTCGAAGATAGGCTCAAACAAAGTTGAGAAAATCAAATTACAAAATAGAAGATGGATATACTTCTATAAATCTCGGGCGACCTTAACCGGGTCAACCGTGACTTCAGGAATATAATTGATGCGGAATTCTAAAGCAAATCGACATTCGATTGCCAGAGATAGAATTCGGCATACCAAGATATAGTAGCATCGTAAACCGAGGATACAGAAATCTCCGGTGAATCAATGCCAATTGTAAAGGAGTTTTCACCACCTTTACAATTCATTCCGTGGAGTTATGGGATACTCCAGAATCAAACGAATATAAATAGGGAGAGACAAGAATGAATTTCGAAACCGAGGGACATTCCCAAATTCAAAGGAAATCAAGTCAAAAAGAAGGGATTCAACTCGAACGAAAGTGATTCTGTAAATGAATTTACCATATATGCTAGATTTTGCCTAAAGCCAAAGATCTGATACCAACTGTAACGACCCGCTATTTTGGACCATTCAAATCGACAATAAAACCGTACATGTCCGACTTGAATAATTCAAAATACCGAATTATTAATAAAATTTGGCAAAACTTAAAATATACAGTAAATAAATCAATCATACATCACTTACACAGAGTAATACAATGCATCAGAATAGATAAAGAATAGTAGTTCATGAAGCTACTATATACCTTAGAGTTAGAATAAAATACAACCGAATAGTTCAAATGCCATGAAGTCTCCAATGCAACAGATGGCTTCTCTGAACCTATCAACTGGATGACTGAAGGGATAGATAGTTGGATCTTCAAGCAAAGCTCCAACTTCGAAGATGACTCTCAAATGCTGTATCTCTCAGTCTGACCCGAGCGTAAAGCAAAACACAAAACACTCGAGTCAGGATTAACATTCTTATATCTATAAATCTAACTCAAGTGAAATATCAACTGAAATATAATTAACTTAGAGGATGTTTGGGATAACCATCCTCTAAGGGTCCATGGAACTATCTAAAAGATAGAAATATACACTATAACACCGTAGTCTTTTCAACTTAATTTATACTTCAAAACCAAATATCATTTTCACTTCAAATATCTCTATACTTCCCAAATAGTATTTTTATATATTAAATAATTTGTACAGTAAAGAAATTTCAATTCCCTCAACTTAACAAATCGTTTAACATCAACCCGACCACCCCATTTAAATCTATTTCAATCTCAATTTATTAATTTAAATTCAACTCATTTTCTAAAATAACCACTTCAATTTTATCGATCTCAAATTCGGATTTGAAATCACAAAATACCCTTTATATTCAATATATTTCAAAACTTTAAGTATTCAACGTTTCAAGCTAACTTTTTAATCAATTTAGTTTCTAAATAATAAATTCAACTATACTGATTTCAAATACATATCCGAATCTCAAAATAAACCATTTAAATCCCAATATAGTTCAAAGCTTTAATATTTAATTAAATATACAATTTAATAGTTCCATATAGATCTCGATTTAACCTCATTATTATCTAGTCTTAAAATATCCCTCATTAGATACAATATCATTTAAGTAACCTTAAATTACATTTTACTCAATATTTTCTTTAATTTGTTTAAACGTGAAATATTCATTAAATCACTTAAATAAAAATCCAGTTACAAAATCATACCCTTAAATTTCCCATTCAATAATTTCAAATTGATTTAATTGAATAAATCCTTATTTAAATACCATTTAGATAAACACACATTTATCTCCCAATCTTAGTAAATTGCAGAATACTTTTTGGAATAAAATTTACATAAATATTTAACATAATTTATGTATTAAATCAAATTTTGACTAAATTAAATATTATTAAATCTATATATCATTACCCTTTATATATAAAATTTTTTAAGGATTAACATTTAATAAGACCATATATTTCTTTCCAAAACAATGAATTAAATTTCAAAATATTTATATATATGGACCAACGATGTCTGTATATATTTCTTATCATATGGTCAAGTGTTACAGATATTTATCATTTCAATCCGTACACTAAATGTATACGGGTGGATAGCATTTCAACCCGTAATCCCAATTCAATTAAATGAAAATCGCTTGGGTTTATCATTTCAACCCATAACGATTTTCTCCTATTCTAAAGTCTGTTCGGGTATGTATCATTTCAACCCATAGTGATTTCTATACTAACAGGGAACTTGTAGAGTGATAACAGATATGTAAATAATAATAACAATAGGCATATATCATCAAAATAAATATATAAACAATAGGATATAGTGTCATATCCCATAAGTGAATAGTTACAGATAATAGCATATATAACAATTTAAATAACTACAGCCTCATATTTCAATTTTCGTCTCAATTGAAATCAAATTTAGTAAATAAAAGAATGTTAATCGTGAGTGATTTCTCACCTTTCGAGGCCAGAGAAAAATAAGGGAGTTATGAAATCCAAATCCGAATTCCAAAACAAAGCTAGATGGACACGGTTCAATGATCAAAGCTGATAATAGGATTAGACGAATTCAAATCAGAATTGGATCAAGGAAGATAAATAGGATAAGTGAGCTTATACAACTAGCCAACATATGCAGACACAGTTTATAAAATATGCAACAAAATATGCATGCCTCGGTTAATATATATACATAGGTGTGCAGACCGACTATATTAATATAACCATATATATATATACTATATAACATTTCCTCTACCAATTTGTATATGACTATACATATGACTATACTTGAAATCAAAATACACATCCCTTAAAAAAAATCCAACGTATATCAGTCAGTGCAAACAACCTTAAGGCTGACATGAAATAAACTTTTGAAAGCATATACTGTTGAAATTATAAAATATTGATATAACTTATACTGTAAAACTACCATAGAAAATTTATATATATACCTACATTTAAATATAACTTATGTAAATTGTTGAAAATAAAATAAAATATAGTATGGTAGACTCTAAAATACTAAAACAATCATAAAAATATATATTGTAAATTGACCTATCAAACTTGTACCCACCAATTTTATATAATATATATACCAAAACAGTAACGAAAATTGAAATACTATATTTTATATATCTAACATATGAAAGCTAATAAAATAACATATTTTATTATAGTTGAAACTATTATAACCAAATATATAAAACATATAAAAATACGTATATTAATAGAAGGCTGCCAAACTTATACCATATATACCGTAAGCTATCAATAGTAAAATAAAACGCGTATATATATATATTTAACTTATCAACTAGTTAGTAAAACATACGTATCTAAAAGCCGTACGATAACTATATGCTAACAAAAGTCAAAAACTATATACCGTAAAATCTTAAAATAATATACATAATACAGTATAAATATATACTAACCTTTATATAAGAATAGAAGTTAAATATTTATATACACGTTTATAAATATAACAATTATCATATATATACTATTATGAAATATATTATTATTTTTAAAGTTCAACTGTTAGGGAATTCAAAATCCCCATAGTTGCAGTAAACATATAAAACAAAACTTATGCACAATCTATATTGTTCTTAATATATAAAAGAGACTTATATCAAATAAAATGCGTACTTACTTTTAAAAACCAGAGGGGAAATGTTTGGCCAACTAATGCATGCGGCCATGGGGAGGAGGCAGGCCAAGGAAAAGAGAGAGTTCATGCTCAGGTTTGGAAGAAATAAGAAAAGATGGAGGGGAGATGAGAACAGGCGATTTTTAAAGGAAGAATGCATGCGTGTTTCAAGCAACATGACATAGCGAAGGGCATTCTTCAGGAAACAGAGAAAATGCTAGTTTCTTAAATATAAAGGTAGGTCTGCATCTGATATGTGAACGTGCTATATGACTTTATATAATATTTACAAAGCTCTCTCCTCTTTTAATATTAATTTGAGGGCAACGAATAGCCTACAGAGAGAAAAGAAGATGCAATCTATGCTATACTATATATATATTCCTAGAAACACGGAAACGAAGAGGTAAAAGAGGGAAGAGAAAGAGGCGTATAAATGAATGGTAAATAAATTTAGATTTCAAATGAAATAAATGGAACAGCAGAGATTAAAGTATGGATGTAAATCCTAGAATAATAAAAAGCAACGGTTATATGTTGATTAAGAAAAATAATTAAAACAATTAATGGCTTAAATGGGGCAGCATGTTTCAAATTTTTGAAATGCAAAAGAAACGTACACTATAAATATAAAGTTTTCAAAAGCAAAAGAAACGTAAAGCTGTCCATTAATTCATCAAAACGTTATTTAAGTAATAAATTGAAATGAAAAAAAAAGTAATTGTAACGGTCAATAGTTGATTTAGCTATACACGTAAAGCAATAAATTTTTGTTTGTTTGTACAACACATAATGAGTTTTGAAAGTCAAGGATATAAAAATGGATAAAAGGAAATAAATTAGGAAATTTTCTGAGCAATAGCTTTCCAAGGAAAGGTAGGCTTACATTATATATACGTGCTGAGATGATTAGGCATGTTCAAAAATTTTGAAGCAAATGAAGGAATTGGAAATAAATATAAAATGAAAGAAATTTGAAAAGTCCGTAGCTATGATTTAGCCAAAATTTATTAAAGCCATTTACTAGGAAGGTTGGAACCGAAATAATAGGGAGAGGAAGGCACATTAAATTTGATGACAAAGTTGTGTTCGGATCTATAAGCAAGTGGTTTATATATTATAGGCCTTATGAAAGCGAGGGAAGGAACGGATGCTACTAGCTTGATGATTTGAGATTCTTTCAAGCGTTAAAAACAAAAATAAAGAGAGACCAGAATAAACGCACCACCATAAATATAAATATACGCTTCAATTGCAAAAGAAACGTATAGAGAAAATTATGGGTAGTGGGAAAGGTAAAGTCAGTGCACGAAACTACAAGGAATAATAAAAGCAAGGTCGATGATCTCAAATTTATTAATGGTTACGAATGGAAAAGTCTACCTGAATTGGAAAAGTATTAAGCAATAGAAATCTTTAATGGTAGTAAAAAAAAACCATTACGCACTGATTCAGAAATCAATTAAAGCAATTAATAGCTTGAATTGGACAGCACGTTTTCTCAATTAAATAAACTTCCATAAAATTATTTGAAAATTTACAATCTGCTATATTTAAATATACGTATTCTAAATATATAAACATTTTATTTAAAAATTCAATTATTATAAGATTTCACAAATATTCAATTAAATACGTTATAGAATCAATTAAAATTGTTAAAATTTTCCGGGTCGTTACAGGTTGTTTGGGCAAGAATACTTTAAAATTGTTTGGATGTATGAATAATCTATTTAGTTTCGTCTACGACTGTTGAGTAAATGGTGCACTTGGTAGTTTATTCTTCATTCTGTACAGTTTAAAATTTTGAACCGGAACAACTATTTGTTTTGTTGATATGAATAGATAATTGATTTGTGTTGATTTGTATGATGATTGTATATAGGTTGCAAGTGATTGTTGTATGCATTGATTGTTCGTTGATGGTTGAAAACAACCTTAAATATTTCATTTTATATAATTATTAACTCTTTTTAGATTGTATAAGTGAAACACAAGTTATGGAAGCAATTGCTACTGCTTTTGGTTTCATAAAATAATCGTTAATTGCCCGAAAAATAGGTACGTTCTCGGATTATGGTTTTATAGTGCTATTATATTTTTCCCATGTTGGGATATATTTTATTTTGGAAGATATTGTGATATTTTGTTATATTTGATATTATATTTTCTCTCGAGCCTCTCCGTACAAGGAGACTTTGCCGAAATTTTTCTTAAATTTGGACTTAGATAAATTTTGAAAAATGTTTTCCAAATTTTATTAATTTGAGTATAAAAATTGTAACAACCCGATATTTTCAGCCATTCGCATCCACACATGCCGGACCTGAATTGCTCAAAATACCACATTGTAAATAAACTTCGAGCAAATGAAATCAAATACACAGAATCACAGGCACAGAACAATCAGAATAACTCGAAGCGGAATATAAAAATAACATAGTAGTTCATGAAGCTAGTATAATAGAGTCTCAAACCAAATACATAATACAGTCTAAAAACAACATAATAGAAATCCCAAATGCATAGTAGTTCACTAATACATGAGATAAACTAGAATAACTGAAATAGAAGTATATATAAATGTAGATAAGCAGAAACTCTAACAAAGACCAGCTCCAGAAAGAGAATCTGAAGCTGTGGATACTCAGGCTGACCCGAGCGTAAAGTAAAACACAAAACACTCGAGTCAGGACATATATACTTATATAATGTAAACCAACTCAAGTGAACTGTAGTAGAAATGCACAATAACTTAAAGGATGCTTGGGAGCATCCATCCTTTAAGAATCATTTAAACAATAAATTAAATACATCCCGTGGTTAAAATTTCAAAATGGTATTCTATACTTCGAAATCAAATATCATTTAACAATTCAATATCATTCAAAAATCCATTTCAAAATATCAAATATCATATCTTCCCACCACATTCATTTATTTAAAATACCATTTCAACACACATTCAAATAGTTTATATTTCAAAACAAATTACTTCATTTTAAATCATAAAATGAAGTTATTATATTTAATAATTAAATTATTAAATTTCCAAAATTTTAAGCTTCCAAAGATCATTCATTCACTTAAGCTTACCAAAACAGTGAAAATTCACCTTTCGTAGCATTTAGAAAAATGCTACGAAAAGTCACATTCAAAACAGTTCAATTTAACAAAAGACAGCATTTAAGAATGCTTAATTGGTTACATTAATTTTAAAGAAATTTAGTTAAATTCGAAAATTATAGCACTTACAAAAATGCTATAACAGCCTTTAATTAAATTTAGCCATTTAGTTCTTTATTATCAACTACAGCATTTACAAATGTTGTAAATCATTTACATTAGAAATAATAGCATTTCAAAAGATGCAGTTAATTAACTTCAAATATTCAATATAATTTCACAAACAATTATATTTTTATTTAAATCATTTTTAGCATATCAAATCACATATTTTCACTTTTAAAATCATCATTTTATTTTCCTTAAATTCATAATTTTATAAAGTTAAATTTCCATTCAAAAACCAATATTTAATAGTAATTCACTTATTAAATTCGAACACTAAATTTAAATTCATTAAATTAAATTTTAACTTAAATTTAAGTTTAAATTTCAAATATAACTTAATTTTATTTTTTATTTACTTAACTTGAAATTCACATTTAAGCCAAATTCACAAATTTCGAATTTTAGTTATATTTCAAAATTTCAACTTAAATATTCATTCATTTCATATTTTAACTTTATTCAAAAATCATTAATATTTTATAAAATCATTTAAATTAACTTTAATCCAAATTATCATGAATTTATCATGTTACATATTTAATTTAAATTCTAATTCTCACCAAATTAAAATTTCCCAAAATAACTTACATTTCAAATTTTCTAACCTCCATAATTTATTTAACTTAAAAATTTTCAGAAAATCAATAATACTTTACAAAAATCATTTTTAATCAAATTTAAATCAAAATATTATAATAATTGCATTTCTAAAATAATTTAAATTTTTTAGAAAAACAAATTTTAACTACGGGTCTGTATTTCATTTCTAGCCTAGGTAAAGGGATACGGGTAATATATCATTTCAACTCGTAATTTACAAAGAAAATCCAGGTTTTATCATTTCAAACCCGTAATCCCTAGTAAATGAAATAATTTGAAAATCGTTCAGGCCTATCATTTCAGCCCATAACAATTTTCCCCTATTCTAAAGTCCGTTCGGGTATGTATCATTTCAACCCATAGTGATTCTAATCTAAAGAGAACTTGAAGTGTGATAAACTGATATAAATAACAGAACATCATAATATAACGGTAATATATGATATAAAAGGTGTTTAAGCATGGGTGAACATCATATAATCATAGCATAGCAGATATAATATGGTTATGCATTATACAGATTCACAAGTGGTATATTTACTAGTTATATAGGTATAATGTCTGGTGAGAATAACTCACTGGTTTGAGCTGGAGACACAACAATCGAATGCAAAAAAAGGAATCCACACAGGCATGATGGCACGACACAGAGATGAGTAGGAGAGCCAAAGTATCAATTCCCTTGAATACAAGTCAAACAAAAACAATACAATACACATAAGCTTTCAAATTCAAATACGATAAACTTAGCTAGAAATAACTGCACAAATCAAAGCAGAATTGCTTTGCACTTGCTTCCATCATTCCTAGGGTTTTGCCATAGGGGAAGTACAAGGCTAAATGAGGGTTTTTGGATCAGGTTTGGGTTGGATATGGTCGGCCTAACAAGTTTGAAGGTGGTGCAAAAGTGTGGAGGTGGGAAAACAACACAACAATCAACATACACATGGTTTTCAAGGCACTATATGGCTCGGCCGTGGCCACTATGGGCACGGCCTTCACTAGACCAGACAAGGGGTGATGTGGCAGAGTGTTCAGGTGGAGCTGGAGCTGGAGATGGTGGCGGCTATGGGGTGTTGAAGTGGTGTATTCATGGTAGTGCTCGGCTATGATAAGTGTACGGAGTTTTTGGTGAATTTTGGTGTGGGATCATCAACAAGGGTTTCGGCATAGGGCTGGCCAGAGAGGAGGTGGTGACGGTAATGTGCATAGGTGGTGGTGGAGGCGGTATGGCAGGTAGTGGACGTGGCCGAACCTAAAGATGAAGAAGAACAAGTGCAAAACATTATCAAAAAAAAAGTAAACAAAAAAAGGAAAGAAGTTTACCAATTTTTTTCTCTAGCAAAGGGGCCGAAATTTTTTCTTCAGGAATGAAAAAACGAATCTATGTAAATGAGGAAAGTGATGTGCGGCAGAAAGATGTGAGGAGTTATGGCTAATTGATGAAAAGTTAGGTTAAAATGTGAAAATGTGGAATATAAAAGACCTTAGGAAAATCAAAAGGCACAAACCCTTTCAAATATCTTTTATTTTTTTAATAAGTTTAAATAACTGAAAATAGTTATAAATTCAGTTTAAATTCGAAAATATAACAAAAATATAAAATATAGATAAATAATTATTAATTATATATAATTAAAATAAGAAAATAGCACAAAAATGAAAACTAGTCAAGAAAATTTGAAAATAAATGGAATCAACTTTGGGAAAATTTTACGTACTTGAAAAATATTTATAAATAAAGATAAGAACACAAAATAAAAATGCATTCACAAAAATAAATAAATAAATTTTAATTAAATATAATTTAAATGAATAAAATAGTAGAAAAATAGAAACCAGCCTTTAAAAATAGGAAATAAATGCAATAAATTTTGAAAAACTTTTATTATCACTTTAAAATATTTTGAAATGAAATCTTACAAATAAAAAAAAATTTAAATAGTTTCAAAATAAAATAAAGTCAAATTTAAATTATATTCAAAAATCTAGGGTTGTTACAAAAATATTTAATGGTTATAAATTGGTATATTTTATTTAAATTAATTAATTTTGTAAATTTAATTGTTTATAAATTTAATATTTTGATATGATGTATTATTTATTTAAAGTATTTAATTCTTTCTTTTCCCTGCTTTTTCCTTTTCGGGGATGAAAAGTTTTGAATCGGGGAGAGTGTAACGACCCGTAAATTTCAATTGTTAAAATTGGTTAAATTAATAAGATTTTGTAATTAAATTTAGAAAGAAATAAAAATCTTATAATTTATATTGAAACAAATTTAAAAATGAAATGTAGCAATGGTAACTAAAATTAATTTTTGACAATTGGAGTGAAATCCCAATAAAGAAATAGTGTTAATTGTTGCACTTGGGTATAAAATTAAAAATAAGTAAATTAAAGTAAGCATTTAATTAACTAATGTAATAATATACTGATTAATAATAACTGAATGTAAATTAAAGGTAATAATGTTAATGCAAGGTAAAAAATGCTAATTAAAGTTAATAATAAATGAAGGGATGGAAATTCCAATTAATGAAAATAAATTTAAATGTTATACTTGAGTATGAATTGAACATAAGTGAATAAATGAAATATTCGATTTACCAAGGAAATAATAGATAGTCAATGGAAATTGAATGAAATCAGTATTATGAAAATAAATGGTAACATTGATTTGTAAGTAATAAAAGCTTATTAATGTAAGAAAACAAAGGCAAACATTAAAGTTATAAATGTTATAATAAAAAATAAAAAGGCCATTATGTAAAGATTTGGCATATGAAAATGGTAACGTTTTGTGTGTAAATAGTGGAGTCAATATTATGTAGGCAACTATGATAATTAGTTAGAAATAATAAACCCTAGTGTATTGTAAAGTTAATGGTAACGTCTGTTATAATAAATTGGTCTACTAACTCAAAATAGGAAATCAATCAATTTATTGGGACTAATTAATTGGTATTCAAATTTATAATAAATGTGTTTATTGTAAGAAATTGAAATTAGATACTACGGTAAACTGGAATTTAGATGAAATTGGAAATAATTTCAATTCTATTTATACTATGACAATTGGTTGATTTAAAGAATGAAAATTGAGGTTTATTAATCTTATTGAAATTTGAAATTCAGTGATTGGATTAATTGCAAATGAATGAAATTAAATATTTATTTATTACGTTAATTGAAAATTAAGTTGACATTGGAGAATACTAATGAAATAGGTCATGAGTCCAATGTTAATTTCATCCATTGACATCAATGAATTAAATAATAGAATGAAAAGTAAATTAAATAAAATTATTGGAAATTTAATTTGTAATTTTGAATTTAATGAAATTGAGGTTAATACTGAAATTGATAAATTAATCAACTCTAAATTGACATTTAAATTTGTTTAAATCATTGGAAATGATTGAGAAATAAAAAATGACGGAATTTGTCAATTAAAGAATTGAAATTGAAATTTTGATTTAACTAGTTAATTTATTAATTTAATTAATGTGAAAATAGCCATTTTAGCCACTGACTCGGATTTCGATGAAACCAGTTTCATCTGATCCGTAACGGTGAATTATTATAGGATTTCAAGTTTCATAACGATCGGGCTTGTCGTTTGATCATATGGGCTCAAAACACCTTGAAATCAATTTAATCGAAATCAATTTAACTAAAATCAATTGAAATCAAATTGAAATAATTTGATTTTAGCATAACTTCTTCATACGATGGAATTTGGACTTACAACCAGTTCCATTGCTTTTAAAATATTTTAAAACA
This sequence comes from Allium cepa, assembly GCA_030765085.1. NCBI lineage: Eukaryota > Viridiplantae > Streptophyta > Magnoliopsida > Asparagales > Amaryllidaceae > Allium > Allium cepa. Next base: position 870,076,891 of record CM060929.1, on the reverse strand, counting down.
TTTATTTTGATATATGGGTTGACCCAATTTCTTCCGGAGTCAGAATGGGCTTTTGGGGCCATTTTGTCGTTCAACGCGTATATCCAATCGATCTGGTCCATTCTTATTTCAGCTTGTCTATATATACCCTGTTATAAACCCTAATTTATTTCTTATTCTCATTTCTGTATGTTATATTAGCTTCTCTTTCCAATGGCTACAAACCCTATTTCCCAAATACAATTCCAAACCAAATCCAAAGCCAAAATTTCAAAATCTTCAAACTATATCAAATTTTATATCGATTTGAAGCTCTCGACGAGCGCAAGTCAAATATGAAATTAGTTTTTCGATCTAGGCCTTGACATGATCGAAACTAGGTGGATTAGCATCGGTTGTTCATCACGTTGTGATGAACGTCGATGGATCGTCGATTGGATGACATGGGGTCGTGGAGAGGGGCGAGTAGAGCGCATCAGCGTGAGGCGACCGTCGAACCGATGGTCGGATCGATGATAAAAATTCGTTAGGGTTTTGTTTAAAGGGGTGGCGGCTGCGCTCAATGATCAGAGGTGGGGCGATCGAGCTCGAGCTCGTGCTTGGAGGTGATCTGGTAGGGGAGCGCGGAGGTTCGTAGGTGGTGACGCGCGCATCTAGGCTAGGCTGCGCTAGAGCGAGTTGGTGGCTCTGGTTGGCTCGAGCGCGTTGTACAGGGAAGAAAGGATAGGGTTCAGTGTGCTGTTCTTCGTTAATGTTGCAGTAGGTAGGATTAGTATGTTTTGTTTTATATATATTATAAATTAAATCGTTCAATATTCTAATCGCAATAACTTCTACGTACGAGGTCGAATTCACACGTGGTTTATTCCGCTAGGTTAGTATTGGAATTCCGGACATTTTGGCACTAGTTTGGATGGATTCAGAGACTGTTCAATTTTTGGGTTTAAATTGGATTTGAATTCAACTTAAATTCAAAAGGTGAGTGTTTTAACCCACTCATAAGTTGTAAAATTTCTTATGTGTGTTAAATTAATTTCTGATATGGTTAGAAATTTATTTATTACTGTTTGGTATATTTTTATCATCATTTCAGTTAAATTGAATTTATTGAATTAAATTGTTATTTAATTTATTATTGCATATAAACTGCTAGTTATATTAATTTATTATTGAATATAAAGTGCCAGTAATTACCTGTTATTTATTATCTATTCTATATTGATGTTATTATTTGAATAGGATGCTGATTGTGATAAATGGTTGATGATTGATATTTGATGAACGGATGTTGTATTTATATTGTTATAAACTGCAAGTTGTTATGCATTTTCATTTCATGCGGGATTGGGGTTTGAAATGATATATAACCGTATTTTTATTTTAAATTGTGGATTGAAATGATAAATATCCGTATCACTTGACCATAGGATAGAAAATTTTGTACAAACACCGCGGTCTATATATAAAAATATTTTGAAATGATTTCTATGGTTTTGTAAAGAAAGATATAATTTTTTGAGTTATTGATTTGAATATTTTATAAATGTTATTTTACATTTAGTTAAATTCTTGGTTTTAAGCTACGTATAAAATTGGTTTGAAATATAAATAAGTTTAATAGTAAAGTATGATTTTATTAAAATGCAATATGGTTGAGTATTTATTTAAATTATATTTATGGAATTTATAATGACTCACATGAGAATAAGGTTGAAGACAAATGTGAAATAGATTTGAAATTTAATAAAATTGAGATTTTAAAGGTACGATTTTATAACTGGATATTGGCTTGAGATGAATTAAACGAATATTTCAATTTTAAATAAATTGGAGGAAATATTTAATTATTTGTAATTTGAGTTCTTTTTAAATGATAATGGATTTATTACGCAAATATTTCAAAATTAAATTATAGAAAGGGAATTGTTGAAGCATAATTACCAACCTTGGTTTTGAAATGGTTTAATACTTAAGTTAGAAATATATTGAAATTAAAAGTTATGAATTGAGATTAATTTAAAGTGAATAAAATTGTGAAGGCGAGGAAATTATTTTACTTTATTAAGTAATTTTAAATTCAAATTATTTTATTTTATATACTGTTTGAATGTCCAAATCATTTAAGTTGGAAGTTATGGTTTAGAAGCTATGAAATTCGAAGTATTACGTTTTTGAAAGGTTATATTTCAAGCGTTTGGTTTCAAAATATTATAAATTGAAAGTGCTATGATTTTTAAAAAGAGATATATTTGAAATAGAAATGATATTATATTGATTTGGGTTTTATAAAAATGATATCGTAATGATTTGGTTTCTGAAATGGAAAGGATATCGTATTTATATGGTTTTGAAATGGATATTTTATTCTGGTTTTGAAGTATAAGTTATTTTGAAATGACTGCGGTGTTATAATAACGTTTGGTTGTTAAAGAGACTGGAATCAGAAGTTGTCATACTCTCTGCCAACTCCAAAAACCACTTTAACAACCGTTTACGTGGTTGAGATTCCAAAATGAAGTAGGATGGCAGCGGCGTTTCCTTTGAGGTAAATACATGGACCCGACTCCTGTGAATTGGCATAAGGTGGTTAAAACAGGAGTGATTGACGGGCTAAGAAGGTAGCACCTTTTATCAGACACATCCCTTCGATATTATACTCTGACTTTTGGATTGATTCGGTGGCCACTTTTGATTTTTTGATTTGGGGGTGCGGCTTGAGGTGGGCGGTAGCTGCGCGCTATGTGTCACGGCCCAAATTTCCAACACCCAAAAAACCGAACCATGAGGGTTAAAGAAGAAGAGGTAGAAGAAGAAAATAGAAAACAACATCAGAATCTAACAATCGCAGTGGAATAATATATAATAGATAATAACAGATCTTTACACAAAAGAAAACTATATTTGTTTTATACATACATCACCAGAATACATCATCAGAGTTTAACAACATCAATAACATACAACTGGACAGTCATATAAACTTGTCCTCAAATCTATATACATAGCGGAATAATAATCAAGTACGTAAGTACGTATCGCCATCGAGCTCATCTCCTGATCTACAACATCCTTCCATGCATTCTATAATACTCGGTCTGACCTGAGCATTATAGTTAAATAACACCCGAGTCGGTCTGGAATACCAGCGTGAGAAAACCACACACTCAAATTGATTATTAAAGTTTCAAAAATCCATTGAAAACAAAAGCATCTCGTATGACCATGCCACCAATAAACATTTCGGGTTTTTACCTTACGATAGCTAAAACATTTCTTATCAAAGTCCTCTGATATTATAATAGTGTCTATAGAAAGTAAAATAGAATCTAGCTGAAATGCTTGCATCTCACGTTTCAGCAATAGTTGGGCACAATCACAGCCACACAGGCGCGTAGGGAGAATGGATTTCCAACTAATGACTAGGCACTAGGGAACCACCAGTCACAATACCTTGTCTACATCAGTGTACCGAGGATTCCTCCCAATCTCCTACAACACAAGACCAGAACAACCCCTTACCGGATAATCCCGAGTAAGATCACCCCATGGTTGGGACCAGCAACCGCACCACTAAGCCGAATAAAAAGGAACATCTAGACATGGATGACCTCACCCTAATGGGCGCTACCCACCTAGCCTTGTAGCATAACCTCTGATTTTCAGTAATTCCCGGTTGATGAGGCTCGAGGCTAAGCGTTACCTTTTTAGAACATATCACTTAGAATGCTCACCGTCCACCTGACGGTGTTCTAAAAGCATTCATCTATACAAGTCCGTTCCGGGTTCGAACGGAACCGAAGGCACTACTCCTACTACATCCATTTTGGAATCACCTCAGAATTAGTAGCGACTAGCCCTTGCACTTTGTTGCTCCATCTTCTAATCCAAACTCTTTTTTTCCACACGAAAACGTTCAAACCGGATCAAAGTGGTTTTCGAGAATTTAATCCCAATCCCGGTCTCTTCGAAACGATCAGCGCATTAGCCAATATTGTAGTCGGTGATTTAACTATCGATTAACATTCACAAACAACCATCAAACAATAAATAATTTCTCCAAATTATTTATTAATATCAAAATATCTTCATATGATATATTCCCATCATCAACCTTTTGAAAACAGTTTTCAAACCACACTCTTCTCATGAATTAAATTCCCAAATATTTATTTCCACTGAAAACACCAAGCACAAAAACTTTAGATTTCAAAATAATTTAAAACGCTTTATTATAAAATATCCCTTAAAACATTTAAATTAAGAATTAGTTTAATACTTATTCAAAATATATACTTTAAGAATATTTAAAATAAAACTACTTTGTACAATATAAAACTGAATTTCTAACTTTTAAAATAAAATACCGAGCCACCTTTGTATAATTACTATGATAATAGATTTAAAAAAAATATTTACTTTGGAATTTAAACATGTAGAAATAATAAGTTTTCTAAACATACTTTTTAAACAACTTAAACTCTTTACTTATACTTAAAATTTGTTTGAAACGTACTTGGCTATTCAGGGAAATATACTTCTCTTCGCATCCTTTAAAAATAAATCACTATTTATTTTTAAAAAAAAATCCCATTTCTTTAATAAATTCCCATCGTGAATTTATTCTTCCAAATATCCACCGATATATTACTTCACTATTATAAACCCAGTTTATAAATTTGATAGTCACATTTTCCTTTAAATTTCCAATTTCAAACACTTAAATCAATTTCCAAATTGATTTCCAATTTACTCCATTTTGAAATAAATCCCTTTACTCACTCATTTTTCAAAATCCATTAACTTCAGATTTTATTTCTTCATTATGATTTAAAATCTTTTTAACCGAAAATACCAATTCCAGATTTTCCCCAAATTCCTTCTTTATCCTTTTAAATAAGTTCAAACCTTAAATTTTAAAATAGATCCTTTTATTACTTCCAATAATATCTCTTTAATTTTAAAATTTGTTCTCTCTCTGTTTGTTCAAAATCCTTTTTTTTCTTTCCTTTCATACTCGAAATTTATTAATTAAGATTTAAAATCACTTTTATTCTATTCCAATTCATTTTTAATTTATCAAGATGCTCTAAAATTATTTTACTTAAAAATCCACTCCTTTATTTTCTTTTCAAAAATCCATTTATATTTTTGGTAACTCAGTATACCCAAATATATTCGATCAACTTGTAGCATTCAACATTTCCAATTATTAATATAATTCATCCCAGGATATCTAATAATCATAACAGTTAATATTAAATAATCTAAATAAATGTTGAGGAATCCAGTTGGATCCCTCCAACCTGTTTCTCTGCATCCACAGACGTTAGCATAATATAAAATACCAATCCTACTTCGAGGTGGAATATCGCGATATGTGGGTTTTAAATATAATATCATCTGCTATTATGCGGTGCATACGGTCTCATCCGCTATAAAATGTGGGAAATTAATCACTCCAATATATACTATATATTACTATATATAATATAGAACATCAATCAATTCAACCAATTATTTAAGTTTAACCATTTAAGTTTAAATCAAAACCCAGATGAGTGAGATTAGCTCACCTTTGATTTTTGCAATCCACTACAAACCAGCTTGTTTCCATCAGGATTCGGACCTTGTATAAATATTATATAAATTTATTAACACTTGAATTTTAAATCAAACAATTTATTATTATTCACTTATTTAATTTAACTTATAATTCGACTTAAATTCTTAAACTAAAAATTACCTTAAACCAATTATTTTTAGTCCAAAAATTAAATAAGTTAATTGAACAGTTTAACCACCACATCATCATTTTTTCATTTAAATCCTTATATTTTCAAAATCTATAGTAACTTCTGTTACTTAAATATGTATATACATTATATAAATTCATATAAACTCTGTAGCATTTAAAATCATATGTTTTTCTTTCTTATTCACATCTATGTTTCTATTTAAACCTTATAAAAATAAAACTATTTTGAAATCACAAATTTAAACTCACTGTTTTCAAAATCTACCTTACTGTCAAATTTTTTTTCTGCTTTAACTGTATATAAAATATCTCAATTTTCTGCATGCATATGTATATAAAAACTAAAACCTGTGTACATAATTTTCACTATAAAATATTTTTTTCGGTCTGTGTATACGTATAAAATTTGAAAATCTAAGAATAAATTTACGAATATACCACACGGTCGATCGAAATTCTTGCCAACTTTCTCAACTTCACCATCACTCTGACACACGACCACGAGCAACTGCCTCGAACCCTAACTCTTACCACCTACCCACGCACGCAAAAGCTGCTGTCACCGCTTTCACTACAAACCCAAGCTGCCCCCTCTGCCGCTCGCCGAAACCCTAGTTTGTAATTCCCCTCTGGTGCTGCACTCGACTTCGAACGCGAGGTTCGATTCCCATATATACAATTTCAATCGCCGACCCATTTGGATGAAACATCGATTTTGATTTTCAAAAATCAAATAAGGAACAGGAAGAACACGGCTTTGTATACGATTTGTTAGCGAAGGGGTGGAAGTAAGGGAAATGGTGGTTTTGAATTTTAAGGAGGGGTTCGGCTTCGATTAGCAGCCTTTTTTTTTATTTGTTTCTTTTTTTTATTCGTTCGATTTTTTTTCCTCATCTAAAAGAAGATAAGGATGGACACGAATTTTAATTGAAGGGAGTGGTGTATATGAGAAGGTTTGACTATTGATTCGATTTTGCTTTTATATGTATATTTTTTTCATAAAATATCTCAAATTATATACAAAAAATTTGAACTCAAATTTAGGCGTGCCCTTAGGCGTTTATAATGTTGTACCCCTATTCCGAACGCAATGGAAAAGGTTTCGAGTCCTAATTCGATCATATGGAGAAGATAGCTTTTTGAACCTAGTTATAAAATTGAATTTTCGATTTAATTTCAGTGCATTTACTAACCGTAAACCACACGATCACTCCAAATACTACGAAATTCAAAATCTGATAAGAATACAATATTATGAATCCAATGGGACCTGTTTCGTCGAATTCTAAGACTGTGCCTCGAAAGACTATTTTTAAATATCAATTTAAACGATATATTTTCAAAACTGAACAAAACACTTCCAAATTCAGTTTTAACAGTTTTACTATCTTCAGTACAATCAATATACATTTTACAAGTCTTTGAAATAATTTTATTCAGCTTAAATCCAAGATTTACCACTTAAACCAATTTTAAATGATTCAATATAATAATTAAATTATCTAATAAATAGTGATATTCGAATTCAAGTTAGAAACTAACTATGAAATATTTAAAATCAATTAAATATTCCGATTTCAAACCACCAAAAATTCCAGGTCGTCACATTCTTCCCCCTTAAAAGAATTTCGTCCCCAAAATTACTAGTTAGGAAGAATGATCCAATACCCGTTTACGATTTTCCCAAAACCCAATAATTTTTAATAACAACCAAAAAATCTTTATTAAAGACGCACTATCCATCTTACTAAATTTCCAAACTTTTCCATAATTCCCAAACAACTTAACTTATTCAACCATTCAAATTATAATTCAAAACCAAGTTTTAAATTTTCAAAATTTCTCAAAAATTTTCTAACTCCCTAAATTCTTTAAAAAATTTCGCCAGCGTATCCTTTGCGCGGCTAGCTCGGTACAACTACAACATGCCTCTACGGGCTCTCAAATTCCAAAAGAAAACAAAAATCCAAGTGGCTAGACTAGAAAATCATCAAATTTCATACAGAAATTTAAATACAAACCCTTTTAATCGAGCAATTCAATTTATCTTTTGAAATAAAAACATCCATTTATCCTTTGCCTTAACACACTTGCATATCCTATTTAGCAATAATGTCCAATTACAACATTTAAAATCATTTTGTGCATCTTCTTTCAAAAGTTTCAACTAAACAATTAGTTCCAATTTCATTTCCAAAATTCCTTATTCAATTCCAATTTGAAATCGTTTTGTTGCTAATGAAAATTTTTCCAAAAATTTTGTAAAATTTTCTAACTCCCAAAATTTTCGAAATTTTTTGGCAGAGTCTCCTTTGTACGGAGGAGCTTTTGCAATTTGACAAGAGATATAAATATATATACATCAACCCACACGGTCAGAAAAACAAAAACAGTTCATATTTCCTAACTTTTATTACTTAGGCGTACCTTTATTTAGCATTTTTAAGCAAGCACCGTATTATTTTAGCAATTAGCGCGTCCAAATCCAGCCAAACGGCTTCCCGGTACCTGCACTTACTCAATTCAAACATGTAAGTACTAAATATACGAAATTTATTAGCATTTCACTTACTTTCAACAGCTAACACATGGAATAAGCAATGCATACTAAACAATTCATATAAACAATTTTAAGATTTCGACACTAATTCGAATAGCTTCCAACCAAATTTTTATTTAGTTAGAATTGTTTATTGTTCAATCGCTTATATTCAATTCCTTTTTAATCCAGACGAACCCAATTCACTTCAATTGATTCCAAAATCAATTTTTATTAGAGTCTTTTCACATATTAACTTATTTACGAGCCATACACCTGCATTTCATTCCATTTCCGCAATTGTTTTATTCAAAGACATTTTATTAAGCTTGGCACATTCAATGCTTATATCAATAACCATTTTCCAAATTAATTTAACCCAAACTTTTATTTACCAAACTTTCACCCTTTCTCGAAGCCAAACTTCTATAAATATTAAACTTAAGTTAATTTACATTAATTTATTCCAACTTCAAACTTAAGTTCACTTCTTTGTTTCTCATCTAATCAAATTCCATTTTAATTCAGTTAGCCCATCCATTATTTTATTTCACCTTCTCAATTTATCAAAATAATATCCAAGCACATACTTAACTCATTTATACTCGAATTGGATTTTATTTGTAACTCAAATCATTTCCATTATAATCCAATTCCATTTTGTTTTTTTACAACATCTCCACTTATTTTAATTCATTATCAATCCAAGTCGAATTCTATTTATAATTCGAATTTATTTCCAAACTTCATTATTAACTTACAATCCATTTCATTTAACCGAGTTAAATTTTATTAACATACTACATCAAATACTTTACTAAGCTAATTTGCTTACTTCCAACTTTCAAATCAATATTCGATTTTATTACAAAAATCATTAAATTTTCCTGAGTTCAATTTTTTTTTTCAAAATTGCTTCATTATTTAATTAAGTTCAAATTCTATTTTGTAATTCAAGCTCGGATTTCTATTTATTTTCCATTTTACAATTCAATATATGATTTTATCTTCAAAAATCACTCCATTTAATTTTCTTGAGTTCAATCTTATTTTATATCTCAAGTTTGGAATTTTTTTTTTAAAATACCAACACTTTTATTTCAGCTTATTTATTCCCTTTTTAAATTCTTATAAGCTACTCACTTATTAATATTCATACTTCTCCATCCATTTACAGTCAATCACATTTTCACTTTACTTTTAACTAGAGATTATATATTTTTTATTTCAATGCTTTTCAATTCTTTTATAAGCTTCCGCGCTTATTTATTCCAATTCAATACTTATTTAGATTACACTTATTTGTTTAAGTAAGAATTATTCCATTCAATATTATCTATAACTCAACTGAATTTATTTCAATTCAGTTTTATTTAACTCCAGTTAAATCTTGCTACATACCGTTCTTTTTAATTTTATTAAGAAAGGACTTAATTCCATTTAATATCATCCCACGCAATTCATTTTTATTTCATTTCAATTCTTTTCAACTTACTTCAAATACAACTGGGTTTTATTTTCAGTTTAATTTAATTTATTTCAATGCAATTAAATTTTATCTCCTGATGATCTCTAAAATAAGGATTTCAAAATTTTAAACACCCGGCTTTTGGTTTTCAAATAACTTTGAAATTATCTCAAAATCACACTTCTCAAAATTTTAAACCAATCCTGATTTTTATCCCCAACAAATTTCCTTTGAAATTTCAAAAACAAAACTAGTTCTTTTGAATAAACCAATTTGGCAGCAATCCGTCACTTAAAAACTCGAAAATGAATACCGATAATGCTACGCAGTCATCGCCAGGATTATTTTCCAGCAACTGAAGTGAGCTCAATGCTATATCCCTTCTCAAAATTTATTTGAAACAATTTCCTTTCAGAAATACCTCCAAAATAATAATGCTATTATTGATCTTCAAAACACTTCCAAAATCTCTAGGATTTAAATTTTCAAATTTTTGGCTTAAATCAAATTTTAACTATAATTCATTTGTATAATTTATGCTCATACAAATTCCAATTTCATCATATTTCAATTTATAAATCACGTTTATAATTCATATTTATAAATTTCATTTTATAAATGAATTTATTTCCTTAACCTTTGGTTATATTTTTAATTTCTAGTTAAATTTCCGCACATTAATGATAATAATTTAATATCATCATTCCTAACATCCAAGCATCCATATATTAGCTAAAATAGTTTTACAAAAACCTTTCTTTTATATTAAAATATATTTTGGATAAAATTATTTTATTCACCCACCTTTAAAACAATACTGTGTCAATTGTTCTATTCAAGTGTTTAGAAACCCCTTCGATACAGTTGTCCAGGCTGTGCCGACGAAGGTTCATATGCTACTTAATAAATCAATCAACACAATATGAAACCATTTTTATAACCACTAACAAATACGTGCTCATATCTATTAATACGCTCAAACTCATTCTAGAGTACCACAGACTCTATTTTTAATGAGTAATCCCTATCAGAGCCAAGGTTATCACCAACCTAAGCTCTGATACCACAATGTCATGACCCGATTTTCCAGCACCCTAAAAACAGAACCATAAGGGTTAAAGAAGAAGAGGTAGAAGAAGAAAATAGAAAACAACATCAGAATCTAATCATCGCAGCGGAATAAAATATAATAGATAATAACAGATCTTTACACAAAAGAAAACTATATTTTTTTTATACATACATCACCTGAATACATCATCAGAGTTTAACAACATTAATAACATACAACTAGACAGTCATATAAACTTGTCCTCAAATCTGAATACACAACGGAATAATAATAAAGTACGGAAGTATGTATCGCCATCCAGCTCGTCTCCTGCTCCACAGCATCCTTTCCTGTATTCTATAACACTCGGTCTGACCCGAGCATTATAGTTAAATAACACCCGAGTCGGTCCGGAATACCAGCATGAGAAAACCACACACTCAAATTGATTATTAAAGTTTCAAAAATCCTTTGAAAAGAAAAGCATCTCGTAAGACCACACCACCAATAAACATGTCGTGTTGTTACCTTACGATAGCTAAAACATTTCTTATCAAAGTACTCTGATATTATAATAGTGTCTATAGAAAGTAAGATAGAATCAAGCTGAAATGCTTGCATCTCACGTTTCAGCCATAGTTGGGCACAATCAAAACCGTACAGGCGCGTAGGGAGAATGGATTTCCAACTAATGACTAGGCACTGGGGTATCATCTGTCACGGTACCCTGTCTAGATCAGCGTACCGAGGATTACTCTCAATCCCCTACAACACAAGACTGGAACCACCACTTACTGGATAATCTAGAGAAGACAACCCCACGGTTGGGATCAGCAACTGCACCACTAAGCCGAATAAAAAGGAACATCTAGACTGGGATGACCTCACCCTAATGGACGCTACCCACCTAGCCTTGCTGCATAACCCTAGATTTTCAGTCTTTCCCGGTTAATGAGGCTCGAGGCTAAGCGTTGCCTTTTTAAAACATATCACTTAGAATGCTCACTTTCCGCCTGACGATGTTCTGAAAGCATATATCCATAAAAGCCCGTTCCGGGTTCGAATGGAACCGAAGGCACTACTCCTACTACATCCATTTTGGAATCACCTCAGGATTAGTATCGACTAGCCCTTGCACTTCACTGCTCCATCTTTGAATCCTAACTCTTGTTTTCCACACGAAAACTTTCAAATCGGATCGAAGTTGTTTTCGAGAATTTAATCCCGATCCCGGTCTCTTCGAAACGATCAGTGCATTGGCTAATATTGATAGTTGGTGTTTTACTATCAATTAACATTCACAAACAACCATCAAACAATAAATACCTTCTCCAAATTATTTATTAATCTCAAAATATCTTCACAAGATATATTTCCATTTTCAACCCTTTTGAAAACAGTTTTCAAAGCACACTCTTCTCATGAAATAAATTCCCAAATATTTATTTCCACTGTAAAACCAAGTACAAAAACTTTAGATTTTTAAAATAATTTAAAACACTTTATTATAAAATATCTTTTAAAACATTTAAATTAAGAATTACTTTAATAATTATTCAAAATATATACTTTAAGAATATTTAAAATAAAACTACTTTATACAATATAAAACTGAACTTTTAACTTTTAAAATAAAATACCAAGCCACCTTTGAATAATAACTACTATAATAGATTTTAAAATAATATTTACTTTAGAATTTAAATATGTAGAATAATAAGTTTTCTAAACATAATTTTTAAACAACTTAAACTCCTTACTTATACTTAAAATTTGTTTGAAACGTACTTGGCTATTCAGGAAAATATACTTCTCTTCACATCCTTTAAAAATAAATCACTATTTATTTTTAAACAAATTTTTCCATTCCTTTAATAAATTCCCATCGTGAATATATTCTTCCAAATATCCACTGATGTATTACTTTACTTTTATAAACCCAATTTATAAATTTAATAGTCACATTTTCCTTTAAATTTCCAATTTCAAACACTTAAATCAATTTCCAAATTGATTTCCAATTTACTCCATTTTGAAATAAATCCCTTTACTCACTCATTTTTCAAAATCCATTAACTTTAGATATTATTTCTTCATTATGATTTAAAATCATTTTAACTGAAAATACCAATTCTAGATTTTCTCCAAATTCCTTCATTATCCTTTTAAATAAGTTCAAACCATGAATTTTAAAATAAATCCTTTTATTACTTCCAATAATATCTCTTTAAGTTTAAAATTCGTTCTCTCTCTGTTTATTCAAAATCCTTTTTTTCTTTCCTTTCATACTCGGAATTTATTAGTTAAGATTTAAAATCACTTTTATTCTGTTCCAATTCATTTTTAATTTATTCAGACGCTCTAAAATTATTTTACTTAAAAATCCACTCCTTTATTTTCTTTTCAAAATCCATTTTCATATTTTTGGTAACTCGGTATATCCAAATATATTCGATCATCCTGTAGCATTCAACATTTCCAGTTATCAATATAATTCATCCCAGGATATCTAATAATCATAATAGAGAATATTAAATAATCTAAATAAATGTTGAGGAATCTAGTTGGATCCCTCCAACCTGTTTACCTGCATCCACAGACGTTAGCACAATATAAAATACCAATTCCACTTCGAGGTGGAATTTCGCGGTATATGGGTTTTAAATATAATATCATCCGCTATTATGCGACGCATAGAGTCTCATCCGCTATAAAATGCAGAAAATCAATCACTCAAATATATACTATATATTACTACATATAATGTTGAACATCAATCAATTCAACCAATTACTTAAATTTAATTATTTAAATTTAAATCAAAACCCAGATGAGTGAGATTAACTCACCTTTGTTTTTTGCAATCCACTACAAACCAGCTTGTTTCCATCTGGATTCGGGCCTTATATAAGTATTATATAAATTTATTAACACGTAAATTTTAAATCAAACAATTTATTATCATTCACTTATTTAATTCAACTTATAATTTAACTTAAATTCTTAAACTAAAAATTACCTTAAACCAATTATTTTTAGTCCAAAAATTAAATAAGTTAATTGAAACAGTTTAACCACCACATCCATCAGTTTTTCATTTAAATCCTTATATTTTCAAAACCTATAGTAACTTCTGTTACTTAAATATTTATATACATTATATAAATTCATATAAACTCTATAGCATTTAAAATCCTATGTAAAATATTTCTTTTGGTCTGTGTATATGTATAAAAGTTTAAAAATCTAAGAATAAATTTACGAATATATCTCACAGTCGATCAAAATTCTAGCAACCATTCTCAACTTCACCATCACTTTGACAAATGATTATGAGCAACTGCCTCGAACCCTACTTCTTCTCAGCTACCCACGCATGCAAATGTTGCTGTCGTCGCTTTCACCACGAACCCACGCTGCCCCCTCTGCCGCTCACCAAAACCCTAGTATGCAATTTCCCTCTAATTCCGCACTCGACTTCGAACGCGAGGTTCGATTCCCATATATACGATTTCAGTCGCCGACCCATTTGGACGAAACATCGATTTCAATTTTCGAAAATCGAATAAGGAACAAGAAGAACATGGCTTTGAATACGATTTGTTAGCGAAGGGGTGGAAGTAAGGGAAACAGTGGTTTTGAATTTTAAGGAGGGGTTCGGCTTCGATTAGCTGCCATTTTTTTTCTTAGTTTCTTTTTTTATTCGTTTGATTTTTTTTCCTCATCTAAAAGATGGTAAGGATGGACACGAACTTAAGTTGAGGGGAATGGTGTATATGAGAAGGTTTGACTATTTATTCGATTTTGCTTTTATATGTATATTTTTTATAAAATATCCCTAATTATATACTATAAAAATTTGAATTCATATTTAGGTGTGCTGCAAGACGTTCATAATGTTATACCCCTATTCCGAACGCAATGGAAAAGGTTTCGAGTCCTAATTCGATCGTATGGAGAAGATAGTTTTTTGAAACCAGTTATAAAATTAAATTTTCGATTTAATTTCAGCGCGTTTACTAACCGTAAGACCACACGATCACTCCAAATACTATGAAAATTGAAATCCGATAATAATACAATATTACGGATCCAATGGAACTAGTTTCATCGAATTCCGAAACTGTGCCTCAGAAGGCTATTTTTAAATATCAATTTAAACGATATTTTTTCAAAACTGAACAAAACACTTCCAAATTGAATTTTAACACTTTTACTATCTTCAGTACTATCATTATACATTTTACTAGTCTTTGACATAATTTTATTCAGCTTAAATCCATGATTTACCACTTAAACCAATTTCAAATGATTTAATTTAATAATTAAATTATCTAATAAATAGTGATATTCGAATTCAAGTTAGAAATTAACTATGAAATATTTAAAATCGGTTAAATATTCCAATTTCAAACCACCAAAAATTCCGGGTCGTCACACTATGCGTTACAACCGGCCCGGAAGCGTAATTGGTATATCTACCTTGGCATTGCCTAGTTGGGTCGTGTCACCTACCCTAGCGCGCCTTGTACGAGTTTGATTTGTGTCGTAGCTATGGAGTATCCTCTGGTAGCCTCCCGATCAGGAGGTATTACGGTACTGTATAGACTATTAGCACTATTACGTGTTAAGGGCTATATGGGTAACCCCTTAATGCTATTTAAAAGTAAGTTTATATTACTATTAGACACTATTATAATAGCGCAATATTACTACAGATTAAATAGTTTAATGGACCGTTAGGAGATGTGAATCCTAAGCATCTTTTAAGTTACTACACTCACGTTAGACACTTGATAGGAGATGTCAAATTCCGTAAACATCTCTGACGCCCTTCCACTCATATTTATTTACATTGATTTAACTTACATAATATCTTTTAGTTCTGACTCGAGTGTTTTGTATTTTCAATTCGCTCGGGTCAGTCTGAGCATTTCAGGATTCAAAGACTTTATTTTTGGAGGACGAAGACGAAGATTGTATTACTATTATTTATTATATTTTTCCACTGCATCATTGTTCCACTGCATTGTTATTGATTTTCCTCTGGTATGTGTAACTCTGATATGTATTGTATAAGTATAATCAAATTTTACAAACAGCTTCATGAACTGTATATTTGATTATTATATTTTATCGTTTCGCTGCAAGATTTTGTTTGTTCTTTTTCTTTCTCTGCGTTTTCTTATTTACCCCATAACATTCCGCCCTTCTGTATGGTTTAAGTCTGATGTGTGTGGTTTATCATCGATTTAAAGCGTATAAAAAAGGCAGCACGTTACAATCTCGATCATCAATACTCCACTATACTTTGACCAGACTAATAGATTTCCTTCTTAGCTGCTTCGTACCGCTGTCGACAATACGAAGTGGCTTCCTCTCGACAGTCAGACTAGGCTCAATATCCAAACTATCAAGAGCAGAAGGCTGAACAATAATAGATGGGTCATGAAGATACCGGCGAAGATTAGAGACATGGAATACATCATGCACTCCAGAAAGCATCTTCAGCAAATCCAGACGATAAGCCAAAGAACCAACTCTTTCCATAATGCGGAAAGGACCAATGAACCTAGGAGAAAGCCCCCCATGACCAAAGCGAATGACATTCCTTAAGAGAGAGGCCTTTAAGGAAAACTTGATCACCAACATCAAACTCTAAACTCCGCCTATGCCTATCAGCATACTTCTTCTATCTATCCTGCGCAACCCTCAACTTCCTCTTAATCTCCTCAACTCTCTCAGAAGCCTCTAAAACCAAATCAGGACCAAGAACCATATGATTACCGGATTCAATCCAGCAAGATGGAGATCTACAAGGTTGTCCATAAAGAGCTGCAAACGGAGGCATTTTAATACTAGTCTGGATTCAAAGATGGAATAAGATAGATAAAGGATTAAGACAAGCTTAAACCTGAAGATTAGATTATACCTAATAACTATTATTATAGGTGAATTCAACAAGATGAAGATGATCTTTCCAAGATCCTCCATAATCAAGCATACAAGCACGAAAAAGATCTTCGAGAATCTGATTCACTCTTTCCGTTTGACCGTCGGTTTATGGATGATAAGTAGCGCTCATATTCAGATGAGTACCCAAAGATTCCTGAAAAGCTTTCCAAAACTGACTGGTAAAGATAGGATCACGATCACAACCAATACTGAGAGGAACACCATGGAGACGAACAATCTCCCTCATGTAGATCTCAGACAAGCTAGAAGTAGAATCGGGTAGACTTGACTGGAATGAAATGAGCGGACTTGGTCAGTCTATAAACAATAACCCAGATACTTAGCGTTCTTACGAGTCAAAGTGGTGAGAGGTTCAGCAATCCAAGCAAAATTCACAATGAATCTCCGGTAATAACCGGCACGGCCCGAAAAACTACGAATCTCAGAAGGAATCTTAGGAGTTTCCCAATCCTGAAACAGAATAGGGAGAATAGGAACAACAGAATAGATAGAATAATTAAATGATGAAGGAAAAAGAGAAAGAAAGAAGACTTACATTGATCGCAGCGATCTTGACTGGAACAACAGAAACTCCATTACTTGAAATAATATGTCCAAGGTATCGGACTTCATACTTCCAGAAATGGCATTTAAAAAATTTAGCCTTCAATTGATGATTTCTAAGAATCTCCAGAACAGATTTCAAATGCGACTCATACTCTTTCTTGGACATAGAAAAGACGAGGATATCATCAACGAAGACTAGAACAAATTTATTAAGCACATCACGAAAAACACGATTCATCAAATCAACAAAGAAAGTAGGAGCATTAGTCAAACCAAAAGGCATGACTAACCATTCATAAAACCCGTTCCCAGTACGGAAAGCAGTCTTAGGAATACTTTCCTCGGCAACCCTAAGCTGGTGGAAACCTGTGGCAAGATCAAGTTGAGAGAAAACAGTGGCACCATAAAGCTGATCAAACATGTCATTGATATGAGGCATTGGATATCTATTTTTCATAGTGAGCTTGTTCAGCTCTCTATAATAAACACACATCCTCAAAGATCCATCGGACTTAGTAACAAAAACCACCGTTGCTCCCCATTCCGAATGGCTAGGTCTGATCAGACCTTTGGAGAACAAGTCCTCAATTTGCTTCCCCAAATCAACCTTCTCGTGGGGTGCCATTCTTCTAGGAGGAAGAATTACAGGTCGAGCTCCAGGAATAAGATCAATACGGAAATCAATTTCCCGCTTAGGTGGTAAAGGAGTGACTTTGCCAAATATATCGGGATAGAATCTGACCACACGGGTTGAATGAAGATCACGAGGAGAAGAATCCAGAGAATAAATAAAACTGCTAGCAAAATCCTGAGGCATGCGGCACTGAATAATCAAGGGATTTCCTTGATCATCAACAAGATAAATAGACCGGGCTTTACAAGAGATATGGGAATCACGCTTACCAATCCAATCACATCCAAGAAATAAATCAAAAGCATCAAAGCCCAGAACATAGAAATCACCACTAAAGCGATGATCAGAATAGAGAAGTTTTACTTTCTTACAAATCCTATTAAGGTTTGCGGGGTCTCCAATTGGATTTGAAACACATAAAGGTAAAGAAGCATCTCAAGAGAAAGGAGATGCTCAAACTTATCACATAAATCAATAGAAATAAAACTATAGGAAGATCCAATATCAAATAAAACACGAACAGGATACTGAAATATAGAAAAGGTGCTCTGAAGAGTACCTTGGTCATCACTAGGAGCAGGAGCTAGAGAAGATGCAAAAGTGACTGCAAATATACCATAAGGCTTACCCTTTTGCTGGGTAGGACAATCCTTTCTAAAATGGCCAGGCTAAAAACAGATATGGCATTGATCATGCCTCATCAACTGAGCCGGAGGAGGAGCAGCAGCACCAGCTAAAGTAGGGAAACTATTGGCATAGTGTCCCTTTTGATTACATTTGAAGCAGGTGATGGTAGAAAGGTCAATAGGCTGCCTGTGAGAAGGAGAAGATGATGAAGATCCCAAAATCGGATGCTTGAACCAATTCTTCTTCTGCTGCTTGAAATTAGGCTTTCTCTTCTTAGAGTTAGCAGAGGAAGACTGAGATAAAGGGAAATCAACAACATCAAGACCCTTAGAAGTAGGGTTCTCATAACGAATAGCCATATCCATAAGTCCAGCGAAAGGGCTGTGAACATGGGCAATAAGACGATCCTAGTACTCAGGACGAACACCAGCAATGAACTTCTCATTCTTTTTGAGAGGAGTGTCTATCGGACCAGGACCGAATTTGGAAAGTTCGTTGAACTTCCTTTGATACTCTAAAAAAGACATGCTTCCTTGCTTGAGATCCATGAACTCCCTATAAAGATGGGATTTCCCGGCCTCGGGCATTCACTTAGCAATGAAAGCATCCCTGAAAAGATGAAAGCTAAGCTTAGAAAAGGCACGAAAGAGATAGAAAAACAGGATTTAATGAAACATAAGAAGATACCTAAACTGCTCCCAAGTAAGATCAGCCTCGACGGTGTTAGCCATAACAGACTCCCACCAATCTTGGGAAGCCTCCTACAACTGCCATGATGCTAACTGACGCTTCCGAGCATCAGTAACCTCAGGACCAGTAAATATCCTCTCTAAACTCTGTAACCGTTGTTGGGCTTCAATAATGCTCTCTGAACCTGTAAATTTGGTTCCACCAAGTTGAGAAAATTCCTTACAAAGAACAGTAAACCTAACAGGTACAACAGGCTAAGGAGCTGGGGCACTACCGCGACCCCTACCTTTGGTATTTCCACTATTCATCCTGAAAAGTCAAGAATGAATTTTAGGACAAAGGTAAAGAGAAGACAAAGATAAATTTACTTGGAAAGATATCCTAAAGAAAGAAAATACTAACAAGGTAGATACGAAAGGAAGTTTAGAAAAAAAATTCCTTTAAATAAAGAAAAATTTATATCAAAATCATCTTTGAAAAATCCTTTGAAAAATCATGTTAAAATCAATTTATACATTGAAAATACGTTCTCTCACAAAGAATGATTCTGAGGTTGATTTCACTCATTCTAGGGTATTCCTACCCTATCTCTAATGAGTTTTTGCTCCGCAGGCTAAGGTTTTCCTAAAAAACCAAAGCTCTAATACCAACTGTAACGACCTACTATTTTAGACCATTCAAATCGACAATAATCCACACATGTCAGACTTGAATAATTCAAAATAACAGATTGTACTAAAATTTGGAGCAAATAAAACCAATCACAGACACAGAAATATCAGAATAACTTGCCGCGGAAATTAAAATACCATAGTAGTCTACGAAGCTGCTATAACAAAGTCTCAAAACAAATACATAATATCAGTCTGAAAACAAACATAGTAGTAATCCCAAATACATAGAAGTCCACTAGTACAAGAGCTGAAATAGAACAACTGAAACTGAAATAGATAAATAACTAGATAAGCAGAATCTCCAATGATTCCTAGCTCCAGAAAGAGAAATCCAAAGCTATGAATACTCAGGCTAACCCGAGCGTAAATAAATCGCAAACACTCGAGTCAGGACATAATACTTATATAATGTAAACCAACTCAATTGAACTATAGTAAATGTACAAGTAACTTAAAGGATGCTTGGGACCGCCCATCCTTTAAGGATCTGTTAAACTATTTACTATGTAGTAATATTCTCTATTATAATAATGTCTAATAGTAAAGTAAACATACTTTAAAATAGCATTAAGGGGTTACCCATATAGCACTTAACATGTAATAGTGCCAATAGTCTATACAGCACCTGCATATCTCTTGATCGGGAGACTATTAGAAGATACTCCATAGGTACGACACAAATCAAACTCGTAGTAAGGTTCAATATGGTAGGTGACACGGCACACAATGCAATGCCACGGTAGATATACTAATTACGCACACGAGCTGGTGGTAGCATAGCAGCCACTACGCCCACCTCGTAACACACTCCCAAATCAAAGGGTGACCACCAAAACAATCACAAGGTAATAGAATGGTATCAAAGAAATGTGTCCGAGTAGAGATGCTACCTCTTTTGGCCAGAGATCGTTCCTGTTTTAGCCACCTTAAGCCAACTCATGGGAGTTGGGTCCCCGTTCATACCATAATAGGATCGTCGCCAACATCCTACTTCATTTTGGAAACTCCACCGCATACACAGTTGTTTAAGTGGCTTTTGATATCGACAGAGAGTATGTCCATATCCGATCCCGGTCTCTTTAACAACCAATCGTTATTATAACCCATGGTTATACATTTCAAAATAGTATTTTATACTTCAAAAATCAAATATCATTTCAAATTCAAATCTTTATCAGAATAAAGATCAAATCACTTCCAATCCATTTCAAAATATCAAAATATCATATCCTTGTAAAACCTCATTCAACTTATATTTTGTTTTAAAGACCGTTCCAAATCACCTTTCAAAATAGTTTATATTTCCAATCAAAATACTCCATTTACACTATTTAAAAGTGAATTTATTATACTTATTAATCAAATATTTAATTCCCAAAAGTTTAGCGTTTTTTGAATTCATTTATTCATTTAAAAACTACAAAACATTGAAATTTTAGCTTTTCAAAGCACTTAAAAAAATGCTGCGGTAAGTTATATTTAAAAACAATTCATTTGAGCAAAGACAGCATTTATAACTGCTGTAGTAGTTTAGTTACACTTAAAAAATCTCATTTCAGCAAACTGTAGCACTTATCAAGTGCTACTGTAGCACTTTTATTAATTTCAGATTTTAGTTTTCATTCTGCAACCACAGCACTTACCAAGTGCTGTAATGTCACTTGGTTAAATTTCAGCCATAGTTTATTTGCATCAACCACAACACTTATAAAGTACTGTAATATCCTTTACTTCAGATTTTAAGTTTACTTCAGAAATGATAGCATTTCTGAAGTGTTATTAACTAAATTTTCAGATTTTCAAATAAGAATTTCAGCAACAAACAAACTTTGATTTTAACCCTTTTAACTTATAAAAATCATATTTTTTTCACTCAAATATGTTCGTTTAAATACCATTTAACTTATGATTTTTATAAAGTAATTTTTTTTACAATCAAATTTTCTTAAAAATTGACTTATTAAGTTTAAGCATAAATTTTCTATTCTTTACAATTTAAAAATTAACTTAACACTTAAGTTTTTAATACCAATACAAAATATAAACTTAATTTCCATTTTATTTACTTAACTTAAACCTCATTTTTATACAAAATCTCAAATTTAAATTTTAAGTTATATTTCAAATTGCAACTTAACCATTCATTTATTTAATATATTAATTTATCGAAAAATCACTAACACTTTATAAAAATCATTTTTAATTCAATTTAAATCAAAATATCATAAATTTACATTTTAAAAATACTTAAAAATTTTAGAATTTTTTTATAAAATAATCACGTGTCTATATAAAATTTTCTAACCTAAGTCAAGTGATACGGATAATATATCATTTCAATCCATAATTTACAAAGAAAAACCCGGGTTTTATCATTTCAAACCCGCAATCCCAAGTTAAATAAAATAAATAAAAATCGCTCAGGCCTATCATTTCGGCCCATAACGATTTTTCCCTATTCTAAAGTCCATTCGGGTATGTATCATTTCAACCCATAGTGATTCTATTCTACAGTGAACTTGCAGTGTGAGAACGGAATAAAATAGACAATATAGTAGCACATATCAGTATCAGATGATGTGACATATTATAAACAAGGGTTAACATCATATGATTCATATCGCAGACAGGTATAACATGATATAATACTTCTACACATTCACTTGCTATCACTTCACAGTTCTATAGGTATGAATATCAAGCTTGAATACTCACCTTTAAGCTGGAATAAGAAATTCAAACACACAGATAAATCCAGAAAGCACGATACAACACGACTTTGGATTCAAATGAGCAGAGAGCCAAGATGTTGATCTCGTAAACAACAAATAAAACAAGACAATATAAACATATATTTTCAACACAAACATCATTGAAACAATTTTGAAATAAAATGCAACAAAGAACAAAATGACTTGACTTGCATTAACCACTCAAGCGCTCGGCCTAGGCGTATTAAATGCTCGGCCATGATGGTGTTATAGGCTCGGGTATGGGTCAAAACACACAGCTACATGGGTAAGTGAATGGGTAGGAGTTACAACATAGGGAAGGTCAAAGGACAAGGCAAAAGAGGAGGGTTTTGTGCACCACTAGGCTCGGCCATGACATCAAATGGGCTCGGCCATGCATGGTACCGGTTAGGTCATTGGGGAAGTGATGGCCAGAGGTGAAGCTAGCAGGTGGTGGTGGAGCTAGGGGTGGTGGCCGAAGTGAAAAATGAAGGGGAGGGTGAAGTATAGGTTCGGCTAGGCAATTTCAATGGGTGTTTGTGCAAAGTTATGGTATTTGCTTCATGTGGAGGTCACAGCCACATCTGGACAAGGGGAAAGGAAGTGGTGGCTGCCGTGGATGGTGATGGTGATGGTCGGTGGAGATGATAGTGGTAGTGGCCGAGCAAGGAACAATAAAGACGAAGGCAAAAATCAATGAAAATAAGAAGAAAAGTAAGGTAAAGGAAGCCATTAAAAACTTACAAAAATTTCTCAAAGATGAGATGGCCGTGAGTTGTTGAAGTGGCGTGAAGTTTCTCACGTGAATGATAAACAAAATACACGGCCATCAAGGAGAAATGAACGACCAGGCTCATGAAAAGACAAAGTAAATGAAAAGTCACAAGAAATGAAAAGGCTTTTCTCTTCAAATTTCTAATTTCTTTTAATTCAAAATTAACCAATAGAAAATCAAGTAAATAAAATTGAAAATGAAAATAAAAATAAAGTGGAAATAAAAATAAATAAATATTTTTAGGAAAAATAGAAAATAAATAAGAAACTAATTTATTATATTGAAACTAGAATTTAAAATTGTAAACAAAAATACAATTAACATTGAAAAATTATAACTACACTTTTAAAATGTTTTAAAAATAAAATCTTGAAATAAAATAAATTTAAAAATATTTTCAAAATGAAGTAAAATCTAATTTAAAATATTTCGAAAATCTAGGGTTGTTACAGTCAGAGCCTCCCCCCCACATATTATTATTGCCCTCTTCATCATCGCTAAACCAACGCTCCACTTCACAGCCAATGCCACATCCACCTCACTGAGCTGCAACCGCGTCCAACTCCGCCCTTCCAGTTCGAACCAGCCACCTTCCTTCAACCCAATCACCAACCAGATAACCAAACCCATCCTTCCCTAATCACGAGCATGCAACGCCCCACACATGCATACCTTCTCCGCCCCGACAGCTCTCCCTCCCACTCCCTGCCTCACGAAAGCTCGACCCACCACTATCCCTGCATCCTCACCCAGGCAACCATGCCAAAACCCTACAACCGAACCTCCCTTGTCAGTATCGAGCTCTTCATGCTACCAAAACTTCACTTGCACAACCTCATCACAACACCTCTGCCTCACCGGGCTTGGCTGTGCTGCCACCAACCGACGCCTACCTCACCTCCGATCCGCCTCTCCTCCTTTCCCTCGTGATCAAGAGACTAAGTATATGCATTTATATATATATATATATATATATATATATATATATATATATATATATATATATATTAAGTTTTATATATTATAAGTTATATTTATGGGGTTGAGTTGTCTGCATATGTTAGTTGATCGGTAGCCTCATATATGTATTTGTTTTTGTATATATACAAATTATACGTGTCTTCTTGCTTCTTTGTTACACTTTGTTTCCATATAAACATCGTAATTGATTTTAGTAATGTAAGTGTCGACGTGTATATAATATATATGCGATAAACGCGAAGGACATTTTTTTCTTTTGTTTCGTAAATATCTTAGTATACGTGTTATATATGGTCTACAAATAATTGTTTAACATGTATATATGTTGGATTGTCTGCATAATATTGTTTTATTGCATGATTTTCGATAGCTTCTATATATTTGATATTTGATATATATATATATTGTCTGCATATAATTGTTTGCGTATATAGTAGCATGCGATTTTACATTTAATTTTAATTTTATATTTATAATGTCTGCATATATATAACAAGCATAATTGTAGTATTCTAATTTTGTATGTATATAATCGGATTTGTCTTGTGTTATCTTAGCTGTACTGTCTTGTTTAAAGGTATATGTATAACAAAGGTCTTACTTTTAATATATATACATATAAGGTATAGATATTTTGGGTATATGTTTTGTTTATTTCAATTTTTGGTCTGAGAATATATATGTTTAAACTAAACATTGATTTCAAAATATAATATGTAAGAAAGTTATACATATTTTTATAGACCAGTTTATATACTAGTCTATATATACTTGATTTTAGTTTTGTATATTTATAGAGACTTATTTTATAGATGTTAAAATTTAACATTGATTTTGAAAATATATAAAGATATTTTATTTTATTTTAATATGAGTAATTATTATATTTTTTAAAATTTATATATATCCGCCTCCATCGATTATCGGATTCAAACCTAGCTTTGCCTTGTTCATAGACTTCGTATTCATCGTGCTTTGCTTTTGGTTTCTGTAACTACCCAAAATTTCAACCTCGAAAATTCGACACTACTACGTTCATGGTAGAAGTGGCGAGCAAATGGACGTCGGAAATTCAGATTGTTAAAGAAAAAAGAAGAAGATAAAAGAAGAACAGAATAACAACATCATCTCATATTCGCAGCGGATCAAAATATAATATCAAAATAATAGCATTAACAAAGAAAGCTGTAATTGTTAGATTACATGCAATTCATTAGAGTTACAAACATCTACAAATAGATTAGACAGTTATATCAACCTGTCTCAGACTAATATCACAACAATCTCAAATACATATAGGTAGACTCCATACGTTCCTGCCATCTAGCTCGCCTCTTGAGCTCCAGAACGTCCTAACCTGAAAATTTGTAATACTTGGTCTGACCTGAGCATTACATCAAAGTAACACCTGGGTCAGGTTGGAAACCAGCATGAGTAAACCATCTAACATGAAATACTAATGCATAAAACTTATTTAAAACCCAAGGTAACTCGTACCTCACAACGAGTTCTTAACTTGCCAAAGTCAAATACACACCTTACAATCATATCTAAGTATTATTACTTAGATTAAATGACTAATTTACATCATTTATTCCTTTCTTGCCTATTTATTCTAAATCAAATCGACAAAGAATTATTGTAGATTCCAAATCAAAGTGGTTTCAGGTATTTGCTAATACCCGAATCCGGTCTCTTCGAATCCAATATCGTCTTAAAAAAAGCTGCTTAAGTTTTAAACATTTCCATTTATATCCAGAATTACATATTTACATAGCCATTCATCACAGATAGACAAACCATATTATCACATTTCAACCCAAACATAACATATCACATAGCATCACAAATCACATATCAGAGATATCAACTAATCTAAGGCATACAATATCATTCAATCATTCATAAGCAAGATTAATTTGCTACACCATTTCTAATTAATTTAAATCAATTAAATTAATTACTTCAATTACCTTTAAATCCTGCTTACTAAATGATCAACTAATTACAAACCAATTAATTAATCATCCTTTAGTTAATATCTTAATTTATCATCCTTTAATTAATTATTCCTTAATTACATTAAATAATTAGCCTTTAATTAATTACACAAATTAATCATCCTTTAACCATTTACATTATTTAACATTTAATTACTCTCATTAGTTAATTAATTACATTAATCCTTAATTAATTATTCTAATTAATTATTCAATAATCATTTACATTAATTAATTATCCTTTCATTAACCACATTCATTAATTAACTAACCCTTTAATTAATTCCTTAATTAATCAATCCTTTAATTAATTACACTAAGTAATTAACCCTTAATTACTTCCAGTAAGTAATTCCCTTTCATTACTTACATTAAGTAATTATCATTTAAGTAATTATTCTCCAATTACTTACATTAATAATATCTAATTACCAATTAATCAATTTCTAATTACCAATTAATTAATCTCTAATTAATTAATTTATTAATCCTTAATCATTAATTAATGAAATTAATTAATTACTCTTTAATTACCTTGTTAACTTAATTAATCTTAAATCATCAAAACCTTAATTATCCTTTAAGACAAACCATTTATCTTATTAATACTTAATTATCAATCACATATAAATTTTAAACATTTATTCTTTTTAATTAACACTTGATTCCATTTCTATACTAAGTTTAAAATAACTTACAAATTTAAGTTCAACAAATCATATCACTTCTTAAATCAAATGTTAAATAAACATTTATTATATAAATAAATTTAAATAAATAGACTTAAAACTTGATTTATTTTAGATTTTAAAACTTGCTTTCTTTTAAATTTTAAAATTGTTAAATATTGCTTCGGGTCCAACCTGATTCCCACCCGAGTCATGCCATGGGTGTTTCTAAAATCTGGTTTTAGTTTAAAATTTAAAACTTATTAACATGCTAATAACCTCTCGTACACACACTCGAAGACATACCCGAGCTATTTCCTTATTTCCCCGAGTATTCAATCGAGACTAAATCATCGTCCCCAAAACCAAACTCAGGTGCATAGAAAAATCTGGTGCACATGCACCGATCGCCGGCGATGCTCTGGCATCCACGACAACAACCCACAAGTCATCGATCAACTCTTCCTTCGATCCCTATCACCCAATTCCCAAAACGATCATGAAATCAAGATCTGACTAGATCGAACTCACTAGAACAAAACAATCCGACCAAGAATCACCTCGTCCAAGCGACGCCGACCACCAGAGTTCTTAAAACTCCATCCATACTTTCGCCAATGTCCTACGCTCATTTTCCTTCATGACCGGTCTCCTCCGAAGCAATGATAAGGGTACAGCAACCCACAATTCAACCTCGACCCAAAAACCCGGTTAAACCCTACTTCTTCGAATAGTCTCCGCCACGGTGGCTGAAAAATCCATGACAACGCCAACCTCCAGGCTTGCGTCAGCCAAAATCCCAACCACTCAAGACTTGACGATCACCAAAAAAAGCTCGAAACTCAATTCCCGTTCAACATACATTTCCTCTCAAATTACAACACTAAAAATCATTATACTTTCTCTAAAATTAATAGTTTGCGAAGATAAAATAGAATGTAAACACGAATCCACAAAATTTTCAATTTGGAATTTTGATATATTCTAGTTTTTTACTTTATTGCTTATATCCTGGTAAAAGCTGCCTTCAATCCTTACTTAAAATATTTTTAAAACTGAAATCTTATTGTTACAAACATAGCTTGTTTATATATATAAGCCTGAAAAATATTAGGGGAGTAGCAATTGGATTTTAATCATATTGGAAGCCTGTCAGTGAATAATAGAGTAGATGTTCTGGTGTTCAGACATGCACTCAACTATCTATACACTTATATACATACATTCAGCTTTAAAGCAATCATACAAACATATATTCAAACATGCATCATAATTTTATCTCAAGCATTTACTACATGCACCAAATTTAAATTTTTTTTAAGCTTAAGTTTACTCACCTCATGTACGAAAAGAGAAAGTTTTCTTCCTGAAACTTGGAAATTGCTTGACTATAAACTACTGCTTGTTTCCTCACTTGATGAATTAGCTTTGAGGTTGAGTTGAATTTGAATTGTTGAGCTAATCTGATCCTTACTTAGTTCAGGTTTGAAATTTAAAGGAGATTGTTTTTTAATCCACTTTGATTTTGTTTTCTTCTGGTTTATGATACATGCTTTTTTTTGTTTGTTTCTTTTCTTCTTTGTTTTGATAATGAAGAAATAAAGAAATTGAAAGAGAGGGATAGAGAGATGTTAATATAACTTTGCTTAATTATTTTAAAAGAAATAAATGACTCTTATAAGAAATAAATGACACATGTGGAATTTCTTATATTTGTCATAAGCATGCTAAAATTAATTTACACTTGTATTAATGCACAGAGAATTAGTTTACATGTGTAATTATAATGTATTATTATCTTTCATATATAGTTATATAATATCTATAATTTAGTTTATATAATTCATGTCTTTGTATTTAACCTTTCTTTTATTTATTTATATATTACTTAAAAGAAAATGAAATAAAATCTCAATTTAAACACTTATAAATAGTTATATATATACACACTAGCCTTTTTTAAAATATAAAAATTTTAGAACCAATTTATTCTAAGATGTTTGAATTTCAAATCCAAACCTTTATTTGCCATCACTTGTATATATATATATATATACACATACATACAAAAACAACACATAGTTTATTTATTTTTGAAAAGATAAATTTTGCCTATTTAAATGATTATATCAGGAAATTATAAAATAAATATTTATCCAGATATTTATAATTCAACTTTTATTATATTTTCAAATTTATTTACATATCCAGATATCTTTTATTATTATAATTTTTATCTGTTCAATTGAATAAACCAATTAATTATTAAATTATCAAAGGTCCAAAATACAGGTTATCACATTCCTCCCCCTTTAGAATCTTTTCGTCCTCGAAAAGGAACGAAATTAGAAATTTATTAAAATGCTAAGTAATAGCTAAATTACTCTTTGATCATTTCAACTATAATTCCTTTATTTAAGAATTTTAAAAACATTTTAAAATCGATATAATATTACCAAAGTAGTTTTATAAAAATACTTTTATAACTCGATGTTTCCACAAGTCCGTCCTTGTTCTCACAGAAATTCGGTCATACGTTGATCAGGCATAGGACAGAAAATCTATAAGTACTTAGCAAACCCATTTTCAACACCCAGCGAAAATACTTGGAAAACATTTTTGAAAACATTATAAAATATAGAAAACTTTTTTTGAAATAGAGGAAACATCTTTGGTGAGAATGCTCTGGAAATCATAACCCCCTCCATGGTCGCAGTTAACCCGATGATTACGTTGCCATCCAGGCAAAATCCATAGATAACCATAGACATTCTGCGCCCCTTGATTACGTAATGGAACTCACCATAGATCGCAGTTACATCTCGAGTTATGTTGCCATCACGGCAAAAGTCCATGTAACTGTAGGAATCAGCGCCCTCGATTTTCGTCGCCAAATGAAACTTCACCACTCCCACATAGGTCGCAAACTACATCAGTCAAGTCCCGATGTAGCCTTAGGCTCTCACAGCCTCTCGACTTTCTCTATATCACCACAGGTCGTAGTCTACGATGTTACGTTGCCATCACGAAAAAATCAAACGTAAACTGTTGGCTTTCATGGCACACACGACTTCCGCTATGGTCCATGGTAGGTCGTAGTGACATCGAATTACAATGTCGTCATAGTATAACCCAAATGTCTCTATATGCATCAACGCCCTCGAATTTCGCTACCCACTACACATAATCCTTTGGAACGTCATTTTTTCCGGACTTCCTCCTAGGATTCAATTTAGAGCCTCCCCCTTAGGGCTCAAGGTAGACCCACTCCATGGATCTTCTAATGAAGTTCATTTCAATGGGAGCGCCTTTTTCCCTAAATTCAATCTCAAAACACTTTATACTATACACTTATAGTATCTTTCAAATCATACCGCTTATGATTTACATCAAAATCTCCTTTACACAAAATCGATATCTCAAATCGATAGTTCGAAACTTGGTTTCCAAATTTCCAAAATTGATTTTTCCCAAAAATCAAAAGCCTTTTCCAAATCCATAGGTTCCAAAACCTTTTTCCCAAAATCATTCTCATAAATCCTTTATATATATAAATTTGTGTATATATATATATATATATATATATATATATATATATATATATAATTTATCCCTTCCAACTTGAAAATAATCTTTGTATCTCTTATATAGATTCCCCTTTTATACTTCAAATATTTTTCGAAAACCTTTCTTCTGGTTTAGATTCAACAAGGGGAGTTTATCATATATAACCAATATATATACACATACTTCATTTTTGCCAAATCAAATATTCTAATTTGGTTTCTTTTATAAAATTATTTACCATATCACTTGCCTTCCATAAAGTGAATTTCAAAAGATATCCAACTTCCATCTTTATTCATATATACTTCTCAAAATATATTTTTCCTTTTAAAACCATTTCTCATTTCTTCCAAAATTTCAATATCAATTTCATTCAAGCACATACGATGAACATATATCATCCGTATGCAATATCAAATCTGATCGCCCACTCGATCACACAGTTCCACTTCCGAACGAGTATCGTCCAACCGACTTCCTAGCGTCGACTCAGATTTGGTTTCTTGACCAGAAACTGTCATTCTCCTTGCATGGCCTAACTATGATAGAAAATTCTCAAAATCAAGAAAAAAATCCAAATCCAGGGTTCGCTTTCGAAAATCGAGTGAGAGATCCTAACTCGGATTAATATACCATCTCGAAATTCTATGCTCGAATCGGGATCAAATTATTATAAAAATAGAATAATATACGTACATCCTACTTATTTATCATCATTGAATATTAGCTAAATCAATTCTCTTTTCTATTCACCTTCATTTTGAATTCATTCCCTCATCCACATTTCTGCCAATTTCCATTGGGTTAACACTTTAATTCTTATCTCCATTGGTATCAAATTATAGACAGTTTGCACTCTCTCCAACTTGTATTAAGAAAATAACTTGAATTTTTTTAAATATATAAGTAGTTGAAAAATAGTTATTAGTTGTAAAATAGCTGAAAAATAGTTAAGTAATTATAAAATAATTGTAAAATAGTTAGATAAATGCAAAATAGTTGTAAAATAGTAATTAGTTTATAAATAATTGTAAAATTATTGTAAAATAGTTAAATAGTTCCAAAAGTTGTTTTAAAATAAGTATAAGATAGTTTTGGGTTTTAAAATAAAAGTTGTACATTAAATAGCTAGGAAAATAGATTTAAAAACAGTTATATTAAAACAATTTATTTGAAAAAAATAGTTCGGAGCCAAATTGTCCAATTCCCAATCTCGATTTCTAAACAATTTTCAATTTCCACTTCTATTTAAATTGATTCAATTTCAATTAAATTTAAATTAACTTCAATTCCTACCCCAAATTCAAATCAATTTCCATTTGAATTTTATACTTATCCATCTTCAATTATAATTCAAATTAATTCAAATCAAATTCAATTTTAACTTAGTCAATTCAAATCTCAACTTGAAACCATCTCGAATTTCATAAATTCGAGTCAAATTTTAAAATGTTGATTTAATCCTTTAAATCAAACCAACCTTTATTTTTAAACTAATAACTTAATTTTTTTTTACCATTTAATTCTGAGGCCAAATTTCAAAATTCCATTTTAAATTTCCTTTACTTAACTTATTTGGAAGTTCAAATTAGAGTTCAAAACTTTTTAAATGATTTAATCTTCAGAATCCAATTTATCACCCAATTTTAACTTCGAAACCAATTCTTAACACATTTTCAGCAAGCACATTTCTAACATTTAAATCATTAGGTTCTAAGCAATTTCCCTTTCATAAGTTCATTCTTATTTCCATTTTATTTCAGTAATAGATGTATATTACCTCAATCCATTTCTTATTTAAAATAATCCAATTCTCAGTTTCATAGATTATTAATAACAATAGGATGATATTAAGATAAGTAAAAATAAATAAATATCCAAATTATGTAAAACATTCACCAATAGCTTATAATTCCAATTTCCAGATCTCAAACCCATTTTGAGATCACACATACTCCCAATTCAAATCAACCATTTAACTTCCAAAGTTAAATCTCAATTTCATCTTGAAATTTCCAATTGAGGTTGTTTATTCTAAACTTATTTAACTTTCACTAAGTTAAATTCAATTCAATTTAATCCAGTCAACTATACCCAATTTGAATTCCCATTTCAAATTTTAAACTTCATATTAATAATCTTCCCACTTATAGTTCAAAAACTTATCACTTTGGGTTTTCATATCACATTCCAAGGAAAAAAAATTAAAACTCAACACTTAGAGTTTATTTCAAATCGTTTTTGATATTATATATATTCCTCATTTTACATATTCATTTCCTTTGCACACCCAGTTATACTTTAAATTTTAAACCATCTTTGGTTTTAATTCATAACAAATTTCTTTAAAATTTTCAAACAACTCTTGTTTGAAATAGGACACTTTCATTCAAATACATTGTAAATAGTACTATTTATTATTTCTTTTAACACTTTGACACAAGTTCCAAATTCCAGACTTAGATTTTAAAACATCATAATTTAGATCATCTTCAATTCCAATTTATAAGCCATACTCACCTAAATTTTTACTTCCTTAAAACACTTCATTTTGCTTACTCATTAACAGACATTTCATTATTAAACACAACAACCATTTATGATAATAACCAAGATTATCATATCTGGAAACCAATTCATTATTATCTTATTCTGAAAGCATGTGACACCCCACCTCTATACCCATGCTAGCCAAGGACATTACGATGTAATGCCGTCAACTAGCATGGAGAATAAGGCTGTTGAGGACCGACCATCCGTGTGATGGCTTTATGCGAGCACCGATATGCCAGATTAAATATAACTTGCATTCTTTTCAAGAGGAAATCCGGCATACCGACAACAACTCAAAGCTACGGCACAGTGGCTATAATATCTTCGGAAACAAATATAGAAATAAGAATAACACAAATCAGTCACAGATATCCATATCACAAAGACGGAAAAAGATATGAATATTACACGTAGAAGTGTACATCAAAGTAGTGGTCAAACAAGATCCATAATATCACAAAAGAATAGTTACAAGTGCTAGACAAAAGAATAAATATACATCCTGGAGTCTATATCTCAAATGTATACAACAAAATAAACTACTAATCTAAGTAGTTAGCCAAAAGACAGGATGATAATCCCAGATGTGAAGTTAACCAGAAGCACCTGTAACATCTCGGTCTGACCCGATTTAATAAGAAAATAATAAACGGATCAGTCTAGCTATAAATATCAGATGAAATGATTTAGAATAAGAGGTATGACAAAAACGTATGATAGCCATTAAACCATACTGTGATAAGTATGTAATTGAAAATCAAAAGGAGATTAATCAATATCACAAGAATCTTCTCAAAGGTCAAAAGGAATGTCATACTCTATTTTTATTCACCAAACCATAAATATTGACAATATATCAATGCCAATCACAAAAGTTAATGACACACAAATTCACCAATGCACAATAGTTGATAAAACTTATCAATGAAAATCATGAAAATTGGTGAAGCATAAATTCTAGAAATCATCAATAGAAATCCAGAAATCACAAAAAGGGGGAGGCCTATCACAAAACGGGAGCATGAAAACTCACCAACACGTGTATCACAAAATGGAACGCTATTCCATGCTTGCTAACCATTAATTTTGAGCCGAAGCTCCATAAAACGGCCCGAAGACCATGGGTCGCTACCCCACCAAATTGAGCCGAAGCTCCACAGAAATGGGGTTTAGTCTCCCTCGTAGACAAAGAGACATCGCACATTTGCTAGTCTAAATCACAAAAATGATCATCAACGATCATCAAGAAGTGTCAATTACAGTAAGCTAGTAAATATATAAGCTTAGCTTCATGTCCCATAACCACTAGCTTAACTTAAATATTTACGAACAAATTGTAGATCTCCACTCGAAAATTGTCACAATAGACTCAATCGAACAAGTCCAAGAGTTAACCGGCGAAGTACAAGCGTTTCATACCACTTGTTTTACTAAGCCATTTAATTAGATTTCTCGTATGAGTGAGGTAAAGGTTTATATATACTAGTAGATTGGAAAACGGTTTAAGAAACAATCTTTGTAATAAAATAGGGTTGAAATCGTGGTGATGAAGGAGTTTTGATATTTACTACTAGTATTGAAACCTTTATATTTTTAAAATGACAAATCATAAAAATGATTGTAGAAACAATAAGTCACAAAAATTCACATTCGAAGACATGAATAAAATCCAAAGAATTCGATTCCAATTCCATCAAAGTGGAAATACCCTTGCGACTTAACATCCACGACTTACGACTTAACACAATTCAACACAAGAAATCAGCGGCTCAACATATGCGACTCCATGGCATACGACCTAAGAGATCAGCGACTTAAGAAATAGCATGCGACCTAACAGAGCAATGTAACATGGCGCGGCCTATAGCATAGCGCGGCCTATAACATGGCGCGACCTAAGTTGGTGCGACTTAAAGCAGGTGCGGCCTAAAGCAGGTGCGACTTAAAGCAGGGTGAGCGATCTAAGGTGTTGCGAGCAAGCCGAGCGACCTAAGTGGTCAGAGACCTAAAGCAGGCCGACTCATAGCAAGGCGAGCGACCTAAGGAACGAGCGACTTAACAGGCCGAGCGACTTATGAACAGGCCGAGCGACCTAAGTGGTACGACTTATATGCAGGTGCGACTTAACATGGCCGACTCATAGCATGTGCGACTTAAAGCATGGCGCGACCTATGTTGGTGCGACCTATATGCAAGCCGAGTGACCTAACTTATAGAAGAGCAAATCGAGCGACCTATGTGGTCAGCGACCTAAAGCAGGCAGAGTGACTTAAGGAGATGAGGCTGAGCGACCTAAGTGGTTGTGACCTAAGTTGGCGCGACCTAATTGCAGGCCGAGAGACATATACACAGGCCGAACGACCTAAGGAACAGAAGTGCCAAAACTCTCTCAATTTGCAACCGGTTGAACGTCCATCGGCTACCCGGTCCTATTGGCTCCTCGATGCATCACCAAAAGCGTGTTCAAACTTCAAAGTTAGGATTTTTAAAGATTTGAACCCAAAACACTAAAAATTGGGATGTTCACCATTCAATCCAAACCAAAAGCAAATGCACATGAGCAAGTGTTAGGAATTCATACCCAACAATTAAAGATAGTTATAGACAAAGATGTGAGATAAAAATCTCACCTTTTTACAAAATCAATGAAGGAGAAGCTTAAATGAAAAGGAAGAATCAACCACACTTCAATCTTAACACAAGAAGCTTGAACCAATGGCTTCTCTTTGGATTTGGAGTTAGATGTTTGGATTTGCAAATGAACTAGGGCTTGGAGTTTTAATTTCCCATTCCTCTCTCCATTTTTGATGAAGCTTGAGTGTTAGGAAATGAAAGTGAAGTAATGAAGGGAAGAGGGGGTTGAGCTAGAGTTAATAGTTTAGGCTAATAGGCTAAACCAAATCCAAAGCCCAAAGTGAAAAAGTGGCAAAATTCCACTAACTCCAAACGCATCAAAGTTTATACTCAAAAAGATCGCAAACGGCGTTTTGGACCCAATGGAAGTGGTCCCGAGTCCTAATTCGACTATATGCAAAAAGTAGCTTTTCGGACTAAAATCTGACTAACAATAAAATATTTAAATATTCAATCGAAAAATATGTGGGTTGTTATAGACTCCCCTTAAAGAGCACAGGAAAGTAAGTCCGAATATGTTTGCTCGATGAACTCTCTAGATTTCCAAGAGAAATTCTTAGAATTTGAGGACCATTGAACTTTAACAAGCGGAACATCTTTATTTCGAAGGCGTTTGACCTCCGAAGCAATAATTGGAATAGGATGTTGCTCATAAGTTAAATTAGGCGAAACTTCAATTTCTTCCATAACATCGGGCTCCAGAACAGAATCGAAATCTCGAAGGCATTTCCGTAATTGAGAAACGTGAAACACGTCACGAATAGCAGAAAACTAAGCCGGAAATAAAAGGCGATAAGCCACGAACCAATACATTCGGTGATGGGAAACGGACCAATATATCGAGGTGCTAACTTTCCCGATCGACTGAAACATACCACATGCTTCTTAGGTGAAACACGAATAAACATAAGATCTCCCACAGAAAATTCTAATTTCCTTCTCCAGTTACCGGCATAGGATTTTTGCCTACTCTGAGCTTCTTTCATCATATGACGAATAAGGTCGATCTTTTTTGTGGAGTCACGAATAAAGTCTAGACCTAAAACCAGATTCTCACTGGCCTCAAGCCAACAAGAAGGAGAATGGCTTGGCCTTCCATATAGTGCCTCGAAAGGAACCATACCAATAGTAGATTGGAAGCTATTATTATAGGAAAATTCAACGAGAGCAATATGATCTTCCCAACTTCAACCAAAATCAAGAACACATGCACGAAGAAGATCTTCAAGAGTTTGATTCACACGCTCGGTTTGTCCATCGGACTAAGGATGATAAGCGGTGCTAAAATTAAGCTTCATTCCCAAAGCTTTTTGAAGACTCTTCCAATTTTGAATCGCTTCAATCTTTGAAGGATCAACTGATATTCCGGATTCGAAAATAATATTACCGAGAAATTTCACACGAGATTGCCAAAAGTGGCATTTAGAAAATTTTGCTTTTAATTGATTACTCCTAAGAGTTTCCAACATAATCCGAAGATGCTTTTCATGCTCCTCCTCGGTTTTTGAATACACAAGAATATCATCAATGAAGATAAGAACCAATCGATCGAGGAAATCTT
This sequence comes from Allium cepa, assembly GCA_030765085.1. Lineage (NCBI taxonomy): Eukaryota > Viridiplantae > Streptophyta > Magnoliopsida > Asparagales > Amaryllidaceae > Allium > Allium cepa. The sequence goes on along the minus strand of CM060929.1, from coordinate 870,039,481 downwards.
TGAAAACTCGATTCATAAGGTCAACAAAATAAGCCGGAGAATTCGTTAAACCAAATGGCATAACAAGCCATTTATAAGATCCATAACGAGTACGGAAAGATGTCAAAGGAATGTTATCCTCTGCATTAGAAGCTGATGAAAACCGGTTGCCAAGTCCAATTGTGAAAAGACTCTAGATCCACTAAGTTGATCAAATAGATCATCAATCCGAGGTAAAGGATATTTATTTTTGATAGTAAGATCATTAAGCTTGCGGTAGTCAATGCAAAGTCTAAGTGTACCATCGGATTTCTTCACGAAAATAGCCGAAGCTCCCCAAGGCGAGGAACTAGAGTGAATAAATTGCTTCATCTCCAACTTGGATAATTGTTTGCGCATCTCCTCATTTTCCTTATTGGACATGCGATAAGGAGGACGAGTGATAGGTTGAGCTCCAGGGATGAAATTAATTTTGAACTCAATTGCTCGCTTAGGTGGCAATCCTAAAACGGGCTCAAATACGTTGGAAAATTCACGAACAACGTGAATAAGAGAAATGACATCTTCCTCATCATCATTATTATCATCATGAGGATTTAAAGAATGTAAAGATGCTGCCAAGCTGGAATCCGAATCTTTAAGATTAATAGAAATCTTCTTAACAGATTGAGGATGTCGAAGATGAATAGTCCGCTCAGGACATAGGATTTGAGCTTCATAGCGGTTAAGCCAATCCATTCCCAAAATCATTCTAAAGCTTAAGTAGCGCATGACATGCAAATCGGCTCGGAAAGAAAAATCACACAAAATAATCTCGACGTCTTTACAAAGCAAACTAATTGTTGCGGATCCACCAACCAGATTCGCAATTCTCAAAGAAGTCATTAAAGCAACAACACTTAAAGAAAAAGTATCAACAAGTTCTTTTGATATAAAAGAATAGGATGCACCCGTATCAAAAAGAACTCGAATAGGTTGATCACGAGATAAAATAATGCCATCAAGGATAGGATAAGAAATACCTTAACCACGAGAAGTGTTACTAGGAGTTTGCACCACATTAAGCTTTCCCTCCTTCCTGCCTTGAAGTTTGGGACACGAAGATATATAATGGTCCGGGCTTTTGCAATAGCGACAAGCACGGGGCTTTGAACACTTATTTGCATAATGGTCCTTAGAACCACGATTGTAGCATTGCCCACCACTTGAGCTAGAAGTTTTAGTTGCTGGAGAGGCTTGCTTCCCTTTCTTATTGTTGGGATAAGGACCTTTGAACTTATTAGGCCTTTTCTTGTTGGTGAAGTTCGGTTTAGCACTCCCAACCTCAACATTACTTACTCTATCAGCCTCTTCAAGTTGAAGAGCGATATCAATGAGTTGATCAAAAGAAACTTCTAATTTTAGAAGTAATGGCTACTTGAGATTTTTGTTCAAGCCATAGACAAATCTTTGGTTCTTCTTCAATGGGGTGTTTATATATTCGACCCCGTATTTAGAAAGTGACTCGAAGGATACGACATAGTCTGTCACAGAGGATATACCCTGAACAAGGTCTATAAAATGACGACCAATGTCACCTTCTCAGCTTCTGGCACAAATTTTAATTCGAAGCGTTCCCGGAATTTCTCCCAAGTAAGATCCGCTTCAACTATTTCAGAAATAAGAAGCTTATACCAATCTAATGCTCTTTCTTGGAGCATGCTAGAGGCCACCAGAACACGGTGAAGATCAACAAGATTCATGCGAGAAAAGATTCGATCACACGTTCTCAGCCAAGTCTGGACTTCAATAATAGTTTCAGATCCTTTGAATGGCTTCCCACCCAAATTGGTATAATCGTTTTATAAACGTGCAAATCCAGACTTAGGGTGAGTAGACTCTGGATTTGAACCGGCTGCCTGAGCATTCTTTACGAGATCAAGAAGCTGCTGGGCAGACATAAATACTTCATCTTGGGGAGCAGCTCTAGATTGACCGGTGCTGGGACGGCCTGGTCTAACCATTTCTCTTCGTTTAAAAAGAAAGAAAGAAGAAGGAAAAGGTTATTCACCAAATGAATATCAAGCAATCTTGATAGATAAAACAAGGAATCAAAAAGAAAATAGGATGAATCGGTATGAAGACTCGAATTAAATCCTAAAGCACGACACCTAAGAAGGACTTAGGACGATGATCCTTGCTAGATTGTTCTACATTGTTCCGAAGTTTCGCTCTGATACCAAGCTGTGACGCCCCACCTCTATACCCATGCTAGCCAAGGACACTACAGTGTAATGCCGTCAACTAGCACGGAGAATAAGGCTGTTGAGGAGCGACCATCCGTGTGATGGCTTTGTGCGAGCACAGATATGCCAGATAAAATATAACTTGCATTCTTTTCAAGAGGAAATCCGGCATACCGACACAAACTCAAAGCTACGACACAGTGGCTATAATATCTTCGGCAACAAATACATAAATAAGCATAACACAAATCAGTCACAGATATCCATATCACAAAGGCGGAAAAAGATATGAATATTACACGTAGAAGTGTACATCAGAGTAGTGGTCAAACAAGATCCACAATATCACAAAAGAATAGTTACAAATCCTAGACAAAAGAATAAGTATACATCCTGGAGTCTATATCTCAAATGTATACAACAAAATAAACTACTAATCTAAGTAGTTAGCCAAAAGACAAGACGATAATCCCAAATGTGAAGTCCAGCAGAAGCACCTGTAACATCTCGGTCTGACCCGATTTAATAAGAAAATAATAAACGGATCAGTCTAGCTATAAATATCAGATGAAATGATATAGAATAAGAGATATGACAAAAACGTATGATAACCATAAAACCAAACTGTGATAAGTATGTAATTGAAAATCAACAAGAGATTAATCAATATCACAAGAATCTTCTCAAAGATCAAAAAGAATGTCATACTCTTTATTTTTATTCACCAAACCATAAATATTGACAATATATCAATGCCAATCACAAAAGTTAATGACACACAAATTCACCAATGCACAATAGTTGATAAAACTTATCAATGAAAATCATGAAAATTGGTGAAGCATAAATTCTAGAAATCATCAATAAAAATTCAGAAATCACAAAAAGGGGGAGGCCTATCACAAAACGGGAGCATGAAAACTCACCAACACGTGTATCACAAAATGGAACACTATTCCATGCTTGCTAACCATTAATTTTGAGCCGAAGCTCCACAAAACGGCCCGAAGACCATGGGTCGCTACCCCACCAAATTGAGCCGAAGCTCCACAGAAACGGGGTTTAGTCTCCCTCGTAGACAAAGAGACATCGCACATTTGCTAGTCTAAATCACAAAAATGATCATCAACGATCATCAAGAAGTGTCAATTACAGTAAGCTAGTAAATATATAAGCTTAGCTTCATGTCCCATAACCACTAGCTTAACTTAAATATTTACGAACAAATTGTAGATCTCCGCTCGAAAATTGTCACAAGAGATTCAATCGAACGAGTCCAAGAATTAACCGACGAAGTAAACGCAAGTGTTTCATACCACTTGTTTTACTAAGCCGTTTAATTAGATTTCTCGTACGAGTGAGGTAAAGGTTTATATATACTAGTAGATTGGAAAACGGTTTAAGAAACAAGCTTTGTAGTAAAATAGGGTTGAAATCGTTGTGATGAAGGAGTTTTGATATTTACTACCAGTATTGAAACCTTTATATTTTTAAAATGAAAAATCACAAAAATGATTGTAGAAACAATAAGTCAAAAAAATTCACATTCGAAGACGTGAATAAAATCCAATGAATTCGATTCCAAATCCATCAAAGTGGAAATACCCTTGCGACTTAACAGCCACGAGTTACGACTTAACACAATTCAACCCAAGAAATCAGCGGTTCAACATATGCGACTCCACGGCATACAACCTAAGAGATCAGCGACTTAAGAAATAGAATGCGACCTAACAGAGCAACGTAACATGGCGCGACCTATAGCATGGCACGACCTATAGCATGGCGCGACCTAAGTTGGTGCGACTTAAAGCAAGTGCGGCCTAAAGCAGGTGCGACTTAAAGCAGGGTGAGCGACCTAAGGGGTTGTGAGCAAGCTGAGCGACCTAAGTGGTCAGCGACCTAAAGCAGGCCGACTCATAGCAAGGCTAGCGACCTAAGGAACGAACGACTTAACAGGCCGAGCGACTTATGAACAGGCCGAGCGACCTAAGTGGTGCGACTTATATGCAGGTGCGACTTAACATGACCGACTCATAGCATGTGCGACTTAAAGCATGGCGCAACCTATGTTGGTGGGACCTATATGCAGGCCGAGTGACCTAACTGGTAGAAGATCAAACCGAGCGACCTATGTGGTCAGCGACCTAAAGCAGGCAGAGTGACTTAAGGAGGTGAGGCTGAGCGACCTAAGTGGTTGCGACCTAAGTTGGCGCGACCTAATTGCAGGCCGAGAGACATATATGCAGGCCGAACGACCTAAGGAACAAAAGTGCCAAAACTCTCTCAATTCGCAACCGGTCGAGCACGAACGTTAGGGGATTACGCCCATCGGCTACCCGGTCCTATTGGCTCATCTATGCATCACCAAAAACGTGTTCAAACTTCAAAGTTAGGATTTTTAAAGATTTGAATCCAAAACACTAAAAATTGGGATGTTCACCAATTCAATCCAAACCAAAAGCAAATGCACATGAATAAGTGTTAGGAATTCATACCCAACAACCAAAAATAGTTATAGACAAAGATGTGAGATAAAATTCTCACCTTTTTACAAAATCAATGAAGGAGAAGCTTAAAAGAAAAGGAAGAATCAACCACACTTCAATCTCAACACAAGAAGCTTGAATCAATGGCTTCTCTTTGGATTTGGAGTTAGATGTTTGGATTTGCAAATGAACTATGGCTTGGAGTTTTAAATTCCCATTCCTCTCTCCATTTTTGATGAAGCTTGAGTGTTAGGAAATGAAAGTGAAGTAATGAAGGGAATAGGGGGTTGAGCTAGAGTTAATAGTTTAGCCTAATGGGCTGAACCAAACCCAAAGCCCAAAGTGAAAAGGTGGCAAAATTCCACTAACTCCAAACATATCAAAGTTTATACTCAAAAAGATCGCAAACGACGTTTTGGACCCAATGGAAGTGGTCCCGAGTCCTAATTCAACCGTATGCAAAAAGTAACTTTTCGGACTAAAATCCGACTAACGACAAAATATTTAAATAAAATATTTAAATATTCAATCGAAAAATATGTGGGTTGTTACAAAGCACTTCTACAAATTTAGAATTTTAATTTTTGTTTGGATCCATTTCAAACTTAACTCCATTCAACTTCAATTTGGTTATATTACTACTACCACTTAATTCTCATTATTTTATTTAATTCCAATTATTCAACAACCAATTACCTTAATATATAGAAAAACTATTGATTTATATATCAAAATATAGACTTATATAAAAATGATTTTTAAAACCATTTTTAAAATCATTATATAAGAAAATAACAAATACACCCTTATATATACAATGCTAAACTCATTCTAGGGTACCATTGACCCTATCCTTAATGAGTAAACCCACCAGAGCCTAGGTTCTCACTTAACCTTCTGCTCTGATACCAAAATTTAATGACCTAAATTTTCGAACTCAAAAATTCGATACTAATACGTCCATGGTAGAAGTGCCGAGCAATCGGATGCCGAAAATTCAGATTGTTAAAGAAAGAAGAAGAAGATAGAAGAAGAACAGAATAACAAGAGCATCTCAAATTCACAGCGGATCAAAATATAATATCAAAATAATAACATTAACAAAGAAAGCTGTAATTGTCAGATTACATACAATTCATCAGAGTTGCAAACATCTACAAATAAACTAGACAGTGTTATCAACATGTCTCAGACTAATATCATAACAATCTCACATCATAGCGGTAGACTCCATACATTCCTGCCATCCAGCTCGCCTCCTGAACTCCAGAACGTCTTAACCTGAAAATCTGTAATACTCGGTCTGACCCGAGCATTACATCAAAGTAGCACCCGGTCAGGCTGGAAACCAGCGTGAGTAAACCGTCTAACATGAAATACTAATGCATAAAACTTATTTTAAACCCGGGGTAACTCGTACCTCACAACGAGTTCTTAACTTGCCAAACTCAAATACACACCTTACAATCATATCTAAGTATTATTACTCAGATTAAATGACTAAATTTACATCATTTATTCCTTTCCAACCTATTTATTCCAAATCAAATCCATAAAGAATTATTGTAGATTCCAAATCGAAGTGGTTTCGGTATTTACTAATACCCGACTCCGGTCTCTTCGAATCCAATATCATCTTAAAAACAAAGCTGCTTAAGTTTAAACATTTCCATTTATATCCATAATTACACATTTACATAGCCATTCATCACAGATAGATAAATCGTATTATCACAGTTCAACCCAAACATACCATATCACATAGCAACACAAATCATATGTCAGAGATATCAACTAATCTAAGGCATACAATATCATTCAATCATTCATAAGCAAGATCAATTTGCCACACCATTTCTAATTAATTTAAAATCAATTAAGTTAATTACTTCAATCACCTTTAAATCCTGCTTACTAAATTAGTAACTGATTACAAACCAATTAATTAATCATCCTTTAGTTAATATCTTAATTTATCATCCTTTAATTAATTATTTCTTAATTACATGAAATAATTAGCCAGTAATTAATTACACAAATTAATCATACTTTAACCATTTACATTAATTAACCTTTAATTAATCTCATTAGTTAATTAATTACATTAATCCTTAGTTAATTATTCTAATTAATTATTATATAATCATTTACATTAATTAATTATCCTTTCATTAATCACATTCATTTATTAACTAACCCTTGAATTAATTCCTTAATTAACCAATCCTTTAATTAATTACACTAAGTAATTAACCCTTAATTACTTCCATTAAATAATTCCCTTTGATTACTTACATTATTTAATTATCATTTAAGTAATTATTCTCAGTTACTTACATTATTAATATCTAATCACCAATTAATTAATTTTTAATTACCAATTAATTAATCTCTAATTAATTAATTTATTATTCCTTAAACATTAGTTAATGAAATTAATTAATTACTCTTTAATTACCTTATTAACTTAATTAATTTTAAATCATCAAAACCTTAATTATCCTTTAAGATAAACCATTTATCTTATTAATACTTAATTATCAATCATATATAAATTTTTAACATTTTATCCTTTTTAATTGACACTTGATTCCATTTCTATACTAAGTTCAAAATAACTTACAAATTTAAGTTAAACAAATCATACCACATCTTAAATCAAATGTTAAATAAACATTTATTATATAATAAATTTTAAGAAATAGACTTAAAACTTGATTTATTTTAGATTTTAAAACTTTCTTTCTTTTAGATTTTAAAACTGTTAAATATTTCTTTGGGTCCAACCTGATTCCCACCCGAGTCATGCCCCGAGTGTTTCTAAAATCTGGTTTTAGTTTAAAATTTAAAATTTATTAACATGCTAATAACTTCTCGTATACACACTTGAAGCGTACCCGAGCTATTTTCTTATTTCCCCAAGTATTCCTTCAAGACTAAATCATCGTCCCCAAAACCAAATTCAGGTGCACGGAAAAATCTGGTGCATAGGCACTGATCGCCGGCGAAGCTCCGGCATCCACGACCACCACCCACAAGTCATCGATCATCTCCTCCTTCGATCCATACCACCCAATTCCCAAAACGTTCACGAAATCGAGATCTGATGTAACATATCGCCTTTTTATACGCTTTAAATCGACGATAAACCACACACGTCAGACTTAAACCATACAGAAGGACGGATTGTTATGGGGTGAAAAAGAAAACGCAGAGAAAGAAAAAAACAAAATAGATTCTTGTAGGGGAACGATAAAATATAATAATCAAATAAACAGTTCATGAAGCTGTTTTACAAAAACATTTGATTTTACCTATACAATACATATCAGAGTTACACATACCAGAGAACAATAAATAATGCATCGGAACAGTATGAATGCAGAGGAATACTATAATAAATAATAATAAATCTTCTCCTTCGTCCTACAGAATACGGTCTTCTAAATCCTGAAATGCTCAGGCTGATCCGAGCGAATTGAAAAGACAAAACACTCGAGTCAGAACTAAAAGATCTTATGTAAGTTAAATCAACGTCAAAATATGAGTGGAACGGCGTCAGAGATGTTTACGGGATTTGGTATCTCCTATCCAGTGTCTAACGTGAGTGCAGTAACTTAAGAGATGCTCGGGATTCGCATCTCCTAAGGATCGTTAAACTATTTACTATATAGTAATATTTCGCTATTATAATAATGTCTAATAGTAAAATAAACTTACTTTAAAATAGCATTAAGGGGTTACCCATATAGCCCTTAACACACTTTTATATTCCCATAGTCTATATAGTACCGTAATCTCCCTCGTACTGGGCATCGTTAGAGGGCACTCCATAGGTATGGTACAAAACCAAAATCATATAAGGCGCGCTAAGGTAAGTGACACGGCACAACTAGGCAATGCCAGGGTAGATATACCAATTACGCTTCCGGGCCGGTGGTAACGCATGGCACGCAGCTACCACCCACCTCGAGCCACACCCCCAAATCAAAAATCAAAAGTTCCATCGAATCAATCCAAAAGTCAGAGTATAATATAGAAGGGATGTGTCCGATAAAATGCGCTACCTGCTTAGCCCGTCAATCGCTCCTGTTTTTGCCACCTTATGCCAACTCACGGGTGTAACAACCCTAGATTTTTCATATATTTTAATATTTGACTTTATTTTATTTTGAAATTATTTTAAACTTATTTTATTTCAAACATTTCATTTTTAAACGTAGGTGTTGATTATTATGTGAATTATAAATTCAAACCGGTATAAATTGGATATTTTACTGAAAGACGAATTTCTGTTCAAACTGGTCAAACCTTGACTTTTAAATTTCAAATTTAAATATTTAAATTCTTAAATCTTATCTTTTATTATGAAAATAGATTTAATAACTTGAATACTGCTTTTCGTTTCGTTGAAAACGGATTTAATTTGTGAAAGTTATGTACATTTCAATTTTGAGTATAATATGTTTTATTTTGAAATTTTGTCTATTTTAAATTATATAAATCATATTTTCTATGTTATATTTTATTTTAATATGTTTTAATATGTTATTTTATGTATATTTTGTCTTTTAATATTTTTAAAGTGATAATAAAAATTTTCCAAAATTTATTGTATTTATTTCCTATTTTTAAAGGCTATTTTCTATTTTTCTGCTATTTTCTTTATTTAAATTATATTTAATTAAAATTTATATATTTATTTTGTGAATTTATTTTATTTTATGTTATTATTTATGTTTAAAAATATTTTACAAGCTCATATGAATTTTCTAAAAATTATTCAATTTAATTTCAAATTTTCTAGTCTAGTTCACTATTTTAGCTATTTTTCTAAATTTAACTTTATATAATTAATAAATATTATATAAATTTTTATATTTTGATAAATTTTCGAAATTTTATCTGGAATTATTCTTATTTCCAGAAATATAAAGTTATATAAATTAAATAAGGATATATGAAGAGTTTTTGACTTTTGAATTGTCTTTTGCCTTTTTGAATTCCACCTCTTCATTTTCCTCACAACTCTTCATTTCTTTTGGCATAACTCCCCACATTTCAGCTGACTAATTAATTTTCATTTCATGTGTCTTCCTTTCTCCCTTCCTAAGAAAAAAATTTCGGCCATCACATGCTTGGGAAGTTGGTAAAAAAATTTATTTCTTTTTATCTCTTTTTTTTCACTTATATTGCTTATTCCTTTTGATTTTTGTTTGAACTTGCTCTTCCATTTACGTTCGGCCATGCTACCTTGCTTCCTAGCCGCCTCCACCACCTGATGGGACACCACCACCACCTCCTCCTCACCAGCCACCCAAGCCATGAACCCCCTTGGTGATGCATATCCACAAAAGATTCAAAACACCCTTCATACTAGCCTAACCGAGCACCACTCTCATTCCATCACCTCACCACCCCTCTAGCCGCCACCTACCACACCACCAGCACCTCCAGCACCCATGGCCACACCATCTAGTGGACCCCACTCCTCTGGACATGACACTTGGAGCCTTGTTCGAGCCCAAATCCATGACTAAAACACATGTATATGCATGCTTATGTGTGTTATTCCCTTCACCCACTTTGGCACCATCACAAATGACATCTAGGCCGACCCATACCCACCATAATCTGACCCAAACACTTGCCATTGTCATGTATTTTCCCTTATGGCTGAGCCTAGTAAAGGTTAAAAGAAAGTGCAAACATTTCTATTTGATTCTGTGCAGTTATTCTAGCATAGTTTTGATCGTAGTTGATTTGAAACTCATCGTTGTTATATTGTTTTTGTTTGATGTATATCCAACGAATTTGACATTTGGCTCCTCTATTCGAATCTGTTTCGTGCTTTCGTTCTTGGGTAGATCCCGTTTGTGCAATTCGTAGTTGGGTCATCAGCTTAAACCTGTGAGTTATTCTCACCATACAATATGTACATATATAACTAGTAAATTGACCCCTTTTGAATCTGTAAAATGCATTATTATGTTACACCTGCTATGTTATGATTTTATGATGTTCACCCATGCTTAAACACCTGTTATATCATATCTTACTGTTATATTATGTTGTTCTATTATTTTTTATCAGTTTATCACACTGCAAGTTCCCTTTAGATTAGAATCACTATGGGTTGAAATGATACACACCCGAACAGACCTTAGAATAAGAGAAAATCGTTATGGGCAGAAACGATAGGCCTGAATGATTTTCGATTATCTTCATTTACTTGGGATTGCGGGTTTGAAATGATCAAACCCGGGTTTTTCTTTTTAAATTACGGGTTGAAATGATATATTACCCGTATCACTTTACCTAGGCTAGAAAATAAAATATAGACCCGTTGTTAAAATATGTTTTTCTAAAATTTTTAAAATATTTTAGAAATGTAAATATTATAATATTTTGATTTAAATTTGATTAAAAATGATTTTTGTAAAGCATTATTAACTCTCTGAAAATTTATAAGTGAAATAAATTAATGGTAAAGTTAGAAAATCTGAATGTAAGCTATTTTGGACATTATAATTTAGTGATAAATGGAATTTAAATTAAATATGAAAATATGATAAATTTATGATATTTTGAATTAAATGAATTTAAAATGATTTTATAATATATTAATGATTTTTGAATTAAGTTAAATGTGAAATGAATGAATACTTAAGTTGAAATTTAGAAATATAACTAAAATTGGAAATTTATGAATTTGGCTTAAAAGTGAATTTTAAGTTAAGTAAATAAAAAGGAAATCAAGTTATATTTGAAAATTTAAACTGAAGTGTTAAGTTAAATTTAATTTAATGAATTTAAAATTTAAATTTTGGAATTTAATAAGTGAATTACTATTAAATTTTGATTTTTGAATAGAGTTTTAACTTTATAAAATCATGAATATAAGGGTATTTGAATGATTGTTTTAAAAGTGAAATTATATGATTTTATAAGTTAAAAATGATTTAAATAAAAATATAATTGTTTGTGAAATTATACTGAATATTTGAAGTTAATTTATTGCATTTCTAAAATGCTATTAATTCTAATGTAAAGGATAATACATCATTTGTAAATGTTGTAGTTGATAATAATGAACCAAATGGCTCAATTTAATTAAAGGCTATTATAGAATTTTTGTGAATGTTATAATGGTTGAAATTAACTAAATTTATTTGAAACTAATGGAACCCTATTATAGCATTTTAAATGTTATCTTTCGTTAAATTGAACTATTTTAAGTGTGACTTTCCATAGCATTTCCAAATGCGACGAAAGTTGAATTTTCATTGTTTTAATAAATTTAAGTGAATGAATGAACTTTGAAAGATTAAAATTTTGGAAATTTAATTATTTAATTATTAAATATAATATCTTCATTTTAATGATTTAAAATGAAGCAATTTGTTTCGAAATATAATACTATTTTGAAATTTTAACCACGGGATGTATTTAATTCATAGTTTAACTGAACCTTAAAGGATGGGCGATCCCAAGCATCCTTTAAGTTATGGTGCATTTCTACTACAGTTCACTCGAGTTGATTTACATTATATAAGTATATATTGTCCTGAATCGAGCGTTTTGTGTTTTACTTTACGCTGGGGTCAGCCTGAGTATTCACAGCTTTGGATTCTCTTTCTGGAGCTGGTCTTTACTGGAGTTTCTACTTATCTACATTTATATCTACTTTCTGTTTCAGCTATTCTAGTTTATCTCATGTATTAGTGAACTTCTATGTATTTGGGATTTCTATTATGTTTTTTTCAGACTGTATTATGTATTTGGTTTGAGACTCTGCCATAGTAGCTTCATGAACTACTATGTATCTTATATTCCGCTGCGAGGTATTCTGTTTGTTCTGTGTCTGTGATTCTGTGATTTGTATTTCATATGCTCCAAATTTATTTACAATGCGGTATTTTGAGAATTCAAGTCCGACATGTGCGGCCGCGAATGGCTGAAAATATCGGGTTGTTACATATGGTATCAGAGCTTTGGTTTTAGGCAAACCATAGCCTGTGGAGCAAAAACTCATTAGAGATAGGGTAGAAATACCCTAGTATGAGTGAAATCAATCTCAGAATCCTTTCTTGTGTGAGAACGTATTTTCAAAGTATAAAATAATTTCCAAATGATTTTTAAAGGATTTTCAAAGATTATTTTGGTATAATTTTTTTTCTTATTTGAAACCAAGGTTTTCAAAACATCATCCCTTCAGTATCCATCTTGTTAGAAATCTCCTTGTTAGGAATCTTATCGATTAGGATTCCTTAAACTTTGGAACGCTCCCACTTGTTCTGAAATCTAGTCTTGTCTTCCCTATTCTATCCATTTTGATTTTGGAGCATTTCATAACTCCACTTTGGAATGACCTCTATAAAGATCGGTGATTCCGCAAATCTTTGAATGATTTGTAAAGGGGTGAAAATCCTTTATAATTGGCATTGATTCATCGGAGATTCCTATATCCTCGATTTTCGATGCTATCTATCTCCTACTCTACCCGGATTCTATCTCTGACAATCGAATGTCGATTTGCCTTAGATTTCCGAACTGATTATAATACCTGAAGTCACGGTTGACCGGTTAAGGTCGCCCGTGATTTATATAGGCTTATCATCTTCTATTTGGTAATAAAATTATCTTACCTTCGTTCGAGCTTATCTTCGAACCAGAATTCTATTTGATTAGAGTTCCTCTAAATTCAAATCTCCATATTGCTTGAAATCTAACCTTGAATCATTCTTTGGAAATTTGTGTTTGATTGTATTTTGAATTTGTGCATACATCGAAATTATTATTTTGACAAGGATGACCCTACTTTGTATATAAAAGTGAAATGTTTTCAATAAGGATTTTTACCTTTGGAAAATGAAAATTTGAAGCTTTGAAAGGATTTGAAATTTTGGAAATTTATAGGAAAATGTGATTTATATAAAAATGATTTATAAATGAAGGGTTTTGAATTTGAATTTCGAGGAATCGAACTCCGGTGTTTTGAAATGGGTTTTTAAGATTTTGGAAAATATATAATAATAATATGATTTAAAGATATTTTTCCAAATAAGAAATGTTTCAAATGTATTCGAATGAATTCCAATGATGTCAAAGAGATTTCAAAGAAGTTTCAAGAAATAAAAGTCCAGAACCCACTTATGTCGCTGAAAAATAATTTCGGTGATGAATACATGCATCATCGACATTGATTTTTGAGTTTCTGAGTAGGGAAGAGGCCACTCTAGTAGCTTTGCTATGCGAGTGATTTTATGAAACCAAATTTTGATTTTCGATTTCGAAGTATGGTTTGATATTCGAAAGATATGTGTGTGTGTGTATATATATATATATAATTGAAATAATTTAAAATAAGCCGGTGTTCAATCCTTGAGATTCAGATTTGTTTTGGTATAACCTTACCTATTGGAATCGATTTACTAATTTGTTGCCGATTTCCAACTCTTGGATTGAAAATATGATTTCTTCGACTATTTTGAAGGTTCGAGCACTTCCAAATCAAGGTTAACTTTTCAAAGCTAAGAAATTTTGAATGGTATAAGGTATTTGATAAAGTATAAGTTTAGTTTGGTATGATTAATGTATAAAGTAATATGATTTATATAAGTTTGAAACCGTTGTGGAGTGAAATAAATAAGACTATTTTGAATTATACTGGTATGAAATATAGTTTTGAAAAGATATTTGAAGTAAAATGTTGAGTTTTTGTTAAATTTTTAAGTTAAGAAAAACAGTGAATTTTGACTTAACAAATGAAAGTGAGTTTTAAATTGAATATTTGATTTAAAATTTTGTTGTGATAAATCATATGTTAGAAATTATTTCAATGTGAAATCTTAAAGTCTAGAAATATGATTTATAAGTTTAAAATTTGCTAAAATTGAAGTTGTATTGTTTTTGAAAAGTTATAATAAAATCTGTAATTTTATTAATAGCATTTCTAAAATGCTATAGTTTTATGACAACACTTTAAGTTGCTATTGTTTTTGAATTTAACTTTGTTTGAATTAACTAAATATCTGTTATGGCATATTATAAATGCCGTTATTCTTGAACTAAATTATTTTGGAAACTATAAGTTACGAAAGCACTTTTAAATGATGTCATTGTTATAATTTGAAAATGTTTCGTAATGTTATAGATTTTAACACTATTGAGTTATGTTTTAAAAGGTTAAATGATTTAATTTTGGAATTGATTATTTGTGAAATTTAAGGAGTTTTGAATATAATTTCATATTTAAATTTTAATTTTATGGAATTTAAATTGAATTTGAATTTAAATAAGGTTTACTTGGTTATGTGTTAAATGGAATGAAATGTAATGAGATGAATTTTTGAATGGAATTTTGAAATGTATTTTGTAATGATATTTGAAATTATAATAGAATGACATATTTGATTTTTTTTTAAATGATATTTAAATTTGAATATTTGAAATTGAATCCAAATAATGATTTGATATTGAGGCTTTGAATGATATAATCTTTATTTGATAAAGAATGTGAATCAGGAATGATAATTGATTTTGATAAATGAAATTTAAAGTTTATATTTGTATGAAAGGATATTTGGTTTACTTGTAATTTGAGTTTAAATAAGAATGATGGATTTATGAAATGAATATTTCAAAACTAAGTAATAATGAAGTAAACATTGAGATATATGAAATTATAAAAACTTAGTTTTGGAATATGGTATATTTAAGCCTTGAAATATATTTAAGACTGAAAAGTTTATTTTGTGGATCAAATCTATGTTAAAATTTTATAATATTTGAAATGTTTTGTTGTAAAACTAATTTGAATTGAAATTGATGGTTTGAATTGAATTAAAGCTGGAACTTGTTTGACTTGGGTTTAAATTGAATAAATTTGTGAAATGTAAAGAATTAAAGGGATGTTTTATGATTTCAAATGTATGATTTAGAAAATTTATGATTTTCAAAGTGTAATGATTTCAAGTATTTTGGTTTCAAAAGATTTATAACTTTGAAAGTATTATGATTTTTGAAAGTGAATATATGTTTGAAATGGAAATGAATTTGTTTGACCTAAATTTTTGTTGATTTGGAAATTTGGATTATTTTCTAAATCTATTGTTTTAAGAAACTTTGAAACTGAGTATACGTAATTTGTAAGAAATGATTTGGCGAAATCATATATGATTTTGAAACTGAAATGTTATTGAAACAAATTAAAATTGAGAACCTTGTTTTACTAAATACTTGATTTGGGAGTTATCGAACTTATATAAAATGGATTTGTATAAGTATGAAGTTGATTTGAAAATGTTAAATTGAAAAGGTACTCAATTTGTAAATTAAAATCTTATATAATCGAAGTTTATATAAGTATGATTTGATATACTATTGATTTAGGAAAGTATTCGATTTGAAAACGAAATCTTATATATAGTGGAATTTATATAAGTGCGATATTTGAAGCTATGATTTTGAAGGGCTACTATATATGGTATATTATATTTCGATGTAAGAGGTATGGGAAGTACCCTTCGGAAGAAGTATAGTGATATGCTTCAACCCAGATGGACTTGGGGAATCTAGGAATGGATTCGACCGATAAACCCTAATGGACTTGGGTGAATTCAGAAATGTATTCGAACTGATATGGTTGTCCGGACTTAAACTCATGAGTTCCTCGATTTTTTTAGGGTAGGTGGTTCTTTAGTTTAGCCAATGGAGGTGCTTTCGATCCTGCGATTTGTTGTTTATGGATCTATCGGGAAGGAAGTGCATCCATTGCGTAAATCATTGAATCAGCAGCGTACCACTGCAGCAAGGGTCGATGGTCCCTTGTTTACGAACTAGCTACGATATTTTTCTGGAATCCAGAAGGTAGAAGGATCTTCTAGAAAGTTTCGTGTCCAGTGCACAAATACTGGATCAGCAACGGGCCACTGCTATCGTATTATCATCATTTGACATTGGATTTTGAGCGGAACTTCTCATACCTATTTTTTTTAGTATTTTCACTGGGTGTTGAAACATGTCTACTAAGTACTTGGAGAATTCTAGATTTGCGCCTGATCAACACGTAGCCAGAGTCTGCAGGAACGAAAGTAAACTTGTTAAGGCATCGAGTTATAAAAGTATTTTGGTAAAGTATTGTATAAAGGATATTCTAATCATGATTTAAAATGTCTTAAATATTGTTTACTCGAACTATCAAATTTGAATCAAATAACTAATTATCATATTAAATGTTTAACATTTCAAATATAAAAAAATTAAAATAATGGTTCATCCATGTCTTTCAACCTGCTTTCCCTCCTAGCTACTTTTTCCCTACCTTCTTTCGGGATGTCTTCCAACCTGTTGTTCTTTCTTGTTGTTTCTCCGCTTCCTTCCTTTTCGAGGACGAAAAGATTTGAGTGGGGGAGAGTGTAACAACCCTAGATTTCTCATATATTTTAATATCTGAATTTGTTTTATTTTGAAATTATTTTAAACTTATTTTATTTCAAACATTTTATTTTTAAATGTAGGTGTTGATTATTATGTGAATTATAATTTCAAACCGGTATAAATTGGATATTTTACTGAAAGATGAATTTCTGTTCAAACTGGTCAAACCTTGACTTTTAAATTTCAAATTTAAATATTTAAATTCTTAAATTTTATCTTTTATTATGAAAATAGATTTAATAACTTGAATACTGCTTTTCGTTTCGTTGAAAACGAATTTAATTTGTGAAAGTTATGTACATTTCAATTTTTAGTATAATTTGTTTTATTTTGAAATTTTGTCTATTTTAAATTATATAAATCATATTTTCTATGTTATATTTTATTTTAATATGTGTTAATATGTTATTTTATGTATATTTTGTCTTTTAATATTTTTAATGTGATAATAAAAATTTTCCAAAATTTCCTGTATTTATTTCCTATTTTTAAAGGCTGTTTTCTATTTTTTCTGCTATTTTCTTCATTTAAATTATATTTAATTAAAATTTATATATTTATTTTGTGAATGTATTTTTATTTGATGTTATTATTTATGTTTAAAAATATTTTACAAGCTCATATGAATATTCTAAAAATTATTCTATTTAATTTCAAATTTTCTGGTCTAGTTCGCTATTTTAGCTATTTTTCTTAATTTAACTTTATATAATTAATAAATATTATATAAATTGTTACATCTTGATAAATTTTTGAAATTTTATCTGGGATTATTATTATTTCCAAAAATATAAAGTTATATAAATTAAATAAGGATATATGAAGAGTTTTTGACTTTTGAATTGCCTTTTGCCTTTATGTATTCCACCTCTTCATTTTCCTCACAACTCTTCATTTCTTTTAGCATAACTCCCCACATTTCAGCTGACTAATTCATTTTCATTTCACGTGTCTTCCTTTCCTCCTTCCTGAGAAAAAAATTTCGGCCATCACATGCTTGGGAAGTTGGTAAAAAAATTTATTTCTTTTATCTCTTTTTTTCACTTATATTGCTTATTCCTTTTGATTTTTGTTTGCACTTGCCCTTCCATTTAGGTTCAGCCATGCTACCTTGCTGCCTAGACGCCTCCACCACCTGATGGCACACCACCACCACCTCCTCCTCACCAGCCACCCAAGCCATGAACTCCCTTGGTGATGCATATCCATAAAATTTTCAAAACACGCTTCATACTAGCCTAACCGAGCACCACTCTCATTCCATCACCTCACCACCCCTCTTGCCACCACCTACCACACCACCACTACCTCCAGCACCCACGGCCACACCATCATAGTGGACCCCACTCCTCTAGCCGTGACACTTGGAGCCTTGTCCGACCCAAATCCATGACTAAAACACATGTATATGCATGCTTATGTGTGTTATTCCGTTCACCCACTTTGGCACCATCACAAATGACATCTAGGCCGACCCATACCCACCATAATCTGACCCAAACACTTGCCATTGTCATGTATTCTCCCTTATGGCTTAGCCTAGTAAAGGTTAAAAGCTAGTGCAAACATTTCTATTTGATTCTGTGCAGTTATTCTAGCATAGTTTTGATCGTAGTTGATTTGAAACTCATCGTTGTTATATTGTTTTTGTTTGATGTGTATCCAAGGAATTTGACATTTGGCTCCTAACTTCGAATCTGTTTTGTGCTTTTGTGCTTGGATAGATCCCGTTTGTGCAATTCGTCGTTGGGTCATCAGCTCAAACCAGTGAGTTATTCTCACCATACAATATGTACATATATAACTAGTAAATTGACCCCTTTTGAATCTGTAAAATGCATTATTATGTTACACCTGCTATGTTATGATTTTATGATGTTCACCTATGCTTAAACACCTGTTATATCATATGTTACTGTTATATTATGTTGTTCTATTATTTTTTATCAGTTTATCACACTGCAAGCTCTGTTTAGATTAGAATCACTATGGGTTGAAATGATACATACCCGAACGGACTTTAGAATAGGAGAAAATCGTTATGGGCTGAAATGATAGGCCTGAATGATTTTCAATTATCTTCATTTACTTGGGATTGCGGGTTTGAAGTGATCAAACCCGGTTTTTTCTTTTTAAATTACGGGTTGAAATGATATATTACCCGTATCACTTTACCTAGGCTAGAAAATGAAATATAGACCCGTTGTTAAAATATGTTTTTCTAAAATTTTTAAACTATTTTAGAAATGTAAATATTATAATATTTTGATTTAAATTTGATTAAAAATGATTTTTGTAAAGCATTATTAACTCTCTGCAAATTTAAAAGTGAAATAAATTAATTTTAAAGTTAGAAAATCTGAAATGTAAGTTATTTTGAAAATTATAATTTGGTGATAAATGGAATTTAAATTAAATATGAAAATATGATAAATTTATCATATTTTTAATTAAATGAATTTAAAATGATTTTATAATATATTGATGATTTTTGAATTAAGTTAAATGTGAAATGAATGAATATTTAAGTTGAAATTTTGAAATATAACTAAAATTGGAAATTTGTGAATTTGGCTTAAAAGTGAATTTTAAGTTAAGTAAATAAAAATGAAATCGAGTTATATTTGAAAATTTAAACTGAAGTATTAAGTTAAATATAATTTAATGAATTTAAAATTTAAATGTTGGTATTTAATAAGTGAATTACTATTAAATTTTGATTTTTGAATAGAGATTTAACTTTATAAAATCATGAATATAAGAGTATTTGAATGATTGTTTTAAAAGTGAAATTATATGATTTTATAAGTTAAAAATGATTTAAATAAAAATATAATTGTTTGTGAAATTATGCTGAATATTTGAAGTTAATTTATTGCATTTCTAAAATGCTATTAATTCTAATGTAAAGGATAATACATCATTTGTAAATGTTGTAGTTGATAATAGAACCAAATGGCTCAATTTAATTAAAGGCTATTATAGAATTTTTGTGAATGTTATAATGGTTGAATTTAACTAAGTTTATTTGAAACTAATGGAACCCTATTACAACATTTTAAATGTTGTCTTTCGTTAAATTAAAATGTTTTAAGCGTGACTTTCCATAGTATTTCTAAATGCGACGAAAGTTGAATTTTCATTGTTTTAATAAATTTAAGTGAATAAATGAACTTTGAAAGATTAAAATTTTGAAAATTTAATAATTTAATTATTAAATATAATATCTTCATTTTAATGATTTAAAATGAAGCAATTTGTTTCGAAATATAATACTATTTTGAAATTTTAACCACGGGATGTATTTAATTTATAGTTTAACTGATCCTTAAAGGATGGGCGATCCCAAGCATCCTTTAAGTTATGGTGCATTTCTACTACAGTTCACTCGAGTTGATTTACATTATATAAGTATATATTGTCCTGACTCGAGCGTTTTGTGTTTTACTTTACGCTGGGGTCAGCCTGAGTATTCACAGCTTTGGATTCTCTTTCTGGAGATGGTCTTTGCTGGAGTTTCTGCTTATCTACATTTATATCTACTTTCTGTTTCAGCTATTCTAGTTTATCTCATGTATTAGTGAACTTCTATGTATTTGGGATTTCTATTATGTTTTTTCCAGACTGTATTATGTATTTGGTTTGAGACTCTGCCATAGTAGCTTCATGAACTACTATGTATCTTATATTCTGCTACGAGGTATTCTGTTTGTTCTGTGTCTATGATTCTGTGATTTGTATTTCATACGCTCCAAATTTATTTACAATGCGGTATTTTGAGCAATTCAAGTCTGACATGTGCGGCCGCGAATGGCTGAAAATATCGGGTTGTTAAATTTGGTATCAGAGCTTTGGTTTTAGGCAAACCATAGCCTGTGGAGCAAAAACTCATTAGAGATAGGGTAGAAATACCCTAGTATGAGTGAAATCAATCTCAGAATCCTTTCTTGTGTGAGAACGTATTTTCGAAGTATAAAATAATTTTCAAATGATTTTTAAAGGATTTTCAAAGATTATTTTGGTATAATTTTTTTTCTTCTTATTTTGAAAGCAAGATTTTCAAAACTTCATCCCTTCAGTATCCATCTTGTTAGAAATCTCCTTGTTAGGAATCTTATCGATTAGGATTCCTTAAACTTTGGAACGCTCCCACTTGTTCTGAAATCCAGCCTTATCTTCCCTATTCTATCCATTTTGATTTTGGACCATTTCATAACTCCACTTTGGAATGACCTCTATAAAGATCGGTGATTCCGCAAATCTTTGAATGATTTGTAAAGGGGTGAAAATCCTTTATAATTGGCATTGATTCACCGAAGATTCCTGTATCCTCGATTTTCGATGCTATCTATCTCCTACTCTTCCCGGATTCTATCTCTGACGATCGAATGTCGATTTGCCTTAGATTTCCGAATTGATTATAATGCCTGAAGTCACGGTTGACCGGTTAAGGTCGCCCGCGATTTATATAGGCTTATCATCTTCTATTTGATAATAAAATTATCTTACCTTCGTTCGAGCTTATCTTCGAACCAGAATTCTATTTGATTAGAGTTCCTCTAAATTCGAATCTCCATATTGCTTTAAATCTAACCTTGAATCATTCTTTGGAAATTTGTGTTTGATTGTATTTTGAATTTGTGCATACATCGAAATTATTATTTTGACAAGGATGATCCTATTTTGTATATAAAAGTGAAATGTTTTCAATAAGGATTTTTACCTTTGGAAAATGAAAAATTGAAGCTTTGAAAGGATTTGAAATTTTGGAAATTTATTGGAAAATGTGATTTATATAAAAAAGATTTATAAATGAAGGGTTTTGAATTTGAATTTCGAGGAGTCGAACTCCGGTGTTTTGAAATGGGTTTTTAAGATTTCGGAAGATATATAATAATAATATGATTTAAATATATTTTTCCAAATAAGAAATGTTTCAAATGTATTCGAATGAATTCCAATGATGTCAAAGAGATTTCAAAGAAGTTTCAAGAAATAAAAGTCCAGAACCCACTTATGTCGCTGAAAAATAATTTCGGTGATGAATACATGCATCATCGACATTGATTTTTGAGTTTCTGAGTGGGGAAGAGGCCACTCTAGTAGCTTTGCTATGCGAGTGATTTTATGAAACCAAATTTTGATTTTTGATTTCGAAGTATGGTTTGATATTCGAAAGATATGTGTGTGTATATATATATATAATTGAAATGATTTAAAATAAGCCGGTGTTCAATCCTCGAGATTCGGATTTGTTTTGGTATAACCTTACCTATTGGAATCGATTTACTAATTTGTTGCTGATTTCCAACTCTTGGATTGAAAATATGATTTCTTCGACTATTTTGAAGGTTCGAGCACTTCCAAATCAAGGTTAGCTTTTCAAAGCTAAGAAATTTTGAATGGTATAAGGTATTTGATAAAGTATAAGTTAGTTTGGTATGACTAATGTATAAAGTAATATGATTTATATAAGTTTGAAACCGTTGTGGAGTGAAATAAATAAGACTATTTTGAATTATACTGGTATGAAATATAGTTTTGAAAAGATATTTGAAGTAAAATGTTGAGTTTTTGTTAAATTTTTAAGTTAAGAAAAACAGTGAATTTTGACTTAACAAATGAAAGTGGGTTTTAAATTGAATATTTGATTTAAAATTTTGTTGTGATAAATCATATGTTAAAAATTATTTAAATGTGAAATCTTAAATTCTAGAAATATGATTTGTAAGTTTAAAATTTGCTAAAATTGAAGTTGTATTGTTTTTGAAAAGTTATAATAAAATCTGGAATTTTATTAATAGCATTTCTAAAATGCTATAGTTTTATGACAACACTTTAAATTGCTATTGTTTTTGAATTTAACTTTGTTTGAATTAACTAAATATCTGTTATGGAATATTATAAATGCCGTTATTCTTGAACTAATCTATTTTGGAAACTATAAGTTACGAAAGCACTTTTAAATGCTGTCATTGTTATAATTTGACAATGTTTCGTAATGTTATAGATTTTACACTGTTGAGTTATGTTTTAAAAGGTTAAATGATTTAATTTTGGAATTGATTATTTGTGAAATTTAAGGAGTTTTGAATATAATTTAATATTTAAATTTGAATTTTAAGGAATTTAAATTGAATTTGAATTTAAATAAGGTTTACTTGGTTATGTGTTAAATGGAATGAAATGTAATGAGATAAATGAACTTTTGAATGGAATTTCGAAATTTACTTTGTAATGATATTTGAAATAATAATTGAATGACATATTTGATTTTTTAAATGATATTTAAATTTGAATATTTGAAATTGAATTCAAATAATGATTTGATATTGAGGCTTTGAATGGTATAAACTTTATTTGATAAAGAATGTGAATCAGGAATGATAATTGATTTTGATAAATGAAATTTAAAGTTTATATTTGTATGAAAGGATATTTGGTTTACTTGTAATTGAGTTTAAATAAGAATAATGGATTTATGAAATGAATATTTCAAAACTAAGTAATAATGAAGTAAAATTTGAGATATATGAAATTATAAAAATTTAGTTTTGGAATATGGTATATTTAAGCCTTGAAATATATTTAAGACTGAAAAGTTTATTTTGTGGATCAAATCTATATTAAAATTTTATAATATTTGAAATGTTTTGTTCTAATACTAATTTGAATTGAAATTGATGGTTTGAATTGAATTAAAGCTGGAACTTGTTGACTTGGGTTAAATTTAATAAATTTGTGAAATGTAAAGAATTAAAGGGATGTTTTATGATTTCAAATGTATGATTTAGAAAAGTTATGATTTTCAAAGTGTAATGATTTCAAGTATTTTGGTTTCGAAATATTTATAACTTTGAAAGTATTATGATTTTTGAAAGTGAATATATGTTTGAAATGGAAATGAATTTGTTTGACCTAAATTTTTGTTGATTTGGAAATTTGGATTATTTTCTAAATCCATTGTTTTAAGAAACTTTGAAACTGAGTATATGTAATTTGTAAGAAATGATTTGACGAAATCATATATGATTTTTAAACCGAAATGTTATTGAAGCAAATTAAAATTGAGAACCTTGTTTTACTAAATACTTGATTTGGGAGTTATCGAACTTATATAAAATGGATTTGTATAAGTATGAAGTTGATTTGAAAATGTTAAATTGAAAAGGTACTCAATTTGTAAATTAAAATCTTATATAATCGAAGTTTATATAAGTATGATTTGATATACTATTGATTTAGGAAAGTATTCGATTTGAAAACGAAATCTTATATATAGTGGAATTTATATAAGTGCTATATTTGAAGCTATGATTTTGAAGGGCTACTATATATGGTATATTATATTTCGATGTAAGAGGTATGGGAAGTACCCTTCGTAAGAAGTATAGTGATATGCTTCAACCCAGATGGACTTGGGGAATCTAGGAATGGATTCGACCGATAAACCCTAATGGACTTGGTGAATTCAGAAATGTATTCGAACTGATATGGTTGTCCGGATTTAAATTCATGAGTTCCTTGATTTTTTTAGGGTAGATGGTTCTTTAGTTTACCCAATGGAGGCGCTTTCGATCCTGCGATTTGTTGTTTATGGATCTTCCGGGAAGGAAGTGCATCCATTGCGTAAATCATTAAATCAGTAGCGTACCAGTGCAGCAAGGGTCGATGGTCCCTTGTTTACGAACTGGCTACGATATTTTTCAGGAATCCAAAAGGTAGAATGATCTTATGGAAAGTTTCGTGTCCAGTGCGTAAATACTGGATTAGCAGCGGGCCACTGCTATCGTATTATCATCATTTGACATTGGATTTTGAGCGGAACTTCTCATACCTATTTTTTTTAGTATTTTCACTGGGTGTTGAAACATGTCTACTAAGTACTTGGAGAATTCTAGTTTTGCGCCTGATCAACGCATAGCAAGAGTCTGCAGGAACGAAAGTAAACTTGTTAAGGCATCGAGTTATAAAAGTATTTTGGTAAAGTATTGTATAAAGGATATTCTAATCATGATTTAAAATGTCTTAAATATTGTTTAACTCGAACTATCAAATTTGAATCAAATAACTAATTATCATATTAAATGTTTAACATGTCAAATATAAAAAAAATTAAAATAATGGTTCATCCATGTCTTTCAACCTGCTTTCCCTCCTAGCTACTTTTTTCCTACCTCCTTTCAGGATGTCTTCCAACCTATTGTTCTTTCTTGTTGTTTCTCCGCTTCCTTCCTTTTCGAGGATGAAAAGATTTGAGTGGGGGAGAGTGTAACAACCCTAGATTTCTCATATATTTTAATATTTGACTTTGTTTTATTTTGAAATTATTTTAAACTTATTTTATTTCAAACATTTCATTTTTAAATGTAGGTGTTGATTATTATGTGAATTATAATTTCAAACCGGTATAAATTGGATATTTTACTGAAAGATGAATTTCTGTTCAAATTGGTCAAACCTTGACTATTAAATTTCAAATTTAAATATCCAAATTCTTAAATTTTATCTTTTATTATGAAAATAGATTTAATAACTTGAATACTGCTTTTCGTTTCGTTGAAAACGGATTTAATTTGTGAAAGTTATGTACATTTCAATTTCGAGTATAATTTGTTTTATTTTGAAATTTTGTCTATTTTAAATTATATAAATCATATTTTCTATGTTATATTTTATTTTAATATGTGTAAATATGTTATTTTATGTATATTTTGTCTTTTAATATTTTTAAAGTGATAATAAAAGTTTTCCAAAATTTACTGTATTTATTTCCTATTTTTAGTGGCTGTTTTCTATTTTTCTGCTATTTTCTTCATTTAAATTATATTTAATTAAAATTTATATATTTATTTTGTCAATATATTTTTATTTTATGTTATTATTTATTTAAAAATATTTTACAAGCTCATATGAATTTTCTAAAAATTATTCTATTTAATTTCAAATTTTCTAGTCTAGTTCGCTATTTTTGCTATTTTTCTTAATTTAAATTTATATAATTAATAAATATTATATAAATTTTTATATCTTGATAAATTTTCGAAATTTTATCTGGGATTATTATTATTTCCAGAAATATAAAGTTATATAAATTAAATAAGGATATATGAAGAGTTTTTGACTTTTGAATTGCCTTTTGCCTTTTTGAATTCCACATCTTCATTTTCCTCGCAACTCTTCATTTCTTTTGGCATAACTCCCCACGTTTCAGCTGACTAATTCATTTTCATTTTACATGTCTTCCTTTCCTCCTTCCTGAGAAAAAAATTTCGGCCATCACATGCTTGGGAAGTTGGTAAGAAAATTTATTTCTTTTATCTCTTTTTTTTCACTTATATTGCTTATTCCTTTTGATTTTTGTTTGCACTTGCTCTTCCATTTAGGTTCGTCCATGCTACCTTGCTGCCTAGCCGCCTCCACCACCTGATGGCACACCACCACCACCTCCTCCTCACCAGCCACCCAAGCCATGAACCCCCTTGGTGGTGCATATCCACAAAAGTTTCAAAACACCCTTCATACTAGCCTAACCGAGCACCACTCTCATTCCATCACCTCACCACCCCTCTAGCCGCCACCTACCACACCACCAGCACCTCCAGCAGCCACGGCCACACCATCATAGTGGACCCCACTCCTCTGGCCATGACATTTGGAGCCTTTTCCGAGCCCAAATCCATGACTAAAACACATGTTTATGCATGCTTATGTGTGTTATTCCCTTCACCCACTTTGGCACCATCACAAATGACATCTAGGCCGACCCATACCCACCATAATCTGACCCAAACACTTGAAAATGTCATGTATTTTCCCTTTTGTCTGAGCCTAGTAAAGGTTAAAAGCAAGTGCAAACATTTCTATTTGATTCTGTGCAGTTATTTTAGCATAGTTTTGATCGTAGTTGATTTGAAACTCATCGTTGTTATATTGTTTTTGTTTTATGTGTATCCAAGGAATTTGACATTTGTCTCCTCTATTCGAATATGTTTCGTGCTTTTGTTCTTGGGTAGACCCCGTTTGTGCAATTCGTCGTTGGGTCATCAACTCAAACCAGTGAGTTATTCTCACCAGACAATATGTACATATATAACTAGTAAATTGACCCCTTTTGAATCTGTAAAATGCATTATTATGTTACACCTGCTATGTTATGATTTTATGATGTTCACCCATGCTTAAACACCTGTTATATCATATGTTACTGTTATATTATGTTGTTCTATTATTTTTTATCAGTTTATCACACTGCAAGTTCCCTTTAGATTAGAATCACTATGGGTTGAAATGATACACACCCGAACGAACTTTAGAATAGGAGAAAATCGTTATGGGCTGAAATGATAGGCCTGAATGATTTTCAATTATCCTCATTTACTTCAGACTGCGGGTTTGAAATGATCAAACCCGGGTTTTTCTTTTTAAATTACGGGTTGAAATGATATATTACCCGTATCACTTTACCTAGGCTAGAAAAAAAATACAGACCCGTTGTTAAAATATGTTTTTCTAAAAAATTTAAAATATTTTAGAAATGTAAATATTATAATATTTTGATTTAAATTTGATTAAAAATGATTTTTGTAAATCATTATTAACTCTCTGAAAATTTATAAGTGAAATAAATTAATGGTAAAGTTAGAAAATCTGAAATGTAAGTTATTTTGGAAATTATATTTTGGTGATAAATGGAATTTAAATTAAATATGAAAATATGATAAATTTATGATATTTTGAATTAAATGAATTTAAAATGATTTTATAATATATTAATGATTTTTGAATTAAGTTAAAATGCGAAATGAATGAATACGTAAGTTGAAATTTTGAAATATAACTAAAATTGGAAATTTGTGAATTTGACTTAAAAGTGAATTTTAAGTTAATTAAATAAAAATGAAATCGAGTTATATTTGAAAATTTAAACTGAAGTGTTAAGTTATATTTAATTTAATGAATTTAAAATTTAAATGTTGGAATTTAATAAGTGAATTACTATTAAATTTTGATTTTTGAATAGAGATTTAACTTTATAAAATCATGAATATAAGGGTATTTGAATGATTGTTTTAAAAGTGAAATTATATGATTTTATAAGTTAAAAATGATTTAAATAAAAATATAATTGTTTGTGAAATTATACTGAATATTTGAAGTTATTTTATTGCATTTCTAAAATGCTATTAATTCTAATGTAAAGGATAATACATCATTTGTAAATGTTGTAGTTGATCATAATGAACCACATGGCTCAATTTAATTAAAGGCTATTATAGAATTTTTATGAATGTTATAATGGTTGAATTTAACTATGTTTATTTGAAACTAATGGAACCCTATTACAACATTTTAAATGTTGTCTTTCGTTAAATTGAACTGTTTTAAGTGTGACTTTCCATAGCATTTCTAAATGCGACGAAAGTTGAATTTTCATTGTTTTAATAAATTTAAGTGAATGAATGAACTTTGAAAGATTAAAATATTGGAAATTCAATAATTTTATTATTAAATATAATATCTTCATTTTAATGATTTAAAATGAAGCAATTTGTTTCGTAATATAATACTATTTTGAAATTTTAACCACGGGATGAATTTAATTTATAGTTTAACTGATCCTTAAAGGATGGGCGATCCCAAGCATCCTTTAAGTTATGGTGCATTTCTACTACAGTTCACTCGAGTTGATTTACATTATATAAGTATATATTGTCCTGACTCAAGCGTTTTGTGTTTTACCTTACGCTCGGGTCAGGCTGAGTATTCACAGCTTTGGATTCTTTTTCTGGAGCTAGTCTTTGCTGGAGTTTCTGCTTATCTACATTTATATCTACTTTCTGATTCAGCTATTCTAGTTTATCTCATGTATTAGTGAACTTCTATGTATTTGGGATTTCTATTATGTTGTTTTCAGACTGTATTATGTATTTGGTTTGAGACTCTGCCGTAGTAGCTTCATGAACTACTATGTATTTTATATTCCGCTGCAAGGTATTCTGTTTGTTCTGTGCCTGTGATTCTGTGATTTGTATTTCATTTGCTCCAAATTTATTTACAATGCGGTATTCTGAGCAATTCAAGTCCGACATGTGCGGCCGCGAATGGCTGAAAATACCGGGTTGTTACAATGGGAGTCGGGTCCACGTATTTACCTCAAAGGAAACGCCGCCACCATGCTACTTCATTCCGTAATCTCCACCGCGTACACTATTGTTAAAGTGGTTTTCGGAGTTGGCAGAGAGTATGACAACTTCCGATCCCGGTGTCTTTAACAACCAAACGTTATTATAACACCACAGTCTTTTCAAAATAATTTATACTTTTAAAACCAGAATATAATATCCATTTCAAAACCATATAAATACGATATCACTTCCATTTTAAAACCAAATCAATATGGTATCCATTTTACTTCAAATCAATATAATATCATTTTATTTCAAATATATCCCTTTTCCAAAATCATAGCACTTTCAAATTATACGCTTCAAAACCAAACATTTGAAATTTTAACACATTTAAAACATAATACTTTGAAATTCATAACTTCGAAACATTTCAATTTCGATAAAACATTTCAATTTCGATATTTTCAAGGCTTTAAATATTTCAAAATTAAAAAACTAAATTTGATAATTTCAATTCAACAATTGAATTTTTTATTATTTAGTTTTGAAATATTTTACATAATAAACCCCCTATCATTTAAATAAGACTCAAATTACAAATAACTAACTATTGCCTTCAATTCATTTATACTTGAAATAATCATTTAATTCACCTAGACCCCAAAATCCAGTTATAATAATTATACCTTTTAAAATTTCCAATTTAATAAATTTCACATCAACCCATTTGAGTTTAATTCTTAAATAAATTCAATTTCATATAATCTCAAATTTGTCTCAATTTCAAATCAAATTTATTCGAGTAAAATTCTTAAAATTTTTAATTCACTTCAATTTCATATTTATCTTCCAACCTCGGTTTTATTTAAGCCATTATAACTATATATACAACATAATTTAAACAACTACTTAACCATATTATCTTAATAAAATCAAACTTTATTATTTAACTTATTTCATATTTTAACCCAATTTTATATGTAGCTTAAAACCAAAAATTTAACTATATATAAACATAACATTTATAAAATATCCAAATCAATATCTCATAAAACCATATATTTCTTTACCAAACCATAGAAATCATTTCAAATTATTTATATATATAGACCACGGTGTCTGTATAAAATTTTCTATCCTATGGTCAAGTGATACAGATATTTATCGTTTCAATCCGTAATTTAAAATAAAAATACGGTTATATATCATTTCAGGCCGCAATCCCGAATGAAATAAAAATGGACAACAACTTACAGTTTATAACAATGTAAATAAAATATCCATTCATCCAATATCAATCATCAAACATTTATCACAATCATCATCCAATTCAAACAATAACATTAATATAAAACAGATAATAAATAACAGGTAATTACTGGCAGTTTATATTCAATAATAAATTAATTTAACAGGCAGTTTATTGGCAATAATAAATTGAATAACAATTTAATTCAATAAATTCAATTTAACTGGAATAATGATAAAATATACCAAACAATAATAAACAAATTTCTAATCACATCAGAAATTAATTTAACACACATAAGAAATTTTAGAAGTTGTGAGTGGGTTAAAACACTCACCTTTTGAATTTAAATTGAATTTAAATCCAATTTAAACCCAAAAATGGAACAGTCTCAGAATTCGTCCAAACAAGTGTCAAAATGTCCGGAACTCCAATAAAAATCTAGAAGAGAATACCTTGCGTGAAATGGACCTCGTATGCGAGAGTTATTGCGATTAGAACATTTGAATTTGAAATTAAAATAAAACAAAAAATAAATAAAAAGGCAAAGTAACATACACAGCCACGTCAGCGTGCCTCCTTCTCCTCACGCGCTATAGAAGATGCACGACCGAACCCTAATACAGCCGCCCTTGCCCAATCTTTGACCGATGATCGCCGCCCCTCCGCCACAAACCACGACCTCCAACCACCATCACTCGCCAACACGCGCCGCGCTCTACCTCCCTGTACCCCTCCAATCGCCCCTCGCACCACTGGTCGCTGGCCCATTTCGATCATCCACGGCCAAAATTCCGGCCCTACCGAAAGTTCCAGGCCATACGACCACCTCCTAACGAATTCCCCTGACGAGTTCTTCAATACGCACTTCTCGATTTCTCCGATTGAAGTCTGAATCCAAAATGCCCAATTCAAGCCTAGGGTTCGCCGATTCGAAGCTTTGACCAAGATTTCGGGCTGAATCGAGCATCGAATACGAAAATAGAGGCAAGGCGCAGATTCGTATTGTCGAGATATACGATATATAATTTTTCTGAATTTTTTTGAGGAGTTTGAATTTTTCGTTTGATTTTGAGTTGCAATTGAATTTGGAATTTGGAATTTTTCTGCCATTGAGGAAGAGGAGGAACGGAATGAATTATACGTACAGACAAATGACAATGAGGAACAATTAGGGTTTAAAATGAGGTATATATAGGCAGACTTGAAACAGAATAGATGGACCCGATTTGATATACGCGTTCAACGATAAAGTGGCCCGAAAAGTCTGTTCTGACTCCGGAATGAAATTTGGTCAACCCATATATCGAAATAGACATTTTTAAATATTTTAAACGCAATGGAACGGGCTTCACGTCCAAATTCCATCGTATGAAGAAGTTATGCTAAAATCAAATTATTTCAAATTGATTTCAACTAAATTGATTTCAATGCGTTTTGAGTCCGTACAATCAAACGACAAGTCCAATCGCTACGAAACTTGAAACCCTACAATAATTCACCGTTATGGATCCGATGAAACTTGTTTCGTCAAAATCCAAGTCAGTGGCCTAAATGGCTATTTTCTAGTTAATTAAATAAATTAAGAATAAATTAATTAAATCAAACCTTCATATTTCAATTCTATAATTGACAATTCTTATCATTTCTAATTCCTTAAACAATTACAGCAATTTAAACAAATTCAGATGTCACTTTAATGTTGATTCAATCATCAATTTTAGCGTTAAATTTTCAGCTTCATTATATTCAGAAATTATAAATTAAACTTTCAATAATTCCATTTAATTGACTTTTCATTCTATT
This sequence comes from Allium cepa, assembly GCA_030765085.1. Taxonomy (NCBI): domain Eukaryota; kingdom Viridiplantae; phylum Streptophyta; class Magnoliopsida; order Asparagales; family Amaryllidaceae; genus Allium; species Allium cepa. Next base: position 870,007,161 of record CM060929.1, on the reverse strand, counting down.
ATTCAATCTGTTAGTATCAAATAGATGAAACTAACATTGGATTCATACTTCATTACATAAATATCTCCAAATTTCATCTAAATTAATATTTACGTAATATTTAAATATTTAATTTCATTTTATTGCTATTAAATCCAATTATTATATTTCGAATCCCAATAAAATGATAAATATTCATTTCCATTCTTGTATTCAACCAATTGTCATATTACAAATAGAATTGACATTATTTCCAATTATATCCCTAAATCTATGCTAAAATAACTTTTAATTTAGTTTTATTGCAATTGATTACTGGTTTTAATTTAATATACTAAATAAATGGTTAACTTATACTAATTGTTACCATTAACGTTTAATTTCACTTATAAGCTATTATTAACAAACAAATGTTGCAATTGATTTAGATCTAATTCAATAAATTAAATGAATGGGTAAACAATTAATAATTATCACTATTTTCCTAATTTAATCACATTCATACTTAATTATCAACCAATAATTATTACAATTGCTTATCTAGCATTAATTCTATCAAACTACAACTTATTACGTATTATTCCATCAACTAACATAACTTTGAATCTGTTTTCCAATTTACAAATTACAATCAATTAAAACCTTACGATTGTTTCAATTGATAGGTATTGCACTAAATTAATTACTTATCATCTTGCATAAACCTTGTTACATTAATTTACATTCAGTTACTATTAATCAATATATTATTCCATTGGTTAATTAAATGCTTTTTTAATTTACTTATTTAAATTTCATACCCAAGTGCAACAATTAACACTATTTCATTTACAATGTGATTTCACTTCAATTGTCAATAATTACTTTTTAAATAATCATTACTGCAATTCATTCTTAACATTTACTTCATTATAAATTATAAAAATTTTATTTCTTTCTAAATTTAATTACAAAGATCTTATCAAATTACAAATTTAATTATTAAAAATCTACGGGTTATTACACTCTCCCTCACTCAAAACTTTTCGTCCCCGAAAAGGAAAAGAAGGGAAAAGATGAATTAAGAAATCAATATATCTTACTTAAAATATTAAATTTATAAAAAAATAAATTTACAAAATAAATTAATTATTTTAAATAAAATATACCAATTTTATAACTATTAGTTCTTTTATACTCATATTAATAAAGTTTGGTAAACACTTTTCAAAAAATTTCTAAGTCCAAAATTTACGGAAAATTTTGGCAGTGTCTCCTTTGCACGGAGAGGCTCGGGAGAAAATATAATATCAAATATATTATATATTTTCCAAATAATATATATCCCAACACGGGAAAAACAATATAATAACGCTAGAAAACCGTAATCCGAAAACGTACCTTTTGTCGAGCCAACAACGCTTAGATTGTGAAACCAAAAGCAGTAGCAATTGCTTCCATAACCTGTATTTCACTTATATAATCCAAATGGAGTTAAAAATTATATAAAATGAAATATTTAAGGTTTTTCAACCACTAATAATAATTCAATAATAATCACTTGCAATCACAACATACAACCATCATACAGAATCAACACAAATCAGTTATCCATTCATATCAAACAAAACAAATAGTTGTTCGGGTTTTAAAAATTTTAAATTATACATAATGGAAAATAAACTACTTAGTGCACCATTTACTCAATAGTCTTAGATGAAACTAAATAGATTATTTATTCATCCAAACAATTTTAGAGTATCCTTGGCCAAACAACCATAACTAAACAAACAACAATTTCAAACAACATATCAAGTTCATTCTTATTAATTTCATTCATATAATAATTTATCTTTTTAATTTACATTTTATTTCTTACAGTTTTATTTACTTTTGTTCATTTCTAACAAAAACTCATTTTCACTTATTCATATCATGAAATTTTCCTTTTTATTATATTACATTCATTTATTCACTACTTAATTTCATTTATTTACAGTATTCATCTTTAATTAAATTCTTTGCATATTAATTCATTTACTTAAGTTTATAATCTTATACTTACAATACTTACTTCCTTTTACCTTTATTACAGTAATATTTCAATTATAGCTCAAGTTCACAACAATTACAACATCAAATTCTTATTTATAAAAGAATTTCATTAAATACTTTCATTACCTCAAGTTTATTACCTGTACAACACCCATTACATTTTCTTATTAAACATTAGAACTTTTAATATTTGGTAAATTACATATATGCTTTTAAGAATGTAATTGAAAGTAACACAAATTTATTTTATTTCTTTTAATTAACTAAATGTTCAATACTAATAGCCTTTGTTTCATAGGTTACAATTTCAAATTTCTTTTAATCCCATTTATAACTTAGCATCGAATGTCTTATTTCATTCAAAGGTTCCAGTTATTAATTACTTACATTCCATTTCACTACAATAATTGAAACTATTAATTAGTGAAAACTTAAGAACTAAATACCGGGTTTAATTTCAAATTATTTTAAAGTAATAGATAAGTGTATATACTTACAACTTATATATATCTAATTTTACTAAAACAATTTAAAATTGATAACTGTTTATCAAATAAATCTGTGGTAAAACTACTACAGTGGCCTTTCCACTTCGAAACTCGAAAATGAATGTCGATAATGCGTGCACTCATCACCAGAATTATTTCCCAGCGACAAAGAGGGGAATACATAACTTATTTCTTTCCAAAAATGCTTTCAAATTATATTGAAATATTTATATCAGAAAATACTTCTAAATAATATTATTATATTCCAAAATCCTTTGAAAGAGGTTTTCAAAAATCCCGGAACTTAGGTTCTTAAATTTCCAATTTTCATTTATCTTATTTTCAATCTCATTTCAACTATTATTTATAGATTTCATTTCCTAACAACCAATATATAGCAACCAAATATATATCATTTACAAAATTTTTGACGATAGGCTATTTCGTACCATTCAAATCAACAGTAATCCACACATGTCAGACTTGAATGATGCAAAATAACAGATTGTAAATAAATTTTGGAGCAAATGAAATAAAATATACAAAATCACAGACACAGAACAATCGGAATAAATCACAGTAGAATATAAAATACCATAGTAGTTCATAAAGCTACTATAACAAAGTCTCAAAACAAATACATAACATCTGTCTGAAAACAACATAACAGAAATCCCAAATACAGAAGTTCACTAATACATGAGATAAACTATAATAGCTGAAACTGAAATAGATATAAATATAGATAGGCAGAATCTCCAGCAAACACCAGCTCCAGAAAGAGAATCCAAAATTGTGAATACTCAGGCTGACCCGAGCATAAAGCAAAACACAAAACACTCGAGTCAGCACTATATACTTATATAATGTAAACCAAATCAAGTGAACTGTAATAAAGATACAAGTAATTTAAATGATGCCTGGGACCGCTCATCCTCTAAGGATCCGTTAAACTATTTACTATGTAGTAATATTGCGCTATTATAATAATGACTACGGTAAAATAAACTTACTTTAAAATAGCATTAAGGAGTGACCCAATATTCTCCTTAACGTATAATAGTCCCAGTAGTCCATCCAGTATCAACGTATCTCCAGATCGGGAGACTACCCTAAATACTCCATGGGCCACGGAAGAAAAACAAACTCGTAGTAAAGGCTCGGTATGGTAGGTGACACGGCACACAAGGCAATGCTATGGTAGATATACCAATTACGCACACGGGCTGGCGGTAACGTAGCAACCACTACGCCCACCCCGAACAACACTCCAAAATCAAGGGTTGCATCCAATCAATCATAACAGTAATAGAATGGTATCGAAGAAGTGTGTCCGACCAGAGGAGCAACCCCCTTTTGGCCTGGAATCGCTCTTGTTTTAGCCACCTTAAGCCAACTCACGGGAGTCGGGTCCACGTAATGTACCTCAAGAATGTCGTTGCCATCTTACTTTATTCTGGAATCTCCATCGCGTACACAGTTGTTAAAGTGGTTTTCGGTATCAACGGAGAGTATATCCATATCCGATCCCGATCTCTTTAACAATCAATCGTTATTATAACCCGTGGTTACAGTTTATAAATGGTATTTATACTTCAAAAATCAAATATTATTTCAAAAATTCAATATCATTTCAAATTGATTTCAAAATAATCAAAATATCGTATCTTTTCAAAACCACATTCATTTAATTCAATTTAAAATACCATTTCAATTCACATTTAAAAATAGTTTATATTTCAAATCGAATTACTTCATTTAAATCATTAGAATAAAATAATTATTAAAATATTGAATATTGAATTTCCAAAATTGTAATCTTTTTAAAGTTCATTTATTCACTTAAATTTATTAAAACAGTGAAAATTCAACTTTCGCGGCACTTAGAAAATGCAACGGAATGTTATGTTTAAAACAATTCAATTTAACAAAAGATAGCATTAAAAATGCTGTAATAGGGTTACTTTAGTTCAAAGAAAACTTAATTTAAATTTAGCAACCGCAGCACTTATAAAGTGTTATAATAGCCCTTGATTAAATTTAGCCATTTAGTTCATTTCTATCAACTACAGCATTTACAAATTTGTAATATCCTTTACATTAGAAATAATAACATTTCAAAAATGCTGTTAATTAAATTCCAAATATTCAACATAATTTCATAAACAATTAAATTTTTATTTAAACCATTTTAACTTTATAAATTCATACATTTTCACTTTTAAAACAATCATTTAATTACTCTTATATTCATGATTTTATAAAGTTAAATTTTCATACAAAAATCAAATTTAATAATAATTCACTTATTAAATTCAAGCATTCAATTTCAATTCTTTATAACTAGTTTTTTAACTTAACATTTAAGTTCAAATTTCCAAATATAACTTATTTTCATTTTATTTACTTAACTTAAAATTCATTTTTAAACAAAATTTATAAATTTCCAATTTAAGTTACATTTCAATTTTCAACTTAATATTCATTTATTTAACCCTTTTAACTTATTCAAAAAATCATTAGCACTTTATAAAAATCATTTTAAATTCATTTTAAATCATAATTTAAATCTGTTTATCATATTTTCCTACTTAATTTAAATTCCACTTATAATCAAATCATAATTTCCAAAATAACTTATATTTCAATTTTCTAACTTTACCATTAATTTATTTCACTTATAAATTTTAGAAAATCAATAATTCTTTACAAAATCATTTTTAATTAAGTTTAAATCAAAATATTATAATATTTACATTTCTAAAATACTTTAAAAAATTTAGAAAAATATATATTAACCACGGGTCTGTATAAAATTTTCTAGCCTAGGTAAAGTGATATGGATAATATATCAATTCAATCCGCAATTTACAAAGAAAACCCAGGTTTTATCATTTCAAACCCACAATCCCAAGTAAAATAAAATAATTAAAAATCGGTCAGGCCCATCATTTCGGCCCATAATGATTTTTCTCTATTCTAAAGTCCGTTCGGGTATGTATCAATTCAACCCAAAGTGATTCTAATCTACAGGGAACTTCCAGTGTGATAAACCGATATAAATAACAGAATAGCATTATATAACAGTAACAGATGATATAACAGGTGTATAAGCATGGGTGAACATCATATGATCATAACATAAACATTTATAACATGGCGATATGTTTCATAGAATCAATTGCGATCAGTTTACTATTCATATAAGTATAAATTTGTCTGGTGAGAATTACTCACTTGTATAAGCTGGAGATGACAACCAAATACACAAACAAAGATCATCAAAGGCACGAAAGCACGACTACGATTTGAATGTGGGAGAACCAAAGCTAATTGCCTTGTCACATAACAAACAGAACCATACATAAATTTCAAACCAAACTATTATTAAACAATGCTCGAAATAAATGCACAACACAAAGCCAAAGCTTTTGCACTTGCATTCAACAATCATATACTTAGCCATAGGTTTGAAATGCACTGCTATGGGGCAGATTTGGATCAGGTTTTGGGTACAAAAGGTCGGCCATAACATGATGTGAAGGAGTAGAGAGATGTGTGGATGCAATTATAAATACAAGGCAACAAAAGTGGATTCCTATGCAACCAATGGCTTCGGCCAAGGCATAATCATGCATGGCCAGGTCTGGCATGTCAAGTACAGGTGTTGCAGAGGTCTCAGGTCAGCAAGTGGCTGGTGGTGGTGCGCAAGGTGGTCGACATAAGGAGTGAGGTGGTGAAGCAATATGGAGCTCGGCTATGATGTTTTAGGTGGAGTTTGTGTAATTTTTTTGTGGATCTTCAACATGGATGGCCTCGGCCATGGAAGGATAGTGAAATGGAGGGGATGGTGGCTGGTTGTGTGGTGGTGGAGGCGGCCATGGTGCTAGAGGAGGGGGCCGAACATAATAGAGGAGTTGCAAGTGAAAAATCAATACAAAATCAAGTAGGAAAAAAAGTGAAAAAGAAATGAAAATTTTTACCAAAACTTTTCTTCTTGAGATGGCCGAAATATTTTAGGGCTTGAGAATTTGTTTTGTGCATGAGAAATAATGAGGGAGTCGGCTGAAACAATGAGATATGGCGGCAAATTGAAGGGATATGTTGTTTGGTGAAAAGGTGAAGTTGAATATGAAAAGGCTAAGCATATAAAAGGTCAAAACCTTTCAAATTTCTTAATTCTTTTTGCATTTTAAAATATGTATAAAATGCATATAAATAAAGTAAAAACTCAAAAAAATAATGAATGAAAATAAATTTTAAATATAATTAAATTAAGAAAATAGCAAAAAAATAAAACTGGTCTTTTAAAATTGAAAATAAATTCAATAAACTTTGGAAAAATTTTATCATCACTCTAAAAGTATTTAAAAATGAAAACTTGCAATAAAAATAAATTTAACAATAATTTCAAAGTAAAATAAAGTAAAATTTAAAATTATATTCAAAATCTAGAGTTGTTACACTCTCTCCCACTCAAATCTTTTCGTCCTCGAAAAGAATGGGCAAGGAAAATAAAGAGAAAAAAGATAGTAAAACAAAATAGTACCTGAAATGAAAAATTCCGAATTCGAAGCACGAATGCTCTTATCTGTTTTCCAGGTACAATCTCGATCGTCATTACTCCACTGTACTTTGACCAGATTAACAGATTTCCTTATGAGCTGCTTCGTACCTCTGTCGACAATACGAAGTGGCTTCCTCTCGATGGTAAGATTAGGCTCAATATCCAAACTATCAAGAGCAGAAGGCTGGACAATAAGAGATGGCTCATGAAGATATCAGTAAAGTTGCGAGACATGGAATAAATCATGCACTCCAGAAAGCTTCTTGGGAAAATCCAGACGATAAGCCAAAGAACCAACTCTTTCCACAATGCGGATACGACCAATGAACCTAGGAGAAAGCCTCCCTCTACGACCAAAGCGAATGACATTCCTCAAGGGAGATACCTTAAGGAACACCTGATCACCAACATCAAATTCCAAATTCCACCTACGCCTACAGCATACTTCTTCTGCCTATCCTGAGCAGCTCTCAACCTCTTCTTAATCTCCTCAACTTTCTCAGAAGCTTCCAAAATCACATCAGGACCAAGAACCAAACGGTTACCAGATTCAATCCAGCAAGATGGAGATCTACAAGGTCGTCCGTATAGAGCAGCAAACGGAGACATTTTGAGACTGGCCTGAATGTAAAGATGGAATGAGATAGATAAAAAGATTATGATAAGGTTAAAATAGAAGATAAGATTATACCTAATAGCTATTATTATAGGTGAATTCGACAAGATGGAGATGATCTTCCCAAGATCCTCTATAATCAAGCACACAAGTACGAAGAAGATCATCGAGAACCTGATTCACTCTGTTCATTTGATCGTCGGTCTGTGGATGGTAAACAGTGCTCAGATTCAGATGAGTACACAAAGATTCCTGAAAAGCTTTCCAAAACTTACTGGTAAAGATAACGTCACGATCACAAACAGTACTGAGAGGAACACCATGGAGACGAACAATCTCTCTCATGTAGATCTTAGACAAGCTAGAAGTAGAACGAGTAAACTTGATCGGAATGAAATGATCGGACTTGGTCAGTCTATCAACAATAACCCAGATACCCTCATTACCCCTCGGAGTCCTCGATAAACCATCGATGAAATCTGTGGAAACCTATGCCCACTTCCAATTTTGAATCTCAAGGTGCTGCAACAAACGAGGGGTCTTCTGGTGATCGGCTTTGAATTGCTGACAAGTCGCACACCGACTAACAAAGATAGAGATATCTCTCTTTATCCCCCTCCAACAATAAAGCCTCTTCATATCCTGATACATCTTTGACACACCAGGATGAATATAAAGCCTTGATTGGTGATTCTCCTAAAGTAACTCCTGCCTCAAACCATCAACATTCGGGACACAAATCCTGCCATTATTCCTCAAAATCCCTCTATCATCGATCTGAGCTCCACTACCACAACTATTACCACCAACCCTACCACGAACACTCTCCTTCATCAATCTAAGCATCTCATCCTCATCCTGCTTAGCCATAATCCGATCCATAAGAGGAGAAGAAGAAACAACAAGCTGACACAACAAAGCCTTCTTCCGACTCAAAGCATCGGCCACAATATTTGCTTTACCGAGAGTATAGCTAATATCGAGGTCGTAAGAAGCCAGAAACTCAAGCCAACGAACATGCCTCTGATTCAAATCTTTCTGGGTGAAGATATACCTTAGAGACTGATGATCGGTGAGAAGCTCAAACTTAGTTCCAAGAAGATGATGCCTCTAAAGCTTCAAAGCAAAGACAACAACAAGCAACTCTAAATTATGAGCGGCATAATTTGCTTGTGGGTTTTCAACTGACGACTGGCATAGACAATGGCCTTACCATCCTCCATAAGAACAGCACCCAAACCCCCACGACTAGCATCAGTGTATACCGTCAATCCCTCACTTCCGTTCAAAACGGTAAGAACTGGTGCGGAAATTAGCTTGCTCTTTAACTCATTGAATGCAGCCTTACACTGATCATTCTAGATAAACTTGGCATTCTTTCGAGTCAAAGCAGTGAGAGGTGCAGCAATTTGAGCAAAATTCTCGATGAATCTCTGGTAGTAGCCGGCAAGGCACAGAAAACTACGAACATCAGATGGAGTCTTTGGAGTTTCCTAATCCTGAAATAGAATAGGGAGAAAATAAGGACAACCGAAAAGATAGAATTATTAAATGATAAAGAAAAAGAGAAGAAAGAAAGACTTACATTGATCGCAGCGATCTTGACTGGATCAACAGAAACTCCGTTACTAAAAATAATATGCCTGAGATATCGGACTTCATCCTTTCAGAAATGGCATTTTGAAAATTTAGCCTTCGACTGATGATTTCTGAGAGTCTCCAGAATAGATTTATAATGTGACTCATGCTCTTCCTTGGTCTTGGAGAAGACAAGGATGTCATCAACAAAGACTAGAACTAATTTATCAAGCACATCACGGAAAACACGATTCATCAAATCAACAAAGAAAGCAGGAGCATTAGTCAAACCGAAAGGCATGACTAACCATTCATAAAACCCATTCTCAATGCGGAAAGCAGTCTTGGGAATGCTATCCTCAGCAAACCTGAGCTAATGAAAACCTGTGGCAAGATCTAGCTGAGAGAAAACAGTGGCACCATTAAGCTGATCAAACATGTCATTGATATGAGGCATTGGATATATTTTTTTCATAGTAAGCTTGTTCAGCTCCCTATTATCAACACACATCAAAAGAGAACCGTCGGACTTGGTGAAGAAAACCACCGTGGCTCCCCATTCGGAAAAACTAGGCCTAATCAGACCCTTGGAAGACAAGTCCTCAATTTGCTTTCCCATCTCAACCTTCTCACGGGGTGCCATTCTTCTAGGAGGAAGAACAACAGGTCGAGCACCAGGAATGAGATCAATCCGAAAATCAATTTCCCGCTTCGAAGGTAAAGAAGTGACTTCGCAAAATACATCGGGATATAGTCTAACCACAGGAGTCGAATCAAGATCACTAGGAGAAGAATCTAGAGAATAAATAAATTTGCAAGCAAAATCCTGAGACATGCGGCACTGAATAATCAAGGAATTTCCTTGATCATCAACAAGGTGAACAGACCGGGCTTTACAAGAGATATGAGCATCATGATTCCCTAACCAATCCTGACCAAGCAATAAATCAAAAGCATCGAAGCTCAGAACATAAAATCACCACAAAAGCGATGATCAGAATGGAGAGACTTGCTTACAAATCCGATTAAGGTTAGCAGGACCCCCAATAGGATTTGAAACACATAATGGAACAGAAGCATACTCAAGAGAAAGGAGATGCTCAAATTTATCACACAAATCAACAGAAATAAAACTGTGGGAAGCTCCGGTATCAAATAAAACACGAACAGGATGATGAAATAAAGTAAATGTACCCTGGAGAGTACCTTGGTCATTGCTAGGAGCAGGAGTAGGTGGAGGAACAGGAGATGAGGCAGAAGTGACAACAAATATACCAGAAGGCGTACCCTTCTGCTGGGTAGGGCAATCCTTCCTGAACTGACCAGACTGGAGACAGATATGGCAGAGATCACGCGTAGCCAACTGAGAAGGTGGAGGAACAGCAGCACCAGCTAATGTAGGATAGCTATTGCCGTAGTGTCCCTTTTGATCACATCTAAAGCAAGTGATAGAGGAAAGATCAACTGGTTGCCTCTGAGCAGGAGCAGACGACGAAGATCCAAACCAGGACGCTTTTGCCAATTCTTCTTCTGCTGATGATAATTAGGCTTACGCTTCTTGGAATTAGCAGAGGAAGACTGAGCACCAGAAGCAGCAGGACCTTTAGATGTAGGGTTCTCATAGAGAATAGCCATATCCATAAGCTGGGTGAAAGTTCCATGAACATGAGGAATGAGGCGACTATAGTACTCTGGACGAGCACCACTAACGAATTTCTCATTCTTCTTGAGAGGAGTATCAATCATGCTAGGACCAAACTTGGAAAGTTCATTGAAATTCCTCTCATACTCAGCAAAAGACATGTTACCCTGCTTAAGATCCATAAATTCACGATAAAGCTGAGATTTTCCGGCTTCTGGCATCCACTTTGCCACAAAAGCCTCCCTGGAAAAGAGATATAGAACAAGCTCAATATGGGTTTAAAAGAAAAGGAAAAAAAGTAGGAACAAAATTCAAGATAACATAAAGGATACGTACACTACTCCCAAGTAATATCAGCCTTGACGGTGTTAGCCATAACAGACTTCCACCAATTTAGAACAGAATCATGCAACTGCGAAGCTGCTAACTGGCGCTTCTGGGCATCAGTAATCTCGAGACCAGTAAATATCCTCTCTAGACTCCGCAAACTGTTGAGCCTCAATGATACTCTCTGAACCGGTGAATGGGGTTCCACCAAGTTGAGTGAATTCTTACAAAGAACAGTGAATCTAACGGGAGCAACAGGTTCAGGAGCTAGGGCAACACGACGACCCCTACCTCTGACATTTCCTCGAATCATCCTGAAAAATATCAACAATGAATTTAGGACAAGATATATAGAAAAGCCAAAGATAAATAAGATAAATTCACTTGGATGAATATCCTAAAGAAAGAAAAATCTAACAAGGTAGATACGAAAGAAAGGAAGTTAGAAAACATTGAAAATCCTTTAAAACAAGAAAATTTTTATACCAAAATAATCTTTGAAAAATCTTTTGAAAGCATTTTGAAAAATCATTTTATACTTCGAAAATATGTTCTCTCACAAAGATATGATTCTGAGATTGATTTCACTCATTCTAGGGTATTCCTACCCTATCTCTAATGAGTTTTTGCTCCGTAGGCAATGGTTTGCCAAAAACCAAAGCTATGATACCAAATGTGACGACCGACTATTTCGTACCATTCAAATCGACAATAACCCACACATGTCATACTTGAATGATGCAAAATAACAGATTGTAAATAAATTTGGAGCAAATGAAATCAAATACACAGAATCACAGATAGAGAACAATCAAAATAACTCGTAGTGGAATATAAAATACCATAGTAGTTCATGAAGCTACTATAACAAATTCTCAAAACAAGTACATAATATCAGTCTGAAAACAACATAATAGAAAACCCAAATACATTGAAGTTCACTAATACATGAGATAAACTAGAATAGCTGAAACTGAAATCGATATAAATATAGATAGGCAGAATCTCCAGCAATGACCAGCTCTAGAAAGAGAGTCCAAAGCTGTGAATACTCAGGCTGACCCGAGCGTAAAGAAAAACAAAAAACACTCGAGTCAGAACATATATACTTATATAATGTAAACCAAATCAATTGAACTGTAATAAAGATACAAGTAACTTAAAGGATGCCTGGGACCGCCATCCTTTAAGGATCCATTAAACTATTCACTAAGTAGTAATATTACGCTATTATAATAATGTCTAGAGTAAAATAAACTTACTTTAAAATAGCATGAAGGAGTGACCCAATATTCCCCTTAACACATAATAGTCCCAGTAGTCCATCCAGTATCAACGTATCTCCAGATCGAGAGACTACCCTAAATACTCCATGGGCTACGGAAGAAAAACAAACCCGTAGTAAAGGCTCGATATGGTAGGTGACATGGCAAACAAGGCAATGCCAGGGTAGATATACCAATTACGCACACGAGCTGGCGGTAACGTAGCAACCACTACGCCCACCCTGAACAGCAGTCCAAAATCAAGGGGTGCACACAATCAATCACAATAGTAATAGAATGGTATCAAAGAAGTGTGTCCGACCAGAGGAGCTACCCCTTTTGGCCCGAGATCGCTCCTGTTTTAGCCACCTTAAGCCAACTCACGGGAGTCGGGTCCACGTAATGTCCTCAAGAACGTCATCACCATCCTACTTCATTGTGAAATCTCCACCGCAAACACGGTTGTTAAAATGGTTTTCGGTATCGACAGAGAGTATGTCCATATCCGATCCCGGTCTCTTAACAACAAATCGTTATTATAACCCGTGGTTATAATTAAAAAATGGTATTTATAGTTCAAAAATCTAATATTATTTCAAAAATTCAATATCATTTCAAATTCATTTCAAAATAATCAAAATATCATATCTTTTCAAAACCACATTCATTTTATTCAATTTAAAATACCATTTCAATTCACATTTAAAAATAGTTTATATTTCAAATCGAATTACTTCATTTAAACATTAAAATGAAATAATTATTAATATATTAAATATTAAATTTCCAAAATTTTAATCTTTTCAAAGTTCATTTATTCACTTAAATTTATTAAAACAGTGAATATTCAACTTTCCCAGCATTTAGAAAATGCTACCTAAAGTTATGTTTAAAACAGTTCAATTTAACAAAAGACAGCATTAAAAATGCTGTAATAGAGTTACTTTAGTTCAAAGAAAACTTTATTTAAATTTAGCAACTACAGCACTTACAAAGTGCTATAATAGCCCTTAATTAAATTTAGCCATTTAGTTCAATTCTATCAACTACAGCATTTACAAATGCGGTAATATCCTTTACATTAGAAATAATAACATTTCAAAAATGCTGCGAACTAAATTCCAAATATTCAATATAATTTCATAAACATTTAAATTTTTATTTAAACCATTTTAAACTTATAAAATCATACATTTTCACTTTTAAAACAATCATTAAATTACTCTTATATTCATGATTTTATAAAGTTAAATTTTCATACAAAAATCAAATTTAATAAAAATTCACTTATTAAATTCAAGCATTCAATTTTGATTCTTTATAATTAAATTTTTAACTTAACATTTAAGTTTAAATTCCAAATACAAATTATTTTCATTTTATTTACTTAACCTAAAATTCATTTTTAAACAAAATTCATAAATTTCCAATTTATGTTATATTTCAAAATTCAACTTAATATTCATTTATTTAACCCTTTTAACTTATTCAAAAATCATTAATACTTTATAAAAATCATTTTAAACTCATTTTAAATCAAAATTTAAATCTATTTATCATATTTTCCTACTTAATTTAAATTCCACTTATAATCAAATCATAATTTCCAAAATAACTTATATTTCAATTTTCTAACTTTACCATTAATTTATTCCACTTATAAATTTTAGAAAATCAATAATACTTTACAAAACCATTTTTAATTAAGTTTAAATCAAAATATTATAATATTTACATTTCTAAAATACTTCAAAAATTTTAGAAAAATATATATTAGCCATGGGTCTGTATAAAACTTTCTAACCTAGGTAAAGTGATACGGATAATATATCATTTCAATCCGCAATTTACAAAGAAAACCCGGGTTTTATCATTTCAAACCCACAGTCCCAAGTAAAATTAAACAATTAAAATCGATCACGCCTATCGTTTCAGCCCATAACAATTTTTCCCTATTTTAAGTCTGTTCGGGTATGTATCATTTCAATCCATGGTGATTCTAATCTATAGGGAACTTGTAGTGTGATAAACTGATATAAATAACAGAATAGCACTATATAAAAGTAACAAATGATATAACAGGTGTATAAGAATGGGTGAACATCATATGATCATAGCATAAACATTTATAACATGGTGATATGTTTTACAGATTCAATTGCGATCAGTTTACTAGTCATATAAGTAAAATTTGTCTGGTGAGAATTACTCACTTGTATAAGCTGGAGATGACAACCAAATACACAAACAAAGATCTTCAAACAAACGAAAGCATGACTACGATTTGAGTGTGGTAGAGCCAACGCTAATTGCCTTGTCACATAGCAAACAAAACCATACATAAATTTCAAACCAAACTGTTATTAAACAATGCTAGAAATAAATGCACAACCCAAAGCCAAAGCTTTTGCACTTGCATTCAAAAATAATATGGTCAGCCATAGATTAAAAATGCACTGCTATAAGGTGGATTTGGATTAGGTTTCGGGTACAAAAGGTCTTCCATAACATGATATGAAGGAGTAGAGAGATGTGTGCATGCAGTTATCAATACAAGGCAACAAAAGTGGATTCCTATGCAATTAATGGCTTCAGCCAAGGCATAATCACGCACGGCCAGGTCTGATGAGTCAATTGCAGGTGTGGCAGAGGTCTCAGGTCAGCAAGTGGCTGGTGGTGGTGGTGCACAAGGTGGCCGAAATGAGGTGTGAGGTGGTGAAGCAATATGGAGCTCGGCTATGATGTTTTAGGTGGAGTTTGTGTAATTTTTTTGTGGATCTTCAACACGGATGTCCTCGGCCATGGAAGGACAGTGAAATGGAGGGGATGGTGGCTAGTTGTGGTGGTGGGGGAGGCGGCCATAGTGTTGGAGGAGGGAGGCCGAACACAATAGAGGAGATGCAAGTGCAAAATCAATACAAAAACAAGTAGAAAAAAAAGTGAAAAAGAAATGAAAATTTTTACCAAAACTTTTCTTCTTGAGATGGCCAAAATATTTTAAGGTTTGAGAATTTATTTTGTGCGTAAGAAAGAATGAGGGAGTCGGCTGAAACTATGAGATATGGCAGCAAATTAAAGGGATATGTTGTTTGGTGAAAAGGTGAAGTTGAATATGAAAAGGCTAAGCATATAAAAGGTCAAAACCTTTCAAATTTCTTAATTCTTTTTGCATTTTAAAATATATATACAAATGCATATAAATAAAGTAAAAAAAATGAATGAAAATAAATAAATAAATTTTAAATAAATATAATTAAATTAAGAAAATAACAAAAAAATGAAACTGGGCTTTAAAATTGAAAATAAATTCAATAAACTTTGGAAAATTTTTATCATCACTCTAAAAATATTTAAAAATGAAAACTTGCAATAAAAATAAATTTAAAAATAATTTCAAAATAAAATAAAGTCAAATTTAAAATTATATTCAAAATCTAGGGTTGTTACAAAAAATTTATTTTATATATAGAAAATATAATAGGCAAAATTATTTCATTCACCTATATTCAAAACAAATATTGTGTTGGTCTGTCCTATTAAGTGTTTAGAAATCCCTATTGATGTCATAACGTACTATGCATCAACCAGAATTTATAAATACAGAACGAAACAAATTAACAAAATATCAAAACTTTTTTTATAACACTAACAAATACGCTCTCATATATATATACACTCAGCGACTCATCATAGGGTATTACTACCCTATAAATAAGAGTCAGACCCCACAAAGCTAAGTTTTATCGCTAAACCAAAGCTCTGATACCAGATGTAACATCCCGCCTTTTTATACACTTTAAATAGATGATAAACCACACACATCAGAATTAAACCATACAGAAGGATTGTTATGGGGTGAATAAGAAAAAGTAAGGAAAGAAAAAACAAAATAGAATCTTGCAGCGGAACGATAAAATATAATAATCAAATAAACAGTTCATGAAGCTGTTTTACAAAAACATTTGATTTTACTTATACAATACATATTAGAGTTACACATACTAGAGAACAATAAATAACGCAACGGAACAGTGTGAATGTAGTGGAATACTATAATAAATAATAATAAATCTGTAGCGACCCGACTTCCTATCTCCAGGAAATCGCATCACTAGTGAAGAAACAAAGGGATAGAAGAAGAAAAGAAAGAGAAAGAAGAACACAACAACAACTGGTAACTCACAGTGGAACGAATAAAATATAATATATCTCATAAAATATTTCATATTATTAGATTACATCAGAGTTACACAACTTTACAACACATATTAGACAGTTATAAACATCTGTCTAATTCATACAACTCAAGTATACTAGACAGAGATACAACATACACAGCGGAATCATAATATATATCTACACGTGGAAGCCTCCTGCTCCATTACTCCTCCAGAATTCGTCAAGCTAACCTGAATCACTTGACTACTCATACATAATATGAGTACCTAAGAGTTTAATAAAACAGAAAATAAACACTCGGGTCAGACAGGGGTCTGGTGTGAGTAAACGGTTTAAAATTGCTTAACTTTAGAAAATCCTTTGAAAAGAAAAGGTATCACGTAAGACTTCCCACACATAAACATGGAAAAGTTTTTACCTTACGCTAACCAAAACATTTGATAGGAAATCCGATGATATTATAATAGTGTCTAGGGTTTTCAAAATAAAATACAGAAATAGCTGGAATGCTTACATCTCACGTTCCAACATAGTTGGGCACAATCAAAACCGTACAGGCACTTATTGGATTTTGGATTCCATCAATGGCAGGGCTACTGGGGTACCGCCCGTCACAGTACGTGGCCTAGATCACCGTACCGAGGGGCCACCCTAACTCCCCTACAACACAAGGCCGGGACCATTCCTTACTGAACAGTCCCGAACAAGACAACCCCGGTGGTTGTCTGGAATCCAACCGCCCCAGACAGCCGAATAAAAAGGGACTTCTAGACAGGAGTAAATCTTGCTCTCCAGTGGGAGCTACCCACGAATCCTTGCTGCACCTCCCCTGTTTTAGCCATTCCCGGTTGATGAGGCTTGAGGCTGCAATTACCTTTATAGAACACATCTATCTTAGAATGCTCATCATCCACCTGACGATGTTTTGAAAGCATTCAATCCATACAAGTTCGTTCCGGGTTCGAACGAAACCGAAGGCATTATCTCGTTACACTCGTATTGGAATCACCCTCAGAGTTAACGACGATAACCCTTGCACTTTAAATCACCATCTCGAATCTATAAGTACTATTCCATCAACTCATTACGGAATCACCCACAGAGTTATACTGACGTATAGCCCTTACACCTTGAGTCTTCACTTGCTCCACTTGGATTAACGACCTAACGTTTAATTGGAATCGATGTGGTTTTCGGATATCCAAATATGAAAACCCGATCCCGGTCTCATCGAAACCAAACGCCATTTAATGTCCAAGTTGTACTTAAGGGATTTAAACAGTTTAACTTATTCAGGATGATATAAAAAGACAGATGAATAACATTATCACAATAAATAATTTATAACAACATTCATTTCACGATGAAGCATATCACACATAGATATCCAAATCATCCCGTATCAACCAATCACCCAATATCAATCATCCAATATCATTCAACATCAAATATCAATCACTCAATATCAACCATTCAATATTAATCAATCACCCATAGCAGAATTGATTATCAATTTAATTAACCTTTTAATTAAATTAATTACTATCCTTTAATCACTTGGATTATTGATTTATTACAAATCAAATTCATTATCATCTCTTAATGATCTTCCTTAATTAATCTTCTTCGATTAATTATCCTTTAATTACATTCAAATAATTATCACTAACCATATTCAGTAATTAACCTTTAATTACTATCATTAATTACAATAATTAATGATCCTTCATTTATTAATTAACTATAATTAATTACATTAAATCTTAATTAATTACAATTAATTAACCATACTTAAATTAATTACTTAAATTGATTACTTCATTAATTATGTTAATTAATAATCTTTATTAATTAATAATCCTTTAATTAATTAAATAATTAACTTGTAATTAATCATCTCATTAATTATAAACAGTAATTAATAATTTGTAATTACTTATCTTAGTTAATTAACTTCTTAATTAATTACTTCCAAATTAATTATATTAATCCTTGATTAATTAATCAAATTAATTAATCTTTAATTACTTCATTAAGTAATTATTAATCAATTTAAATTAACAATTGATCCTTAATTAATTACTTATTAATTAATTACATTTTTAATTAATTACTCTTAGTAATTAATCTTAAATGAATCTCATTAATTAATTAATTAATTAATTAATTAATTAATTAACTAAAATAATTAAGTAATTAAATCTTAATTACTAACATAAATAATTATCTCTAATTACTTCCTTTAATAATTCTTAATTACTCTCTTATTTAATTACTTAACAAATAATTAATTCCATTATTAAATAAATCTTAATTCATCAACTAATTAATTACTCCATAATTAATTAACTTTAAAATCAATTATATTAATTAATTCTTAATTAATAACATTAAGTGATTAACCATTAATCACTTCCATTTAATTACTTCCATAAGTAAATCCTCTAATTACTTTCATAAGTAATTACCATTCTTAATTACATTCAAAAATAAACCATTAATTACTTCATTAAGTAATTACACTTAATTAATCCATAATTAAGTGATTATTTAAAATTAGATAAACAATTAACTAATTATTTAAAATTAATTAAACAATTAATTAATTAACATTTTACATGAAAGAAAATCTTTAATAAATTAAGGAAAGCATAAATCTTAATCAAACTTAACTTATTAACAAATCATGTTAAATAAGTATTCTTGAGTTAATTATCCAAATAATTTAACCCTATCTTTCATAATTAAATTATTTGAATTCATCAAATTTTTAATAACTTAAAATCAAATTATTGTATTTGGATTTCAAAATCATAATAATAACCTTATATGAAAATAAGAAATTTAGAAGCAAATTTCAAAATTAAAAACACTTTAAACATCTAATTTAAACTTACTAATTTTTAAAATAAATTTGAAAACATTACTTAACAATTTACTTAAAACTTTGATTAATATTTAAATTCAAACATTTCCTTTTTAAATTAACATTCAAAATTTAATGAAGTTAATTACTTCAAAAAGAAATCATTTTAAACAAATTTTAAAAATTAAAATAAATTCAATCAATACTTTAAAAATTTGATTTACATTTGCATCAAAGAACAAGTTTTAACTTTATTTCCAAAACAACAAACTTTAACTTATAAATTCATCTCCTTTATAAAACTTGAACCTGCTTTTTTTTTATTCGGTCAACAGATTTAAATCTGTAAATCATTACAGTACTTAACAAATCACCTCCTGAGCAACTCGAGACAACCACCCTACAAACTCTGCCTACCCCGAAGCAACCCAGCACCATACTTCGAGTCATACCCGTAGAAAACACGTGAACTTCCCGAGGCAAAACTCAGATCCAACTACTTCGAGTTGCTCCCGATCACAACGCGAGAGATACTTCGTTAAAAACTCCTCTGCTCTAATTCAAAAAATCCAGTGCACACGGTCACTATTCGTGCACATGCCCCACCGTCTCCGACCAAACTGGGTCGTCGCGTTCATCGTCGTCGGCCACCCTAACGCTCCTGATCCCCATACCAAACCCAGATCGAACAACTTTCTCTCAAATCGAAATTCAACCCACTAACTCAGAACTACAGAAGCAACTCGAACCCAACATCCCATCGCCGCCGACCATCTCGTCACCTTGAACCCCGCCCTCTTCACTAACGAATGCCATGACCTCAAACTTCATTCTTTCCCAAACGCGATTGGACTCGATCCTTTATCCGAGATGCAAATGCCCCGGTACCCAAGGCAACAAAAACTTACTGCAAAACCCAAGTTCGATCCCATTTGAACGATTCACACGTTAGAAAAATTCACTTGTATTTTTCCTTAGATCCTCAACTCAATAGCTTGCTTTACCCATGAATTCGATTGAAATCAATAAGTTGATCATCGGCAAATCACCCTAATGCCGAAACTCTTCTTGCCCAAATTTCCAGCAAATGATCAATTTAAAAATTCTGAGTTGCATGCTAAAAATCATCATTTTAAATTACAAATCCATTTGTATGATTCATGGCAGGAATATAAGTCATTGATTTTTTTCATACACCAGTATTTTACTGCCTTTTTCTATTTTTAAAACTAACTGTAAATTAAAAATTTCAGAATCTATTTTAAAAAATTATATTACACAAACATACTCATTTTCTATTTAGAGATCAAGAACTAAAACCAAATGTATGAAGTGTATTTGAATGTATTTAGTGGAATTCAATCCTGTAATGCAACAGAGGCATTTCATCAATTTATAAACATATACATCACATACTCAAACATGCATACATATTCATAAATATACACTATCCATGTTCCTACAAACATCCATCACCATATATAAGAAAAGTTAAATAAAACTATTTTTAAGCTTAACGTTTACTCACCTTAAAGATGTAGGCAGATTTTATAACAGAGCAGGGAACATAACTTGTTCCAGGCCTTTGAAATTTTTAAAATTGCTTTACTGCTGCAGAAAAAACTTGCATGCATGCTTAACAATTTGATGCTTGCTTTTGAACTCCTAATGCATGCCTTAAATTGATGTTTTAAAGAGGTTGAACATATCTGAACTCCCTTTTGACATGTAGGTTGAAATTGCAGTTGATCAACAAATCCAATTACTGGTTGATCTTTATTTGAATGTAGGTTGAAGATAATATGTAGTTGTAGATTTGGGTTTTCAAATTCCAGGTTTGATTTTCTTCGGATTTGCCTTGTACAATGCAGATCTTTAAATTTGCATTGAAGATTTCCAATTTGCAGGTTGAATTGTTGATATGAAGAACATTCAAATTTGCAGATTTTAAATTTTGATTTTTGTTTTGCTCTTAAATTTAGGAGAGAATGAGGAAAAAGAAATTGATATGAAGAGAGAAATATTGTAAAATAAATGAGAAAACAAATTTTCTTTATGTTTAAATTTCAAATAAATGAAAGATGAATGCCACTTGTTTACATTCCTACAATTGTCATTCATCTTGCTTAATTACTTTACAAGTGTGTTAGAGATACCTTAACATGTTTACAAATGTTCTTAAGTGTTTTTAATAAATTTTTTTTATTTAATTTAAAAGTATATATAAACTTTACTTATTTAATTTAGCAAATACTTTCATATATACATATATATATATACATATACATATAAGTTTACCTTTAAAAGAAAAATGTTTCAAAACTAATATAAATAATTTCTTTATACTTTTATTTTAAAATTCTAAAACATTTATATATACATTTATAATCATTTTATATTAAGCATTTTAAACAAAACAAAATGTTTAAATTTTTTTTTAAACTATCTTATATTTTGAAAACAATTTGAATAAACTTTAAATTAGCTTTTTGAAGAATATTAATTATTTTAACAAAGCTTTAAATCATAATTTCATACATATTCAAACTTATCAATAAATTTAAATTATATTTCAAAACAACTCAAATTATAACATATACATACATATATATTACAATTTGAAAATTCATCTTTCAGTTAAAACAAAGATATTCTATTCACAATATATATCAATATATATATTATAAACAGAATAAAATTTCATTAGCTTTGGAAAATATCTCTTATCAATATTGTCAGATTAAAATTTATTAACCTTTAAAAGATTAAATTTACCAATTTTAAATTAAAATTACAAAGAAAATTATCAAACCAATTAAATTATTATTGCAGATTATTAGATCGATATTGCCTCAAATTCCGGGTTGTTACAATCCTACCCCCTTAAAAGAATTTCGTCCCCGAAATTTAAAAGCAAAGTTAATTTAATAATCCAACAAAGATTTTAATTTCAATTAGCAAAGCATTCCTAACAACCAGTAACTAACAACCAAAGCGATCAATCACACAAATAAACTTAACTAATTATCCTGACATACGTCAGAATAAAACTCTAATACTATTTCGAGTTTCCCAAGTAAAAATCACCGGGAGACTCGCTCCACCAAAGCTAAACTAACAAACTACACCACCAAAATCTAGAGCTGCTCTCATCTCTAGATTCACCAACTGAACAGAACACCAGACTATACTCAAGTTCAGCTCAACATCCAACTCCAACTGAACTACAGATTCAACAAGCAACAATGAATCATACACGTACTCCCTCAGAGATGCGTGAAATAAAATGAACTCCAGCTATCCAAACTGGCAATTCAATCTCATAGACAACAAATCTTATCTTATCAGAACACAGATAAGAAATCTCAAATGCCAAAGCACTAACCAACCAATCCTACTCAATTTCTGCTCTCTTAACCAGAGAAATCCTAACAACAAATGAAGTTCCCAACTTCGAATTCCAAAACTCCTTATCTCATATCTGTATAATTCGACAGACAATCCAGGGCTGGCAATCTTTTCCTGATCAGCTCAACCTATGCTGATACTTCGAGAAACAATTAGATCAAAGCAAACAGAACTTATTTCCTTCTTTGTACAGCTGCTAGCTCGCTTTCGCTGCACAACTCTGATTCTGAAATAGAGGAGAATACTGTTGATGAACACAAGTATAATTTATCCAATATATACCAGAAACTTTGTTCATCAATTCCATAAAATCTTGAGTGACTCATCTGACTCAGTCACACATCCTTATAGCAGAAATCCAAACTCATAAACTAGATCTAACCAAATACAAATTCCAAAAATAATTTCTTGAGCTGCTACACCAATCTCTACTTCTCCAAGAACCATCCTATAACCGGCTAGCTACCATAATCACTTCTGGAACCAAAACAAATATGGAACTCAAATCCCGATGCAGACAAACTTCTGATTACTCCAGCAGCTCCTTCATCCTCATGAGAATCCTCAGTCTCAAACAAAAGAATGCTCAAGAAAATTCCAAACCAATCGCAAGTCACTTTTGCGATCCAAACTTATCCGGATTCCAAAGAAACCGTTCTCACTTTACCAATTAGAACAGCTCTTAGCTTTTACCAAACAAGGTTAATTCTTCAAGATAACTTCCACCAACTTCAGCTCGGACTACTGAAAGAGAACCACAATATTCCTGAACCATCGGAGAAACAACCATACTACTGCTTCCAACTCTACCTTGATGATACTACAGGGCTAAAAGACCTTCTCGTCAGCACACCATACTCTTCGAGCTGAAACTGCTACCATAGCAAACCAAAGACTTCTAATCCAAATGCTTCTCCAAAACAAAAACCATCAACAACCCACACAAAAGATCTCTAAGATGGCAGATAACCCAAATGAAACTCGGGCTCCAAACCAAGCATCAACACCTCACTCTCCTTAAAGAAATGACAAATGAGACCATGCCGAAGCGAAGCAACTTATAGACCTTAGTCCCGTATTATAGAACAGCCAACCTCCATACTGAAAATCTAGATAACTACTACACAGAAGAGTCTTCCTTGAGACAGGTAAAGACTGCTCCTCAACTACCTCTAAAACTGCTTCAAGAGAAAAATTTTCGGGAAAATATCCAAGGATACTCCATCTCATCACGCAGTTATCAAGATATAATCATTTACTTCTGCACTTCCATCAATTCCAAATTTAAGAAAAATTCGCTCACCCGAGCGAAATCCAAACCTACACTTCAAGGATAGACTCCGAATCTTTAAAAAGATTTCCTTCGGATATAAAAGAAATCCTTACTCCAAACTACAAAACTTATTCGAGACGATATTAGGTCTACAGTCTCGACAAATACTTCCAACCTCAACATATGGACCTCTTCCATCAGTGGTAATTGTGTTACACACATATACCACTACTCCATCTATCTTTATAACTTATGTTGGAAAATCCGAACAGATAGCCCAACAGATTAGGTAGATATAAATATATATATATAGTTATATATAAAAATTACAAGTACGCTCTCTCAAGAAAGACACCACTACAGAGCCTAGGTATTCACTCAACCTAACGCTCCCTAAAGAAAGACACACTTCAGAGCTTAGGTATTCGCTCAGCCTAATGCTCTGATACCAAATGTAGCGACCCGACTTCCTATCTCCAGGAAATCGCATCACTAGCGAAGAAAGAAAGGGATAGAATAAGAAAAGAAAGAGAAAGAAGAACACAACAACAAAAGATAACTCAAAGCGGAACGAATAAAATATAATATATCTCATAAAATATTTCATAGTTTCAGATTACATCAGAGTTACACAACTTTACAACACGTATTAGATAGTTATAAACATCTGTCTAATTCATACAACTCAAGTATACTAGATAGAGATACAACATACACAGCGGAATCGTAATATATATCTACACGTGGAAGCCTCCTGCTCCATTACTCCTCTAGAATTCGTCAAGCTAACCTGAATCACTTGACTACTCATACACAATATGAGTACCCAAGAGTTTAATAAAACAGAAAATAAACATTTGGGTCAGACAGGGGTCTGGTGTGAGTAAACGGTTTAAAATTGCTTAACTTTAGAAAATCCTTTGAAAAGAAAAGGTATCACGTAAGACTTCCCACACATAAACATGGAAAAGTTTTTACCTTACGCTAACCAAAACATTTGATAGGAAATCCGGTGATATTATAATAGTGTCTAGGGTTTTCAAAATAAAATACAGAAATAGCTGGAATGCTTACATCTCACGTTCCAACATAGTTGGGCACAATCAAAACCGTACAGGCACTTATTGGATTTTGTATTCCATCAATGGCAGGGCTATTGGGGTACCGCCCGTCACAGTACGTGGCCTAAATCACCGTACCGAGGAGCCACCCTAACTCCCCTGCAACACAAGGCCGGGACCATTCCTTACTGAACAGTCCCAAACAAGACAACCCCGGCGGTTTTCCGTAATTCAACCGCCCCACACAGCCGAATAAAAAGGAACTTCTAGACAGGAGTAAATCTTGCTCTCCAGTGGGAGCTACCCACGAAGCCTTGCTGCACCTCCCCTGTTTTAGCCATTCCCGGTTGATGAGGCTTGAGGCTGTGATTACCTTTATAGAACACATCTATCTTAGAATGCTCATCGTCCACCTGACGATGTTTTGAAAGCATTCAATCCATACAAGTTCGTTCCGGGTTCGAACGAAACCGAAGGCATTAACTCGTTACACTCGTATTGGAATCACCCTCAGAGTTAACGGCGATAACCCTTGCACTCTAAATCACCATCTCGAATCTATAAGTACTATTCCGTCAACTCATTACGGAATCACCCACAGAGTTATACTGACGTATAGCCCTTACACCTCGAGTCTTCACTTGCTCCACTTGGATTAACGACCTAACATTTAATTGGAATCGATGTGGTTTTCGGATACCAAATATGGAAAACCGATCCCGGTCTCATCGAAACCAAATGCCATTTTAATGTCCAAGTTGTACTTAAGGGATTTAAACAGTTTAACTTATTCAGGATGATATAAACAGACAGATGAATAACATTATCACAATAAATAATTTATAACAACATTCATTTCACGATGAAGCATATCACACATAGATATCCAAATCATCCCGTATCAACCAATCACCCAATATCAATCATCCAATATCATTCAACATCCAATATCAATCACTCAATATCAACCATTCAATATTAATCAATCACCCATAGCAGAATTGATTATCAATTTAATTAACCTTTTAATTAAATTAATTACTATCCTTTAATCACTTGGATTATTGATTTATTACAAATCAAATTCATTATCATCTCTTAATGATCTTCCCTAATTAATCTTCTTCGATTAATTATCCTTTAATTACATTCAAATAATTATCACTAACCATATTCAGTAATTAACCTTTAATTACTATCATTAATTACAATAATTAATGATCCTTCATTAATTAATTAACTATAATTAATTACATTAAACCTTCAATAATTACAATTAATTAATCATTCTTAAATTAATTACTTAAATTAGTTACTTCATTAATTATATTATTAATTAATAATCCTTTAATTAATTAAATAATTAACTTGTAATTAATCATCTCATTAATTATAAGCAGTAATTAACAATTTGTAATTACTTATCTTAATTAACTTCTTAATTAATTACTTCCAAATTAATTATATTAATCCTTGATTAATTAATCAAATTAATTAATCTTTAATTACTTCATTAAGTAATTATTAATCAATTTAAATTAACAATTGATCCTTAATTAATTACTTATTAATTAATTACATTTTTAATTAATTACTCTTAGTAATTAATCTTAAATAAATCTCATTAATTAATTAATTAATTAATTAATTAATTAACTAAAATAATTAAGTAATTAACTCTTAATTACTTACATAAATAATTATCTCTAATTACTTCCTTTAATAATTCTTAATTACTCTCTTAATTAATTACTTAACAAATAATTAATTCCTTATTTAATAAATCTTAATTCATTAACTAATTAATTACTCCATAATTAATTAACTTTAAAAACAATTATATTAATTAATTCTTAATTAATAACATTAAGTGATTAACCATTAATCACTTCCATTTAATTACTTCCATAAGTAAATCCTCTAATTACTTTCATAAGTAATTACCATTCTTAATTACATTCAAAAATAAACCATTAATTACTTCATTAAGTAAATACACTTAATTAATCCATAATTAAGTGATTATTTAAAATTGGATAAACAATTAACTAATTATTTAAAATTAATTAAACAATTAATTAATTAACATCTTATATTAAAGAAAATCTTTAATAAATTAAGGAAAGCATAAATCTTAATCAAACGTAACCTATTAACAAATCATGTTAAATAAGTATTCTTGAGTTAATTATCCAAATAATTTAACCCTATCTTTCATAATTAAATTATTTGAATTCATCAAATTTTTAATAACTTAAAAGCAAATTATTCTATTTGGATTTCAAAATCATAATAATAACCTTATTTGAAAATAAGAAATTTAGAAGCAAATTTCAAAATTAAAAACACTTTAAACATCTAATTTAAACTTATTAATTTTTCAAATAAATTTGAAAACATTACTTAACAATTTACTTAAAACTTTGATTAATATTTAAATTCAAACATTTCCTTTTTAAATTAACATTCAAAATTTAATGAAGTTGATTACTTCAAAAAGAAATCATTTTAAACAAATTTTAAAACTTAAAATAAATTCAATCAATACTTTAAAATTTTGATTTACATTTGCATCAAAGAATAAGTTTTAACTTTATTTCCAAAACAACAAACTTTAACTTATAAATTCATCTCCTTTATAAAACTCGAACCTGTTTTTTTTATTCAGTCAACAGATTTAAATCTGTAAATCATTACAGTACTTAACAAATCACCTCTTGAGCAACTCGAGACAACCACCCTACAAACTCTGCCTACACCAAAGCAACCCAGCACCACACTTCGAGTCATCCGGCAGAAAACACGTGAACTTCCCGAGGAAAAACTCAGATCCAACTACTTCGAGTTGCTCCCGATCACAACATGAGAGATACTTCGTTAAAAACTCCTCTGCTCTAATTCGAAAATTCCAGTGCACACGGTCACTATTCGTGCACATGCCCCACCGTCTCCGACCAAACTGGGTCGTCGCGTTCATCGTCGTCGGCCACCCTAACGCTCCTGATCCCCATACCAAGCCCAGATCGAACAACTTTCTCTCATATCAAAATTCAACCCACTAACTCAAAACTACAGAAGCAACTCGAACCCAACATCCCATCGCCGCCGACCATCTCGTCACCTTGAACCCCGCCCTCTTCACCAACGAATGCCATGACCTCAAACTTCATTCTTTCCCAAACGCGATTGGACTCGATCCTTTATCCGAGATGCAAATGCCCCAGTACCCAAGGCAACAAAAACTTACTGCAAAACCCTAGTTCGATCCCATTTGAATGATTCACACATTAGAAAAATTCACTTGTATTTTTCCTTAGATCCTCAACTCAATAGCTTGCTTTACCCACGAATTCGATTGAAATCAATAAGTTTATCATCGGCAAATCAACCTAATGCCGAAACTCTTCTTGCCCAAATTTCCAGCAAATGATCAATTTAAAAATTCCGAGTTGCATGCTAAAAATCGTCATTTTAAATTACAAATCCATTTATATGATTCATGGCAGGAATTTAAGTCATTGATTTTTTTCATAAACCAGTATTTTACTGCCTTTTTCTATTTTTGAAACTAACTGTAAATTAAAAATTTCAAAATCTATTTTAAAAAATTATATTACTCAAACATACTCATTTTCTATTTAGAGATCAAGAACTAAAACCAAATGTATGAAGTGTATTTGAATGTATTTAGTGGAATTCAATCCTGTAATGCAACAGAGGCATTTCATCAATTTATAAACATATAAATCACATACTCAAACATGCATACATATTCATAAATATACACTAGCCATGTTCCTACAAACATCCATCACCATATTTAAGCAAAGTTAAATAAAACTGTTTTTAAGCTTAAAGTTTACTCACCTTAAAGATGCAGGCAGATTTTATAACAGAGCAGGGACCAGAACTTGTTCCAGGCCTTTGAAATTTTTAAAATTGCTTTACTGCTGCAGAAAAACCTTGCATGCATGCTTAACAATTTGATGCTTGTTGTTGAACTCCTAATGCATGCCTTAAATTGATGTTTTAAAGAGGTTGAACATATCTGAACTCCCTTTTGACATGTAGGTTGAAATTGCAGTTGATCGACAAATCCAATTACTGGTTGATCTTTATTTGAATGTAGGTTGAAGATAATATGTAGTTGCAGATTTGGGTTTTCAAATTCCAGGTTTGATTTGCTTCGGATTTGCCTTGTACAATGCAGATCTTTAAATTTGCATTGCAGATTTCAAATTTATAGGTTGAATTGTTGATATGAAGAACATTCAAATTTGCAGATTTTAAATTTTGATTTCTATTTTGCTCTTAAATTTATGAGAGAATGAGGAAAAAGAAATTGATATGAAGAGAGAAAGTTTGGAAAATAAATGAGAAAACAAATTTTCTTTATGTTTAAATTTCAAATAAATGAAAGATGAATGCCACTTGTTTACATTCCTACAATTGTCATTCAACTTGCTTAATTACTTTACAAGTGTGTTAGAGATGCCTTTACATGTTTACAAATGTTCTTAAGTGTTTTTAATAAAAAAAATTTATTTAAAACAAAAGTATATATAAACTTTACTTATTTAATTTAGCAAATACTTTCATATATATATATATATATGTGTGTGTGTGTGTGTGTGTGTGTGTAAGTTTACCTTTAAAAGAAAAATGTTTCAAAACTAATATAAATAATTTCTTTATACTTTTATTTTAAAAATCAAAAACATTTATATATATATATATACATTTATAATCATTTTATATTAAGCATTTTAAACAAAACAAAATGTTTAATTTTTTTTTAAACTATCATATATTTTGAAAACAATTTGAATAATCTTTAAATTAGCTTTTTGAAGAATATTAATTTTTTTAACAAAGCTTTAAATCATAATTTCATACATATTCAAATTTATCAATAAATTTAAATTATATTTCAAAACAACTCAAATTATAACATATACATACATATATATTACAATTTGAAAATTCATCTTTCAATTAAAACAAAGATATTCTATTCACAATATATATCAACATATATATTATAAACAGAATAAAATTTCACTAGCTTTGGAAAATATCTCTTATCAATATTGTCAGATTAAAATTTATTAACCTTTAAATGATTAAATTTACCAATTTTAAATTAAAATTACAAAGCAAATTATCAAACCAATTAAATTATTATTGCAGATTATTAAATCGATATTGCCTTAAATTCCGGGTCGTTACAATCCTCCCCCATTAAAATAATTTCGTCCCCGAAATTTAAAAGCAAAGTTAATTTAATAATCCAACAAAGATTTTAATTTCAATTAGCAAAGCATTCCTAACAACCAGTAACTAACAACCAAAGCAATCAATCGCACAAACAAACTTAATTAATTATCCTGACATACGTCAGAATAAAACTCTAATACTATTTCGAGTTTCCCAAGTAAAAATCACCGAGAGACTCGCTCCACAAAAGCTAAACTAACAAACTACACCACCAAAATCCAGAGCTCCTCTCATCTCTAGATTCACCAACTGAACAGAACACCAGACTATAATCAAATTCAACTCAACATCCAACTCCAACTGAACTACAGATTCAACAAGCGACAATGAATCATACACGTACTCCCTTAGAGATGCGTGAAATAAAATGAACTCCAGCTATCCAAACTGGCAATTCAATCTCATAGACAACAAATCTTATCTTATCAGAACACAGATAAGAAATCTCAAATGCCAAAGCACTAACCAACCAATCCTACTCAATTTCTGCTCTCTTAACCCGAGAAATCCTAACAACAAATGAAGTTCCCAACTTCGAATTCCAAAACTCCTTATCTCATATCTGTATAATTCGACAAACAATCCAGGGCTGCCAATCTTTTCCTGATCAGCTCAACCTATGCTGATACTTCCAGAAACAACTAGACCAAAGCAAACAGAACTTATTTCCTTCTTTGTACAGCTGCTAGCTCGCTTTCGCTGCACAACTCTGATTCTGAAATAGAGGAGAATACTGTTGATGAACACAAGTATAATTTATCCAATATATACCAGAAACTTTGTTCATCAATTCCATAAAATCTTGAGTGACTCATCTGACTCAGTCACACATCCTTATAGCAGAAATCCAAACTCATAAACTAGATCTAACCAAATACAAATTCCAAAAATAATTTCTTGAGCTGCTACACCAATCTCTACTTCTCCAAGAACCATCCTATAACCGGCTAGCTACCATAATCACTTCTGGAACCAAAACAAATATGGAACTCAACTCCCGATGCAGACAAACTTCTGATTACTCCAGCAGCTCCTTCATCCTCATGAGAATCCTCAGTCTCAAACAAAAGAATGCTCAAGAAAATTCCAAACCAATCGCAAGTCACTTTTACGATCCAAACTAATCCGGATTTCAAAGAAACCGTTCTCACTTTACCAACTCGAACAGCTCTAAGCTTTTACCAAACAAGGTTAATTCTTCAAGATAACTTCCACTAACTTCAGCTCGGACTGCTGAAGGAGAACCACAATATTCCTGAACCATCGGAGAAACAACCATACTGCTGCTTCCAACTCTACCTTGATGATACTGCAGGGCTAAAAGACCTTCTCGTCGGCACACCAAACTCTTCGAGCTGAAACTGCTACCACAGCTAACCAAAGACTTCTAATCCAAATGCTTCTCCAAAACAAAAATCATCAACAACCCACACAAAAGATCTCTGAGATGGCAGATAACCCAAAAGAAACTCGGGCTCCAAACTAAGCATCAACACCTCACTCTCCTTAAAGAAATGACAAATGAGACCATGCCAAAGCGAAGCAACTTATAGACCTTAGTCCCGTATTATAGAACAGCCAACCTCCATACTGAAAATCCAGATAACTACTACACAGAAGAGTCTTCCCTGAGGCATGTAAAGACTGCTCCTCAACTACCTCTAAAACTGCTTCAAGAGAAAAAAATTCCGGAAAATATCCAAGGATACTGCATCTCATCACGCAGTTATCAAGATATCATCATTTACTTCTGCACTTCCATCAATTCCAAATTTAAGAAAAATTCGCTCACCCGAGCGAAATCCAAACCTGCACTTCAAGGATAGACTCCGAATCTTTAAAAAGATTTCCTTCGGATATAAAAGAAATCCTTACTCCAAACTACAAAACTTATTCGAGACGGTATTAGGTCTACAGTCTCGACAAATACTTCCAACCTCAACATATGGACCTCTTCCATCAGTGGTAATTGTGTTACACACATATACCACTACTCCATCTATCTTTATAACTTATGTTGGAAAATCCGAACAGATAGCCCAACAGATTAGGTAGATATAAATATATATATATATATATATATAGTTATATATAAAAATTACAAGTACGCTCTCTCAAGAAAGACACCACTATAGAGCCTAGGTATTCACTCAACCTAACGCTCCCTAAAGAAAGACACACGTCAGAGCTTAGGTATTCGCTCAGCCTAATGCTCTGATACCAAATGTAGCGACCCGACTTCCTATCTCCAGGAAATCGCATCACTAGTGAAGAAAGAAAGGGATAGAAGAAGAAAAGAAAGAGAAAGAAGAACACAACAACAACAGATAACTCACAGCGGAACGAATAAAATATAATATATCTCATAAAACATTCCATAGTATCAGATTACATCAGAGTTACACAACTTTACAACACGTATTAGACAATTATAAACATCTGTCTAATTCATACAACTCAAGTATACTAGACAGAGATACAACATACACAGCGGAATCGTAATATATATCTACACGTGGAAGCCTCCTGCTCCATTACTCCTCTAGAATTCGTCAAGCTAACCTGAATCACTTGACTACTCATACATAATATGAGTACCCAAGAGTTTAATAAAACAGAAAATAAACACTCGGGTCAGACAGGGGTCTGGTGTGAGTAAACGGTTTAAAATTGCTTAACTTTAGAAAATCCTTTGAAAAGAAAAGGTATCACGTAAGACTTCCCACACATAAACATGGAAAAGTTTTTACCTTACGCTAACCAAAACATTTGATAGGAAATCCGGTGATATTATAATAGTGTCTAGGGTTTTCAAAATAAAATACAGAAATAGCTGGAATGCTTACATCTCACGTTCCAACATAGTTGGGCACAATCAAAACCGTACAGGCACTTATTGGATTTTGGATTCCATCAATGGCAGGGCTACTCGGGTACCGCCCGTCACAATACGTGGCCTAGATCACCGTACCGAGGAGCCACCCTAACTCCCCTGCAACACAAGGCCGGGACCATTCCTTACTGAACAGTCCCGAACAAGACAACCCTGGCGGTTGTCCGGAATTCAACCGCCCCACACAGCCGAATATAAAGGGACTTCTAGACAGGAGTAAATCTTGCTCTCCAGTCTATTAATGATCCTTCATTTATTAATTAACTATAATTAATTACATTAAACCTTAATTAATTACAATTAATTAATCATACTTAAATTAATTACTTAAATTAATTACTTCATTAATTATATTAATTAATAATCTTTATTAATTAATAATCCTTTAATTAATTATATAATTAACTTGTAATTAATCATCTCATTAATTATAAACAGTAATTAACAATTTGTAATTACTTATCTTAATTAATTAACTTCTTAATTAATTACTTCCAAATTAATTATATTAATCCTTGATTAATTAATCAAATTAATTAATTCTAATTACTTCATTAAGTAATTATTAATCAATTTAAATTAACAATTGATCCTTAATTAATTACTTATTGATTAATTACATTTTTAATTAATTACTCTTAGTAATTAATCTTCAATAAATCTCATTAATTAATTAATTAACTAAAATAATTAAGTAATTAACTCTTAATTATTTACATAAATAATTTTCTCTAATTACTTCCTTTAATAATTCTTAATTACTCTCTTAATTAATTACTTAACAAATAATTAATTCCATTATTAAATAAATCTTAATTCATTAACTAATTAATTACTCCATAATTAATTAACTTTAAAAACAATTATATTAATTAATTCTTAATAATATCATTAAGTGATTAACCATTAATCACTTCCATTTAATTACTTCCATAAGTAAATCCTCTAATTACTTTCATAAGTAATTACCATTCTTAATTACATTCAAAAATAAACCACTAATTACTTCATTAAGTAATTACACTTAATTAATCCATAATTAAGTTATTATTTAAAATTAGATAAACAATTAACTAATTATTTAAAATTAATTAAACAATTAATTAATTAACATCTTATATTAAAGAAAATCTTTAATAAATTAAGGAGAGCATAAAACTTAATCAAACTTAACTTATTAACAAATCATGTTAAATAAGTATTCTTGAGTTAATTATCCAAATAATTTAACCCTATCTTTCATAATTAAATTATTTGAATTCATCAAATTTTTAATAACTTAAAATCAAATTATTCTATTTGGATTTCAAAATCATAATAATAACCTTATTTGAAAATAAGAAATTTAGAAGCAAATTTCAAAATTAAAAACACTTTAAACATCTAATTTAAAATTATTAATTTTTCAAAAAATTTGAAAACATTACTTAACAATTTACTTAAAACTTTGATTAATATTTAAATTCAAACATTTCCTTTTTTTTTTTGAAGGCTAAGCGGGGTTAAAACTGGTCCCCTACCAGGTTTATTAATGACGGAGAAAACAAGGAAGAACAAACAGCAAAAAGGGAAAATAAAGAAAAGGACAAATCATACGACAGAACGATAGCAAACAAGGAAAAAACGAAAGACGTAAAGGCAGAAAACAAAAACTCAGGAACCCACGGCTCATACTGCCAAGCTAAAAAACTGTAATTGCTGTCTTGCATCCCCCTATATATTTCTCTCTTCAGCACCAACCAAATCTCATCTTTACTGCAGCTCTTCCCTTCAAATATCCTCAAATTTCTTTCATTCCAAACAACCTTGATAAACTTCTTCAGGACGTAGAAAAAGAATACTTTCTGTTCATCCTTCCATCCAAGCACTTGCTCAATAAGTAGCCATTGATCATTGGTACTGTGAGATAGCCTCATCCCTTGCATACAACTTAATAGTTTGGACCAGACATGAAGAACATATGGACATTTAAAGAATATGTGGTCAACACTCTCACAATGTTGATCACACAGCTCGCAGTTTGGTTGCACAGCCATACCATAGCTAACAAGTTTATCTCTAGTCATCAGAGCATTGTTTATTACCTTCCAGAAGTATAGATTATCTGTTCCAGTAGACACAGTAGACCAGGTTACCTTGTACCACTTGCAATCAGGTAAAGCATCCAAACCAGTCAAGGCAGTGTACACACTGCTAACAGCATGAGCACGTTCATTCCACATAACATTGTCTTGTTCAGGGTGAATAAAGCTACATCCAGCATACTCCCCCCAAAAAGCCCTGACAACTTGGTTGCTCGTGTAAGGAACAACAAGTTTACCATCAACAATATAGTCAACAGCAAGCGCTCTACAACTAATACCAGATTGATACTTCTGTTGTTGATTGAAGAGTAGATCAAGCATAATTCCTTTGCCAATCCATGGAACTGTCCAAAAGTTACAAACACTCCCCTCAGCCAAGTTAATTTTAACATAAGGCAGGAAAGTGCTTCTGAGTTTAAGGATACCCCTCCAAATCCAACTACAGGAGAGCGGAACATCCATCAGCCAGAATTTTTTGGAGCCAATATTGTATCTAATAGTCCATTTAACCCATAATGTGTCCTGATTATTTAATAGCGCATTGATGTGATGACTATAAGTAGCCTTGTTCCAGTCTTTAATACTATGCAACCCCAATCCGCCTTTACACTTCGGCTTCTCAAATGCCGAGAATGAACATGGCAGCAGTTTCCTCGTGTGTATCATACCGAACCAAAAAAATCTTAACATAGCACGCCTAACCATTTTCAAAAGCCTAGTAGGTAGGATATAAACTCTAGCCCAGTAAACCGTGATAGAGAAGCTCACAGATTGAACAAGAATCAACCTACCAGCTTATGACAAGAAATTGTTAGCCCAACAATCCATGACATGCGTGATTTTCTCGTACAACGGAAGACAGTCAGCACGAGTAACATGAGAGGAGCAAAGAGGAAGCCCAAGATAAAACATATCAGCAGCCATAGAATGTATTACAGCAAAAGTGATGAGGTTGTTATGTTGAAGGTTATTAATCCCAGAGAGTAAAATGCTTGATTTATTGATGTTTAGTTGGAGACCAGTTATTCTGTAAAATAAGTGCAGCACACTTTTAATGCAGTCAATAGATTGGTTATCAGGCTTGGTGAATATCATGATGTCATC
This sequence comes from Allium cepa, assembly GCA_030765085.1. Classification (NCBI taxonomy): domain Eukaryota; kingdom Viridiplantae; phylum Streptophyta; class Magnoliopsida; order Asparagales; family Amaryllidaceae; genus Allium; species Allium cepa. The sequence continues at coordinate 869,970,520 of CM060929.1, read as the reverse complement.
TGCAAAGAGAAGAGACGTTATTTGAAGCTCCTTGCATTTTGGATGGTACAGAATCTACTTGTTTTGGAAGGAAGGCCTAAGCATACAGGTAATAACTTCCATGACGAAGATGAATAGATAGGAGGAGAGGGGGTCCCCCTGTCTTATACCCTGCTTGGATGCAAAGTTGTTGGTGCCAGCTCCATTAATTATCAGAGAGAAAGTGGGCGTGGAGATGCACTCATACACCCAAGCTACGAAAACTTTTGGAAATCCCACTTGCGACATAATCCTGACTATAGACTTCCACTGGATAGAATCGTACGCTTTCATCAAATCGAGCTTCAACATGGCACGCGGCGAAGTGTTAACATGATTATAACCATTGAGGAGCTCATGCGCTAGCATTATATTATCAAGAATGCTTCTGTTAGGTAGGAAAGCCACTTGATTGTTGGATATGATCCGTTGCAACACAGTGACAAGCCTAGTCACAATAATTTTGGAAATACACTTATATATCACATTGCAGCAGGAGATTGGTCTAAAGGAGGAAACAGCCGCGGCTTGTTTGCACTTGGGGATGAGAACCAAATTTGTATTATTTGCTGATTTCAACATTTTGAAGTTGTTGAAGAAATTGTGAACAGCTTTGGTAAACTGGGAACCCACAACTTCCCAACTAGTAGTATAGAAGACCACATTGAACCCATCAGGTCCACCAGAGGAGGACTTATTCATTGCAAACAGTGCATTCTTAATCTCAGCATCAGTAACTTTGGCCACAAGACAATTGGCTTCATCTGCAGTAATTTTTGGAAGATTTATCGAAGACAAGAGATCAAGCTCAGGTTCAAAGTTGTTCATATTACCAAAGAGCTTAGTATAGTACATGAGAAAGGCTTTCTCAACTGTTTCAGGGGTTACATTCATGATACCTGCTTCATCAATGATGGTTGTGATGTTACCCGTTGATTGCTTGACCTTAAGTGATGGATGAAAAAACTTAGTATTCTTGTCACCATCCGCAACCCATTTGATCCGCAGTTGTTGTCTCCTCATGTCACATTCATTGGTAAGAGCTTGATTGAGTTCATTGAATAGGACCGCTTCTCTCTGTGCCATATCAGCATCACCTAGTTGCGCCATCATATTGTCATGTGCTTCCTTTAGCTGCTCTCTGAGCTTAGTAGAAACCAAGTTGCCACATCCAAACTTTGCTTTTGACCAAGCCCTTAAGCTCTCCATCACTGTTTTTAGCTTCCTGCAAAATACAAACATGGGATTTCCATAGTACTTATAAGACCATGCATTTTTAATTATATTTTTATACTCTAGACCATTAGCCCAGGCATTATAGAATTTGAAACCCCTTTTAACTCCAATAGGCCTCGTCCCAGTGGTTAGAATAAGTGGGGAGTGGTCAGAGAGGATAGGATGAGGTAAGTGAGTGGAGAGAGAAGGCCAGTCAGATAGGGCTTTGAAGTTGGAAAAGGAATGGTCAATGTTGGAGAAAATACGACTTCCACTTCTCGACCTATTGTTCCAGGAGTATCGCGCACCATTTCTGGTTATAGGTAATAGCAAAGAATCAAAAGCAGCAGTGTTAAGAGGTAGTATATCATTCGGCACAAGGGAGATACCCCCATGCTTGTCATTCAAGGCGAGGCAACAGTTGAAGTCTCCAAGAACGACCCAAGGATGAGTTCCTTGCCTTAGCCCCAGAAGAAGTTGAAGAACATTAAGCCTAGCAGCGGCAGAATTATGAGCGTATATGAAAGTAATATAGAAGGAAGTGGTTGAGTTGTGGTACTTGGCACGAAAATGGATTAGTTGTGGGGTGGATAGAATCAGCTCAAGACAAAGAAGATCTGGATTATGAACAACCATGATACGGCCATAATTGGCTTCAAGAAGGTTATGATTCAGCAACCAAGCAGGATTTATGTATTTGGCAGCTGAAATAGTTAGTGGGAGATTCAATTTGGTTTCTAGGATTGCAAAAATAGAAAGTTGATGATCGAAGATAAGTTGCTTAACCTGATCGAGTTTGAGGAAATTATGAGCTCCTCGAATGTTCCAGGCTCCAATATTGTGCGACATAATTAAACTATGGAGTGAAGCTCCCCTTCTTTCATGCTCCATGTAATAGGAGAATTTATTCTTCTTTGATTTGGATGTAGAGTCCAATTTTTCTTGACCCTTTTGCCTTTGACAGTAGATGAGACTGGGCATGGGATCGGAATTTGATTAGTAGGTGGTGATTTCCAACCCGGTATAGATCCACGGAAAACGTACGGATGATCAGAAGAAACAATATCAGGTGGAGGTGGAGATGGTACAGTCGAGGAAGCTGTAATATTGGGTATTGATTGTATGACTAGTTCGTAAATTTGGGCTTGCATAGTGTTCATGAAAACGTCTTCATGAATATCACGTGGAGAGGTGGCTATGTATGGGTTTGAAGAGGGTATTGGATGTTTGGTGGGTAAAGTTTCGGGTTGCAGTGCAACCAGAAGATTTTCAGTGCGCAAGTGAGCATCAGGGTCAAGCACGGTCTCATCACTCAATTTCTGTAAAAATTGCATTGTATCAGCAGAAACATGAATCATGCCCTGATTATTTTCTTTGAGGACTTGAGGTGGCACTGCAATTTTCATATTGTTCTTGCTTTGTATCAACGTTGTATTGGGATTGCCAATGCAATTTTCATATTGTGTTGCAATTGAATCTGAAACAACGTGTGCACAGTCATGAGTATCAGTGACATGCACTGGGTTAATAAGACTACCCTGTATTTGCTGTTGAATTAAATCAGCATTTGCAATGTACTTCTCGTGTACATAATCCTTTGTCACATTACCACAAGTGGGAGAAACAAACTGCCCTAGTAAACTGCAAGCAGGCTTCAGGGGTTGTTCACCACAAATCACAGTATTGCCAGCGTCTTCATCAATATTTGTATCATTTAATAAATCAAATCTATTGAAAGTCACAATTTTCCCTTGTTCATTGTTAGTCTCTCCATTATCCTCATGCATTACATTTCCACACACTTCACCAGTATACACTGATTCTAAATTCTGCTGCAGAACAGTATTGGAATCAGCGACTAAAACAAAATTAGCTTGTTTAAGTACTGCCACCTCTTTCAATTTATTACCATTTCCCTCTTTATCTTTTTTTTAACTACTTTCCGCCATTGGCGATTATTCTTACTTGCCTGCTTTCCCTCCTGCTGCTTGTATATTAATTCTTCTTGATTTCCCTTTTTTATTACCTCCTCGACCCCCATGTCTTTAACAGCACCAGCTCTTAAACATGAAATTGTCATGTGACCAAATTCTTTGCAATGCAAACATATTTCAGGCTTCCATAGATAATCAACCCTCACCATTTGTATAGAACCATCAATTAAATGGACAGGGAACTCGTCAACCAAATCTTGTTTAGGTGTTACATCTACCAAACACTTCGCATAACCTATTCTCTCCATTTTATCAGTTGAAGAATCCAGACAGAGCAACCTACCAACTCTTGTCGCTAGCCAATTAATGCCAAGATGTGACCACGCATATAGAGGAATGTTCGACAGTCTAATCCAAACTGGTACAGACTTTATGGTGCTACAACTATTACCAATGTACGGATCCCATGCTTTGATAACGAAAATTTTGTTCCTAAGGAATATTAGGTCTGCCTCAACAATTTTCCTTCTATCCTCAGCACAGGAAAGATGGAAAAGGAACAAAACACCATCAGACTTAATTTTTATCTCCCCCTTAAGCTTCCATAGCTTCTTCAGGTGGTTTATAACTATCATATATGAGAGTGGCTTGTCTAAGAAAAAACCTACCAACCAGTCCTCCCACACTGCATTCCCTGCTTTGATAACTTCACGTGGTGGAACCAAAGAAGGACCTTCAAACGTCAGCGAAATATCAACAGGGGCGTACTGACCGGCGTTACGAGGCCTGCTCTTAAAGAGAGAGGTCCATGGAGTAGGAGAGGGGACAGTGAGAAGACTGGAGGACATTTGGACAGGGGGCGGGGAGGGGGGGATTGGCGGTGGTAAGGATAGGGGTGAGGTGGGCAGGGTGGCCGAGCTAGGAGGAGAAGCAGGTACAGTAGAAGGAGTGGGCACGATAGGCTGAATAGAAAGGGTATGGTGAGAGGTACGGGCGGGAGAGGCCATTGCAGTTGAAAAGGTGAAAAAAACAAGTTTTAATGAAGTTAATTACTTCAAAAAGAAATCATTTTAAACAAATTTTAAAACTTAAAATAAATTCAATCAATACTTTAAAATTTTGATTTACATTTGCATCAAAGAACAAGTTTTAACTTTATTTCCAAAACAAAAAACTTTAACTTATAAATTCATCTCCTTTATAAAACTTGAACCTGTTTTTTTTTATTCAGTCAACAGCTTTAAATCTGTAAATCATTACAGTACTTAACAAATCACCTCCTGAGCAACTCGAGACAACCACCCTACAAACTCTGCCTACCCCAAAGCAACCCAGCACCATACTTCGAGTCATACCCGCAGAAAACACGTGAACTTCCCGAGGCAAAACTCAAATCCAACTACTTTGAGTTGCTCCCGATCACAACGCGAGAGATACTTCGTTAAAAACTCCTCTGCTCTAATTCGAAAATTCCAGTGCACACGGTCACTATTCGTGCACATGCCCCACCGTCTCCGACCAAACTGGGTCATCGCGTTCATCGTCGTCGCCCACCCTAACGCTCCTGATCCCCATACCAAATCCAGATTGAACAACATTATCTCAAATCAAAATTCAACCCACTAACTCAAAACTACAGAAGCAACTCGAACCCAACATCCCATCGCCGCCGACCATCTCGTCACCTTGAACCCCGCCCTCTTCACCAACGAATGCCATGACCTCAAACTTCATTCTTTCCCAAACGCGATTGGACTCGATCCTTTATCCGAGATGCAAATGCCCCAGTACCCAAGGCAACAAAAACTTACTGCAAAACTCTAGTTCGATCCCATTTGAACGATTCACACATTAGAAAAATTCACTTGTATTTTTCCTTAGATCCTCAACTCAATAGCTTGCTTTATCCACGAATTCGATTGAAATCAATAAGTTTATCATCGCCAAATCACCCTAATGCCGAAACTCTTCTTGCCCAAATTTCCAGCAAATGATCAATTTAAAAATTCGTAGTTGCATGCTAAAAGTCATCATTTTAAATTACAAATCCATTTATATGATTCATGGCAGGAATTTAAGTCATTGATTTTTTTCATAAACCAGTATTTTACTGCCTTTTTCTATTTTTGAAACTAACTGTAAATTAAAAATTTCAGAATCTATTTTAAAAAATTATATTACTCAAACATACTCATTTTCTATTTAGAGATCAAGAACTAAAACCAAATGTATGAAGTGTATTTGAATGTATTTAGTGGAATTCAATCCTGTAATGCAACAGAGGCATTTCATAAATTTATAAACATATACATCACATACTTAAACATGCATACATATTCATAAATATACACTAGCCATGTTCCTACAAACATCCATCACCATATTTAAGCAAAGTTAAATAAAACTGTTTTTAAGCTTAAAGTTAGTCACCTTAAAGATGCAGGCAGATTTTATAACAGAGCAGGGAACAGAACTTGTTCGAGGCCTTTGAAAATTTTAAAATTGCTTTACTGCTGCAGAAAAACCTTGCATGCATGCTTAACAATTTGATGCTTGCTGTTGAACTCCTAATGCATGCCTTAAATTGATGTTTTAAAGAGGTTGAACATATCTGAACTCCCTTTTGACATGTAGGTTGAAATTGCAGTTGATCGACAAATCCAATTACTGGTTGATCTTTATTTGAATGTAGGTTGAAGATAATATGTAGTTGTAGATTTGGGTTTTCAAATTCCAGGTTTGATTTGCTTCGGATTTGCCTTGTACAATGCAGATCTTTAAATTTGCATTGCAGATTTCCAATTTGCAGGTTGAATTGTTGATATGAAGAACATTCAAATTTGCAGATTTTAAATTTTGATTTCTGTTTTGCTCTTAAATTTAAGAGAGAATGAGGAAAAAGAAATTGATATGAAGAGAGAAAGTTTGGAAAATAAATGAGAAAACAAATTTTCTTTATGTTTAAATTTCAAATAAATGAAAGATGAATGCCACTTGTTTACATTCCTACAATTGTCATTCATCTTGCTTAATTACTTTACAAGTGTGTTAGAGATGCCTTAACATGTTTACAAATGTTTTTAAGTGTTTTTAATAATTTTTTTATTTAATTTAAAAGTATATATAAACTTTACTTATTTAATTTAGCAAATACTTTCATATATATATATATATATATATATATATATAAGTCTACCTTTAAAAGAAAAATGTTTCAAAACTAATATAAATAATTTCTTTACACTTTTATTTTAAAAATCTAAAACATTTATAATCATTTTATATTAAGCATTTTAAACAAAACAAAATGTTTAAATTTTTTTTTTAAACTATCTTATATTTTGAAAACAATTTGAATAATCTTTAAATTGCTTTTTGAAGAATATTAATTTTTTTAACAAAGCTTTAAATCATAATTTCATACATATTCAAATTTATCAATAAATTTAAATTATATTTCAAAACAACTCAAATTATAACATATACATACATATATATTACAATTTGAAAATTCATCTTTCAATTAAAACAAAGTATTCTATTCACAATATATATCAACATATATATTATAAACAGAATAAAATTTCATTAGCTTTGGAAAATATCTCTTATCAATATTGTCAGATTAAAATTTATTAACCTTTAAAAGATTAAATTTACCAATTTTAAATTAAAATTACAAAGAAAATTATCAAACCAATTAAATTATTATTGCAGATTATTAAATCGATATTGCCTCAAATTCCAGGTCGTTACAAAATCTTCGCCTTCATGCTCCAGAATACGATCTTCCAAATCCTGAAATGATCAGGCAGACCCGAGTGAATTGAAAATACAAAACATTCGAGTCAGAACTAAAAGATCTTATGTAAGTTAAATCAACGGTAAAATATGAGTGGAACGACATCAGAGATGTTTACGGGATTTGACATCTCCTATCCAGCGTCTAACGTAACCGTAGTAACTTAAGAGATGCTCGAGATTCACATCTCCTAAGGATCCGTTAAACTATTTACTATGTAGTAATATTTCGCTATTATAACAATGTATAATAGTAAAATAAACTTATTTAAACTAGCGTTAAGGGGTAACCCCTATAGCCCTTAACACACTTTTATATTCTCGTAGTCTATACAATACCGCAATCTCCCCCGTACTGGGCATCGTCAGAGGGCACTCCATAGGTATGGTACAAAACCAAAATCGGCGCGCTAGGGTAGGTGACACGACACAACTAGGCAAAGCCAGGGTAGATATACCAATTACGCTTCCGGGCCGGTGGTAACGCGTAGCGCGAAGCAACCGCCCACCTCGAGCCACACCCCCAAATCAAAAATCAAAAGTGGCCACCGAATCAATCCAAAAGTCAGAGTATAATATCGAAGGGATGTGTCCGATAAAAGGTGCTACCTTCTTAGCCCGTCAATCGCTCCTGTTTTAGCCACCTTATGCCAACTCACGGGAGTCATGTCCACGTATTTACCTCAAAGGAAATGCCGCCACCATCCTACTTCATTCTGGAATCTCCACTGCATACACGGTTGTTAAAGTGGATTTCGGAGCTGGCAGAGAGTATGACAACTTCCGATCCCGGTCTCTTTAACAACCAAACGTTATTATAACAATGCGGTCTTTTCATAACAGTTTATACTTTTAAAACCAGAATATAATATCCATTTCAAAACCATATAAATACGATATCATTTCCATTTTATACCAAATCAATATGCTATCCTTTTTATTTCAAATCAATATAATATCATTTTATTTCAAATATATCCCTTTTCCAAAATCATAGTGCTTCCAAATTATACACTTCAAAACCAAACATTTGAAATTTTAACACATTTAAAACATAATACTTTGAAATTCATAACTTTGAAACATTTCAATTTAGATAAAACATTTCAATTTCGATATATTTCAAGGCTTTATATATTCCAAGATTTCAAAACTAAATCTGATAATTTCGATTCCACAATTGAATTTTCTATTATTTTGTTTTGAAATATTTTACATAATAAACCCCTTATCATTTAAATAAGACTCAAATTACAAATAACTAAATATTGCCTTCAATTCATTTATACTTGAAATAATCATTAACTCACCTGGACCCCAAAATCATGTTATAATAATTATACCTCTTAAAATTTCCAATTTAATAAATTTCACATAAACCCTTTTGAGTTTAATTCTTAAATAAATTCAATTTCATATAATCTCAAATTTATCTCAATTTCAAATCAAAGTTATTCGAGTAAAATTTTGAAAAAATTAATTCACATCAATTTCATATTTATCTTCCAACCTCAGTTTTATTTAAGCCATTATAACTATATATACAACATAATTTAAACAGCTACTTAACCATATTATCTTAATAAAATCAAACTTTATTATTTAACTTATTTTATGTTTTAACCCAATTTTATACATAGATTAAAACCAAAAATTTAACTATATATAAAAATAACATTTATAAAATATCCAAATCAATATCTCACAAAACCATATATTTATTTACGAAACCATAGAAATCATTTCAAATTATTTATATATATAGACCATGGTGTCTGTATAAAATTTTCTATCATATGGTCAAGTGATACAGATATTTATCATTTCAACCCGTAATTTAAAATAAAAATACAGTTATATATCATTTCAAACCGCAATCCCGAATAAAATAAAAATGGGTAACAACTTGCAGTTAATAATAATATAACACTACAACAAAAAGTGTCTTTTATAGCAGCATATAGCCGCTATTAATCACAACTATAGCGGTTTGATAAGCGCTGTATATTGACATGTTACAAAAAACTGTTGAATATTTATAACACAAAATATGCCGCTATGGTTGAGCTTAGTTTTATAACGCAAATTTGCCCCTATGGTACGTTAATTCAATAGCTCATTATAGCCGCTATAAAATATAACACAAGAGTTATGCCTATATATTACATTTTAATAATAGCAATCAAACTAAATCTTCATAAACGAATAAAGATTATAATCAAAAAATATAACACAAGAGCATGCTCAGAAAGAAATGTGATATTTTGTTCATTACAGTGTACAAACATTAAAGCAAGTGCATAACCATTGAATAAAACATAAGTGTGCTCCATACATACCGACATTTTCTGTTATCTATTTTTCAAAACTACCTTATTACAAAACTATTCACTATTCTCTGCCTAATACATCTATACATCCACCCTCTGCTGCAACTCCACTTAAGCTTCTCTACATACAACACCATACTTCACACATACTTCACCACTTCACAACCTGACTACTGACCATCAACTTCCATACTTCATAACCTTCCAATTCACTGCTTCACTACATCAAATACAACAGTTCTACCACCTCCATCAACATTCAATCATTGCTGCTGCCTTGACCAACTAGCAACATCCAATTTTGACTGACCCAAAATAAACAATCCCCATTTCCTTTCCATCAACTACTCCACAACTTCACCAATCCACTGCAAAATTGATCACATTACATAACACAGCCACCACACATTGCCTGCATCCCCTCTAACTCATCACTACCACTCTTCGTCTCCACTATCATCACTCCCAAACCACTTCAATCACTTGCGAACCATACCAATCACAACCAACAACAACATCAAACTCCATCCACTTACCTGAACACAACCAGAACAACAACATTGCAGTTCCATCCCCATCCACTTCAATCATCACTACCTCTGTACAACATACCTTCATCACTTCATCCAACAACACCTTGTTTATCACCTTCCTGCGTATCACCACATAACCACTTGCCACCATCCATATTACTACTACATATTGCTCACTAACTGCAGACAACCATCTTCACACAACCATCATCTTCTACCTTAACATCACGTCATATATAAACACTGCATCTCACCATTACTTCTGCAGTTCATCTACCATCACCACTACCATACTATCCTACAACATCAACTTCTTCTACATCAGCCATTTCCAACAAAATCACCACTTCAATTTACTTTCACTGGCGTCAACTTCCACCTCCTCAGTCAAACTGCTGCTACCATTCAATTACATCATTCGTAGAAACTTCAACCATTTTTGCCTTGCACACTTCTCTCTCTAACCGCTGCCTTTCCCTGTACATCAGTCTCAGTCATACTTCAGTCACCAGGCAACCATTTTCTCAATGCACCATGAAAACAGATTTAAAGTCATCATTAAAATTTGTACGGTGTTAATTGATTTTTTGAAAAATGCAAAATATAAACTTCGTAAATAAATAATAAGCAATGCATGTTATGGGAGCAGAATGATGCTTTTAAGTCATAACCTCATTGACCAACTTTGATGCATCACCTATAGGTTGGCTCCTCCAAGTTTATTTTCAATGCAGATATTATTGTAAGTCAAGGAATATGTAAGATTTATTACCAGTGCCATGTAACTTCTTATCTTAACTTTTCATTGCCAAGGTCTGCATAATAGTAATTCCTTAATTGTGTTGGCATCAACTATCCTTTGTAAACAATTGTCCTGCCATAACATAAAAAAGAAGTATTGTGAATCACTGAGAAAATAACATCCTGCCACTTATAATATATAATAAAAATAGTTTACTAGTCACCTTGAAGACAATGAGAAAATATAGAAGTCCTTCACCCCACCGTGTTGCATGTTCAAAGCAGCTCGAATGGCTACCATGGAAGCCCTTCTTAAGATGTACATCTATAAAGTTAAAAGAACTATCATGATATATTTGTTCATTGTGAAAATGAATGCAAAATTAAAATCATGTGTATAAATAAATACCTGTTGCTCAAAATCTACATTAGATCGTGAGCTTGGAGTAAGGAATATTTGTTCAATAACTGGTTATGTTTCAATCGCTGACTTCCCAAACTCTGTGTTATCAGTTGGTACATGACGCCAACCAAGAACTTCATGTCCCATTGATTCTGCCACCTGATAATTACAGAATAAAAGAAACTATCTCGTTAGTGTATAGGTGAACGTACAAGCCAATAGGAAAGGGAAACAGTGGAAGAAAAAAACTTCAACGTCATCACTGGTAACCTTTAAAATTGACATATGTGACTAAACCGATTATAAATAATGAAACGAAACCTGAAATTGATATGACGCTAGCTGTTTAAGGTAACTGGTTGCAAATCAACAAAATTTTAGTAGCAATAGTCTTACCAACTTTTCTATATATCTTTAAGTTGAAATGATTTGAATCTATGCACTTTAGCTGTCAATAATACATCACAGTAACTGATTTTGGATCAACAAATGTTGTTATACAATCATGATATCCAAAGTATTAGTCTCCAACGGAAAAAAAAAATTATGATTTAAATCTCGTTTCTGATCAGATCTCTACCATTCCGATTTGATTTAAGTTCCGATTCAAATTCATTTAAAATCACAATTGAGAAAAACCATTCAATTCGTACTTATAGATTCACATGTTTATTTAAACCCATAATTCCAATTCTAGTGTTTGAAAACAAAATAAAAATGGAACAAGAGAGAAAACTAATTTTTAAGTCTAGATGTAGAAGTTCAAACATCATATCAAATTCAAGATGGTCAAGGACTACTAGCTCAAATGACAATGATATGACGTTGTACGCGAGGTCCTAGAAGTCATGAGTTCGAACCCTCGAGACATCAAAAACGAGTGTTATGCTTGAATGAAGTACCACTTTTATTATAAAAAATTATCAACTTTAAAATGCGGACATACCTTAAAATATAGACCTTAAGATTTACAATTTGAACCCGATTTCAATTTAAAGTTTCAATTGTACGATTGACGATTTGAATCCCGTTTTAAAAACATTGATTGAACATACAATGTTTTGTCAAGCCTGAATCTCGTTTTGAAAACATTGATCGAGCACACAATGTGCTATCAAGCCTAATACATAGTTATGAATCAAGCCAAACATTTCTTGTCGTACGCAAATAGGCCATAGGGAACCCAAACTCAGACCTCTCCGGATAAGGAGGTTGAGCTTGCTTCTAAGAATTAAGTAGTGGACCATAAATAGCATACAGCAGTAGAAAATGGTACACAATAAACATCTCACAAACATTCATCTAATACAAAGGCACGGTGTCATGTTTCAAGTGCATCATGAACAATTTTCTGAACTGGGTCAATCTAAAACAGTGGTAGGAATTTGACCACTCACATGATATTTTCCACATATGTATAAACCAAGACTCAAATACTGTAAGTGCACTGCAACACCCTGTTCATTCATAGTCAAATAGGAAGATCAAATGATTTAACCAGAAAGATTCCTTCAGGATAAGAACAGTTAATAGTAAAATAAAAGGATTGACTGATATTTTCTATATACACCAAACTATTTTGACAAGTCCAAAGATGTGCCGATATACCTTAGCAAACACAACTTTGCTTTCTTCTCTTCGTTTGAGATCAGTTGGCAAGAAAAACATGCCAACTGCATACTGCCCACGCTGTGGCAATTCAAACAGGTCTTTTGTAGCCTACAACAAATACAACAAAAAAATTGATATCAACAATGATTAAGATAAAATAAAACGAAGGCACACAATAAGATGCAAATTGCCAAATATAATGTCACCTCTTTGTAGAAATCATGTGGCAATGCTACAAGAATTCCAGCTCCATCACCAGTATTAGTTTCGCAACCGCAAGCTCCACGGTGTGTCATGCGCACCAACATCTCAATTGCATCAGTCACCTGAAATAATTTTTTTCAAAAAAGAAAAAAAGTTAACAAAAATAATTAATGACACTGTATATGGCATAAATATGATTATTTTTCATTCCTAAATCCTCATGCAACAAAAAACGTTTTTAGCATTAAATAAAATACAAAGCTAGCAACATGTGGATAAAAACACATACAGTTTTCCGATGGGATTCACCATAGAGTTCGGCAACAAATCCAACCCCGCATGAATCCTTATCGAAAGATGGATCATATAGCCCGACTGGCTTCTCCGGCACGGATGACATAGACATGGTGGGACCCATATTCCCCCTGACCTTCTTCAGTTTGCAAAAGTCGATACTTTTTTCCAAACTATTTCCTAGAAACACCCTCTCTAATTTAGAATTCATAACATGGGATTGCCCTCTTGACAAAGCAGCATGAACCTTGAATAATTTCGATCTGTTAGTAACATTATTCACATTCCGATTCGAAATAGAAGAAACCATATACGAATCGGTTCGGAGCTTGAACGCTTGACCTGATACAACAACGTAATTTGGAGGTTATGTCCAAAACGCGAAGCCCTAGCTTCGACAGATCGGAGCTACATGCAAAGCCCTAGCTTCGAAATCGAAGGAGTTTGCTTCCTTCGACAAAACTTGAGAGGGTTTCTGCTTTCTTCTAATCGCTAACGTAATTTGGAGGAGGGAGCTGCGTGCGTTTTGGAGTCTTCGAATCGCTAACGTAATTTGGAGAAGGGAGATGCGCGCGTTTTGGAGGGAGGCGGAATGGTTTTGGAGGGAGAGAGAAAATAATTTGGGAAGTTGGAGGGAGATGTTTTGGGGCAGCGTGTGAAGGGGAAGGGAGATGCGCGCGTTACACCTGTAGGGAGAACAAAAATCAACCAGTAAATAGATAATTAAGGGTCAATAATAACGCTTCAGAATAACGCATTATTAAATAGAGTTATTAATATCATATTTTATTGTAGTGTAAATAAAATATCCATTCATCCAATATCAATCATCAAACATTTATCACAATCATTATCCAATTCAAACAATAACATTAATATAGAACAGAAAATAAATAACAGGTAATTACTTGCAGTTTATATTCAATAATAAACTAATTTAACTGGCAGTTTATTTGCAATAATAAATTGAATGATAATTTAATTTAATAAATTCAATTTAACTGGAATGATGATAAAATATACCAAATAGCAATAAACAAATTTCTAATCACATCAGAAATTAATTTTACACACATAAGAAATTTTAGAAGTTGTGAGTGGGTTAAAACACTCACCTTTTGAATTTAAATCCTATTTAAACCTACAAATTGAACAGTCTCAGAATTCATCCAAACTAGTGCCAAAATGTTCAGAATTCCAAGACGAACATAGTGGAGAAAACCGTGTGTGAAACGGACCTCGTAAGCGAGACTTATTGCGATTAGAACATTTGAATTTGAAATTAAAATAAAACAAAAAAAAATAAAAAGGCAAAGTAACGTACACGGCCACGTTAACATGCCTCCTTCTCCTCACGTGCTGCAAAAATATGCACGACCGAACCCTAATGCAGCCAACCCTACCCAATTTTTGACCGATGATCACCGCCCCTCCGCCACGAACCACGGCCTCCAACCACCATCACTCGCTAGCACGCGCCGCGCTCTACCTCCTTGTACCCCTTCGATCGCCCCTCGCATCATCGGCCGCTGGCCCACTTCGATCATCCATGGCCAAATTTCCGGCCCTACGGAATGTTCCAGGCCATACGACCACCTCCTATTGACTTCCCCTGGCGAGTTCTTCAATACCCACTTCTTGATTTCTCCGATTGAAGCCTAAATCGGAAACGCCCAATTCAAGCCTAGGGTTCGCCGTTTGACTGAGATTTCTGGCTGAATCGTGCATCGAATGTGAAAATAGATGCTAGACGCAGATTCGTATTGTCGAGATATACGATATATAATTTTTATGATTTTTTTTGAGAAGTTTGAATTTTTCGTTTGATTTTGAATTGCAACTGAATTTGGAATTCGGAATTTTGTCTGCCATTGAGGAAGAGGAGGAACAGAATGAATTGTACATACAGACAAATGACAATGAGGAACAATTAGGGTTTATAACGAGGTGTATATAGGCAGAGTTGAAATAGAATAGATGGACCCGATTTGATATACGCGTTCGGCGATAAAGTGGCCCGAAAAGCCCGTTCTGACTCCGAAACGAAATTGGGTCAACCCATATATCGAAACAGGTGTTTTAAATATTGTAAACGCAATGGAACAGGTTTCCCGTCCAAATTCCATCATATGAAGAAGTTATGCTAAAATCAAATTATTTCAAATTGATTTCAATTAAATTGATTTCAAGGCGTTTCGAGTCCGTACGATCAAACGACAAGTCAAATCTCTACGAAAATTGAAACCCTACAAAAATTCACCGTTACGGATCAAATGAAACTAGTTTCGTCGAAATCCGAGTCAGTGGCCAAAATAGCTATTTTCTAGTTAATTAAATAAATTAAATATAAATTAGTTAAATCAAACCTTCAAATTTCAACTCTATAATTGACAATTCTTATCATTTTTAATTCCTTAAACAATTACAGTAATTTAAACAAATTCAGATATCACTTTAATGTTGATTCCATCATCAATTTCAGCATTAAATTTTAAGTTCCATCATATTCAGAAATTATAATTTAAATTTTCAATAATTGTAACGCCCCACCTTTTTGTACGTTTTAAATCGATGATAAGCCACACACGTCAGACTTAAACCATACAAAAGGGCAGAATGTTATGGGGTAAATAAGAAAAGGCAGAGGAAGAAAAGAACAAAATAGAATATCGCAGTGGAACGATAAAATATAATAATCAAAATAAACAGTTCATGAAGCTATTTTACAAAAACATTTGATTATACTTATACAATACATATCCGAGTTACATATACCATAGAATATTAATAATGCAGCGGAACAGTATGAATGTTGTGGAATACTATAATATATAATAATAAATCTTCTTCTTCGTCCTTCAGAATACGGTCTTCCAAATCCTGAAATGCTCGGATTGACCCGAGCAAATTGAAAAGACAAAACACTCGAGTCAGAACTAAAAGATCTTATGTAAGTTAAATCAACAGAAATAAATATGAGTGCAATAACTTAAGAGATGCTCGGGATTCGCATCTCCCAAGGATCCGTTAAACTATTTACAATGTAGTAATATTTCGCTATTATAATAATGTCTAATGGTAAAATAAACTTACTTTTAAATAGCGTTAAGGCTTTACATTTTCCACCTTAACACATTTATATACTCCCATAATCTATACAGTACCGTAATCCACCCCCGTACTGGGCGTCGCCAGAGGGCACTCCGTAGGTATGGTACAAAACCAAAATCGTATAAGGTGCGCTAAGGTAAGTGACACGGCACAACTAGGCAATGCCAGGGTAGATATACCAATTACGCTTCTGGGCCGGTGGTAACGCATAGCCGCAACTACCTCCCACCTCGAGCCACATCCCCAAATCAAAGAAATCAAAAGTGGCCACCGAATAAATCCAAAAGTCAAAGTATAATATCGAAGGGATGTGTCCGATCAAAGGTGCTACCTCATTAGCCCGTCAATCGCTCCTGTTTTAGCCACCTTATGCCAACTCATAGGAGTCGGGTCTATGTATTTACCTCAAAGGAAACGTCGCCGCCATCCTACTTCACTCGGGAATCTCCACCGCATACACAGTTGTTAAAGTGGTTTTTGAAGTTGGTAGAGAGTATGACAACTACCGATCCTGGTATCTTTAACAACCAAACGTTATTATAACACCGCGGTCCTTTCAAATTAGTTTATACTTTTAAAACTAGCATATATTATTCATTTCAAAACCATATAAATACGACATCATTTTTGTTTTAAAACCAAATAAATATGATATCATTTTCAAATATATCATTTTCCAAACCCATAACATTTTCAAAGTTATAATATTTCGAAACCAATTGCTTGAAATATAGCCTTCCCAAAACATAAAACTTTGAATTTCATAACTTTGAAATATAACTACACCACTTAAATGGTTTAAATATTGAATTACTTCATAAAATAAAATAGCTTCTTTAATTTCACAAGTAATTTCCAAATACCGATTTGTACCTCCAAATAAACCATTTCAAATTCAATATATTTCAAAGCTTAAATATTCAATATTTCAAAACTAAATTTTATAATTCATATATATATACACACACACACACACACACACACACACACACACACACCAATTTCACTTTTTCTATTATTTAGTTTTGAAATGTTTTCTTACTAAATCCAATATCCTTTAAATAAAACTTCAAATTCCAATCTGAATATTCCTCATTTTATTCACTTAAATCACCTTAAACCCGGATTAAGTTATAAACCATATTCTTTTAAAATCTCAATTTCCATCAGATCCAAATGGATTCTTATTAAATATAACTCTAAATTAAATAAATCTCAAATCAATTTCAAAACTATCTTCTCAACCTTGATTTATAAAAATCAATATAAACACTATATTAAAATATAATTTAAGTAAATACTTATCCATATTATATTTTAATAAAATCAGACGTTATTATTTAACTTACTTTATACTATAAACAATTACATAGCTTAAACCAAGAGTTTTGCTATATACAAAATAACCTTTATCAAATATCCGAATCAATATCCCATAAAACTATAAATATTTCTTTACAAAACCATAGAAACATTTTAAAATATTTCTATATATAGACCGCTGTGTCTATATACAATTTTCTATCCTATGGTCAAGTGATACAGATATTTATCATTTCAATCTGTAATTTAAAATAAAATTGCGGTTATATATCATTTCAAACCGCAATCTCGAATGAAATGAAAATGCACTTGCAGTTTATACAATATAAAATACGGCATCCATTCATCCAACATAAACCATCAACCATTTATCACAATCATAATCCAATTCAAACAATAGTATCAATATAGAACGGAAAATAAACAACAGGTATTAACTAGCAGTTTATATTCAATGATAAATCAAATAACTATTTAACTGGCAGTTTATATGCAATAATAAATAAATAATAATTTAACTGGCAGTTTATATGCAATGAATAATCAAATAACAATTTAATTAAATAAATGCAATTTAACTGAGAGGATGATTTAAAATTATGCCAAACAGTCCTAAATAAATTTCTAATCACACCATAAATTAATTTAACAAGCATAAGAAATTTTAGAAGTTGTGAGTGGGTTAAAACACTCACCTTTTGAATTTAAATTGAATTTAAATCCAATTTAACCCAAAATTTGGACACTCTCCAAATCTGTCCAAACTAGTGCCAAAAATACCGAAATTCCAATACGAACCTAGCGGAGAAAACCGCGCATGATTTCGACCTCGTATGTGAAAGTTATCATGGTTAGAAGATTGAAATTTTAAAATTAAATTAAATTGGAAAATAAACAAACAAACCTTACCCCCTCCCCCCCCCCCCCACACGCCACATCAATCATCTTCATCACAAGCATGCGCACAGTACCACCATCCGTTCGAAACCCTACTGGCCGCAAATCTCGTACGCCAGCCGCCATATCACCATCCAAATTCGATCACCAAGACAGGCCGCTACCACCCAGACCACCCCCAAGGCGACGCGATGGTCAATGTCCACCCAACAGTAGCCACCGCCGCGTAATTCGCTAAGCCCTAATTGAAAATTCTGCCAAATCCAGCCGTTAACTCATCATGAAACTCACATGGATGCGATCCCCTCGGCCCTCTCCACAAAACCCAGAAAGGATTTCCCGATTAGATGAAGTTCATCGTCGAGCGATGAACGACCGAAAATAAACGATCAATTTCTGAACAACCGGTGATTCGTCGGTGATTCGAACAAAAAAACGAATCACGGACTTATGATGTGTCCATCGAAAGCTTCGATATATAATTTTTTTTGAATTTTTTTTTAGGAGTTTGAAATTTCACTTTGATTTTGAATTGCAGTTGGAATTAGGTGTTTGTCTGCCATTGAACTAAGGAAGTGAAAGAAATGGTACGCATAGACAAATGAGAATGAAGGAAATTAGGGTTTATAATAGAATATTTATAGGCAGGGTTGAAATTTGAATGGATGGATAAGATAGATTTACGCGCTAACGATAAAGTGACCCAAAAAGCCCGTTCCGACTTCGGAACGAAATTTGGTCAAACCATATATCAAAATAGACGTTTTAAAATATTTTAAACGCAATGGAAAAGGTTTCAAGTCCAAATTCCATTGCACGAAGAAGTTATGCTAAAATCAAATTTTTCCAAATTGATTTCAATTAAATTGATTTCAGGGCGTTTCGAGTCCGTACGATCAAACGACATGTCCGATCATTACAAAACTTGAAATCCTCCAATAATCACTGTTACTGATCCGATGAAACTAGTTTCGTCGAAATCCGAGTCAGTGACCAAAATGGCTATTTTTACACTAATTAAATAAGTTTATAATTAATTTATTAAATTCAATTTTTAATTTCAATTCTGAAATTGACAAATTTTATCACCTTTATATTTCTCAATCATTTAGAATGATTTAAACAAATTAAAAAGTCAATTTAAAGTTGATTAATTTATCAATTTCAGTATTAACCTCAATCTCATTCAATTCAGAAATTATAAATTTAATTTCCAAATTTATATTAAATTTACTTTTCATTCTGTTATCCAATTCATTATTAACAATGGATGAAATAAATATGGAAATCAAAATCCATTATATTGACATTCTCACATTTCATCTAAATTCCCATTTATGTAATATTTAAATAGTTAGTTTCCTTTAATTGCAATTAATCCTACTATCATACATTAAATTCCAATATATTGACCAAACTTTATTTTGTATTCCTCTTATTCAACCAACTGTCATTTTATAAATAAAATTAACATCATTTCCGATTATTACTTAAATTTACATTAACCGAACGTTAAATTTAGATTTATTTCAATGGATTACCAAAGTTTATTTAACCCATTAAATAAACAAGCAACCTATATTAATTTCCACCTATTCATTTTTAAATAGCATTTATACTTTCGTTACTGATCAATCCATATTATAATTCAATATATAACACTAATTTTATTTCATTACATTAATATACGCCTATTTACATCTTAATTTGAACAAATATTACATTTCTAAATGTGTACTTCTATCAATTGAACACATTAATTAAGGTTTTAAAACCAATAAATGAATTTACCTTAATTTCATTCTCATACCAGTTTATTACTTTACATACATTACGTATTAATTCAAAAATCAACTTACTTTGAACTTATTTCCCAATTCACCAATTATTACCTTAAAATAATTTACGTTTCTATTAAATTTACATTCACACTTCCGTTACTACATTTATTTCATTAAAATAATATTTAATTACCTTTATTTGTAATAACCCTTTATCACCAATGTACTTTTAATAATACTTGTATGGTTATTCTCTACGAAAATTACCCTCTATCCTATTATATCACACATTAATATAATAATTACATTTGTTTTTATTATACGCCATTTATAATTATAAGTCATAACTTTTAAATTATTATATTTAATTGGAATGTTCATTCCTCCTAACCCATTACCATCTATTATCTTATTACTTTACAATTATAAATAAATTCATTAATTGTCATTTCATTCAACCTATTAATTATTAACCTAAATTAGCACCGCTACGTTTTAATTTACCCATTAGCTTACAACAAGTGCTACCATCAGTTCAAACACTAATTCATTCCATTTTCATTCATTACACATTATTTTATTAGTAAGTCAACATTTTAAATTATTAATTTATCTTTTATATCCCATTATAAATAAATGCACACACAAATTAAGATTTTAAATCAAATTAATCATTTCGTCTTGGTAGCATTCTTTTATTACAATAAGAATAAAATTAACATCTACATTGTTTCACTTATTGGGATTACATCCAAGTTATTAACAATTAACTTACATTTATATTGTTACATTCAAGTTATTAAAAATTTACTTACCAATCCTATCCAAGTTATTATTTCCATTAATAATTCACTAAATTTTTATTTCCTTCGACACTAAGTTACCAAAATCTTCTTAAATTAAGAAATTTAATTACCGAATTTTACGGGCCGTTACAATAATTCTATTTATTTGACTTTTCATTCTATTATTCAATCTATTAGTATCAAATAGATGAAACAAACATTGGATTCATACTTTATTACATAAATATCTCCAAATTTCATCTAAATTAGTATTTACGTAATATTTAGATACTTAATTTCATTTTATTGCAATTAAATCCAATTATTATAGTACGAATCCCAATAAATTGATAAATCTTCATTTCCATTCTTGTATTCAACTAATTGTCATATTATAAATAGAATTTACATTATTTCCAGTTATTTCCCTAAATCTATGCTAACATAACTTTTAATTTAGATTTATTGTAATTGATTACCGGTTTTAATTTAATATACTAAATAAATGGTTAACTTATACTAATTTTTACCATTAACGTTTAATTTCACTTATAAGCTATTATTAACAAACAAATGTTGCAATTGATTTAGATCTAATTCAATAAATTAAATGAATGGGTAAACAATTAATAATTATCACTATTTGCCTAATTTAATCACATTCATACTTAATTACCAACCAACAATTATTATAATTGCTTATCTAGCATTGATTCTATCAAATTACAACGTATTACGTATTATTCCATCAACTAACATAACTTTGAATCTGTTTCCCAATTTACAAATTACAATCAATTAAAACCTTACAATTGTTTCAATTAATAGGTGTTGCACTAAATTAGTTACTTATCATCTTGCATAAACCTTATTACATTAATTTACATTCAGTTACTATTAATCAATATATTATTCCATTGGTTAATTAAATGCCTACTTTAATTTACTTATTTTAAATTTCATACCCAAATGCAACAATTAACACTATTTCATTTACAACATGATTTCACTTCAATTGTCAATAATTACTTTTTAAATAATCATTGCTACAATTCATTCTTAACATTTACTTCATTATAAATTATAAAATTTTATTTCTTTCTAAATTTAACTTCAAAGATCTTATTAAATTAAAAATTTAATTATTAAAAATCTACGGGTCGTTACATCTGACTAGATCAAACTCACTAGAACAAAACATTCCGACCAAGAATCTCCTTGTCCATGCGACACCGACAACCAGAGTTCTTGAAACTCCATCCATAGCTTCGCCAATGCCCTACGCTCATTTCCCCCCATGACTAGTCTCCTCCGAAGCTACGATGAGGGTACAACAACCCAAAATTCAACCTCGACCAAAAAACCCGACTAAACCCTACTTCGTCGAACTATCGCCACTATGGTGGCGTAAAAATCCACCCTCTATTTTTACCGACAACGCCTACCTCCAGGCTTGCTTTAGCCAAAATCCCGACCACCCAAGACTCGACGATTACCTGAAAATGCTCGAAACTCAATTCTCATTCAACATACATTTCCTCTCGAAATACAACACTAAATATCATGACACCTTCTCTAAAAATCAAGGTCTGCGAAGATAAAACAGATTATAAACACGAATCCACAAATTTTTCAAGTTGGAATTGTGATATATTCAAGTTTTTTTATTGTATTGCTTATGTCCTAGTAAAAACTGCCTTCATTCCTTACTTAAAATATTTTTAAAACCGAAATCTTTTTGTTACAAACATAACTTGTTTATATATATAAGCCTGAAAAATATTAGGGGAGTAACAGTTGGATTTTAATCATATTGGAAGCCTGTCAATGAAGAACAAAGTAGATGTTCTGGTGTTTAGACATGCACTCAATTATCTATACACACATATATATATATACATTCAGCTTTAAAGCAATCATGCAAACATATATTCAAACATACATCACAATTTTACCTCAAGCATTTACTGCATGCACCAAATTTTAAATTTTTTTAAGCTTAAGTTTACTCACCTTATGTATGAATAAAGAAAGTTTTCTTCCTGAAACCCAGAAATTGCTTGATTATGAACTGCTGCTTGTTTCTTCACTTGATGAATTAGCTTTGAGATTGAGTTGAATTTGAATTGTTGAGCTAATCTGATCCTTACTTAGTTCAGGTTTGAATTTAAAAGGAGATAGAGAGATGTTAATATAACTTTGCTTAATTTATTTTAAAAGAAATAAATAACACATGTTGAATTACTTACATTTGTCATAAGCATGCTAAAATTAATTTACACTTGTATAAATGCATAGAGAATTAGTTTACATGTGTAATTATAATGTATTAATATGTTTTATATATATTTATATATTATCTATAATTTATTTTATATTTATTCATGTCTTTATATTTAACCTTTCTTTTATTTATCTATATATTACTTAAAAGAAAATGAAATAAAAACCCAATTTAAACACTTATAAATAATTTTATATATATATATATATATATATATATATATATATAACACACTAGCCTTTTTTTAAATATAGAATTTTAGAAACAATTTATTCTAAGATGTTTGAATTTCAAATCCAAACCTTTATTTGCCATCTACTTATATATATATACATACAAAAACAACACATAGTTTATTTGTTTTTGAAAAGATAAATTTTGCCCATTTAAATGATTATATCAGGAGATTATAAAATAAATATTTATCCAGATATTTATAATTCAATTTTTATTATTTTTTCAAATTTATTTACATATCCGGATATCTTTTGTTATCAGAATTTTTATCTTTCAATTGAATAAACTAGTTAATTATCAAATTATCAGAGGTCCAAAATACAGG
This sequence comes from Allium cepa, assembly GCA_030765085.1. Lineage (NCBI taxonomy): Eukaryota > Viridiplantae > Streptophyta > Magnoliopsida > Asparagales > Amaryllidaceae > Allium > Allium cepa. The sequence goes on along the minus strand of CM060929.1, from coordinate 869,946,693 downwards.
TTATCACAGTTTCGTCGATTTCCAAAATTGATCGCAGCAGTTGGTTGCTTTGATCTACTGCTTATCCTTGTCATGTCTTCTCTAGCCTCGAAAGGTGAGCAATCACTCACGATTAACATTCTTATATTCGATAAATTTGATTTCACTTGAAACGATAATTAAAATAGGCTGTTAAATTTGAATTGCTAGTTATTAGATTTTTAAATATGATATGCCATCATCTGCATTTGTTCGCTTGTGATATGACACCATATCCTACTGTATATATTTTATTCAATTTTATCACTGATGATATATGCCTGTTATTGATATGTTATATTTTATCATATTATTCTCACTCTGCAAGTGCCTTGTTAATTTATAACTCCCTATGGGTTGAAATGATACATACCCGAATGATTTTGTAGAATAAGGGAAAATCATTATGGGTTGAAATGATAAATACAAGCGATTTTCATTGATTTTGAAATTTTTAGGATCGCGAGCTGAAATGAGATATACCCGTAAATATGTAAATCATGGATTAAAGTGATAAATATCTGTATCACATGACCATATGACAGAAAACTATATACGGATACCGTTGGTCTATATTTTGGAAAAATGATTTTCAAAGTTTGAAAGGAAATATATGAGTTTTAATAAATATTGTTTTATATAATATTTGTAAATGTCATTTCTATATATGTATAAAAATTTAGATTTAAATTTATATGTTTTGAAAATTTTAATTTATAAGTTAGTTTTGAAAAATATAAATTTTAAGATTTTCTTATAGTTTTATTACTTTAAAAATATATAAAAAAGGCTTAATACAAAATACAATTAATAATAAGATTTAATTTGATAAAATTTAATTTAATTAGTATATAATATGTTTTAAATTATTTATTTAAAAATTTATATAAATATCTTAAAATAGATTTATAACTTTAGTAAAAAAGGTTCGAAAGATAAATTAATGTTGACTTGAAATTTAAATTAGTTAATAATTGAAATTAAGAAAGAATTGATTTAAACTTATTAGTTTTGGGATTTTGAAAGATATGATTATAACTTGATTTTTAACTTGATTTGATAAAAAGTGATTAAATGAACATTCCCAATTTTGAATGAAATTGAGATTGAATATATTTAATATTGATTTAAATATATAAATTGGGATTTAAATAAATTGTTACAAAAATGATTAAGGGAATAATTTTCAATTTCAATAAATTTAAAGTTAAATGTTCAAATATAAATGAAATTTATATTACAAATATTAGAATATTTAAACTTGAATCTTTGTACTTTAAATAGAAATGGGTAATCTGGAATGGATTTAAATTGAGTTTTTGAATTTAAACCGATTTGCGAAATTGGAGGAAACTAATTCTATTATATAAATTATTTTATTTTAATATACAAACTATTTTAATTTATTACTATTTGTTATATATACTATTTTCAATATCGAAACTGTATAAGTCGAAAGTGTTATGATTTAAAAAGTGTTATGATTTCAAGTGTTATGACTTCAAAAGTGTAATGATTTCGAAAGTGCTATAAATTTTAAAGTCTTACGATTTTGGAAATTAACATTACTTTAAAGTGAAAATGAAAATAAATTGACATGGTTGTGAAATGAATATGATATTATGATTTTGAAGTATGACCTATTTGAAAGGAAATGACTATGGTGTGAAATAAGCATTGGTTGTTAAAGAGATCGGGATCGGATAATGTCATGCCCTCTAACAATACCGAAAACCACTTTAACAACCGTGTACGTGGTGGAGATTCTAGAATGAAGTAGGACTGTTTGGTGGCATTTCTATATGAGGTATTAGTGCAGTCCTGACTCCCATGAGTCAGCTTGATGTGGCTAAAACAGGAGCCATGTCGGGCCAAGTGATGTTTGTAACAAACCGGATTTTGAAGATTACCATTAATATTAAATTATAATGCAAATAATAATTTAATATTGTGATTATAAATGAATTGGAGGAATGAAATGTGAGTTAATATTGTTTATTTTATATAAACAATGTTTTGATGAATAAAACTTCGGTTTTTTTATTTATGTGAGTTAATTTATCTCATAAGAGGTTATTTCAACATATTGATGGTTGGAATAAATATAAATGAGTGAAAATAAGCATAGAATATTTTATTTATGAAAGTGGGTTGAAAATAAATGATGTTAGTTATTTATTGAGTCAAAATGGGAAGTATTGGAATTTTATTCCAATAATAGCCTTTTATAGTGAACAAAAAGGGAAAATGAGAGGAAAATGAGAAGAAAATGAATTTTTCGAAGTGTATTAATGATTGAAAATAATTTTTTAATATTTTAAAAAGTGTTAAAACATTTAATATACTTATTTGAGTTAAGAAATAATTTTTATTCAACTCAGATTGTTTAAAATTGTGGTTTTTTGTCTAAAAATAACAATATTGTCAAATACTGTGTAAATTAATAGTTTATTGGGAAAATAATATTTTTAAATGTGAAAAAATAAATTATTGTGTTAACCATGTTCACCTTGTTAAAATATGAAGAATGCATTTTGTCTCATGTAAAAGGAAGTTAATAGAGAAATTTATCTTAAAAATGGTGTAAAACCTATGTATATTAGCCTAAATAATTTTCTAAGTATGAGAATGGACTAGTTGGTATACTAAACATTCAATAACCCAATTTCTAGAGTTTTCTAATGAAGTACGTTCCTTTTCTCCCAAAAATCATTACAGTAAAACCTAAATTAGAAAAGAAAAAAAAGCTTCAAAGTACAAAACAATGGCTGCCCTCTTCAAAATATAATATTCCAAGCTCAATCTTTGCAAATTTAAAAGCCTAATTCAAGTTAAAATCATAAAGAAGGCAACCTCCAATCAATTCAATCTTAGAATCCATCTAAAACCCTAGAATTGTTTACTATAAATTTTGTTTTGATCAATTTCTTCTTTGCATGTATTGTTTTTTCTATTTTTAGATGTTTAGGGCTCCAATCTTGTGCTAAAGGCTCAATATTGCTTGCAAATCCTTGCTTATTCATTGAAAATCAATTGGTAAGTGTAAAAGCTAAAAAATGCTAGCCAAAAACAAGTTTTTGAGTTGAATTTTCGCATTAATAACGTTACGTTTCGTCTTTGTCCTTTTCTGTTTTCTATTGCCACATTGTTTTGGCCATAACCGTTTCATTTTTTATCCAAATTTCATATTTTTGGATGTTCTAGAAAGAACAGACAAAGGGCTACAAGTTTCTTGTTTTGAGTTTTTTAAAATTTTAAAGTTTTCTTGATCAAAATCGTGCTTGTTTGTTGTTGTCCCGAGAGCAAATGATAGCAACAACAATCACAAGTCTGAGAAATTATTTTGGCCATAACTCATTCGCTTCTTAACCGATTTTGATAATTTTAGATGTTTTGGAAAGCGTAAATCATGAGCTACAACTTTCATGTATTGATTTTTTTGTTGTTTTGTGGTTAGCTATGTCAAAATTGAATTTTTATACTGTTATCTCGTGAGCAAAACGAATATTTGCTCTATCCTTGAAGCTGAAACGAAATTGGCCATAACTTTTTCTTTTCTTAACCTTGATAATTTTAGAAGTTACAGAAAGACTAAATCAGGTGTTACAACTTTCGTGTTTTGAGTTTTCTATAATTTTCAGGTTAGCTATGTCAAAATCTAATTTTTCTACTGCTAACCCGAGATCAAAATCAATATTTGCTCTGTGTTTGAAACCGAAACGAATTTGACCATAACTTCTTCGTTTCTTAACCAAGTTTGATAATTTTGGATGTTCCGAAAAGTTTAGGTCATGTGCTACAAGTTTCATTCATTGTGTTTTCTGAAATTTTGAAGTTTGTTTGGTCAAAATTATGGTTGTATATTGCTGTCCTGAGAGCAAAATGACAGCAACAACAATCATTGACCTTAGAATTGTATTAGCTCGTTTTGCTCTCATTCTCTTTGGTTTTAATGATGTTTTTGAGACATTTTCATAGCTATGATGCCTATCAGTAGGCTAGCTATATTTGAAATCCAAATTTTAAATGGAATTTGAATTGATTTTGGCTTAAGTTTGAATTGAATTCGTATTGAATTCAAGTTATCGGTTTTGAGATATCTCTCTTAGTTTTCATTGTTTTCGAGCACGGTTTTCATCGAAACAAATTTGAAGTGTTATTTTGAGTTGATTTAGAAGTTACCAAATTTTGTTGAAGATTACTGGTTTGAGAATTACTCTTTGAGTACATTTGATGACGAACCAATCTAGATGCATTTTGTGATGGATGATGAAATGAGGCAATATTGATGTTAAGTTTTAATTTGAAACCATGGTTAGAAATAACCATCACGATGTTCTTTTACTTGCCTAGGAGATAAGGCAAGTTGTTATGATGATTGATGATGATTTCGATATTTATGATGAAGTTTTACTTGTCGATGAAATGAGACAAGTCTCGATGTCACTTAAAACTCGTCCAAGTAAAAGATAAGACGAGTTAGGTATCTTACTCTTGCCGATGAGATGAGGCAGTGTTTATTTGATGATGTTTTATGATGGTTTTCTAATGTGGCATCGACTAACGATTAGTAAACCAATAGGTACGAACGTATGGTATGAGACGTATGTTGATGCCTATTGGATTCCTATTCGAGAAGTTAAGACACATTCACTATGTTACTATTGCTACAGACCGAGTACTCGATTGGAGACATCATAATATTCATGAAGTTATTACTCGACTCCAATCATCACGATGTTATTACTCAAGTTTTTGTGACTGGGTGTCATCAAGATGTTCCCAACTACAGTCAATCAAGATGATCACGATGTTATGAAGTTATGCGACCCCAAGTCATGATGATGAATGGTACCAAATAATGGTATTACTAGTCAAGATGTAAATGCACGTGCTGTTTTCCATGAGGTTTAGGTGTTTCGATTTCACTATTTTGATGATGATGCTTTAATATAGCCTTATGTAAGAAAAAGGCTTATTGACATACATGGTTTTATTTGTGATTTCGAATATGATGTTTTGGATTCTTTCCGGGCTCTATCAAGATAAATGGTGGTAATGCTTTTATGATGAGTTTTGATAATAGATTTAAGACATATTTATATTTATAACATTATTTGCCTTATGGATCGATGATTTGACGATTTTATAGACTACTTGATGTTAAGATGGAGTTGAGATGTATTTGTAAATTTACACCAATGAGATGAGGTATAAATGATTATGAAGAATCTTTTATGACGAGTTTTAGTGATGGATTTGAGATGTATCTATATTCATACCGATGAGATGTATGAATAAATATAATGCTTCTTTTACGATTGGGTTTTATATTTCCTTAAATGATCATTGGGATGCACCAATAAGATGAGCCACATCCATATGCGCTTTATTCTATGTATGAAGGATATGTACCTTTGATGTATTGTTATATTGACGAGCACTTCTAAGAAGATAATTGATTCATTTGAAATCATTATCCATATTTTTTATACCGCTGATAATATGAGGCGAAAGCAATGTTTATTGAATCTTATCTTTAAAATTTTGCTCGGCGATGTTCCATTTTCTTAAGTGTCTTTTATGCCACTTAAGTATGACTTTATCATCATTATCTCTCCTACTTGCCAAGAAGAAATGTTGTCCTTTCTTATGATGTTGAAACCCTGTTTTGGGCATGGCATCCTTTATGAAAAAAGATACCATAGCTTTCACCTAAATATCCTTATCAATTATTCTGTTTAACTGATGATTTTAGCTAGCCTGACTCGTGTGTTTTCACTCGGGTCGGACCGAGTTGTTTCAGGTATCATCTATTGGGATTAGCTTGAAGTTGATGTTGGATAACAGCTCTTCTTTCGCTTAAGTCATTTATTTCTTCCGCATAATCTGATGTTTTTACATTTGATTCGATGTATATGGTGTGGTCGTATACCACCTTTATTATATTCATATTGTATTGTACTGAACGTGTATCAGTGTATATGTATATATATGATGTTGGTTACTGTTCTGTGATGTGATTTACATTCAATTATTGTATTTTGTTCTGACAGATCCGTTAGCCACCTATAGTTTTGGATTAAGCATTTACTGGGTATGTCGATCCACTTGAGTTGAAAAATTATAATGCATTTATCGACGTATTCAATGGATGTTTAAGACAAAATTATAGATGGTCGCCCTTAACCAGCCCTATTCTACACTTTAGTAGACGGAATTGCTTGTTAATTCTCTTTGCTAAGGTGGGTATCAGGGTGGAGCGTTACAGCTTAGTATCAGAGCTGTGGTCAGAACAAAGTAGAATAAACACAGAACAGTATGTATATCATGACACATCGAAGTACAATACAGGTGAATCATTGTCCTTTATTCAAGCTTGTTTTTGAATCGAGCCTTGATTTTTTTTAGTTTTGGGATTGTTAAGATGGAATATGTCTAGGAATATAGATATATTGTATTCCGTAGTATTCCATAATAGAGTTTGATGTCATTTTATCTTATACAAAATCTTATTTGGAGATTACTAGATTCTTATTTTTTTCGATACGAGTGAGTTCGTATCGATGGAGCTGATTTATTTCTTTGGGCGTTCTTGTTGCATTCCTTTGAGAGTTGTGAATCCTATTGAAGGGATCCACGATGATTGGCTTGTTGTGAGCATTTTTAATTATTTATTTGTTGCTGTTTTAGTGAGTGTTTGTTTATTACTCACTATCTTGAGATGTATCTGATTTGAGATGGATTGACTTATTTGATGTAAAGTCTAATCCTTTTGTTGTTATAGGATCCTATATTTATTTAGGCATCCTAATTTTATTGGTTTATTATTTCTATCATTTTGGAATGTTAATGATGATTCCAAAGTTTCTGAATTCGCTCTTGAGTATCGAGATGTTGATGACATATCTCAAATTCCAGTCATGGTGACTTTGTTGAGTTTTTTGACCCCGTTTTGATTTGACATCCCATTTGGGCAATCGAGTGTTGAGTTAACCTTATTCCTAGCTCTTAGCCTTCGGCTGTCCTTTCATGAGGACATCCACTAAGGAATGTGGAGAGTTCTGGATTGTTCGAGTTTGATTGAATTTATCATTCGGTTTCATTTGAGTGTTCTTTTCAGATACTCAATCAATTTTATCCTTTGTAGCATTACTCCGTTTGAAGTGATTCGTGGATTATGTGCTTCTTCTCCTTCGAGAAGAATATCTTTCTTATCCTGTATCTTGATGATTTTTGGGAGCGGCTCATGACATCGTAAGATTGACGAACACTCCATCTCCTTCTGTTGATTTTGAGAATCGAGTATTCTAGGAATATCTTGATGCATTCTCTTAATGTTCTTTGGTTTGAGTTTTGAAGCTATATAAATATGAGTTTTAAAGAGAAATTTTAGTTTTGAGATATATAAAAAAGATCATAGAATATTTTGAGAATATATTTACATTAGTAGTATTTCTTTTATAGAAACAATTTAAGAGTGTTGGGTTGTCCATCGAGTAGTTAAGAGTTCTGGTCGATACGCCTGATCAACGTTATTGATAGGAATCTCGTAAATGCTATGATGAGGCAATCAGACACGATGGTTTGTGTTTAAAAATTGAGATTTTGAAAATAATATTTTGAGATTAAATATTAAATTTTTCAAATGGTAATTGCAGCCATTAATATTAGAGACGAGTAATAGAGTGGCGAGGCAGTTTTGATCGTTCGATCAACTCTGAAGCCAACAGATATATTTATTTATTAGAGATTCAATGGTGAGGCAATTCCATTTATTTATTTTTAAATTATAAAGATGAGAATATAAATGAGATTATTTTTGAGTTGTGCTTTATTGGAAGTAAATTTTGAGATTTTAGAATCTATATTGTATACAATTGGATGTTTCAAGAGAAGAGTTACAAGATAATTTGAAGATTGTTTTTAAACTACTTAGGTGGTTTAATAAAAAGAGTAAAGAGAATTTAAACCCCTAATTTATTTTGAGGAATATTATTATGGATTGACAAATATCTTTGGAAATTAACTTTGAAGTAAGAGAAGAAATTTGGGCTTTTACTTTGAGTTTTAAATTACTTACTAAGTAATATAGTAAAATGTTTGAAAATTTTCAAATGTTGAAAATTGAGATTTAAAATTTAGAAGATGTTGAAAAAAACATTCTAAATATCTTGGACTGAAAAGTAATTTGAGCTTTTATTCTTGTTCTTGAGTTCAATCTATTCTTGTGTTATTGATGACGACGTGCATTTTTGCGGTCGTTCGAGTTTGGTGGCCTCGTGAGAAGCCATTTTGTGTGATTTATCTATCTTGTCTATTGAGTCTATCCATGTTGTGAGAATGTTCTTTTCGTATTATTATGCGGAAAATTGTGTTGATGATCATTTTTATTGTTTAGAGTTCGGGTTTGATCCCGACTCTATTCATAGAGTTTTGAGCAATCAATCATTTTTGATTGATTATTTGTTGAGCATCTTATTGAGTTCTAATTCGAGACGGGAGATCTTCGAAATTCTTTCAAGTTGCTTGGAAAATACAATGGTTTTCTAATCACTATATTAGCATAAGATAGGCAATTGAATTAACCAAGTGAGTTTTTCCTTGTTTCTTTCTACCATTCTATATTGAGAGTATGAATGGTTTGGAATTCGAGCTTGTCCTTAACCTTTGATGATTTATCTTTAGTGTTGTTTACAGCCTTTTCCTCTAGAAATTGCGAGGACACAGTTTTGTTAAGGAGGGGAGTCTCTAACAAACCAGATTTTGGAGATTATCATTAATATTAAATTATAATGCAAATAATAATTTAATATTGTGATTATAAATGAATTGGAGGAATGAAATGTGAGTTAATATTGTTTATTTTATATAAATAATGTTTCGATGAATAAAACTTCGGTTTTTTTATTTATGTGAGTTAATTTATCTCATAAGAGGTTATTTCAACATATTGATGGTTGGAATAAATATAAATGAGTGAAAATAAGCATAGAATATTTTATTTGTGAAAGTGGGTTGAAAATAAATGATGTTAGTTATTTATTGAGTCAAATGGGAAGTATTGGAATTTTATTCCAATAATAGCCTTTTATAGTGAATAAAAAGGGAAAATGAGAAGAAAATGAATTTTTCGAAGTGTATTAATGATTGGAAATAGTGTTGTAATATTTTAAAAAGTGTTCAAACATTTAATACACTTATTTGAGTTAAGAAATAATTTTTATTTGACTCAGATTGTTTAAAATTGTGGTTTTTTGTCTAAAGATAACAATATTGTCAAATATTGTGTAAATTAATAGTTTATTGGGAAAATAATATTTTTAAGTGTGAAAAAATATATTATTGTGTTAGTCATGTTCACCTTATTAAAATATGAAGAATGCATTTGTCTCATGTAAAAGGAAGTTAATAGAGAAATTTATGTTAAAAATGGTATAAAACCTATGTATATTAGCCTAAATAATTTTCTAAGTATGAGAATGGACTACTTGGGTGTAGTGAACATTTAATAACCCAAATTCTAGAGTTTTCTAATGAAGTATGTTCCTTTTCTCTCAAAACTCGTTACAATAAAACCAAAATCAGAAAAGAAAAAAAAAAGCTTCAAAGTACAAAACAATGGCTACCCTCTTCAAAATTTAATATTCCAAGCTCAATCTTTGCAAATTTAAAAGCCTAATTCAAGTTAAAATCATAAAGAAGGTAACTATATACGGACACCGTTGGTCTATATTTTGGAAAAATAATTTTCAAAGTTTGAAAGGAAATATATGAATTTTAATAAATATTTTTTTATATAATATTTATAAATGTCATTTCTATATATGTATAAAAATTTAGATTTAAATTTATATGTTTTGAAAATTTTAATTTTAAGTTAGTTTTGAAAAATATAAATTTTAAGATTTTCTTATAGTTTTATTATTTTAAAAATATATAAAATAAGACTTAATAAAAAACACAATTAATAATAAGATTTAATTTGATCAAATTTAATTTAATTAGTATATAATATGTTCTAAATTATTTATTTAAAAATTTATATTAATATTTTAAAATAGATTTATAACATTAGTAAAAAAGGTTGGAAAGATAAATTAATGTTGACATGGAACTTAAATTAGTTAATAATTGAAATTAAGAAAGAATTGATTTAAACTTAGTAGTTTTTGGATTTTGAAAGATATGATTATAACTTGATTTATAACTTGATGTGATAAAAAGTGATTAAATGAACATTCGCAATTTTGAATGAAATTGTGATTGAATATTTAATATTGATTTAAATATATAAATTGGGATTTAAATAAATTGTTACAAAAATGATTAAGGGAATAATTTTCAATTTCAATAAATTTAAAGTTAAATGTTCAAATATAAATGAAATTTATATTGCAAATATTAGAATATTTAAACTTGAATCTTTGTACTTTAAATAGAAATGGGTAATCTAGAATGGATTTAAATTGAGTTTTTGAATTTAAATCGATTTGCGAAATTGGAGGAAACTAATTCTATTATATAAATTATTTTATTTTAATATATAAACTATTTGAATTTATTACTATTTGTTATATATACTATTTTCAATATTGAAACTGTTTAAGTCGAAAGTGTTATGATTTCAAAAGTGTTATGATTTCAAGTGTTATGATTTCAAAAGTGTTATGATTTCGAAAGGGCTATAAATTTTAAAGTGTTACGATTTTGGAAATTAACATTACTTTAAAGTGAAAATGAAATTAAATTGACATGGTTGTGAAATGAATATGATATTATGATTTTGAAGTATGAACTATTTGAAAGGAAATGACTACGGTGTGAAATAAGCATTGGTTGTTAAAGAGATCGGGATCGGATAATGTCATGCTCTCTACAAATACCGAAAACCACTTTAACAACCGTGTACGTGGTGGAGTTTCCAGAATGAAGTAGGATTGTTTGGTGGCATTTCTATATGAGGTATTAGTGCAGTCCTGACTCCCATGAGTCAGCTTGATGTGGCTAAAACAGGAGCCATGTCGGGCCAAGTGATGTTTGTAACAAACCGGATTTTGGAGATTACCATTAATATTAAATTATAATGCAAATAATAATTTAATATTATGACTATAAATGAATTGGAGGAATGAAATGTGAGTTAATATTGTTTATTTTATATAAACAATGTTTTGATGAATAAAACTTCGGTTTTTTTATTTATGTGAGTTAATTTATCTCATAAGAGGTTATTTCAACATATTGATGGTTGGAATAAATATAAATGAGTGAAAATAAGCATAGAATATTTTATTTGTGAAAGTGGGTTGAAAATAAATGATGTTAGTTATTTATTGAGTCAAAATGTGAAGTATTGGAATTTTATTCCAATAATAGCCTTTTATAGTGAAAAAAAGGGAAAATGAGAAGAAAATGAATTTTTCGAAGTGTATTAATGATTGAAAATAGTGTTGTAATATTTTAAAAAGTGTTAAAACATTTAATACACTTATTTGAGTTAAGAAATAATTTTTATTTGACTCAGATTGTTTAAAATTGTGGTTTTTTGTCAAAAAATAACAATATTGTCAAATATTCTATAAATTAATAGTTTATTGGGAAAATAATATTTTTAAGTGTGAAAAATTATATTATTGTTTTAATCATGTTCACCTTGTTAAAATATGAAGAATGCATTTTGTCTCATGTAAAAGGAAGTTAATAGATAAATTTATGTTAAAAATGGGATAAAACCTATGTATATTAGCCTAAATAATTTTCTAAGTATGAGAATGGACTAGTTGGGTATACTAAACATTCAATAACCCAAATTCTAAAGTTTTCTAATGAAGTACGTTCATTTTCTCCCAAAAATCATTACAGTAAAACCTAAATCAGAAAAGAAAAAAAGCTTCAAAGTACAAAACAATGGCTACCCTCTTCAAAATTTAATATTCCAAGCTCAATATTTGCAAATTTAAAAGCCTAATTCAAGTTAAATTCATAAAGAAGGTAACCTCCAATCAATTCAATCTTAGAATCCATCTAAAATCCTAGAATTGTTTGCTATAAATTTTGTTTTGATCAATTTCTTCTTTGTGTGTATTGTTTTTTTTCTATTTTCAGATGTTTAGGGCTCCAATCTTATGCTAAAGGCTCAATCTTGCTTGTAAATCCTTGATTATTCATTGAAAATCAATTGGTAAGTGTAAAAGCTTACAAATGCTAGCCAAAAACAAGTTTTTGAGTTGAATTTTCGCATTAATAACGTTACGTTTTGTCTTTGTTATTTTCTGTTTTCTATTGCCACATTGTTTTGGCCATAACCTTTTCATTTTTTATTCAAATTTCATATTTTTGGATGTTCTGGAAAGCACCGACAAAGGGCTACAAGTTACATGTTTTGAGTTTTTTAAAATTTTGAAGTTTTCTTGATCAAAATCGTGCTTGTTTGTTGCTGTCTCGAGAGCAAATGACAGCAACAACAATCACAAGTTTGAGAAATTATTTTGGTCATAACTCATTTGTTTCTCAACCGATTTTGATAATTTTAGATGTTCCGGAAAGCTTAAATCATGATCTACAACTTTCATATATTGAGTTTTCTGTAGTTTTGTGGTTAGCTATGTCAACTATTGGGATTAACTTGAAGTTTATGTTGGATAACAGCACTTCTTTCGCTTAAGTAGTTTATTTCTTCTACATACTCTGATGTTTTTACATATGATTTGATGTATATGGTGTGGTCATGTACCACCTTTATTATATTTAGATTGTATTGTACCGAATGTGTATCAGTATATATGTATATATATGATGTTGGTTACTGTTCTGTGATGTGATTTACATTCAATTATTGTATTTTGTTCTTATAGATCGGTTAGCCACCTATAGTTTTGGACTAAGCATTTACTGGGTATGTCGATCCACTTGAGTTGAAAAATTATAATGCATTTATCGACGTATTCAATGGATGTTTAAGACAAAATTATAGATGGTCGCCCTTAACCAGCCCTATTCTCCGCTTTAGTAGACGCAATTGCTTGTTAATTCTCTTTGCTAAGGTGGGTCTCGGGGTGGGCGTTACAATGTCATTCCTCCGATCAGACACATTTCTTCGATACCATTCTATTGCTTTTATCATTTGATTGGGTGCACCTTTGATTTGGGAGTGTGTCGCAAGGTGGGCGGTAGTAGCTGCTATGCGTTACCACCAGTCCGGATCCGCAAATGGTATATCTACCCTGACGTTGTCTCGCGTGTCGTGTCACATGCCCTATCGCGCCTTCTACGAGTTTGGTTTGTACCATACCTATGGAGTGCCCTCTAATAGCCCTCCAATTTACGGAGGAATTACGGTACTGTATAGGGTATGGGAATATATAAAAATGTGTTAAGGGAGATATGGGTAACGCCTTAACGCTATTTTAATAGTTTACTTTACTATATACATATTATAATACCATATATTACTACATAGTAGATAGTTCCATGGATCTTAGTGGATGAAAATCATGAATATCAATTAAATTACTTGTATTTCAGTTGACATTTTACTTGAGTTGAATTTATTAATTTAAGAATGTTAATCCTGACTCGAGTGTTTTGTGTTTTGCTTTATGCTCGGGTCAGACTGAGTGTCACAGCATTTGAGACTCACCTTTGGAGTTGGAGCTTCACTTGGAGATCCATCTATATTTATTCAGCTTTCTGCTATCCTATTGTTTTGTTCAGACTTATCATCTGTTTGTATTCGAGACTATATTGTACTTTAGATATTCTGTTGTATTTTATTTCAAACTCTGATGTTTATATAGTAGCTTTATGCATTACTATTTATCTATTCCGCTTCTTACTGTTATATTACTCTGTATCTGTGATTGATTTATTTAATGTATATGCTGAGTTTTGCCAAATATAAATTAACAATCTGTTGTTTTGAGCAATTCAAATCCGACATGTGCGGATGCGAATAGTTCGAAATAGTAACTCCTTACAGTTGGTATGAGAGCTTTATTTTAGAAAAAACTTAGCATATGGAGTAAAAATGAATCACAGAATCACCTTCGTTTGAGCTTGAGTTCCTCCTCCTTGATTTGGATCCCTTTTGAATTTTGGAACTTTCCATTTGTTCTGAAATCTATTATTTTCTCTCCCTATCCGTGTTCTTCTTGATACTGTAACATCCCATAGCTCCATTCTTGTACTGCCAACCTCTTTATGATTTGTAAAGGGGTGAAACTCCTTTATAACATGTATCGATTCACCGAAGATTTCTAAGTCCTTGGTTTTGATGCTGTACAAAGCGCGAATCGTCTCTTAGTGGAAAATTCAGGTAATTCTCTTCTTATTGAATGTCGAATACCTTCGGTTATGCAGGCATTTCTACCTTCCATTTGGTACTCAGCTTAGTGATCTTGACTACACCCTGATAATCAAGGAATATCCTGATGTTTTGGTGAAGTCACATCTCTCCCATTTAAGTGGCAATTTTATTCTGGGAATCTCGGTTGACCCGGTTAAGGTCACCCGCGATTAATATTAGTCTATCCATCTTTCTTCTTTTGTAATTTAGTTATCTTTTCTCCCTTCCGAGCCTATCTTCTTAGTTGAAATTCTTTGATTAGGGTCTCTCTAATTTGAATCTCTATCCTTGTTTTGGAATCCATCTTCGAATCATCATGTGAGGATGTGTATTTTTTATTAATATAATATTTTATATTGTGTTGTTTGAATTGTTATGTTGGTTTGAGGTTTCGATCGATTCGTCTGGCCAACGCTATCGATAGAAGTTCCAAAACACTGGAACAGAGCAAACCGACACAATATTGCTTTCGAAATTGGTAAATGGAACAAATTTTTTGTGCGATTATATTTTATATATAAAGGTATAATTTTATGAAATTGGATAGTTAATTAATTTGGTTGTTAGGAATGATAACACTAGATTATCATTTATTATTTTGTCAACGCTACTAAATCATTTTATTTATTTGTTATATGTTATAAGGTATTGAATTTTATTAACATGGCTTATTTGATGTGAAATGAAATAAATTTAAATTGATGATTTAAGAATTAAATTTCCAGTGCTTTTCAAATTTTGGTTTTCAAATTTTTGAAATATTATTTGAAAGTATTTTCGAATGGAATTACTTCTGAAGAATTTTAATAAGAAGAAAGTCAATACTCCCCTCATTTGTCATTGGAAAATAATTTCGATGGTGACTACAGCATCATCGACATTCATTTTCGAGTTTCAAAGTGGAGAGACGAGTTAGTAGCTTTGCTACACTTTTGTTTTAGAAAATGGACTTGATTTGAAATTCTTGAATATGATTTGATTTATATAATATATATGTATATATTTATTTCAAAAATAGTTCGAAGTGAAACCAGAAATTTGAATCTTAAGTTTTATATTAAGAAATGGTTTCAATTTTTGAAATAAAGTGAATCATTGAATAATTGGAATACCTAAAATGCTAACTAAAATTAAACCAACTTGAAATAGTTGAATTTGAATAAAACTTATTGGTATAATAGTAAATTGCATTCTAATATATATTTAACTTACCTAAATATTCAAAAATTTAAAATGTTAGGGTGAATATATAATTAAAGGTTATGTAAGAGAAAACATAAGAAATAAATTGTTCAAACTAAAAAAATTGGCTTAATATAAATGTTGAAAATAAAGGGAAAATTTGTATAGTGTTTAATTACACTCGGAAACATTAATATAAATTACCAAGAAAACTTTAAATGCAGTTAGAATGTAATTGGATAATATACACTATGATATAAGTAATAAGATATCAAAAATGATATTTTATTGAGGGAATTTGCTGATAATAAATTGGATAATAAAAAGGAAAATTTGTTTATTGAACAATAAATGGTTACAGAATGTGTACACCTAATATATGTTGCAAATATGTTAAGTGAAATAAATTAAATAAATAAAAGAGAGGACTATTTAAGCTAATAAATATGAACTTAAGAATGATGAACTTGATTTTTGTGGATTCAACTTAGCTGAAGGTAAATGGATAAATAAATGAGTTAATTTAAAAATTAATTTGTTTGAAAGAAATGTAGATAAAATGAAAGAAAATCAAAATTTTAAATTGAACGACTATTTATTAGTTGAATAAAATGGATTAAACCAAACTGTTCGATATTAATTTATTTAAATTGAAATTTATATGGTTTTGAATAGTTGAAGTTTAATGTTGAGGTAGAATTTACTATAGTTTGATCAAATAGATTCAATAAATAATAAAACAAATTTTGTTGTGAAAATTTTGTAATAAAGGTTAATAAATTGTAAACAAATCAATTGAATGAAAATATAAGGAAATGAAATCCATCAAATGTGAACACAATAAACTGATTGATTAAATAAGATAAATTAAAATCAATTAGTTGGATATAAACCAATATAAAAATAAAAGAAAATTTTGGCTTGGAATTAATTGTTGGATTTTGTATTTCAATCTGTCGTTCTTTCTGGTTGTTTCTATTCTCCTATCTCGTTCCTTTTCGAGGACGAAAAGTTTTAAGTGGGGGAAAGTGTAATGACTCGTAAAATTTTAATGGTTTAATAACGTAATTAACTGAATTTTTGTGAAATTTTAAAAAATTGAATTTTGAAATTAAAATTTGATGTTTGGTATGCATCTATTTAAACATGGCAAATGGAGAATTTTCATTTGAAAATATGAAAGTTGATTCTGTTGTGTAATTTTCATTTTGAATTTAATATCAGTTAATTTGATGAAAATTGAATATTTTCGAAACCTGAATATTTTACATAATAAAAATGTTTATAATTGGCTGAGTGATACATCATCTTTCACTTCATCAAATTTGGACTTCTCTAGTCCCGTTTATCTTATTTTTGATGAATTTACATCAGTTTAGCAGCGAAATATTGACTTTTGATAGGATGATCGTAAAGCTGATATCTATGTACCGTTCTGTTCATCTCGTCATACTGATCTCTATAGTATATTCATTTGTGTATTTCAGAGTCCGGTATGTCGTGGGAACCATGAAACGGTCAGCCGTATCGGTATCCATTCGAGTCCATTTGTTTTCCCTGACCATTATATTGCCCCGTAAGAAAATAAATAGCCACCCACCTTTATTACTTGCAGGGTCCAACCTATTGACGTTTGTTGTTCCACCAGTTCGATATTATTTGTCGATTAAATTTACCCGGCTTATTAAATCTGCTCTTGTTTTGAATAATAAATATAATATAAAACTATATATTTATGTTGAAACTGCTTCATATCGGTTGCCTGCTTTTATTATATACAGAAGTCCAATTTGGCATTTGATATCCCACCGTTTTAATTTTCCTATTCAATTTATAATCGCTTTGCATTGCCTTCTGTTCTTCTTTATATCTTCAATTGAGAAAATATAATATTATAAAACTTTGCATTCCTTATTTTGATTCCTGCCCTTGATCATCAACGTCAGCACCTTCCCCCCACATATTATATCCGACCTCTCCATCATTGCTCAACCAGCGCTCCATTTCATAGCGAACGCCATATCCAACTCACCTAGCTGCAACCGCATCCAACTCCTCCCTTTCCAGTTCGAACCAGCCACCTTCCTTCAACTCGATCACCACCCAGACCACCAAACCCATCCCCCCGGACCACCACCATGCAACGCTCCACACATGCATACCCTCTCCGCCCCGACAGCTCTCACTCCCACTCCTTGCCTTACGACAGCTCGACCCACCACTATCCCCGCCTCCTCACTTAGGCGGCCACACCAAAACCACACAACCGAACCTCCCTGGTCAGTGTCGAGCTCTTCATCCGCCAAAACTTCACTTACACAACCATATCGCAACCCCTCTGCCTCGCCGAGCTTGACTGTGCTGCCACCAACTGACGCCCACCTCACCTCCAATCCACCTCTCCTCTATCCTGTCGTGATCAACGACTAAGTATATGCCTTTATATATATATATATATATATATATATATATATTAAGTTTTATATATTATAAGTATACATTATAAGTTATATTTATGGGTTGGGTTGTCAGCATATGATAGCTGATCGGTAGCCTCATATATGTATTTGTTTTCATATATATATATCATACTATACGTGTCTTCTTACTTCTCTGTTTTACTTTGTTACCATACAAACATCGTATTTGATTTTTATAATGTAAGTGTCGACGTGTGTGTGTATATATATGTGTGTGATAAACCGAGAAAGAACATTTTTTTTCTTTTGTTTCGTATATTAAATATATATATACGAGTTATATATGGTCTGCATATAATTGTTTAACATGCATACATGTTGGATTGTTTGCATATTGTTCTCTATTGCATGATTTTCGATATCTTATGTATATTTGAGATATATATATATATATATATATATATATATATATATATATAGTCTCATATAATTGTTTGCATATATAGTAGCATGAGATTTTACATTAAATTGTAATTTTATATTTATAATGTCTGCATATATATAACAAGCATAGTTGTAATATTCTAACTTTGTGTGCATATAATCGGATTTGTTTTGTGTTATCATAGCGGTACTGTCTTGTTTAAAGGTATATGTATACCAAAGGTCTTATTTTAATATATATATATATATATATATATATACATATAAGGTATAGATATTTTGGGTATATGTTTTCTTTATTTTAATTTATGTTTTGAGAATATATATGTTTAAAACTAAATATTGATTTCAAAATATAATATGTAGGTAAGTTATACGTATGTTTATATGCCAGTTTATGTACTAGTCTATATATACTTGATTCTAGTTTTGTATTTTTGTAGAGAGTTATTTTATAGATGTTTAAATTTAACATCGATTTTGAAAATATATAAAGATATTTTATTTTATTTTAATATGATTAAATATTAGATTTAATATATATATATATATATATATATATATATATATATATTTGTCTCCATCGATTATCGGAATCCAACCTAGCTTTGCCTTGTTCTTGGACTTCATATTCATCGTGCTTTTCTTTTGGTTTTGCCACTGTCCAAAATTGATCGTAGCAATTGGTTGCTTTGATCTGTTGCTTATCCTTGTGCTTATCATCTCTAGTATCAAAAGGCGAGCAATCACTCACGATTAACATTCTTATATTTAATAAATTCGATTTCACTTGAAACGACAATTGAAATAGGCTGTTAAATTTAAATTGATAGTTATTAAATTTTTAAATATGATAGGCCATTATTTGCAATTGTTCACCTGTGATATGACACCATATCCTGCTGTATATATTTTATTTAATTTTATCACTGATGATATGTGCCTGTTATTGATATGCTATATTTTATCATATTTATTCTCACTCTACAAGTTCCTTGTTAATTTAGAATTTCCTATAAGTTGAAATGATACATACCCGAACGATTTTGTAGAATAAGAGAAAATTGTTATGGGTTGAAACGGTAAACCCAAGCGATTTTCATTAAGTTTGAAATTTTTGGGATTGCGGGTTCAAATGATATATAACCGTAAATATTTAAATCGCAAATGACAAATATTCGTATCACTTGACCATAGGATTGAAAATTATACTCGGACACCATTGGTCTATATTTCGAAAAAAAGATTTCCAAAGTTTGAAAGGAAATATATGGGTTTTAGTGAATATTGTTTTATATAATATTTATAAATGTAATTTCTATATATGTATAAAAATTTAGACTCAAATTTATATGTTTTGGAAATTTTAATTTATCAGTTCGTTTTGAAAAATATAAATTTTAAGATTTTCTTTTAGTTTTATTATTTTAGAATATATAAAATAATATTTAATGCAAAATACAATTAATAATAAGATTTAATTTAATGAAATTTAATTTAATTAGTATATAATATGATTTAAATTATTTATATAAAAATTTATATTAATACTTTATAATAGATTTAAAACTCTAATACAAAAGGTTGGAAAGATAAATTAATGTTAACTTGGAATTTAAATTGGTTAATAATTGAAATTAATAATTGAAATTAAGAAAGAATTGATTTAAACTTATTAGTTTTGAGATTTTGAAAGATATGATTATAACTTGATTTATAACTTGATTTGATAAAAAGTGATTAAATGAATATTCTCAATTTTGAATGAAATTGAGATTGAATATTTAATATTGATTTAAATATATAAATTTGGATTTAAATAAATTGTTATAAAAATAGTTAAGGGAATAATTTCCAATATGAATAAATTTAAAGTTAAAATGTTGAAATATAAATGAAATTTATAATGCAAATATTTGAATATTTAAACTTAAACCTTTGAACTTTAAATTGAAATGATTAATCTGGAAAGGACTTAAATTGAATTTTTGAATTAAAATCGATTTGCGAAATTGGAGGAAACTAATTTTATTAGATAAAAAAATTATTTTGATATATAGACTATTTTAATTTATAACTATTTATTATATATACTATTTTCAATATCGAAACTGTTTAAGTCGAGAGTGTTAGGATTTTCAAAGTGTTACAATTTCATAAGTGTTACGATTTCAAGTGCAATGATTTCAAAAGTGTTATGATTTCGAAAGTGCTATAAATTTTAAAGTGTTACGATTTTGGAAATGAATGCCATTTAAAAGTGAAATATGAAATTGAATTGATATGGTTTTGAAATGAATATGATATTTTGATGATGAAGTATGAGCTATTTGAAAGGAAATGACCACGGTATGAAATAAATGTTTGGTTGCTAAAGAAACCGGGATCAGATAATGCCATACTCTCTGCCAATACCGAAAATCACTTTAACAACTGTGTACGTGGTGGAGATTTTAGAATGAAGTCGGATGAAAGGTGACAATTCTATATGGTATTTATGTAGCCCAGACTTCCGTTAGTCAGCTTAATGTGGCAAAACAGGAGCCTTGCCGGGCCAAGTGAGGTCATTCCTCCGATCGGACACATTTGTTCGATACCATTCTATTGCTTTTGTGATTTTATTGGTTGCATCTTTGATTTGTGAGTGTGTCATGAGGTGAGCGGTAGTAGCTGTTATGCGTTACCACCAGTCCGGATCCACAAACGGTATATCTATCCTGGCATTGCCTCGTGTGCCGTGTGACATGCCCTATTGCATCTTCTATGAGTTTGGTTTGTACCATACCTATGAAGTGCCCTCTGATAGCCCTCCAGTTTACGGAGGAAATTACGGTACTGTATAGACTATGGAAATATATAAAAATGTGTTAAGGTGGGTATTCTTTTTTGAGAAAAATGTGTGATCCTCTATAAAAACAGGAGAGCACACATGCAACTCTATATATCACAAAAATAAGGTGCTGCCATCATGTCTGGCAGGTAATAAAATAGATACAAATATCAAAAAATATAACTCAGGTACCCCTAAGATGAGTTCCGGCAAGGCCATCACCCATCACACCCTGATATCAAGCTCCGGCATGGCTACCGCTTGACAATAAGGCATTAGAAGTACCTAAAAAACAAAAGAATATGATGCTCCAAGCATCTGGATTGGAAGCTCCATGAATCACAAACTAAGAAGGAAGCTCCATGCATCTGGATTGCAAGGAATGAAGAAGCATCTACTCTGAAGTGGAACTAAATATGATGCTGAATGGGAAATCTGCTCTGGAGACTCTGTACAAAGGAAGAAATGCCAAGCAAAAGAATAGATCCTCCTGAAGATAGTATGCCACAATAGAGATGAAAGTATCCCGTATCCATGAAGGAACTGCAAGTAATCCTGAGTGAAAAACTCTACTCTGATGAACTCTCTATAGTCCGAAATCCTGCAATCTGAAGACGTGAGAACCTGCAAAATGAGCCTGGCTCCCTATCACCCATACCTGTTTCTAAAGGATGAGTAAGGAAAAAAAATTAGAATGATACATACATATATATATTATAATTAATATACACATATATATAAGAGGTAGGAATTACAAACCTAATAAAGATTAACTGGAAAGATACAATAGAATTAAAATACCTATAAACTAATGCCAGCAAATACAAGAACATAATTGAAACACATCTTAAAAGATTCTTATGAATCTTTAATCATATTTAAGTTATGATTAGCATTAAGATCATCATATAAATTTGAAAAAATATAAATGCTATTACTGTTAATGTTAAATATATTATTGTTGTGTTTAATTAAATTAATATTATAACTAATCGTATTAAGATACCATTTAAATAGATTAATTTTAGCTAATTTATATTTGGGATTAGAAATTCAGTTAAAACAAAATGAAGAAATAGTAAAAATCAATTTGTTAAAATGACTATTATTATTATTAAAAATTCATTGATTTCTTTCAAACCAAATATACCAACTAATAATAATGAATAAAGTGTCAAGTAAAAATCCAATATTATTTTTTAATCTAAATCTAAAATTATTCCAGTAGAAGTCACAATCTGAAATTTTAGTTATTATATTGAAATTAAAATTTTTTAGTTTTATTTTGGAATGTAATAAGAATCCATGCAATCATTGTAAATATGTTTAATATCTTCAAGATGTAGATTACAAAAATTACATTTATTATGAATTTGAATGTTTTTTCTCTTTAAGAACTCAATTGTATTATGTTTTCCACGCAATATTAACCACATGTGAATTTTAGATTTTGGAGGAACATTAGATTTCCAAATAAATTTAAATGAGTTATTTATTGTACGGGAAAAATTAATAAATTTGTAAAAAGAATTAGAAGTATATTTCTTACTCTTATCCCATTCCCAACAAATAATATCATTGTCATTATCAATATTACAAAGATTTAATCTTGCATAGAGCAAAGAAAGTTGCCTAAGGGTTGAACCTACTATAGTACTATTAAAACTATAATTCCAAGGAGGATCATTTTCAGAAGAGTAAACCTCATTAATTAAAGAAAACTTAAAATTACAGATTTCATAAAGCTCTTTAAATTCCAGCTTAAGAGGTATGGCCGAAATCCAATGGTCATGCCAGAAAGAAGTACAATTACCAGAGTGAACTATCATTTTAATACCTAGGTTAAAAATCCGATGACATTTTAAAATGTTTTTCCAAAAAATTAGACAGATTTTGAGTTACTGGAAAAGCAATTTGATATAAATTGCTATTACCATTATAATAATATCTAGTAATGATCTCTTTCCAAATAGCGTTATTGTTTATATCCTTGAACTTCCATAACCGGTTACCTAGTAAGGACAAATTCATATTACGCAGATTAATAACTCCTAATCGACCTTCCTTTTTGGCTTGACAAACTATATCCTAATTTACTAAACATTTTATGCTGTTATTAGAATTTTCTCGACTCTATAAGAAATCTCTTCTAATTTTATATATTTTTTCAATAACTCAATCTGGAAAAAGATGCATGGACATCCAAAAAATTGGAAGAGCTGATAAAACCGAATTTATTAAGATTAATATACCAACTCTAGATAAAAATCTCCTGTTCCAGTTAGAAATCTTATTCTTGATTTTATCAATGATTATAAGCCAATCGTCATGTTTAGGTTTTGTTGGTCTAATCACAAATCCTAGATAGTCGAAAGTTCATGGTTTTACAATTCAGAGTATTAACAACTAAGTTTCCAACTTTTTTAAAATCATTTAAAACTAAAATAGAACTTTTGTCAAAATTTATTTTTAAACCTGATAGAAGCTCAAAACCATATAAGATGAACTTAAGGTTAATAATGTGTATGGGAAAATGAGAAGAAAAGAGCAAGGTATCATCAACAAATTGGAGAATCGAAATATCATTATGCGATATATCATTACTTAAATATCTTAGTGATCCATTATCCGATGCTCTTTTAATAACCTTAGAAAAAACATTGGCAGCCAAATTAAATAATAAAGGCGATAAAGGATCCCCTTGCCTTAAACCTCCTTTAGATTGAATTTTATTACCTAAAATACCATTTACCATAATACTAGAATTACCAGTTCTAAGCAAATTGATAATCCCACTTATCCATCTTTGGCCAAAACCTCTAGCACAAAAGAGATCTACAAGAAAATACCAATCAACCAAATCAAGAGCTTTTGCAAAATCCAGTTTTAAAATCGCACAAGTTATGTTATTCTTACAACAGTGATTAATATATTCTTGAACAATGGCCACACCATCAGTGATATTTCTCCCTTTGATAAAAGCTGATTAGGAACAATCAATTAAATCATTCATTCTTGAACTATGTCTATTACCTAGAACTTTAGAAATGATTTCAACTGAGCAGTTAATCAAAGATACAGGTCTAAAATCTTTTAAGTTTTTGGCTCCTACTTTTTTGTGTAATAAAATAACATTTGCGTAATTAAATCTCCCTAATTGCAGTTTACAATTATAAAAATCATTAAACATATTAACTAAATCAATTTTAAAACATCCCAAAAAGTTTTATAAAATAAAATAGGAAACCCATTAGGTCCCGAGGATTTATCACTTGGCATGTCATTAATTGCTTTTCTAATTTCCTCTTCAGTAAAAGGATTATCTAACTCTGATAAAACAACAATAAAATCAGATGGATATAGATCTATCCATTTAACATTGATTCTATGTTTGATTTTAGTATCAAAAATATCCTTATAATAGTCTGTAAAAGCCTTGTTAAGATCTCTTTGATCAACTAACTCTTCGTTATTAACAATAATAGAATTAATTGTATTACTACATTTTCTACCATTAGCTATATTATGAAAATTTTTGGTGTTATTATCTCCTTCATTGATCTATTGGATTCCGGATCTCTGCTTCCACATAACCTCCTCCTTTTCTAAAATTGAATTTAGTTCATCTTTTAAATAAGCAAGAACGTTACGTTCACCTATATTGAATTGCAGATTCTTATATCTTACTAATTTTAAGCATCTCATTAAAAATGTTATCTTTTTTAATTTTTATATTGCTAAAACATTCTTATTCCAGTTTCTAAGAAAAATTCTAAGCTCCCTAAGTTTTAATACAAAAGATTTTGCTGAATTACCTTATTTCTAGTATTATGATAATTCAAAGAAACCCATTTACAATTAATTAAATTCACAAAGTTAGATTCCAAAAGCCGCATCTTTTCCAATTTAAAATTATTAATAGTAACTCTATGATGCTCGTAGGAGAGGATAATAGGACAACGATCTGAGTACGTGTAAGGTAAACCAAAGACTCTACAGATTGGAAATTTATCTTCAATCTCAGCGCTAACGATAAATCTATCAAGAAGAGCCATGGATGGAGAATCCCTTGCATTACTCCATGTAAACTCTCTATTAGAAAGGGGGATCTCGATCAAATTAGAATTAATAATAAATTGATCAAATTCCTCCATAGAAAAGTAATCCCCTTCCCTAGGAGACTGCTCTCCTATGAAGCGTGTAACATTAAAATCACCTCACAAAATCCAAGAACGCGGAGCTAAGGATCCAAATTCGAGGCATTCATTCCATAAAATTCTCCGATTAATTTTTGAATTAGGCCCATAGACATTAGAAATGTTTAAAAAAGAATTATCTGAAAGATTAATAAAAATGATATGAAGAGAATGCTTCTTAGTAATACATTAAAGTAATTTAAAATAATTATCACGCCACCCTATCATTAACCCCCCTGAAGTACCCATAGAAGGTAGAAAAACCCATTTTCTAAAATGATACCCACCTAATCTTCTAAAGAAACGAACATCAGGACAACAAATTTTAGTTTCCTAAAGTAAAGCAATGTCAATCGAATAGCCTTTAAAGAAAGTTCTAACCTTATCACACTTATTCAAATCATTCAAACCTCTAATGTTCCAACTAATGATCCTCATAAACCAACTGTACTAGCCCTCTCTAATTCCTTACATCTAATGTACTCCCGATCAATCTCAATATGAGAGAAAATAAAAGAAGTATCACAGGCTACCTGACTAAACTCAGTTGATGATAAACTACCTAACGGTAAGTAGAGTACATACTATCCAAAATAGAACTCATACCTGAGCCTGGATCCGTAGCGCCACTTATGGCACTCGAACCAGGTAACTCACCCATAGACTGTGACTGACTGCTGTGAATCCTACCACTCCGACGGATAGATCCACTAGAAACTATAGATTTCTACTTCTTTCTTTCTTTGACTTAGACAAAGAACTACTTCCACTCTCCATTCTTTTATCTAGCACAAAATCTGAAGCATTTATTACCAATCTATCTGAAGTAGATCTCAAAGACACAATAAATTTCTCTACCGCATGACTCAAAGAAAATTTTATGTTTTGATCTACTTCCCTAACAATATCACTCGAATTCATTCCAACATCTGAACTTGCTATACCCATATTATCTTTTAAAGCAATGGAATTATCCAACAAATCCTCTGTATTTTGGAAATTACAATTATTTATATCAAAATAGTCTCTCATCTCCATATTTATATGTTATTCTTCATCCAATATGCCTCTCTCCACCATATGCATTAACTCAAATTCAATACTATTATCTGGACAAACAGATCTATTTTCAAATCTGTCATCATCAAGCACAGTTGAGAGATCACCAATGTAAAGTAGATTTTGCAAATTCATCTTATTCTGTACACTGGTGCCATTATGAATATTTATCCTATCAAAGCTCGTTTGTGTATCAGTGATACTGGAAACATAATGCACAGCAGCATTAGCAGACTCAAAACAGTGATCCATTAGGCAACGCCTTAACGCTATTTTAATAGTTTACTTTACTATAGTCATATTATAATAGCGTATATTATTACATAGTAAATAGTTCCACAGATACTTAGAGGATAGAAATCCCAAACATCTTTTAAATTACTTGTATTTCAGTTGACATTTCACTTGATTGAATTTATTAATGTAAGAATGTTAATCCTGACTCGAGTGTTTTGTGTTTTGCTTTACGCTCCGGTCAGACTGAGTATCACAGCATTTGAGAATCGCCTTTGGAGTTGGAGCTTCACTCGGAGATCCATCTATATTTGTTCAACTTTCAGCTATCCTATTGTTTTGTTCAGACTTATCATCTGTTTGTATTCAAGACTATATTGTATTTGAGATATTCTGTTGTATTTTATTTCAAATTCTGATGTTTATATAGTAACTTCATGAATTACTATTTATCTATTCCGCTGCTTATTGTTATATTACTCTGTATCTGTGATTCTGTGATTGATTTATTTACTATATATGCTGAGTTTTGCCAAATATAAATTAACAATTGTTTTGAGCAATTCAAGTCCCACATGTGCGGATGCGAATAGTTCGAAATAGCGGGTCGTTGCATTGAATTTCAGGTCAATCGGAGTTCATATGCACGATTTATAGATGGATCAATATTCATGCAAAACTGGCCTGTATCGATGTTCTCGTATCCATCACTATGGATACCAAATGATGGGTACCAGCTGATGTACATGAAGTGATAGACAAGAAATGATGGATACCAGCTGATAGAAACGATGGATACCAGCTGATGGATACTAAATGATGGATACCATATGATGGATACGAAATCATCAGCCTCCACTTGCCATCTTAAACTTGGATCGATCATATCTCACAAACTACACACTGGAATTGCATGAAATTTGGAGAGCGAGGACATGGCACTATTGTTTTTCATCATGATCGATCCCAGCCTAATCGGAGCGATTCCTGATCGATACGAAATTGATATGGATCGATCAAGGATCGATCTCTACACTTGCAATCTCAAACTTGGATCGATCAGATCTCACAAACTACATATTGGAATCTCATGAAATTTAGAGAGAAAGGACTTGGCGCTATTATCTTTCACCATAAACGAACATAACCTAATTAGAGCGATTCCTGATTGGCACGAAACTGATATGAATCGATTGGGGATCGACCTCTGCACTTGCAATCTCAAACTTGGATCGATTATATCTCACAAACTGCACATTGGGATTTCATGAAATTTGGAGAGCAAGGACTTGGCACTATTATCTTTCACCACGATCGATCTCAGCCTTATAGCAGTGATTCCTAATCGATATGAAATTGCTATGGATTGATCAGCGATCAATCTCTACACTTGCAATATCATACTTGGATCGATCATATCTCACAAACTACACCCTGGAATTTCATGAAATTTGAAGAGAAAGCACTTGGTTCTATTGTCTTTCACATTGATCGATCCCAACTTAATCGGAACAATTCTTGATCGATACGAAATTGATATGGATCGATCGGGGATCGACCTCTACACTTGCAGTCTCAAACTTGGATCGATAACATCTCGCAAACTACACATTGGAATTTCATGAAATTTGAAGAGCAAGGACTTGACACTATTGTCTTTCACCATGACCGATCTAAGCCTAATAGGAGAGATTCCTGATTGTCACGAAATTGATATGGATCGATTGAGGATCAATCTCTACACTTTCAATCTCAAACTTGGATCGATCATATCTCACAAACTACACACTGGAATTTCATGAAATTTGGAGATCAAGGACTTAGCACTATTGTCTTTCATCATGATCGTTCCCAGTCTAATCAAAGTTATTCCTGACCGATAAGAAATTGATATGGATCGATTGAGGATCGATCCCAAACAACCTTGGATCGATCATGTGGGCCCACCTGCGTATGAGAAAGGTATTCAGAGTTATGAATGGATCAAAATTCATATAATCGATTGGAAACAAGGCTGTGATCGATACCATCAAAATTGGACCAAGCTCCAATCAAGGTGGGATCGATCGGGAATTATAAAGAAGGTTCGGTAAGGCAGCATTTTGAATTTCAGGTCAATCGGAGTTCATATGCTAGAGTTATGGATGGAACAATATTCGTATAATCGATTGGAAACAAAGCTATGATCGGTACTGTCAAAATTGGACCAAGCTCCAATCAAGTTGGGATCACTAGAGAATGATAAACAAGATTTGCTGAGGCTACATTTTAAATTTTAGGTCAATCGACGTTCATATGCTCAAGTTATGGATGGATCAATATTCATGAAAAACTGGCCCGTATCGATGTTCTCGTATCCACCACTATGGATATCAACTAATGTATATGAAGTGATGGATACCAACTGATGGATACGAAGTGATGGATATGAAATGATGGATACTAGCCGATGGATAAAAAATGATGGATATCTGTTGATGGATACAGTATGATGGATACGAATTGATGGATACGAAATCATCAGCCTGCACTTGCCATCTCAAACTTGGATCGATCATATCCCACAAATTACACATTGGAATTTTATGAAATTTGTAGCGCAAGAACTTGGCACTATTTTATTTCATCATGATCGATCCTAGCCTAATCTGAGCGATTCTTGATCGATTCGAAATCGAGATGGATCGATCAGGGAACGATCTTTGCACTTGCAATCTCAAACTTGGATTGATCATATCTCACAAACTACACATTGAAATTTCCTTAAATTTGGAGAGCAAGCAATTGGTGCTATTGTCTTTCACCATGATCGATCCCAACCTAATCAAAGGGATTCCTGATTAACACGAAATAGATATGGATCGATTGAGGATCGATCTCTGCACTTGCAATCTTAAACTTGGTTGATTATATCTCACAAACTACACATTTGAATTTCATGAAATTTGGAGTGTAAGGACATTCACTGTTGTCTTTCACCATAGTCAATCCTAGCCTAATTGAAGCTATTCCTAATCGATACGAAATTGATATGGATCGATCGGGGATCGATCTTCGCACATGCAATCTCAAACTTGGATCGATTATATCTCACAAAATACACCCTGGAATTTCATGAAATTTGGAGAGCAAGGACTTGGCACTGATGTCTATCACCATGATCGATCGTAGTCTAATCGAAGCGATTCCTTATTGATACGAAATTGATATGGATCGATCGAGAATCTTTCTCTACACTTGCAATCTCAAACTAGGATCGATTATACCTCATAGATTACACACCGGAATTTCATGAAATTTGGAAAGCTCGGACTTAGAACTATTCTCTTTCACCATGATCGATCCCAGCCTAATCGAAGTGATCGATACGAAATTGATATGGATCGATCGGGGATCGATCTCTACACTTGTAATCTCAAACTTGGATTGACCATATCTCACAAACTACATATTGGAATTTCATGAAATTTGGTGAGCAAGGACTTGCACTACAAGAAAATGCTATATTAATAGCAAGTAGGGATTGCACAAGAGCCCGACTTGCTATAGTTAAGTGGTTAATGGTTACTTAGGGTAGAGGATGGCATGTGTTCATGCTATTGTTATTAACACTAATGCCATGGTTACTCATGTGATGAAATTTTGTGCATTTCCCTCCATAATTTTTCGTTGCCACTTAACTCCAATATTCCTTTTTCTCATTCACTTCATCTTTACTCACGTTCCTTTCCTTTTTAACACAAATCCCTCTTTAATCTGGCTCCGCACCGCCACCCTCTGCTCGATTCCAAGACAGCTAGCGATTCCAATTGATTCTCTCCGCAACTGATTCCGCACGAGTGAGTTTCCTTACTAATTAGATCCATTCATTTCATTAATCAATTTCATCACAGATGAGATGTTGATGGTTTTTTAAGTGTTAGCTGCCGATTGTTGCATTGAGCCATTGTTTCAATATTTTAGTAACCAATAACTAATTAATTTGGTATTTTATTACGGGATTAAATGTGTTTTGAGCTGTTTAGTTTGCTACATTGGCCAGATTTTAATTTGGCACGACTGTTGATTGCCGTGAAATTGCTTGATTTGTTTAATCATGTTATTCTGCATTTATAGAAGACAATAGCCCTTAGATTATCTACTTTATCAGTAAGGTTGTCTGTCCACTTAGTCGATCCAATGGGGTGGGTCTTAATGGTTCAAAACTAAGGTGGTTTGACTTAGTTTTCAACCAAAACTATTCTATTGCTATCTCGAAAAAATGGTTGTAACTTCTATTTCTATTCTATTGCTACATCGTCTGCACTAATGCTTGTAACTTTGCAAATTAAAGCTACACGCCCTGTAACACAAAAACAAAATGCTCTTATATGTAAATGAGTATGCCAACATTCAGTTTACACACTGAATTGGATATACTACATACTCAAGCTTTTCTTTTGTAGCAGCAGAATCCCAATACACAACACTAATTTCAATCATCCGGTCAAGGTTAATGCTTGCACTTGCATCTTTATCTGCACTGTATATCCAGAAACATGCTAGATAATTACTTGGTTATGTTGTTGTGAACTATCCTGATTTAGCATTTTCTTTGTGATGAAGCATGTTTCCATATGGTGAAGTCATCTGCACAATCATACATATTTTAATATATTATGTTAGAAAGTTCAAAGGATATTTGAAAGCAAAATGATGTTTATAAAAAATTACCATATAGTCAAAAGAGTGAATTTTCATTCAAAACTCATATTATTTCTTTAGATATCGTGCAATTATAAACCTATAAGCCATAGTTTCTTACCTATGACCTGCTTATTATACATAATAATTATGTTATAGCTACGACGAAACTAAGAAGTTAACTAAGGGTAACTTCAACCGTGTAAAAAAAGTGACTTAAATTTTATCCTCTATATCATGTGGTAAATCATCAATTAGAATGTTTAAGATGTTGTCTTCATAAGTGGTATCTATGTTTTGATTCCGCACGTCGTCTGATTTTTGTTGTGATGTTGTTTTTTCGGTTTCAGAATTTAAACGACGGTACTACCATCAGTTCGTAGCACTGCTGAAGCAGTTTAAGATTCAACTTCTAGTCCACTAACTTCAGTTTTAGGAATAGCTGAAGCAGCTGAGTAAGATCCCTTATTCTGAGCACTTTGTTTATGTTTTTCATTGTCTTGATTGAATTTTCTCCTTGCCAAGTTGCCTGTTTGCAAGATTCTCACCTGATTCGACATTGGATGACTTGGAAATCTGACCCCGACCTTGATATAGATAGCAGTGGCAAAATCGTCTATGCTGAATGATTAAATAAATGATGTAACTTTTGCTAATTTATTTATCAGTGCTGCATTAATCTTTATGGAACTTGTTTAACGGCCGTTTACTTCTGTAAGTTGGTGAAAATGGTTTCACCTCTTTGTTTTATATAGTTTGATGATGTTCACCATAAATTTTTGTTTATATGTTAGTCTGATCGCTTTCATCTCCTTTGTAACCTTTTGCGTATGCATTCTTGAGGCCTACAGTTTAAGTATATCATGAAAACTGCTTTGCTATATTGTAGTTTTTCCTTGTAAAGGTCTTTATATTTTTATTTTTTCTTCTAGAATTTACATTTTGTACACTAATCAGGTTAAACATTAGCTTAAGACAGGTTGAAGCTAGGGAACCTCAATCAGTGGCCAAAAGGGGAAACAGTGTCATACATGCGGAGCACTAGTGTAACTGTATAATCAATAGCGGCTATAAACCAACTAAAACCAATTATAACATCATCAATATACTAGAAGCCAAAGTAATGTTTAGGAAGTGTCTTCGATGGAACAAATCAGTTTAAATCAATCTATTAACCCTGATTTTAAATATAATGAAATTATATAGCCTGACCGAATTTCCATTGATTGAATTTTGAGCTGTGGTTGTTTCACAAGATATTTATTTCAAAGATTTCAGTCCAGTTGTGGCTGTAAAGGTGGCTGTCTCACAAGATATTTGTATTCGTTAAATTTGTAATATATAGCTATAAAAAATATTTAATTTTGGATTATTTAAATTTGTAATATCTCACAAGATTTCAGTCCATATTTCAAAGATTTCAGTCCATCGCTTTTGGATTATTTGTAGTTAAATTTGTATACCTATTTCCTATTAGCTGAATGTGAAATCAACCTGGTCCTTTTCAAATGAAACACTGTAATACTTAGATCTCATAATGTATTTGTTAAGTAAATATTTAATTTTTGTAATGATTTTTTAAAGGGAAATCAATTTTTCCAATGCCTCACTATCAACTCTCAACCTGGTGCCTGGCCCGCCGTTTATTGCTGTCTGATCCTAGTTTGGATGATTGTCATGGTAAGAATAAGCTCCATCCTATACCTTTCTTAGGGTCTCTATAGAATTTTTGTTTATAAAGTGCTTATTGTTTCAAGTTTCGAGACCCTCCTTTACCTTATTTAGTTTGGACAATAGTTGAAACAACGGGTTATCTATATAGGATACTCTCTATTGACTAATTCATGTTACACTGAGTTGAAACGTGCATGATTTGTTGTATTTAAAAGGAAATGTCTCATTTATATGACCAATTTGGGGAAAATTAAAGATAATCGGGGTATTATCACTCGTCGAATGGTTGAAAAAATAGATAGAAAATTTAGTGAATTTATCAACACATGCCTTGTCGATGAGGAGACGATCAATTTTACTATGAATATATCAATATACAGGTTGACTCCTCCTCTTCAAATATACCATTTACATTTGCATTTTCAAATGTTGATGAGATGCGAAAACCAAGCTGGATTTTTTAATGCATGTTTTCATTTTATTCTTAGGAATTGAGTCAGAAATTTCAAACTATTAGAGACAATCAAATACCACACACATGTAGTCCTAAAGGAATGGCTCGAGTGGCCGGTGATTTGGTAATTACTAATTTATATACCATAATATTTATTAGCTAGTTAGTCATTGTGACGTGTTGTAAAAAATATTCTTTAAACATAGAAAAAGACGAGTCCTCATCCATCTTCTGTCGGTCGAACTCAAGTGTGGATCAAATTGCACACACGAAAAAATGGCGAACCAGTAAATTCGATTGCTGTAGATGCTATTGTAAGTACTTTGAAATTTTATTAGATAACAATATGTTTGCTATTGTGATAGTTTGATTGTGTATAATATGCATGCATGACAACATGTGTAGGAAAAAATTAAACAAATACATAATGAATCAAATTCTAGCTCAACAATTAATTATAAAGATGATGCACTTGCAAAAGTATTGGGACCGGATAGACCAGGGCGATTGAGAGCAATGGGAAGGGGTATGACCTACACCAAAGCAATATGGTCACACGTAAGGGATAAACAAACGGTCGAAATGCAAAATAAAATTTCAGACTTAGACGCGATGGTTCGTATGCTTATGAAAAATCAGGTATATTTGGCATTTTTATTTTATGACATATGTGTAATGTTTCTCTGTATTTCAGGGAATTAAATACAGGTAATGTTTCTCTGTATTTCAGTGAATTTTAATTGACCATCAAGTGCCTGTATTTCAGGGAATTAAATAGGTTGGAGTACTAGATTTGGTTATATTTATACTAGTGATGACATACCAAACAAATATTTGTCTAGTCACATCCCATTTTTAACTAACTCATCTTGTTTAAATCATTGCTTTAGCATCACACTGTATTTCTGTTCTTCATTGTGTACTTATACTTTGGCATCACATCTAGTTAGTAATGTTCACCTAATTAGCAGTAAAAAGAAAAGGAACAGTCCCTAAGCTGCACTAAGATTTAAATGTCTGCATATTTTTAATTCTAGTTACCATTCATGCTCTATTTGGCATGACTTGAACACTGGACTAGTTGCTTTCTTCCGTCCCACATATTTATACTACAATTCATCTTTTGATGTTAGCAATAAAGATAGGAAATTATTGCTATGTGTTGTGCCTTTCCCCTTGTTTTACGACACCGAACATTCATCAGCTTGGCATGTTCTGCCTGTGAATCAAGTGCCTTCCATTAATACCAGAAATCTTCTGTTCAACTATATATAATGCCAATAATAAAAAATATTTTCCTAATAATTCCTAATATTCACTGGCATGGTTCCAACTTTTAGTTTACGCTACCGTCATTGTCTTTCACATCAGAACTTAATTCTTGTTCTCAAACTCGTCTTTTTAAACGTTCCAGCAGCTTCTGAATTTTGGACACCGTTTGTTATACTTGCCCCACATGTCTCCCTTACAATTCATTCCCCTTTATACAAAGATTTATTATTATATAGTAATATGAAT
This sequence comes from Allium cepa, assembly GCA_030765085.1. Classification (NCBI taxonomy): domain Eukaryota; kingdom Viridiplantae; phylum Streptophyta; class Magnoliopsida; order Asparagales; family Amaryllidaceae; genus Allium; species Allium cepa. The sequence continues at coordinate 869,911,634 of CM060929.1, read as the reverse complement.
TATAGCAGTCTGGCTCCATCTAAATGCAATCTTTTAATTATTTTGATTAGTTTCAATTTCCACATGCATGTTTTTATCATTCATTGCCTGCATCTATCCCACATGACTCTGAAAGTGGAGAAGAAAAGTGTAACGACCCCAAATTTTGAAGTTTATTTTAATTAATAGTTAATGTAAATTTTGAATAAATTTTGGAATAAATTTAAAATTTGAATATTTAATTTGTATTTGGATTAGGATTTATAGTAAATAATAAATAAAATTATTAAGTAAAAGCATAGAAATAAAATGCATTCGCATATAAACACTTATAAAAGATAACAGAACAAATAAAAGGAATTGGAATAGTAATACATGTATATGAGATAAAATATAAGATATGAAGGCAAGTAACTATATAGAGATAGTAAAATATATGGAATGACATACTAAATCATCTCTCAGCCTATAAACAAAGAAAATATTTATAAAACAACTTCAGCAATGTCTATTATATCAATATTATAATCACTTGTACAAACAACATTATAATACACTGTGCTAAGTATACCAGCCTGTAAGCTTCATTCTTTTATATATCAATCTTCTTCATTCGTTCAAAACTTAGCACATCTGAAGTAAACAAATTATTCAAGTACAAGACAAGTAAACATATAGGAGACATGAAGCACTTGGCATTAAATGCTATATCAGTATTATAGTCAATTTGAATATTTTACAAAACAATCTCAGCCACCATAGCAAGCTTATCAGCCTCCAAAAGTAAAGAAAGAGTGTACCTGCAAGAATTAAGTAATATTGCATGATACAGGAAGCATTTAATGTTTTCAAACTCAGCATGAACAAGATCACGTCAATATGGGTTTGGTCTTCTTTTATATACCTCACTGCTGTACATAACTCTTTTATATATACACCAACCTCCTTCATCAGTTTGTTCACTTAAAAATAAAAAAAAGAGAGTAAAACTAAAATGAGCAACAACTTGAACAAAACCGAAGCAAATCTGGAATGATAACATCTCAAAACTAAAGCAAACTTCAGTTTACAAATATCAAAACAAATCAATACAAACTCAACATCAAGTAAGAAGGCTTTCGTCAACAAAATTCAAAGCCTCTGTTAACACAAAGAAGGCTCTGTTCTTCCTTTCTTTGGAAACAAGGTGAGCAGCTTTGTTTTTTTTTCCAGACTTCTTTGTTTTCACCAGTGAGCAAAATCTTCCCCCTTAATCTGTTTGTTTTGTTTATGAGCAAACTTTCCATAGTGTTTGCTTTATATATGTGATCACGCTTGAAATTATGTTGAGATAATGCTTGCATGTCTGTATGTTTTGTCATGTATGCTATGTTTTCCTCTGTTCTTTTTCGAACTGGTGAGTAACCTCACTTTGTCAACTTTCAAGAAAAATTAGTTGTATGCCAGTGATGTTGAAATGAATTTGAGTGAATCTGCTGTGTGTGTGTGTCTATATACATATATATATATATATATATATATATATATATATATATATATATATATATATATATATATATATATAGGTATGAAGTATGCATGTTTGTTTCCAACAGAACCCACTCTGTTCATAGTTCCAGCTCTTTTGTTTGGTTTAAATTTATTTTCTCTAGAACAAATTGTTATTAGGACTTAGATTACAAACAAAGAATGCTTGATTTAACATAGATTAAGGTTTAAATTTTAAATCAAGTCAAATTAAAACCTGGTTGCCTATGTAAACCAAAAACAGCAGTGCAAAATATATATATGTTAAAACTCAAACATTGAAATTTATAGATTCAGCAATATAAATCGAAAACTTAAACAAAAGCATGATTTTTAAAACTAAAATCATAGTTTTTAGTTTGGAATCGAGGCTGTAGATCTTGTTTGAACAGAAAATGGGTTTTTATCAATTTCTGTTAATTCAATGAATTTTAATCGTGAAAATTTGTTGAGAAGGTAGTTTGCCCCTTTTCGAATCTAGGAAAAATATTGGAAAAAATTTCTAATGCGAGGATTTTGGGGACGAGAACGATTTAGGGTTCGAACATTGCTTTCGGGTCGCTACGTTTGTGAAGCCGCCGTGATTTGCCTAGGCGACCGAGTTCGCCGTGACTTTGCGTGGGGGTAGAGGAGATATTGGAGAATGGGTAGCCGGAGTTTGAAGCTTCCTGGTGGTCGACGCTTCGTGAACGAGCCGTGTTTCCAGGATGATGGCGAAACCTGGTCACGTTTCCAGGTTTGAGTTTGAACAACTCAAATTTGATTTCGCGTGCGTAAGGAAGTTTGGATGGTCGTTGTCAGATTAGGGGATGATGGTCGACTTGTTGATGACGTCGACGATGACCGCAGTTGGCCTGAGGTGCTGTGCACGTGCACCGTGCAATTGTTTTGGAGGTCTGGAAAAATTTGGGAAGTGGGGAAGAAGCTGGGTGGAACAGGGTTGCACGCGAGTTTATCTCGAGTGATTCCTGCGTTTTGCTCGAAGCAGGAAGGGGATGGACTCGAAGCAAAAATTTAATTGCCTTGGGTCATTTGAAATGTTATGGGTTTTTAATTAAACTTGTCTGTTTGAATTTAAACAGATTTTGAAATTTTGAAACCAGGTTTTAATATAATGTTTAAAACTAGAATTTAAAAGATGAATCCAAATTTATTTTTGTATCCTAGTTTGAATTAAAGAATGTTTTATAAAAATTTAATTATTTGAACTACTTTAAAAAGGGGTTAAAGCATTAATTTAAAATGTTTTGAATTTAAATGATTGATTTAAACTCTAGTATAAATTTCTGTATAAAGATAAATGTTTTATAAAAATTTAATTTTAAAAAAAGAGTTTTAACTTGGTTAAAATCGTAAAGTTCAATTTGTAGTTATTTCAAATTCTTTTAATATGAAATAGAATTTAAAAGTGAATTTGAAACAACATGTTTTTAAATGTGTTGAGTATGATAATTAAATCATTACTAAAACGATGTTTTACCTTAAAGATAATTAAGGTTTAATGATTTATAATCCATCTAATTTTTATGGTAATTAAATGGTTAAATTAATAAGTTAATTAATTTATGATTTGAATTAATTAAGTTATTAAGGGATGTTTATTAATTTAGAATTAATTAATCTTGTAATTAATTTAAAGTAAATAAATGGTTGTAACAAATTAAGATGACTGATTGATATTGATTACTTATTTTGGAATTTAGTTAAGACGGATTACTTTAAAATAGTAATCAGAGTTTGAATTAAAAATGTTTAAGTGATTGATAAATTTGTTATTAACTACTTAAGTTAATTTGAATGATTAATTATGAAATTGGTTTAAAGATTAAATTAATTAAATATGATTAATTAAGAATAATTTAATTAATTAAAATGTTAGATAAATAAATTTATATCAAATGATTTGTAAAATAAGTCAGGATTGGATAATTAAATTCATAAGTAATTAATTTACTTGGAAATAAATTGTATTGATTAGGATTAAACGATAAATTAATCCTGTTTATAAATGATTATTAGATACCTGACCTTACTTATGAATGATTGTATTGAATGAGTTGCCTTGAATTGATTATCCTATCTGATCTGTGATATTTTGTTCTGTAGATTGAGCCGTGTATGATTATTCATTTATATACATTTGTATATTATATGTGAATCTGTGAATGGGCGATAAGCTTTATAGGTACATCGCTTATCAACTATATTTCTGTGTTTGATCTGTGATGATTGAATGATGTTGCACTATTGTGTTAAACCCCTTGACCACACTTATACACACACCAATATGGATTTCACGAGGAAATCGATTAAGTCACAGATTTTTGAAAATAGTTTTGAATTTGAATTTTTTAAATTCAAATAGTTTGAAATGGAATCGGGTTAAATGTGAAAAGCTTTTGAAATGGAATTTCAAAGATGAAGCTATTTTGAATAACTTGATAAAGTTTGAAATTTAAATAATTTGATTTAAATTTAAATTCAAAATTGTGAAACTGAATTCTATAATTTGAAACTAGGGATTAAAAATGTTATACTAGTTATATATGGGTTGAACCATTTTAAAATGTATTAATTTGGGAATATGAATATAAATTAAGAACTTTAACTTGTGCAAATATAATTAGATTTTTCTGAAACGAATACTATTTGTTTTCAATTAATTAAAGCTTTCACAGAAGTAATGAACTTCCAATTTGTGTTAAAATGATTTCTAGTTTAAAATGAAAATGATTTCCAAGTTATAGAAACGGTTTGAAAGCTATAAGTTAAATCTTTGATTTAAAGATTTAACGAGTTAATACAATTGAATGAAATTGTTTTGGAAATCTATGAATTGATCTTTGTGAAATAAATCTTTTTGTTTAAAGATTTGAAATGGTAATTTGTTTAAACCATTTGAAAGAAATGTTTGAATAATTAAGTTGTGACTTAATTGAAATCCCAATATCCATATGTTTTTGAAATACTGCGCTCACTATTCGGTTTAGCCGGGAGAGGACCTTTGTGTCATATATCCCATTCCGAATATGTGATACGTCGTTATGGATAGCATTTGAAGACCGGTGATGAAGACCGAATATTTTCGAAAACGGAAGGACAACTGGTCGAATGTCTTTGAATCGACTGGTCCCCGGTATAGAGACTCCATATGTGATGGGAAGTCCGAACGTGATTAGTGAATATCCGGATTGCAAGGGCTTCTTTGGAAGTGCCTTCGGTTCTGTTCGAACCCGGAACAGACTTGTATGGATTGTGTGTCTGGCATTACATTTTGAGATATAAAGCAGATTTCTTTCAAATACATTTCAGTTGGTGGCGGAGAATTTATTCTATTAGCTTAACACCCTTCTCTGAGACGTACGAGCTCAAAGGTTATGTAGTTGAAGGTTATCAGCGATATATTCCCAATTTGGTAATGTGACATGTTAAGTGTTGCTGTGAAATGATCATTGTTTGATCATTTGTGATATGATCATTTGTTTGATCATTTATCTTTGTGATCATTACTTTGATCATTTGTTGACCCAAAGCATGGCTTTGTACCAAAGCGTGGCTTTGTGGACGTGACTTCGTCGAGCCTCACACCCCGGAATGGTCAAAACAGGAAAGATGCAGCAAGGTTATTAGGGGGTAGCGCCCCTTTAGGGTATGTTCATTTTCTTCTGTAAAGGGGTGGTATCATGGTATGGAGCCCGCATACTTACTCATGTGGAAAACACTCTATTTACTATAGTGTGATGTTGGTTATCGAGCGCTCGGATAAAGGTCCTAAAGGACTGGGGGATGGCATACTCGTGTCAGTAGTTACCCAATTAGGGGTAACCCGGCCTTGTGTTGGCAGAGATCCGGTTAGGTTCTCGGGACGTCCTTCCAGAGGCGTTTCCATGTGGCAATGGGAAGTTCCTTGGCCTGACCATTTGTTGGAAATCCAAAGAAACAATACGAGCCTTGTACGGTTTTAGTTGTAGAACCTGCCATTCACTTATGGTGGCGCCCCACTGTTTGGATGGTAGCTATAGTAGGCATAGTTCGAAATGTCTATGCTGGCTAAGATTTATATTCTACTTTCGAAATGTTTTCTACACCGTGCACTTATAATAATAATATCAAAGAAATTTTCTGCGTATTAAGCATGTTTGACTATCATAAGAAGAAATCTCCTCCAAGTCTGCGTTTGCATTGTGTGTGTGGCGGGAGGTCTTATGGTAGTTTCATTTTCAAAAAGCATTTCGAATTTACATTAAATATATTGTTGTTTGTTTTAAAGATAAAACTGTTTTTGTTGCTCACACCAGTCCCATGACTGATCCGGAGTTTATTGTTCCTTTCCTAAACTCTGGGTGCTCACTATTTCCCACACGAGCAGTCTAGAGTTGGGTTTTTCAGATAGTTAGGTTCAGTGAATTATCTGGAGTTAGTTCAGTCTTTGGTTCGCACCAGTCTTGCCTAGCATGGTGCATTGTTATGGGGAGCTCGAACTATTGATGAATTGGTTCTTGGAGATGGAGTTTCAGATTTGGAGTTCTTCGTTGAAGACTATCTTAGAGTTATTTGTTCCGCTGCTAGTGTTATCTATTTTCTTTCCGCTGCTATTTTCTTGTATCTCTGATGTATATTGATATTCATTGTATCACTCTGTTGTATCAGTGTTGTATATCAATGTATTATTCTTTTTATTCCGCTGTGATGTTTACTTAATTGTGTTATAAGCTCCGGCGAATCGGATTTGAACAATCGAATCTACCGCATTCGAGTACGAATGAAGTATGGATGTCGATTTTCGAGCGGGCAAAACCCGTTTTCGTTACATGTGGTATCAGAGCTAAGGGTTAAACTTTAGCTCAGGAGTATAACACATTAAGTAGCTCATTAGAGATAGGGTGAAGTATCCCTAGAATGAGTATATCCCTAAGATATTCGTTTGAATGCCTCAGTAAATTCTCTTACTATCCACTGATGGTGAGTATGAGTGCGAGAAGAGAACGAGATAGGGGACAGGTAAATACGACTATAAATGGTCAATAACCTGCAACAGTGGAAACAACTTTCTTATCAATATTCTTTGATTCGTTTCCAAATCCTTTTGATTTCTTCGTGATAGCTCTAGAAAGAAGTTTCGGTGTGATGATGGCCCTACGTATCGTTGTAAGAAATTTTTACTTCGCATCTTCATCGGTTTCTTATCGGCTTTTCGATTTAAACTCTAATGAATAAATTGGAAATTTAGAATTATGAATTGGAAATTTGAGATTGAATTTTTTTTTAAAATAAATTGGAAATTTAAATTGAGTTAAATTGATTTATAGAGTATGAAGAATAAATTGAATTGAATCGATAAAACGACATTGTTTAAAACCGAATTTGGAATTCTATTGTAATTTCTTGTATCTATTGTTGATATTCTGATTTGGTAAGCCAAATGCAGAATAGATATCCAGTTTGATCTGAAAGAATATTTCTCTATCTTTCATCTATCTCCGTTATCTCTCTCTGGCAAATTTCGAGGACGAAATTCTTTTTTAAGGGGGGAAGTCTGTAACGACCCCAAATTTTGAAGTTTATTTTAATTAATAGTTAATGTAAATTTTGGAATAAATTTAAAATTTGAATATTTAATTTGTATTTGAATTAGGATTTATAGTAAATAATAAATAAAATTATTAAGTAAAAGCATAGAAATAAAATGCATTCGCATATAAACACTTATAAAAGATAACAGAACAAATAAAAGGAATTGGAATAGTAATACATGTATATGAGATAAAATATAAGATATGAAGGCAAGTAACTATATAGAGATAGTAAAATATATGGAATGACATACTAAATCATCTCTCAGCCTATAAACAAAGAAAATATTTATAAAACAACTTCAACAATGTCTATTATATCAATATTATAATCACTTGTACAAACAACATTATAATACACTGTGCTAAGTATACCAGCCTGTAAGCTTCATTCTTTTATATATCAATCTTCTTCATTCGTTCAAAACTTAGCACATCTGAAGTAAACAAATTATTCAAGTACAAGACAAGTAAACATATAGGAGACATGAAGCACTTGGCATTAAATGCTATATCAATATTATAGTCAATTCGAATATTTTACAAAACAATCTCAGCCACCATAGCAAGCTTATCAGCCTCCAAAAGTAAAGAAAGAGTGTACCTGCAAGAATTAAGTAATATTGCATGATACATGAAGCATTTAATGTTTTCAAACTCAGCATGAACAAGATCACGTCAATATGGGTTTGGTCTTCTTTTATATACCTCACTGCTGTACATAACTCTTTTATATATACACCAACCTCCTTCATCAGTTTGTTCACTTAAAAAAAAAGAGTAAAACTGAAATGAGCAACAACTTGAACAAAACCAAAGCAAATCTGTAATGATAACATCTCAAAACTAAAGCAAACTTCAGTTTACAAATATCAAAACAAATCAATACAAACTCAACATCAAGTAAGAAGGCTTTCATCAACAAAATTCAAAGCCTCTGTTAACACAAAGAAGGCTTTGTTCTTCCTTTCTCTGGAAACAAGGTGAGCAGCTTTGTTTTTTTTCCAGACTTCTTTGTTTTCACCAGTGAGCAAAATCTTCCCCCTTAATCTGTTTGTTTTGTTTATGAGAAAACTTTCCATAGTGTCTGCTTTATATATGTGATCACGCTTGAAATTATGTTGAGATAATGCTTGCATGTCTGTATGTTTTGTCATGTATGCTATGTTTTCCTCTGTTCTTTTTCGAACTGGTGAGTAACCTCACTTTGTCAACTTTCAAGAAAAATTTAGTTGTATGCCAGTGATGTTGAAATGAATTTGAGTGAATATGCTGTGTGTGTGTGTGTGTGTGTAGGTATGAAGTATGCATGTTTGTTTCCAACAGAACCCACTCTGTTCATAGTTCCAGTTCTTTTGTTTGGTTTAAATTTATTTTCTCTAGAACAAATTGTTATTAGGACTTAGATTACAAACAAAGAATGCTTGATTTAACATAGATTAAGGTTTAAATTTTAAATCAAGTCAAATTAAAACCTGGTTGCCTATGTAAACCAAAAACAGCAGTGCAAAATATATATATGTTAAAACTCAAACATTGAAATTTATAGATTCAGCAATATAAATCGAAAACTTAAACAAAAGCATGATTTTTAAAACTAAAATCATAGTTTTTAGTTTGGAATCGAGGATGTAGATCTTGTTTGAACAGAAAATGGGTTTTTATCAATTTCTGTTAATTCAATGTATTTTAATCGTGAAAATTTGTTGAGAAGGTAGTTTGCCCCTTTTCGAATCTAGGAAAAATATTGGAAAAAATTTCTAATGCGAGGATTTTGGGGACGAGAACGATTTAGGGTTCGAACATTGCTTTCGGGTCGCTACGTTTGTGAAGCCGCCGCGATTTGCCTAGGCGACCGAGTTCGCCGTGACTTTGCGTGGGGGTAGAGGAGATATTGGTGAATGGGTAGCCGGAGTTTGAAGCTTCCTGGTGGTCGACGCTTCGTGAACGAGCCGTGTTTCCAAGATGATGGCGAAACCTGGTCACGTTTCCAGGTTTGAGTTTGAACAACTCAAATTTGATTTCGCGTGCGTAAGGAAGTTTGGATGGTCGTTGTCAGATTAGGGGATGATGGTCGACTTGTTGATGACATCGACGATGACCGCAGTTGGCCTGAGGTGCTGTGCACGTGCACCGTGCAATTGTTTTGGAGGTCTGGAAAAATTTGGGAAGTGGGGAAGAAGCTGGGTGGAACAGGGTTGCACGCGAGTTTATCTCGAGTGATTCCTGCGTTTTGCTCGAAGCAGGAAGGGGATGGACTCGAAGCAAAAATTTAATTGCCTTGGGTCATTTGAAATGTTATGGGTTTTTAATTAAACTTGTCTGTTTGAATTTAAACAGATTTTGAAAATTTGAAACCAGGTTTTAATATAATGTTTAAAACTAGAATTTGAAAGATGAATCCAAATTTATTTTTGTATCCTAGTTTGAATTAAAGAATGTTTTATAAAAATTTAATTATTTGAACTACTTTAAAAAGGGGTTAAAGCATTAATTTAAAATGTTTTGAATTTAAATGATTGATTTAAACTCTAGTATAAATTTCTGTATAAAGATAAATGTTTTATAAAAATTTAATTTTAAAAAAAGAGTTTTAACTTGGTTAAAATCGTAAAGTTCAATTTGTAGTTATTTCAAATTCTTTTAATATGAAATAGAATTTAAAAGTGAATTTGAAACAACATGTTTTTAAATGTGTTGAGTATGATAATTAAATCATTACTAAAACGATGTTTTACCTTAAAGATAATTAAGGTTTAATGATTTATAATCCATCTAATTTTTATGGTAATTAAATGGTTAAATTAATAAGTTAATTAATTTATGATTTGAATTAATTAAGTTATTAAGGGATGTTTATTAATTTAGAATTAATTAATCTTGTAATTAATTTAAAGTAAATAAATGGTTGTAACCAATTAAGATGACTGATTGATATTGATTACTTATTTTGGAATTTAGTTAAGACGGATTACTTTAAAATAGTAATCAGAGTTTGAATTAAAAATGTTTAAGTGATTGATAAATTTGTTATTAACTACTTAAGTTAATTTGAATGATTAATTATGAAATTGGTTTAAAGATTAAATTAATTAAATATGATTAATTAAGAATAATTTAATTAATTAAAATGTTAGATAAATAAATTTATATCAAATGATTTGTAAAATAAGTCAGGATTGGATAATTAAATTCATAAGTAATTAATTTACTTGGAAATAAATTGTATTGATTAGGATTAAACGATAAATTAATCCTGTTTATAAATGATTATTAGATACCTGACCTTACTTATGAATGATTGTATTGAATGAGTTGCCTTGAATTGATTATCCTATCTGATCTGTGATATTTTGTTCTGTAGATTGAGCCGTGTATGACTATTCATTTATTTACATTTGTATATTATATGTGAATCTGTGAATGGGCGATAAGCTTTATAGGTACATCGCTTATCAACTATATTTCTGTGTTTGATCTGTGATGATTGAATGATGTTGCACTATTGTGTTAAACCCCTTGACCACACTTATACACACACCAATATGGATTTCACGAGGAAATCGATTAAGTCACAGATTTTTGAAAATAGTTTTGAATTTGAATTTTTTAAATTCAAATAGTTTGAAATGGAATCGGGTTAAATGTGAAAAGCTTTTGAAATGGAATTTCAAAGATGAAGCTATTTTGAATAACTTGATAAAGTTTGAAATTTAAATAATTTGATTTAAATTTAAATTCAAAATTGTGAAACTGAATTCTATAATTTGAAACTAGGGATTAAAAATGTTATACCAGTTATATATGGGTTGAACCATTTTAAAATGTATTAATTTGGGAATATGAATATAAATTAAGAGCTTTAACTTGTGCAAATATAATTGGATTTTTCTGAAACGAAAACTATTTGTTTTCGATTAATTAAAGCTTTCACAGAAGTAATGAACTTCCAATTTGTGTTAAAATGATTTCTAGTTTAAAATGAAAATGATTTCCAAGTTATAGAAACGGTTTGAAAGCTATAAGTTAAATCTTTGTTTAAAGATTTAACGAGTTAATACAATTGAATGAAATTGTTTTAGAAATCTATGAATTGATCTTTGTGAAATAAATCTTTTTGTTTAAAGATTTGAAATGGTAATTTGTTTAAACCATTTGAAAGAAATGTTTGAATAATTAAGTTGTGACCTAATTGAAATCCCAATATCCATATGTTTTTGAAATACTGCGCTCACTATTCGGTTTAGCCGGGAGAGGACCTCTGTGTCATATATCCCATTCCGAATATGTGATACGTCGTTATGGATAGCATTTGAAGACCGGTGATGAAGACTAGATATTTTCGAAAACGGAAGGACAACTCGTCGAATGTCTTTGCATCGACTGGTCCCCGGTATAGAGACTCCATATGTGATGGGAAGTCCGAACGTGATTAGTGAGTATCCGGATTGCAAGGGCTTCTTTGGAAGTGCCTTCGGTTCTGTTCGAACCCGGAACAGACTTGTATGGATTGTGTGTCTGACATTACATTTTGAGATATAAAGCAGATTTCTTTCAAATACATTTCTGTTGGTGGCGGAGAATTTATTCTCTTAGCTTAACACCCTTCTCTGAGACGTACGAGCTCAGAGGTTATGTAATTGAAGGTTATCAGCGATATATTCCCAATTTGGTAATGCGACATGCTAAGTGTTGCTGTGAAATGATCATTGTTTGATCATTTGTGATATGATCATTTGTTTGATCATTTATCTTTGTGATCATTACTTTGATCATTTGTTGACCCAAAGCATGGCTTTGTACTAAAGCGTGGCTTTGTGGACATGACTTCGTCGAGCCTCACACCCCGGAATGGTCAAAACAGGAAAGATGCAGCAAGGTTATTAGGGGGTAGCGCCCCTTTAGGGTATGTTCATTTCCTTCTGGAAAGGGGTGGTATCATGGTATGGAGCCTAGATACTTACTCATGTGGAAAACACTCTATTTACTATAATGTGATGTTGGTTATCGAGCGCTCGGATAAAGGTCCTAAAGGACCGGGGGATGGCATACTCGTGTCAGTAGTTACCCAGTTAGGGGTAACCCGGCCTTGTGTTGGTAGAGATCCGATTAGGTTCTCGGGATGTCCTTCCAGAGGCGTTTCCATGTGGCAATGGGAAGTTCCTTGGCCTGACCATTTGTTGGAAATCCAAAGAAACAATACGAGCCTTGTACGGTTTTAGTTGTAGAACCTGCCATTCACTTATGGTGGCGCCCCACTGTTTGGATGGTAGCTATAGTAGGCATAGTTCGAAATGTCTATGCTGGCTAAGATTTATATTCTACTTTCGAAATTTTTTCTACACCGTGCACTTATAATAATAATATCAAAGAAATTTTCTGCGTATTAAGCATGTTTGACTATCATAAGAAGAAATCTCCTCCAAGTCTGCGTTTGCATTGTGTGTGTGGCGGGAGGTCTTATGATAGTTTCATTTTCAAAAAGCATTTCGAATTTACTTTAAATCTTTTGTTGTTTGTTTTAAAGATAAAACTGTTTTTGTTGCTCACACCAGTCCCATGACTGATCCGGAGTTTATTGTTCCTTTCCTAAACTCTGGGTGCTCACTATTTCCCACACGAGCAGTCTAGAGTTGGGTTTTTCAGATAGTTAGGTTCAGTGAATTATCTGGAGTTAGTTCAGTCTTTGGTTCGCACCAGTCTTGCCTAGCTTGGTGCATTGTTATGGGGAGTTCGAGCTATTGCTGAATTGGTTCTTGGAGATGGAGTTTCAGATTTGGAGTTCTTCGTTGAAGACTATCTTAGAGTTATTTGTTCCGCTGCTAGTGTTATCTATTTTCTTTCCGCTGCTATTTTCTTGTATCTCTGATGTATATTGATATTCATTGTATCACTCTGTTGTATCAGTGTTGTATAGCAATGTATTATTCTTTTTATTCCGCTGTGATGTTTACTTAATTGTGTTATACGCTCCGGCAAATCGGATTTGAACGATCGAATCTACGACATTCGAGTACGAATGAAGTATGGATGTCGATTTTCGAGCGGGCAAAACCCATTTTCGTTACAAAAAGGTAAAAAGACATGATTATATTGGGCTGTCCTGTTCCACTAGTAAATATACTATTTGGTCTTATCGTTACTTTTTTTTATGTACTGTTTTTTTGTTTGACATAGAAAAGAAAGCCTGGATGAAGCAAATGTGCATCAAGTGGTAAAAGTTATTTATAGTACTAGTGTAATATTATTATATTTGACATTTAATTTCATTATTAATATAATTTGCTTTTGATTAATAATAGAACAAACATGGTAAACAATATGACACATATCACTTACTGGATTGGAGTGAGACAGACGAAATTGTTGTGGAAGGAAGAGTTGTGCCAAGTAACCCAAATGAGGATTCCAAAAGCACGTCTATGGAGAACAACGTTCGATTTAGAAGTCGTTGAAGATGCACTTGGTACTACGATAGCTTGGCCTGATGCGAACGTTATAATGGAATCGATTTCTAGTAAGTATAATTCAAGCTTTGTTTAGATATGAAACTTTTTTGATTTGGTTGAATACTATCTACCCACTGATAAATTGTGTACTATAATTACAGTAATTATTTATTACACATTGCATTTTAACTCTAGCTCATATACTTTACATGTATTACACATTGCATTGTATCCTTGACTTTGAGCAATCAGTCCATTTTTTATTAACCGTGGTTTACTGAGGGATGTGAGTGGATTGGCGATTGGGGTTGGTCGAGTATGTGATGAGAAGTAGGAATTTGTATGGGACTTTGGAGAGGAAAATAGTTTGGAGTGGTTTTGGCAAGTCAGGTGGTCAGAGATGAAAACAGTTTTGTTTGGTCAATGTTTTGATATGAAGGAAGTATGTGCGGTGGAGGGAAGTGACAGTGCAGTTAGAAGTTTGTAGGCTGTGCTACAGGGAAATGGTGAGTTGTAGACGAGTTTATGTTGCAAATGGTTTTGTATATAGATGATGATCAATTGGTATAAGGCAGTTGTGAAAGTGCTGTTATGTGGTTGTATGGAAAATAAAGGGTAGTTTGTGAGGAGGAGAAAGAGCAGAGGAGCAGAGATGTTTGTTTGAAGACTGGAATGAAATGTAGTGGTCAGTTATGAAGTGGGTAGTAGCAAGTAGGCATTGGAAGTTGTACTGTCAGGGGAGTTATGAAATGGTTGCACTGTCATGGAACAGAGTTGTGGTGAGGAAGGAAGGTTGTGTGGATGTGAGGCTGATGTATCTATGTGGTCAGGTGGATGTGGATTTTGTTAAGCATGTGGGTGGTTGAGCTTGGTCTGTTTGAAGTGGTTGGCTGTTTTGATGGATTACAGGGGATGGTTAAGTTTGGATGGGGCCGGTTGGAGGAATGCAGGGGTTGGATGGTGGTTGAGGAGCAACATTGTGTTAGAAGGGGGTAAGGCAGTTGAATGGTCTGGTAGTAGTAATGGGTTGTTGATGGATGGAGTTTGACTGGTGATAGGCAGTGATTATGGAGCACGAAGGGTGTGCAAGTATGTTATGAATGGTATGATTGCAAGTGGGCAGTAGCAAGTGGTGATGTAGATGGTGGCAAATACTTTTGGTTGAGGAAGTGTAGAAAGTGCAAGTTGTTAAGAAGTTGTTGTCTTGGTGACTTGGTGACTGGGGTCTATATGGTTGCTGATTTGGAGATGATGGATAGGGTATGGCATGTATGAGTTGACAGAGTAGAAATTGGTTGAAATATGAAGGTAGGGGATGTTGAATGGTAGGGGAAGGTGTTGGTGGAGCATAGGTGATGAGGAAGGTTTGTGATAAGGCAGTGTATATGGTATTGACAGTTTTGAAGGTGTGGTTGATATAGGTAGATGATGGTGGTCAGTTGTGCATTGTGTTATGTGCATAAACAGTAATGTGCAAAGCAGTAATGTGGAACGCAGTAGTGTGGAAAGGACTGTTATGTAAGGTGGAAGTTGTATTGGTTGAAGGTCATGGGTTTGAGTTCAAAAGCGAGTTGAGGATATTGGGCAAGGCGGTTTCTAGTTGTGGTCGATGAGTTCAGGTTGATGATTGAAGACGCAGATGGCTGTAGTTGATTGGTTGAGGTGCAGTGATGTTGCGATGGTTGAGATGCAGCGGTTTAAGTATTTGGGGATTCTGGTGATTGTGAAAGGTGAGGTTTGTTGTCTTGCTGAAGAGGCAACAGGGTTGGGTGGATTGTTTCAGTCGCGGTGGTTTGGCTGGTGAGAAGATGGAGGTAGGGACTGTTCGTGCTGATGTGGCAGGTCGGGGATTGGATGGTGCTTTTAGGGAGGAGGTGTGGATATGGTTGCTGTTGGTTATATGTGTGCTGGTTGTAGGTGACGATGTTGTCGATGGTTGGCGCAGTGTGGTTTTGTTGTTGACATTTGAGAGGGTTGATGTGTAGATTGCGGAAGTATTGTTGTTGCAGTTGCAGGAGAAGTGGAAATATGCAAGGAGATATGCGTATTCAGGTTGTTTGCAGAGGAGGTCACTGCTTGTTGTTTTCGATTGTTTGAAGAGGTGTTTGACAGTGGTTTGTTGTAGTAGATGGTTTTGGGTGTGGTAGGAGTTCAGGTGGAGGAATAGAAGGTAGTGTGGTTGTGCACAAAACAAAAATAGAAACAACACATTTTCACTAAAACAAAGCTGAAAACAAAATGGTGGAGTGACAATAGCAGTAAATGATTAGCTGACCATGGATTTGGGGATGGGTTGCGGTTTCAAGTCAAGGTGGTTTAGAGGTGATTGTCGAATCGATTTGGGTGCAGGGATGAAGTGTTGTGAAGTTTGTTCGCCTTGGGTTGTTCGACTTCCAGCAAAGCGATAGGGTTTAGAGATTGTGTTGAAGGGTGAAGTGTGGTTATAGCAGATGAGTTGAAAATGTTAGCTGAAGTAAATTTAGCTGAAATTTGTGTCGATTGGAGGATTGGCGATGGGGGTAGGGGCTCGACTGTCGCGATGGGTTCTGGTGATTTCTGGTGGTCAAGGGAGATTGTCGCGGCTATGGATTTCGTAGAGAGGCGGTTGCGATGGTTGTGGCAACTGTATGAGTGTGGCTGTGGAATTTGAGTGATGTGGCTGCAAATTCATGATGAGGTAGTGAGGAGAGTTGGAAGTTGGTGGCGAACTGACTCGGTATAGTGGCTGTAAGTTGGAGGATATGGACTGTTTGTTGTATGGGAAGTTGAAGATGCTGCAGAGGTATATTCTGGCGGGGGAGGAGAGGGATGGTCAGGAGTGAAGTGATGGACTGGCAGTCAGTTGTAGGAAAGTGTGGTTGAGGAAATGTGAACTCTGTATAGCTAGAGAAGTCAGTTTGTTATGAAGTGGTGAAAGTGATTGGGATACAAGGCAGTTGGATGGTTTGCAGTAATGCAGTAAGGGTGTATGTGGCTGTAGTTACATGGTGTGGTGTTCATAGTTGAGGCCGTGATATGCGATTGACTTGCTGTAGGGTAATGGATGTGGTAATAGTTGATTGAAGCAGCAATAGGCAAGGCAAGAGTGATTGACAGTTTGGTATCTGATTAGTGAGTAGGGTACGGAATTGCAAAGTGGTGATGTTTGTGGTCAATGTATGATGTATCGTAGAGGGAGATGGTTGTTGACTGGCGATGTTTGTTGCTGGTTGTGAAGTGTTTGTGTGCAGAGCGGTGTCCACTGGCGGCAGTGTTTTGTTTAGTGCTATGATATGGGGAGTGTAATGTGATATGAAGCGTAGTTGTGGTCTGCTGTGTGGAGGATGGTATGTAGTGATAAACAACAGATTGAAATGTATGCAGAAAAGTGTCAAGAATAGATAAGTGGTATATTTGGTTTGATTGAGGAAAGCATTTTAATTTTTAAAACAGAATATTAAAAATATTTAGGTACAAAGTTAGTAATAACTAAGAACCTACTAATTCGTTCATTTTTATGTACCATATTAGGGTATAGATTGATCATAATAACAGGTTCATTAGGGGTTATGCTAGTTTCAGTAACTTAGTCTTCGGCGATGCATCTTTTGTACTAATACATACTTGTATATATTGACTAACATATGTATGTTTGTTTTTCTTCTTCACAGATGTTGTATGATGCTTTTGAGGTTGATACATGATGTCGCACTCTTTCTCCTTTAAATCGGTCATGCTTATCGACGGTCATTAAAATATTTTTAGTATGTATCGTTTTGGTATGCTACACTCAATTTATGTACTTATGTTTAATTTTTATCACAAATATTTTTGTTTAATTCTTCATGTATGAAATATTATGGATATATATATATATATATATTTTGTGATTTGGCTTATGACTCAATTTGTGTACTTATGTTAATGTGATGAATGTGGTTTTTTGAGTTATAATATATAAATAGAATTGAAAATTGTAAGCTTTGAATGTTATGACAGCAAAAAATGTGCAATAGAATTTTTTTATAGCGTTCTAACTATGCAATAAAAAGAAAAAAATTTCAGCTTTGTTATGTTATAGCATCATGTTAGTGCTATACAAAATATTTTGCAAACAGTAAATAGTTTTCATAGCAGTAAGACGGTGCTATAATAGATAGCAATGAATTTTCTATAGCATTTCAATGTGTCATAAAAGGTTGACACGATGATTCCATAGCACGTTCAAATGCTATAATAATATAGCATGTCGACATAATATAGCAAGTATGACATGTTATAGTATCTACCAAACATTTTACAATATGTTGATCTAAGGCGATTATAGAATCGCTATAGAAAGTTTTTATAGCGATTTTTACACGCTATAAAAAGTCCTTTTTGTTGTAGTGATAACAGCCATGAAAACGCTATAGTTTCACTTCATAGCGACTTTCCAAGGCTATTAAAAGTCATGTTTACAGCACTCATAAAACGCTATGAAATGTCCTTGTCCATAGCGTCTCTTATAGCGTTTTGTATGTTGCTGTTATAGGTCACTGACCTATTACAACATGTTAATATACAGCGTAAGAAAAAACGCTATAATAGCTTCTAATAGCGTTTTTTAAACGCTATTAATGGGTGTTTTTGTTGTAGTGTTGGCACTATTGTCTTTCGCCATGATCAACTCCAGTCTAATCGAAGTGAATTCTAATCGATACAAAATTGATATGTATCCATCGGGGGTCGATCCCAAACCACTTTGGATCGATCTTGTGGGCCCAACACGCATGAGAAATGGTATTCCAAGTTTTGGGGCAGTTTCTCTAGATGTACTCCTATAAATAGCGACTCCATTGCAACTAAAAAGGGGATCTTCTTATGCTTTTCTAGGCATGACTCTGTCATTTTGGTTTTTGATTTCAAAGACTTGGAACTGTACTCACAATATAAAGAAATAAAAGGATTAATTCAAAGTGGATGTAGGACGGAGATAGCTGAACCACTATAAACCTTGTGTTTTTTATTTTCTTGCTCATTTTACTTTTCTTATTTCTTCATTTATACTTTATACTTCATCTGGATCTGAGATTTGTTTGTGGATATTGAGGATTTGTGAGTAAACACAGGTGCTTCCTCTACTTCTAGGGTTTGTAACCAATTTAGGCGCAAACATTTTGGTGCTTTCATTGAGAGGACCAGCACCCGCTATACCAGATTTGGAGTTTAGATTTAGAGAGCTAAAGGATCAGATCTAAAAAGAACCATGAAAAAGAAGTCAAAAGGAGACAAAGAACAGAAAGGAGTCAGCACGAAGGGAGTCAGGACCTTCCTCAGAAGCAAACCAGGCATCTGTTTTCATCACCAGAGATGATATGGAGATAATGATGGGTTCTATGCATGAAGAATTGTTGAGAAGGAAGGAGGAAATGATGTAGAACCCTCTCTGATAGTTTGGACAGGCATGAACAGTTGGAGCTACTGGAGTTCAGATCCACGGAGCTAGAATAGAAGGACTCAACAGGCAAGTGGATGGAGCAGCTCAACAAGGTGCAGCCCCCAATCAGCACACAGTTACCAATTTGGATGGATTCGGACTTGGGGCCATAGCACCATGTAATGAAAGACCAATTCATGGAGGGATTCCAGGAGACACCATACAACAGGTTGTCGGCAGGAGCACAAGTGTATGTGATGAAGAGTATGTACCAAAATTCCCTCGAGGACTTGGGGGAAATCCTTGGTGGACCACATTGTATTAATTGAGATTATCAGCTAAACTATGCGCGGAGGTTTAGCTAACAGAGATCTGGAAGGAGTAAATAGGAGTCCGTTTACCCATGACACCAGAATGGTTCGGAATCCTCTAGATTTCGAGCTGCCTACTATAGAGGTGTACAATGGCAGGGATGATCCTAGCGATCATTTGATGACATACACGAGACACATGGAAGTGCTGAAGGCATCGAAGGAAGTTATGGCCTGGTGTTTCCCTCTATACTTGACGGATATAGCTACTATGTGGTTTAGGCAATTGGAAGATGGATCTATTAGGACATGGATAGAATTTGTGGACAGGTTTTTGAAACAGTTTCGGGTTCATATCAAGAGGCCGAAAAATGTGATGACACTGACATCGGTGAAGTAGAGGACAACGGAATCGCTCAGGACATTTTTAACTCGGTTCAATGCAGCGGTTGCTTCAATGGATCGGCCCGGTCCATCGATGGTTTTAATGGCGGCAGTATCAGGAGTCAGGGACAGTTCGAATTTCAAGGTATCTTTGATATGGGATCCACCAATGTATCTCGAAAAAATCTTTCATCAGGCCAAGAGATTCCTTCGTAGGTGGATGCAAGTTTGGATATGAAATCAAAGGAAGTAAACACGATTAATGATGGAGGACCATATGGTGAGAGCTCGGATAAGGATAAGGATAAAGGAAAGAGTAAGTCAGATAATGATTCTAGCAAGGCAAGGAAACGCTAGGAAGAACCAAAATTCTCCACTTACAAAGGATTGAAAGAAATGTTGGAGTGGATATACCTGAAAACCCGAGATGGCCTTCTGTAACGACCCACTATTTTGGACCATTCAAATCGACAATAAAACCACACATGTCAGACTTGAATAATTCAAAACCATAGATTGTAATAAAATTTGGAGCAATAAAACCAATCACAAACACAGAAATATCAGAATAACTCGCAGCAAAATAAAATAACCATAGTAGTTCATGAAGCTACTACAAACAGATCTCAAAACAAGTTTAAAATATCGTAGTCTGAAAAGTAAATACAATAGGAAATCCCAATGCATATATCCACTAGTACATAAGCTGAATAGAAATACTGAATAGAAATAGATAAACAACTACATAGATAGACAATCTCCAGCAGATCCTAGCTCCAGAAGGTGAATCCAAAGCTGAAATACTCAGGCTAGCCCGAGCGTAAAGAAAAACACAAACACTCGAGTCAGGACATACATACTTATATAATGTAAACCAACTCAAGTGAACTGAAATAGAAATGCACAAGTAACTTAAAGGATGCTTGGGACCGCCCATCCTTTAAGGATCCGTTAAACTATTTACTATGTAGTAATATACACTATTATAATAATGTCTAAAGTAAAATAAACTTACTTAAAAATAGAGCTAAGGATTTACATTTTCCATCTTAACACATATATAGTGCAAATAGTTTATACAGTACCATCGTACCTCCAGATCAAGAGGCTACCATAAATAATCCATAGGTATGACACAAATCAAACTCATAGTAAAGCACCCTAGGGTAGGTGACATGGCACAACTAGGCAATGCCAGGGTAGACATACCAATTACACTTCCGTACCGGTGGTAATGCATAACCACAGCTACTGCCCACCTTGAGCCACACTCCCAACAAAAATCAAAGGTTCACACCAATCAATCACAAAGTAATAGAATGACATATGAAGGAGTGTGTTCGATCAGAGGAGCTACCTCATTAGCCCGTCGATTGCTCATGTTTTAGCCACCTTATGCCATCTCACGGGAGTCAGGTCCACGTATATACCTCAATAGAACGTCACCACCATCCTACTTCATTCTGGAATCTCCACCGCGTACATAGTTGTTAAAGTGGTTTTCGAAGTTGGTAGAGAGTATGACAACTTTCGATCTTGGTCTCCTTAACAACCAAATGTTATTATAACCCATGGTATTTATTTCAAATGGTTTACAATTCAAAACAAACATATCTATTCCAAAATAATTTAAACCAAATGCTATTACTCTTCTAAAAATAATATTCGTTTCAAAATGGTAATATTTCCAAATCCATATAAACGTAGTTACATCATTTCAAAAAATGTTATCTTTTAGAAACCATAACACTTGAAAAATGTGAACTTTATATAATAGCATTTCAAAAATGTTATCTTTTAGAAATCATAACACTTGAAAAATGTGAACTTTATATAATAACATTTCAAAAATGTTATCTTTAAGAGATACAACATTTTAAAACATAACCTAAAGTAGTATAACACTTTTAACAATATAACTTAAATAACATATCATTTGGGAATGATACCAATTCTACCATAACATTTTAAACATCATTTCTTCAATTTAAATCACAGTTATTATTTATTAAAATCTGTTGTATTATACAAAACATATCCATTTCATTAAATAAAATCGATTACCATTACTAGGTTAGAACTAAAATTCCATATTAAATCAAATTTTAAATTATTAAGTTATATATATCATAAATAAAATCTTAAAAATTCTAGTTCAAACCATTGATTTACTTATAAAATTTTAACTTATTTTAACTTATCAATAAACCAATATATATTATATTCTAAATCATTAAGGAAAATTTTAAGTTAAAATTTCATATATTTATAAATTCAAAAATACTTAATAATTTTGGAAAATTATTATAAATATTTAACCATGGGTCTGTATAATATTTTCTAACCTAGGTCAAGTGATACATATACGTATCATTTCAATCCGTAATTTTTAAAATTTCGGGTTTATATTTCAAACCTGCAATCCTAAGTCAATTAAAATAAAAATCACTTGAGCCTATCATTTCAGCTCATAACAATTTTTCCCTATTCTAAAGTCCGTTCAGGTATGTATCATGTCAACCCATAGTGATTCTATACTAACAGGGAACTTGCAGTGTGAGAAACAGAAAATAAAATAAACAGTATAACATAGTATATCATATCAGGAGATGTAACAGGTATAGCATCAGGTATAACATCATAAATTATCATGTAACTGGCACAAATGAACTACTATCAACATAGCATATCACTACTATAATTCACATGTCATTGTTTTGTAATTGTATAAGTACGAATGTTGAGAGTGATAACTCACCTTCTAAAGCTGGAGATAACAATTCAAGAGACACAAACAAACTCTGAAAAGCACGACAACTTTCGAGTGGATGGAGAGCCAAGATCCAAGTCTTGTAAACAACAAATACCAAACATACATAAGCATATACAGTATACAAAAGATTATAAATCAAAAAAATGCACAAACATAAATCAAAATGAAGTAAAATTTCTTATTCAATGCATGTAGGCTCGGCCACTACACAAATGGACTTGACTATCAGCAAGTCATGCTTGGCCATCATGATTTAGGAGCACATATGCTCGGCTATGACCAGAAATGAGGCACGGCTAGGGGTATGAAGTGATGGTATGCCAAAAGTCATGTGGAAGGCAAGGAGGCAAAGGCATGTTGATTTTTGGATTTGGCCCTAAGGCTAATATGCTCGGCCCTATGCTAAGATCTAGATCAGGTCAAGGCACTTCTGGTCACGGCTTGGAGGTGTAATGGTCACAGGAAGGCAAGGCAAAGTGGAGGAATTTGTGGTGGTCGAGGCAAGCAAAGAGGGATGGGATGATATTGTGGACGACTAGGGTTTGTTAGGAAATTAAGTGTTGGGTTTTGGATCTAGGTGGCCACGGTATGGTTATGGTGGATATGAGGTGATAGAGATGGCCGGTCCAAGGTGATGATGGTGGAAAGATGGTCGGCTTTAGGTGATGCATGTGATGGCCGACCTATGCTTGGAATAAAAGAGAAAGAAAAAAGAAAAAGAAGGAGAAGGACAAAATGCTTACAGTAAAAAAATTTCTCAGGAAGTGAAAATGAAAAGAGAGATGAGATGAGAAGTTTTTGAACGTGAAATAAGAAGGAGATGAGAAGTTGAGATGTTTGTACGGCTAAGGCAATGGAAAGGCACCTCTTTATATTAAAGAAAAGAAATTCATGTCTCTTGGAATTTCCTAAGCCCATTAGCCAAGCCTACATGCCAAACAAATCCAAAAATACAAATAAAAGATCAAAGCCCCCAAAAAAATAGAAAATAGAGTAGAAAATATAAAATAGAAATACTGAAAATAATCACGTGTAAAACGCTGAATTTTATCATATTTAACAAGAATAAAACAGAATTTGACAAAACGAAAGTAGAACAAATATCAGAATCAAATTCATCTTCAAAGAAAAAGATTGGAAATTTAAAGTCCAAACTTAAAATTTTCAACTGAAAGTCAAAGTTTGACCAAATTTGACCAAAATATAAAATTTTTAGAAAGTCATTATTTTATTTTATTTGGAAAAATAATTGTAACCAAAATCCAAAAATACATTGGAAAATTCCAAAATTCCAATTTTTAAATGATTCAAAACCAAAGTTTCAAGTAAATTGGGTTAAAAATATTTACAAAAATTATGGGTTGTTACACAGTTACACTCTCCACCACTCAAAATTTTTCGTCCTAAAAAAGGAATGAGACATGAAAACAAGGAAAGATAAGATAGAAAAGCAAATGGTACCTGAAATAAACAATTTCGGATTCGAAGCACGCATTCTCTCATCCGCCTCCCAAGTACAATCTCGATCATCCGTACTTCACTACACTTTGACCCGGTTGACAGATTTCCTTCTTAGCTGCTTCATACCTTGATTGATAATACGAAGTGGCTTTCTCTCGACAATAAGGTTTGGCTCGATATCCAAACTCTCGAGAGCAGAAGGTTGGACCATCAAAGATGGATCATGCAGATATCGACGAAGATGCGAAACATGGAGTGCATTATGTACTCCAGAAATCTTCTCAGGCAAATCCAGACGATAAGCTAGAGAACCAATCCTCTCTGAGATACGGAAAGGACCAACAAAACTAGGAGCAAGCTTTCCTCTCTGACCAAACCGAATCACATTCCTTAAGGGAGAGACCTTAAGGAAAACCAGATCGCCAATAGAGAACTCCAAACTCCTCCTACGCCGATCAGCATACTTCTTCTGCCTATCCTGAGCACTTCTCATCTTCCTCTTAATCTCCTCAACCTTCTTAGAGGCCTTAAAAGTCATATCAGGACCAAGAACTAAACAATTACCGAATTCAGTCCAGCAAGATGGAGATCTGCACGGTCGTCCATAAAGAGAAGCAAACAGAGGCATTGCAATACTAGTCTGAATTCAAAGAAGAAATGAGATAGATAAAGAATTAAGACAAGATTAAAATAGAAGACTGAAATAATATCCGATAACTGTTGTTATAGGTGAATTCAACAAGATGGAGATGATCTTCCCAAGATCCTCCATAATCAAGAACACAAGCACGAAGAAGATCCTCCAGAATTTGATTCACTCTTTCCATTTGACCATCGGTCTGCGGATGGTGAGCAGTGCTCAGATTCAGATGAGTACCCAAAGAATCTGAAAAATATATCCAAAACTGACCGGTACAGATAGGATCTCTATCATAAACAATACTAAGAGGAACATCATGAGGATGAACAATCTCCCTCATATAGATCTCAAACAAATTAGAAGCAGAACGGATAGACTTGACCGGAATGAAATGAGCTTACTTGTTCAATTTATCCACAATAACCCAAATACTTTCATTACCCCTCCTAGTCCTTTGTAATCCATCAATAAAATCCATAGAAACCTATTCTCATTTCCAATTGGGAACCCCAAGAGGCTGCAATAAACCAGGGGTCTTTTGATGATTGGCCTTGACTAGCTGACAAGTTGCACACCTACTAACAAAGATTGAGATATCATGCCTCATACCTCTCCACGAATAAAGCTTCTTCATATCCTGATACATCTTCGTCACACCAGGATGAATAGAAAGTCTGGATCGATGATTCTCTTGGAGTAACTCTTGCATCAATCCATCAACATTAGGGACACAAACCCGGTTATTAATCCTCAAAATCCCTCTATCATCGATCTGAGGTCCACTGTCATCCTGACTACTACCACCAACTCTACTATGAACACTCTCCTTAATCAATCTAATAATCCTATCCTCATCTTGCCTAGCAATAATACGATCCAAAGGAGGAGAAGAAGAAATAACAAGCTGACACAACATCGCCTTCTTCCGACTCAAAGCATCAGCCACAACATTAGTTTTCCCAGGGGTATAGCTAATGTCGAGATCATAAGAAGAAAGAAACTCAAGCCACCTAACCTACCGCTGATTCAAATCTTTCTGGGTGAAGATATATCTCAAAGACTGATGATAAGTAAAGAGCTTAACTTAGAACCCAAAAGATAATGCCTCCAAAGCTTTAAAGCAAAAACCACAGCAAGCAATTCCAAATCATGAGCAGCATAATTGGCCTCATGGGTCTTCAACTGACGACTGACATAAGCAATGACCTTCCCATCCTGCATCAGAACAGCTCCCAAACCCTCATGACTAGCATCGGTGTATACCGTTAATCCCTTATTTCCATTTGGAACTGTAAGCACCGATGCGGAAGAAAGCTTATGCTTAAACTCATTGAATGCGGTTCCACACTTATCATTCCATATAAACTTAGCATTCTTATGAGTCAAAGTAGTGAGCGGTGCAGCAATGCGAGCAAAATTCTCAATGAATCTCCGATAATAACCAACAAGGCCCAGAAAACTACGAATATCAGATGGAGTTCCTAGGAGTTTCCCAATCCTGCAACAGAATAGGGAGAAATAAGGACCATAGAAAAGATAAAATGATCAAATTACAGAAAGAGAAGGAAAGAAAGACTTACATTTATCGCAGCGATCTTGACTGGATCAGCAAAAACTCCATTACTAGAAACAATATGCCTAAGAAATCGGACTTCATCCTTCCAAAAATGGCATTTAGAGAATTTAGCCTTCAACTGATGTTTATATGAGTCTCCCGAACAAATTTCAAATGCGACTCATGCTCTTCCCTTGACTTGGAGAAGACAAGGATATCATCAACGAAGACTAGAACAAACTTGTTAAGCACATCACGAAAAACATGATTCATCAAATCAACAAAGAAAGCTGGGGCATTAGTCAAACCGAAGGGCATAACTAACCATTCATAGAAACCATTCTCAGTACGAAAAGCAGTCTTGGGAATACTCTCCTCGGCAACTCTGAGCTGGTGAAAACCTTTGGCAAGGTCAAGCTGAAAGAAAACAGTAGCTCCATGGAGCTGATCAAACATATCATTGATGCGAGGCATAGGATATCTGTTCCTCATAGTGAGCTTGTTCAGCTCCCTATAATCAACACACATCCTCAAAGAACCATCGAGCTTAGTGATGAAAACCACCGCTGCTCCCCATTCGAAATGGCTAAGTCTGATCAGACCCTTGGAGAACAAGTCCTCAATTTGCTTTCCTAACTCAACGTTCTCATGGGGTACCATTCTTCTGGGAGGAAGAACTACAGGTCGAGCTCTAGGAATAAGATCAATATAGAAATCAATTTCCTGCTTAGGAGGTAAAGAAGTGACTTCACCAAATACATCGGGATAGAATTTTACCACATGAGTTGAATCAAGATCACCAGGAGAAGAATCAAGAGAATAAATAAAGCTGCCAGCAAAATCCTGAGGCAAACGACACTGAACCACCAAAGAATCACCCTTATCACCAACAAGAGAAATAGTTTGGGTTTTATAAGAGATATCGGCTTCATGCCTCTTCAGCCAATCACCTCCAAGCAATAGATCAAAAGCATCAAAACCCAGAACATAGAAATCACAAGAAAAACGATAATAAGAATAGAAGAGCTTCACCCTTCTACAAATCCTACTAAGGTTTGCAGGACCACCAATAGGATTTTTAACACATAAAGGTTTAGGTACAACTCGGGAGAAAGAAGATGCTCAAACTTATCACAAAGATCCACAGAAATAAAACTATGGGAAGCTCCAGTATCAAATAAAACACGAATAGGAAAACTAAACAGAGAAAAGGTACCCTAAAGAGTACCTTAGGTACCACTAGGAGCAGGAACAGGAATAGGTGTAGGTGGAGCTGGTGAAGAAGCAGAGGAAATAGCAAAGATACCAAAGGGCTTGCCCTTCTGCTCAGTAGGAAAATCCTTCCTAAAATGGCCAAGTTGAAGATAAATATGACAGAGATCACGCCTGTTCAGCTGAGCGGGAGGAGGAATAGCAGCACCAACTGAAGTAGGGCAACTATTAGCATAGTGTCCATTCTGATCACACTTGAAGGAAGTAACTGAAGATAGGTCGATAGGATGCCTCCGAGAAGAAGGAGATCCCAAACTTGAAGTCTTGTTCCAATTCTTTTTCTGTTGATGAAAGTTAGGCTTTCTCTTCATAGGGTTACTAGAGAAAGACTGAGATGAAGTAGCACGAGCAACAGGAGGATCCTTAGAAGTAGGATTCTCATATCTAATGGCCATTTCCATCAAACCAGTGAAAGGGCTATGCATATGAGAAATGAGACAATCATAATACTCCGGGTGAGAACCAGCTATAAAATTCTCATTCTTCTTAAGTGGCATGTCAATCAGACTACGACCAAACTTGGAAAGTTCATTGAACTTCCACTCATACTCGGCAAATGACATGTCCCCCTTCTTAAGATCCATAAACTCACAATAAAGCTGAGACTTCCCTGCTTCAGGCATCCATTTTTCAACAAAAGCATCCCTAAAGCATGATAACAAAACATAAGAAAGATTTCAAAAGAGAAAACTGAACCAAATTCAAAACAACTACAAGATGATACCTAAACTGCTCCCAAGAAATATCAGCCTCAACAGTGTGAGCTGTAACAGTCTCCCACCAATCAAGGCTGCCTCCTTCAACTGCCAAGCTGCCAACTGACACTTCTGAGCATTAGTAGTCTCAAGATCGGAGAAAATCCTCTCCAATCTCTTCAACCACTGCTGAGCCTCAATGATGCTCTCTGTACCAGAAAACATGGTATCGCCAAGCTGAGTGAATTCCTTACAGAGAGTAGTGAACTTAAAGGGTGCAGTAGGCTTAGGAACTGGAGCAACACCATGACCCCTACCTCTGGCATTCCTACGATTCATCTTGGAAAAATCAAGAATGAATTTTAGGACAAAGGTAATAGAGAACAAAGACATGATATGATAAGATAAGATACAACTAGAATGAATATCCTAAACAAAGAAATTACTAACAAGGTGGATAAGGAAAAGAAAGAAGTTAAGAAAAATTTGGTTTCAAAACAAGAAAATTTTATATCAAAGTAATCTTTGAAATCCTTTGAAAATCATTTTATACTTCAAAATACGTTCTCTCACAAAGAAATGATTCTAAGATTGATTTCACTCATTTTGGGGTATTCCTACCCTATCTCTAATGTGTTTTTGTCTGCAGGCTAAGGCTTGCTAAAACCAACGCTCTGATACCAAATGTAATGACCCACTATTTTGGACCATTCAAATCGACAATAAAACCACACATGTTGGACTCGAATAATTCAAAACAATAAATTGTAATAAAGTTTGAAGCAATAAAACCAATTACAGAATCACAAACACAGAAATATCAGAATAACTCGCAGCGGAATAAAATAACCATGGTAGTTCATGAAGCTACTAAAAACAGAGTGTCAAAACAAGTACAAAATACCATAGTCTGAAAAGTAAATACAATAGGAAATCCTAATACATATATCCGCTAGTACATAAGCTGAATAGAAATACTGAATAGAAATAGATAAACAACTAGATAGATAGATAATCTCTAACAAATCCTAGCTCCAGAAGTGAATCCAAAGCTTAAATACTCAGGCTGATCCGAGTGTAAAGAAAAACACAAACACTCCAGTCAGGACATACATACTTATATATTGTAAACTAACTCAAGTGAACTGAAATAGAAATGCACAAGTAACTTATAGGATGCTTGGGACCGCCCATCCTTTAAGGATCCGTTAAACTATCTACTATGTAGTAATATACGCTATTATAATAATGTCTAAAGTAAAATAAACTTACTTAAAAATAGCGTTAGGGCTTTACATTTTCCACCTTAACACATATATAGTGCCAATAGTCTATACAGTACCATTGTAACTCCAGATTGGGAGGCTAGATAAATACTCCATAGGTATGACACAAATCAAACTCGTAGTAAAGCATGCTAGGGTAGGTGACACGGTAGAACTAGGAAATGCAAGGGTAGATATACTAGTTACGCTTCTGGACCGGTGGTAACGCATAACCGTAGCTACCACCCACCTCGAGCCACACTCCCAAAAAAAATCAAAGGTGCGCACCAATCAATCACAAAGTAATAGAATGGCATACAAAGGAGTGTGTCCGATCAGAGGATCTACCTCATTAGCCTGTCAATTGCTCCTGTTTTAGCCACCTTATGCCAACTCACGAGAGTCGGGTCGACGTATATACCTTAATAGAATGTCGCCACCATCCTACTTCATTCTCGAATCTCCACCGCGTACACAATTGTTAAAGTGGTTTTCGGAGTGGGCAGAGAGTATGACAACTTCCGATCCCGGTCTCTTTAACAACCAAACATTATTATAACCCATGGTACTTATTTCAAATGGTTTACATTTCAAAACAAACATATCTATTCCAAAACCATTTAAACCAAATGCTATTACTCTTCCAAAAATAATATCTGTTTTAAAATGGTAATATTTCCAAATCAATATATACTTAGTTATAGCATTTCAAAAAATGTTATCTTTTAGAAATCATAACACTTGAAAAATATGACCTTTATATAATAGCATTTCAAATTTTTTATCTTTAAGAGATAAGCATTTTTAAAACATAACCTAAAGTAGTATAGCACTTTTAAGAATATAACTTAAATAACATAGCATTTTGAGAATGCTACCAATTCTACCATAACATTTTAAACATTATTTCATCAATTTAAATCATAGTTATTATTTATTAAAATCTATTGTATTATACAAAACATATCCATTTCATAAAATAAAACCCATTACCATTATTAGGGTAGAACTAAAATTCCATATTAAATCAAATTTTAAATTATTAAGTTATATATATCATAAATAAAATCTTAAAAATTCTAGTTTAAACCATTCATTTACTTATAAAATTTTAACTTATTTTAACTTATTAATAAACCAATATATATTATATTCTAAATCATTAAAGCAAATTTTAAGTTAAAATTTCATATATTTATAAGTTCAAAAATACTTAATAATTTTGGAAAACTATTATAAAAATTTAACCATGGGTTTGTATAATATTTTCTAACCTAGGTCAAATGATACAGATATGTATCATTTCAATCCGTAATTTATAAAATTCTGAGTTTTATCATTTCAAACCTGCAATCCCAAGTCAATTAAAATAAAAATCGCTTGATCCTATCATTTCAGCTCATAACGATTTTTCCCTAGTCTAAATTCCGTATGGGTATGTATCATTTCAACCCATAGTGATTCTATACTAGCAGGGAACTTGCATTGTGAGAAACAGAAAATAAAATAAACAGTATATCATAGTATGTCATATCAGATGATGTAACAGGTATAGCATCAGGTTATAACAACATAAAATATCATGTAACTGGCATATATGAACTACTATCAACATAGCATATCACCACTAAAATTCACATGTCATTGTTTGACAATAATATAAGTGCGAATGTCGAGAGTGATAACTCACCTTCTAAAGCTGGAGATAACAATTCAAAACATGCAAACAAACTCCGAAAAACACGACAAAGCACGACTAAATTAGAGTAGACGGAAAGCCAAGATCCAAGTCTTGTAAACAACAAATACCAAACATACATAAGCATATATATTATTCAAAATATTATAAATCAAAACATTGCACAAACATAAATCAAAATGAAGTAAAATTACTTAACCAATGCAAGTAGGCTCGGCCACTACACAAATGGCCTTGACTATCATCAAGTCATGCTCGACACTACACAAATGGACTTGACTATCATCAAGTCATGCTCGGCCATCATGATTTAGGAGCACATATGCTCGGCTATGATCTGAAATGAGGCACGGCTGGGGGTATGAAGTGATGGTATGCCAAAAGTCATGTGGAAGGCAAGGAGGCAAAGGCATGTTGATTTTTGGGTTCGGCCCTAAGGCTAATACGCTCAACCCTATGCTAAGATCTGGATCAAGTCAAGGTACTTCTGGTCACGGCTTGGAGGTGGAATGGTCACATCAAGGAAAGGTAAAGTGGAGGAATTTTTGGTGGCCGAGGAAAGCAAAGAGGGAGGGGATGATATGGTGGACGACTAGGGTTTGTGAGGCAATTAGGTGATGGGTTTTTGATCTAGGTGGTCACGACATGGTTATGGTGGAGATGAGGTGATGGAGATGGCCGGTCCAAGGTGATGATGGTGGAGAGATGATCGGCTATAGGTGACGCATGTGATGGCCGAGCTATGCTTGAAACGAAAGAGAAAGGAAAAAGAAAAAGAGGGAGAAAATGCTTACTATAAAAAAAATTCTCAGGAAGTGAAAATGAAAAGAGAGATGATATCAAAAGTTTTTGAACGTGAAATAAGAAGGAGGTGAGAAGGTGAGATGTTTTGTATGTCTAAGGCAATGGAAAGGCACTTTTATATATTAAAGAAAAGAAACCCATGTCTCTTGGAATTTCCTAAGCCCATTAGCCAAGCCCACATGCCAAACAAATCCAAAAATCCAAATAGAAGATCAATGCCCAAAAAAAATAGAAAATAGAGTAGAAAATAGAAAATAGAAATGCTGAAAATAATCGCATGTAAAACGCTAAATTTTATCAGATTTAACAAGTATAAAATAGAATTTGACGAATCGAAAAGCAGAACAAATATCAGAATCAAATTCAGCTTCAAAGAAAAAGATTGGAAATTTAAAATCCAAATTTATAAGTTTCAACTGAAAATCAAAGTTTGATCAAAGTTGACCAAATATAAAAAATTTAGAAAATCGTTATTTTATTTTATTAGGAAAAATAACTATAACCAAAATCCAAAAATACATTGGAAATTTCCAAAATTCCACTATTTAAATGATAAAACGAAAGTTTCAAATAAATTGAATTAAAAATATTTACAAAATTGTGGGTTGTTACATCTTCCTTACCGAAGGCCGGCAAGGAGAGAACCCTCGTAATGTGAGAGAGCATCAAGAAGGCACTGTCTCTTTCATGACCTAGATGGGCATGATACCAATAGCTACAGGCATCCAAAGGATATAATGGAGGAGCATGTAAGGAGTGGTCAGTTGCGGCAATATGTCGGGGCTTGAAATGCGGCGGTGGAACAGAAGCAGCCATCGTCTACCTCAAATGATGATGGCGCGAGACCCAAGAATGATGGTTGATTAGTTATTGATTGACAGGGATGATATGGAATAAGTAGCAAACGGCCAAGTCACTTACTCATGTATGAGGATGGAGATAGCCCTTAGGCACGCTCTGAGATGATGATAAACCGCGATGCTCTAGTTTGAGAAATCTTCTTATTCTTTTTTGGTTCAGACATTTGTTTTTTTGGTTTGGTTTCAGAG
This sequence comes from Allium cepa, assembly GCA_030765085.1. Taxonomy (NCBI): domain Eukaryota; kingdom Viridiplantae; phylum Streptophyta; class Magnoliopsida; order Asparagales; family Amaryllidaceae; genus Allium; species Allium cepa. The sequence goes on along the minus strand of CM060929.1, from coordinate 869,878,800 downwards.
TTTGGTTTAAACTTCTGGTTTTTCTGTTTTCTAGTTTGGACTTTGGTTTGATGCTTGTTTTTCAGTTTGGATATTAGTTTGGATTTTTGGTATGGATTTTTGGTTTTCTGATTTAATCTAGATTTCGGATTGGATTTTGACTGGATTTTTATTTGGCTTTTGGTAAATGGTCGTCGGGTATGGATTATGCCTGGCAAGGGGTAAGTCGCTTCGTTCGAGCATGGCGAATCGACTTATTTAGGTCGTCGAGTATGGACTATGCTCGACAAGGGTTCGGAGAGACTGAGATCCAACCTAGGACTTAGGCTCCATCTTTTCTATAAGTTACTATTTAAGTTCATCGGGTATGGACTATATCGATAAGGGTCTGAAGCGACCAGGATCAGCTTATGACGTAAGCCATGGCATTACTTAGCGTTCAGGGACACTGGACCAGGAACACTGTGGCATTACTCAACACAGGTCGTCGAGTGCGGGTTGCGCTTTGCAAGAATCCAGAGAAGTTATGTATTCAGATATTGGCTATGAATAGCTACGGATTTGGCTATGGGCCCGGAGCAGTCCCGAATCTGAATATCGACTCGGAGAGGTCATGGATTTGCTTATTGGTCAATGGATATGGATGGATTAGAACTCGATTGTCTGGTTCAGATGGGTATGGAATTGGATAGGAATTTGGTTGTTGGATTCAGAATCAGATATCAACTCAATGCAGTCGCGGATTTGGATAAGGTTATGGAACTCGAATAGAAAGGATTAGATAGAATATGGACTTTGGACAACGGATTTAATACTATTCAAAACATGCCTTCCTATCGCAAAGTATGTTTTAGGGGGAAAATGTTACCCCGCCTTTTAGTCAAGGTTGGGATATCAACAAATTGGCTAAAAAGGATGGATATCATGATTGGAGATCGATTGGAGACAAGGCTATGATCGATAATGTCAAAATTGGATCAAGCTCCAATAAAGGTGGGATCGATCGGGAATGATAAACAAGGCTCAGTGAGCCTGCACTTCAAATTTCAAGTCAATCGGAGTTCATATGATCAAGTTATCGGTGGATAATATTCGTATGATCGATTGGAAACAAGGCTATGATCGATACCATCAAAATTGGACCAAGCTCCAATCAGGGTGGGACTGATCGAGAATGATAAATAAGGCTCGATGAGGTTACATTTCAGATTTCAAGTAAATAGGAGTTTATATGCTCAAGTTATGGATGTATCAATATTTGTGTGATCGATTGGAAAAAGGCTATGTCGATACCATAAAAATTGTACCAAGCTCCAATAAAGGTGGGATCGATCGGGAATGATAATAAGGCTCAATAAGGCTACACTTCAAATTTCAAGTCAATCGGAGTTCATATGCTCGAGTTATGGATGGATCATATTCGTATGATCGATTGGAATTAAGGATATGATCGATACAGTCAAAACTGGACCAAGCTCCAATCAATGTGGGATCGATCAGGAATGATAAACTAGGTTCGGTAAGGCTACACTTTGAATTTCAGGTAAATCAGAGTTCATATGCTTGAGTTATAGACGGATCAATATTCATATGATCAATTGGAACAAGGCTATGATCGAACCATCAAAATTGGACCAAGCTCCAATCAAGGTGGGATCGATCAGGAATGATAAACAAAGTTCGGTAAGGCTACACTTTGAATTTCAGGTCAATCGGAGTTCATATGTTCGAGTTATGGATGGATCAATATTCGTATGATCGACTTGAAACAAGGCTATGATTGATACTGTCAAAACTGGACCAAGCTCAAATAAAGGTGGGATCAATTGAAAATGATAAACAAGGTTCGGTAAGATTACACTTTGAATTTCAAGTCTATTGGAGTTCATATGCTCAAGTTATGGATTGATCAATATTCATGAAAAAATGGCCCGTATCGATGTTCTCGTATCCATCACTATAGATACTAGATGGTGGATACCAAATGATGGATACCAGCTGATGGATATAAAGTGATGGATAATAAATGATGGATACTAGCTGATGGATACCATCGGATGGATACCAAATGATGGATAAAATACAGTGGATGCGAATTGATGGATACGAAATCATCAGCCTGCACTTGCCATCTCAAACTTGGATCGATCATATCTCACAAAATACATGCTGGAATTTAATGAAATTTGCAGAGCTAGGACTTGGCATGATTATCTTTCACCATGATCGATCCCAGCCTAATCGAAGTGATTCCTGATCGATACGAAATTGATATGGATCAATGGGGATAGACCTCTACACTTGAAATCTCAAACTTGGATTGATCATGTCTCACAAACTACACACTGGAATTGCGTGAAATTTGGAGAGCAAGGACTTGGCACTATTGTCTTTCACCATGATCAATCCCAGCCTCGTTGCAGCGGTTCCTGATCGACATGAAATTGATATGGATCGATCGAGGATCGATCTCTGCACTTGCAATCCTAAACTTGGATCGATCTTATCTCACAAACTACACATTGGAATTTCATGAAATTCAAAGAGCAAGGATTTGGCACTATTTTCTTTCACCATGATCGATCCCTGCCTAATAGGAGCAAATTCTGATCGATACGAAATTGACAAGGATCGATCCGGGATCGATCTCTACACTTGCAATCTCAAACTTGGATCGATCATATCGCACAAACCAAACACTGGAATTTCATGAAATTTGGAGAGCAAGGACTTGGCACTATTGTCTTTCACAATGATTGATCCCAGCCTAACCGGAGCAATTCTTGATCGATATAAAACTGATATGGATCAATCTGGGATCGATCTTTGCACTTGCAATCTCAAACTTGGATCGATCATATCTCACAAACTACATACTGGAATTTCATGAAATTGGGAGAGCAAGGACTTGGCACTATTGTCTTTCACCATGATCGATCCCAGCCTAATCGAAGCAATTCCTAATCGATACGAAATTGATATGGATCGATCGAGGATTGATCTCTACACTTGCATTCTCAAACTTGGATCGATCATATCTCACAAACAACACACAGGAATTCCATGAAATTTGGAGAACAAGGACATGGCACTATTGTCTTTCATCATGATCAATCCCAGTCTAATAGGAATGATTCCTGATCGATATGAAATTGATATGGATCGATCGAGGATCGATCCAAAAGCACCTTGGATCGATCATGTGGGCCCACCTACGCATGAGAAAAGGTATTTTGAGTTTTGTGGCAGATTTTTATAGATCTACTCGTATAAATAGCGACTCCATGGTAACTAAAAAGAGGATCTTCTTCTTCTTTTTTAGGCAAGACTCTGCCATTTTGGTTTTTGATTTCAAAGGCTTGTAATTGTAATCACGGTATAAAAGAAATAAAAGGATTAATTCAAAGTGGACGTACGCCGGAGATAGGCGAACCACTATAAACCTTGTGTTCTTTGTTTTCTTGCTCATTTTAATTTTCTTATTTCTTCATTTCTACTCTCTACTTCGTCTAGATCTGAGATCCGTGTTCAGATATTGAGGATTTGTGCGTAAACACGGATGCTTTCACTACTTTTGGGGTTTGTGACCAATTTTGGCGCAAACATATACATACATAAATTACTTCAAATTCAATATCTGAATTCATTAATAAATTCATTATTTAAGTATTACACATATTTTATTGTAGTTTATTATACATTTATTATTTACTTATAATGTTTGATATCCATTTAATGTTAATATTCATCGGTAAATCATTTTAGTCATTTTCTGGAGTTTATAATCATTTATTTTAACTATATGTACTTTTACTATTTAATTTGACTTATTAAGCATTTCAAAACATTAACTCATGTTTATAATATTTCCTATACATCAAATTCTTCATTTATAAACATTCGTTCATTTGAAGCATTTTTTTATTAAGATTTTACTTGTATAATATTCTATTACATGTTCCTATTTAACATTACAACTTGTAACTATTTTAGTAAGCTATATATATATATATATGTATGTACATATATGTTTTATAGAATGTAACTGAATGTTACACAAGTTTATCTTATTTATTTTAGTTGACAAAATATTCAATAATTACATCTTCTAAATTCTCATATTTATAAGTTACAAATTCCCAATTGCTTACATATTTCATTAATCACTTAGCATCTAATTTTATTATTTTTCATTTTAAAAACTTCCAATTATTAATATAGTCAAGATTTCATTCATTATAATTATTGAAATTTCTAATTTATGGAAACTTAAGAACTAAATACTGGTTTCATTTCAGATCATATGAAATAATATATATACTCATAGGTTTTATATATCAACCATATTTAGAAATAAAAAATTACAATTTGTTTATTAAAACTAATGTGTAGTAAAACTACTACAATATCCTTCCCACTTTGAAACTCGAAAATGAACGTCGATTGTGCATGCGCTCACCACCGAAATTATTTTCCAACAATAAAAGAGGGGAGTACAGAACTCATTTACCTTTGAAATTCATTTAAAACATTTCTTTCAAATCACATTTGAGAATATTTATCCAAAATACTTCCAAATAATACGAGTACTATATTCCATAATCCTTTGAGAAACAATTTCAACCCCAGACTTTGGTTCTCAAATTTCCAATTAAATTCATTTATAAATTTTATTAGTTTTGAATCTCAAAATACTTTTCAAAAATTATTTATAAATCAATAATCATTAATTTTAAATGTGTTTTAATTGAATTAATAATTTCTCACAATATTTACAACATGATAATTAACTATTAAACCATGTTGTTAAAAAATAAACAATATTTTAAACATTTTAAAGTATTTAAAAAAGAAAATTTTACCAAAATATCCTTTATATAATACTTTATCGAAATACTTTTATAACTCGATATCTTAACAAGTTTATCCTCGTTCTTGGAGACTCGGACCGTGCGTTGATCACGCGCTAGGCTAGAATTCTTCTAGTACTTAGTAGACCTGTTTCAACCCCCAGTGAAAATACTTAAAAACATTTAAAATAGATATGGAAAGCACATTCCCACATGGATCGCAGTTACGCATTGATTATGCCGCTATCCTAGCGGAATCACTTGTAACTGTAGGCATCCCACCCCTTGACTTACACTTGGTTCATAGATCGTAGCCACGCAATGGTTACGACGCTATCCCAATGGAATCACTTGTAGCTATAGACATCCCGCCACTCTATTTATGCTATGCATCAATCAATCGCAGCTACGCAATGGTTACGCCGCTATCCCAGCGGAATCACTTGTAGCTTTATGCATCACGCCCTTTAATTTATGCTATTCAATAATATCAAATGAGTATAATAAGCGACCCACCAAAGGGGTCCCGGTAAGTGACTCACCAAAGAGATCCGATACATGTTCCTATCTAGTAGGATCCTGATTTCCGATGGACACCCCACGCGGAGTTCTAGTGCAAACCTACTGAGTAGGATCGTGATTTCTGACGAAAGGTACTTCCCATATCATTTACTTCAAAATATATATAATACCATATAGTACCATTTCAAATCACAGCTTCAAATATCGCACTTATATAAATTCCATTATATATAAGATTTCATTTTCAGATAGAGTATTTTCCAAAATCAGTAGTCTCGAACATATCACATCATTCTTATATGAATTCTGTTGTATATAGAGTTATCTCTTCAGATCGAATACCTTCCAAAATCAAGTCTTCCAATCCATCTTATACTTATATAAAGTCCGTCTTATATAAGAATCAAAAATTTTCCAACATTAATTTCGCTGCATGAAGAGCCATATGGGATTGAACATCTTTGCTTTGTAAAAGGTTCTGAATTTAGAATAGTTTTGTATATAAAATAGTTGTAAAATAATTTTATATATAAATAGTTTTTAAAATAGTTTTGTATATAGAATAATTTTGAATAAGATAAAATAAAATAAAAATAGTTTTGTATATAAAATAAAATAAAAATAGTTTTGTAAATGGTTTTAATTTAATAGTAGTTTTGCATTAAAAAAAATCCAATTTAAATTACAAGGATATCCAACCCAACAACTTTCAATTTCAACGTCAAAGCATATCAATTAAATTGGAACATAAGATGTACATATGTCATCATCATGCAAAATCACATTTGATTGCTCGCCCGATCACACAAGTTCGCTTTCGAACTAGTACTATTCATTTGACTTCCCTAATGTGGACTTCGATAAGGTTTCTTGACTAGAAACCATCATTCTCCTTGCATAGCCATGTACTATGATAGAGAATTTTAGAATCAAACCAAAAATCCATTTCAAATATTCGCCATCAAAAATCGAATGAAAAATCCTAACACAAAATGGTGTAATTCACCTCGAACTTGTATACTCACATCCGAATTAAAGTAATTATGCGAACAGAACAATATACGTAAAACTTACATATTATTCCAACTTATTTTGTCACAATTACATTTAAATTTAAATTCATTATTAATCTCACTAATTTACACAAATATCACTTCATACTTTAATATTTGTTTTACAGAATTTCTCAATTTAATATAAACCATTAATATGTTCACCCTCATAACATTGCTTATATTTCTCTTCATTTTAAATTACAATCATTTTCACACGTAATATTTCCCATTTAATACTACATTTATTTGCAAATCATTTCATAAGAAATTTTCTTAAGTTTATAACTAATTTTTAAAGTCTTAACTCCTTTTATAAGACATTACTCGAGTTTAAAGTTATCAAAACTTTAATTATAACCGTGTATTGCAACATCCATTTATTTCATAAACAATTTATAAGTCATGACTTTATTTATAATCATTTCACTTTTAGTTCATATTTGTTTATCCAATTAGTTTTCACTTTTACTCTTCCAATTTTATTTATGACACATTTCATAAATTTTAATTAAGTTTATAAACGCTTTATTTCAATATTATTTCATTTACAGCTTTTCCTTAATCACAATTTCAATTCAAACAAGCCAAGGCTTAAGGTTCACACTTGTATATTATTACATTACATGCCAAGAATGTATACAACTATTCTATTCATTTAATAAACATAGATATAACAAATTAAACTTTGTTTCACTTGCTTTCAAATTAAGGTTATCAAATTCAACTGCATAATTCAACACAATTACAAAGTTTCAACTCATATATTAATTTAGAAGTTTTTGGTTATCCAAAATATCTAGTTATTCCTTTTTATTTCAATAGTTGAAACTACCAATCAACAAACAACAAGACTCACAACAAACATTTCAATTTCATAAACAAATATCCTAATCATTCACTTTTGAATAATACTACCATTATTTACAAAATATTAGGAAACTTATTTCTAAAACATTTTAGATCTCAAAATTTCAGTTTAAACTATCTTTACTAAGACTAAACTTAGAAATAATATTTATATAATCATTCACTTTATTTCCTTTAATACACCATTATCAAAGTAGTGTTTAGTCCATAAATTCAATCAACAATAATAGCCAATGCTTATAAACTGACTAAATACACAAATCAACAATAAATGATAATAATTAAGTATTATCATTTCATAAATCTAATACATTACAAATAACTATATTAGTTATAATAAAATTTCCTTTATATAATTAGGAAAAATTATTTCATTTCAAAACTTATATAAAACATTTTATAACATTAATAAATACGCACTCTCGTATAAATATGCACTCAAACAAACTCATTCTAGGATATTGCTACCTATCTCTAATGAGTTGACCCCAACAGGCTAACCAAAGCTCTGATACCAACTGTAATAACCTCCCTTTTTGGACCGTTTTAGTCCACAATAAACCACACATGTCCAACTCAAACTATTCAAAAGACAGATTATCAATGAGATTGTCCTAATGAAATAAGATTCAGAAGAACAAAATACAGAATCTCGCAGCGGAAGGATAAAATATAATACACAAAATAAATACATAAAAAGTTCATGAAGCTAGTTACAATAAAATCAGAATTTACAAAAAAGAAATTTACAGGCAGAATAGACAAATGCTATAATAGTAGAAGATACGGTCCTTAACTCCGTCTTCGTCTTCAGAAATAAGCGACTTCACTAAACTAAAATACTTGGTCTGACCCGAGCGTAAAGTAAAACAGAAAACACTTGAGTCAGGACTAACATTCTTATGTAAGTAAGTCAACTCAAGTGATATGTACAGATAACTCAATAAGTGAAATGTTTGGTTTAAATAAACGTCATCCTTAGATTATAAATCGGTTCAGTTCAAATACTGATTTTCATATTCGTTTTCCAATCGGTTCATTATTAAATTCAACTTCAGATTTCAATTTTCACTTAAAGCTATTTCATATTCCATAATCCAAAACGAAGTATATATCAACATTTCCAATCCTGACTTAATTAATGTAACAACCCGATATTCGCGTCAATTCATAATCGACGTTAAAACGATTTATATTTTCGTCAATTGCCATTTTGAAGTTTTTAAAATTTAAATTAAAATTTAAATTACATATGGTTATTAAGTTTGAGGGGCTTTGATATAAATTCTCGGCCCACGATTCTTTTTTTTTTATTCAACCGGTCCCCCTCTTCCCCCTTTTCATTCGAAACCCTACATCATAATCGAACGAAGAAAAATTAATGGCGGCCCCTTTTCGTTTCTCGTTCGCCCCTTCATCTTGTTCGTGGCTACGTCGATCGACGATCTCGTGCTCGGCTTCTCCTAAATTCGTCGACAAGGTGAGTTTGCTCACATCTAATTCATGTCTCGAGTTATCTGTGTATTTTGTTGCTTGAATTTCTGCCGTTCCATGTTGTAGATGTTGATGTTTTACTTCACTTTATATGTGAGTCTTGTGTCCACTTGATGTCTGTCTCCTTGGTTGAACTCGAACCTGATACACTGTATTGATGCAGTGTATTCGTTTGTATTTGATCATTATATTTCATTGGTGACAGTATCCATATTTAAAACTGTCCTGAGCCTTTTACTGTCAAGTTGTATTTGAGAAAATTGAGGTTGAGAGTGTAGTTGCAGTATATTTGGACTTCTTTTGATTTAGTTAAAGTTGCCATCTTGTTTGCCTTCACCTCCATTCTGCAGTGTCTTCGTGTTGGGCCACTGACATATGTATTTGGTCATTCGAGTTCTGTGCTCTATTCTTCGAGGCATGTAGTTTACATGTGTTTGTACTTGCTGTCTCATGCAGCTGTGTACATGTCGTGACAGTGTGTTTGTAGTTGAATTGTTCTTCACCACTGCACTTCCATCACCATATATCAGTTATACCTGTTTCAATTGGCTGTTACCAGTCAGCACTTCACTGCCTTTATGTCATTCATGTTGCATGATCGAGTCAAGTTGAAAGCCGTTCCATGATACGCTTGCTGGTTTCTGTGGTTACAATTGTTGTTGCCTTTTTCAGTTTCATTTAATTGACACTGTCTCGAGTCTAATTTGGTACATTATTCATTTGAGTCATGATAGCTATGCATCAAAACCTGATTCATGGTTCACTACTATTTTATGTACTTGGGGTCTAGGCTTTAATGTTGAGGCTCCTTGTTGAACTTCATGCTGGTGAACTGTTTTAATACCAGTTACAACCACTGTCATTTTGCACTGTTGGGTTTATATTGCCCGTGTTTGAGTCTGCGTTGCCTTCATGTTGATACTCTGGTTATCCACTTAACTTGGTTGAGTTTCCCTCTGTAGTCTCTGACCTGCAGTCTGTAGTAATGCTGCATATGTATTTTGTAGCTTGCTCTCTTCATGTTCATTTGAGACACTAATCTTATTTAAAAGCTACTCTATGTCTTTTACTGTCATTGAATTTGAGAACATTGAGGTTAAGTTTGTTGTTGCATTATATCTGGACTTACCTTTGATTCATTTAATGTTGCCACCTTGTTGCTCTCACCTTCATTCGGTTGTGTCCCCATGTTGAACACTGCCTTGTGCACTTGCTCATTTGGGTGGCGCGGTTTCTCGTTGCACTTCTGATTCTTTTTGCCACGTGTAGTTGGTTATGTACATTCACTTGTGTACATATCTTACATTCACTTGTGTACATATCTTACATTCACTTGTGTACATATCTTACATTCATTGGGTACGTTATCACTGTTGTGGCAGGGCAGTGCACGCAAGCGTGAACTGCAGCCACACGGTATTGAGTTTTTGGGCACGACATCACTATAGTGGCAAGGTAGTGCACGCAAGCGTGAACTGCAGCCACACGGTATGGCGTGTATGATATTCTATTTTGTTTCGACTTATGGATCTTTTGCGTATTCCATATTCCGTAGTGGCGAGGCAGTGCACGCGTGCGTGTACTGCAGCCCTACTTGAATTAATATTTTAATTGATATTTCAATGGTTTGAACTGTTCTGTTTATTTCAATTCAATATTCTGAATTGCATTCTGATTTGGTTTAATTACTGTCGTCTATTCATTATTTGATTATTATTGCTTCTGTGCACTAATAACTGAGTTTGAATTAGACTGACCCGAGTATTATTTTCTTTTGAATTTAATACTCGGGTCAGACCGAGTATTTCAGGTTGTAGATATTCTGCTTTGGGTTGCTGCTAGAGCTATGAAGTTCTTTCATATCTTTTGGAGTAGTCGTCGTTATTTGTTGTAGTCTGTATGATTGTATAGGAAGATATGTATTCATGTATATTATATACGTTAATGTACTTGTATATGTAACTTCCTGAGTCGACTGTTGTAGTTGTATCATATGTACCGTGTCAAATGTATTGTAACTGACATCAGTTATTGTATATATGAGAATTTCTGTTTTATCTGTGTTCCGCATTTATATTTATCTGTGTTATTATTTTATATTTACTATTCTAAACTATTATGAACCATCGTAGTTCGTTTTATACTGGAATTGGGGTATTTCGATGGGAGAAAATAAATCAGAGATGAAAAATGAAAGAATATATATATATATATATATCACTCCTATCGAGATAACCAATACTAGTGTAAGGCCAACTATTGATGGCCGCTCCTCAACAGCCTTATTCTCCGTGCTAGTTGACAGCACTACACCGTAGTGTTCTTGGCTAGCGTGGGTATAGAGGTGGGGCGTCACAGCTTGGTATCAGAGCCTAGGGTTTAGAACAAATATAAAACATAACTTAGATAGTACATGTGTTACAACTGTTTGTCGACGTTTTATCTCTCATATTTGCATATGATTATCTTTGGTTGTTAGGTATGAATTCCTAACGCTTATTCATATGCATTTGATTTTGATTCTTGTGTTTTCGGCTTTGATTTGATTTAGCCGATGATTGATTTTGTTCGAATCTCAGCGATTCCGAACTTGATATTTTATGTTTTCGTCGGCTTGATTTCCATTCGACTTCGGTCACTTTGTTTTGTGAAATTTCTAAATTCTTGATTTCCAAGACTCTGACTTGGTTTGCCGTTGAGTCCTTTGATGATGATGTTGAATTGTTTTGTACTCTATTATGGCCATTACTTGTTGACTTCGGCATTGACTTGATTTTCATTTTTGTTGAAGTCATTTATGCATTTATGCTCGTTCCGCTTTGTTTTTCCAATTGTTAATCGATTCTTCTTTTCCGATTAGTTGTTGTCATCTTTGTCGACTTTGAAAACTTCTATTTTTGGAATTTTTGGATATTCCTACTTTGATGGATTTAGAATCGAATTCTTTGGATTTTATTCACATCTTCGAATGTGAATTTTAGTGAATTGATTTGGTTTCCAAATTTAATCGATTTTTGATTATTTCCCGATTGTTGCTATCATTTATTAGCAACTTTGATGACCATTTCTTCGGGATTTTTGTGAACATACCCTTCGATGAATTCGGTATCGATTTCTTTGGATTCTATTCACGTCTTCGTATGTGAATTCTTGTGATTGATTGTTTCTACAATCATTTTTGTGATTTGTCACTTTAAAAAAATATAAATGTTTCTATACTAGTAGTAAATATCAAAACCCTTTTCTCCAAACGATTTCAAAACTATTTTACTACAAAACTCTTTTCCTAAACCGTTTTCCAATCTATTAGTATATACTAACCTTTATTTCACTCGTATGAGAAATCTAATTAAACGGCTTGGCAAAACAGGTGGTATGAAACGCTTGCGTTTACTTCGTCGGTTAATTTTTGGACTTGTTCGATTGAACCACTTGTGACATTTTTCTAGTGAAGATCTACAATTTGTTCGTAAATATTTAAGTTAAGCTAGTGGTTATGGGACATGAAGCTATACTTTTATATTCACTAGCTTAGTGTAATTGACACTTCTCGTTGATCTTGATGATCGCTTTATGAATTAGACTAGCAATCGCACGATGTCTCTTTCATTGCAAGGTTAGACTATACACCACTTGTGTGATTCCACTCACGCATACCTTTTTGCTTTTTGGTTAGTCTTGACCTCAATCTGTGTGATTCCATTCACACATGCTTAGTGTAATTGACACCCCTCGTTGATCATGATGATCGTTCTGATGGTCAGACTAGACACCACTTGTGTGATTCCATTCACACATACCTTTCTGCTTTTTGGTTAGTCTTGACCTCAATCTGTGTGATTCCATTCACACATGCGGGGTAGCTCCCCTTGGTCTTCGGACCGTCATGTGATAGGCCTCTTTCTCTTTTTCTGTGATTTCTAGATTCCTTATGTTGATTTCTGGAAATTTTATGCTTCACCTATTTTTGTGCATTGGTGAATTCATATGTTATTGATTTGTCATGAGTACAAATTTGGGGTATGATACCTCTTTGGATCTTTGAGAAGATTCTTGTGATATTGATTATCTCTTATCGGTTGATCTCCTGTTGATCATTATTTGCATACTTATAGTTGTATGTCAGTATGGGTATTTCATATTTATGCCATACCTCTTATCGGTTGATCTCCTGTTGATAATTATTTACATACTTATAGTAGTATGTCATTATGGATATTTTATGTTATGCCATATCTTTTATTCTATGTCATATTCCCATTCGAGTTTCCATACTCCATTCGAGTTTCCATACTCCCATTCGAGTTTCCATACTCCCATTCGAGTTTTCGTACTCTCATTTTGTGATATATGGATTTCTTGTGTAGATTTCTAGAATTTGTGCTTCACCAATTTTCGTGATTTCCATTGATAAGTTTTATCAATTTTTGTGCATTGGTGAATTCGTGTGTTATTGACTTGTTATGAATACAAGTTTAGGGTATGATATCCTTTTCTATCTTTGAGAAGATTCTTGTGACACTTTTGATGAATGAAAATCCACTTATCGAAGTTGCTACTGATGTCGCTATTTTAATCACGTGTTTTAAAAATTGTTTTAAATATAAATCAAAATTGTTTTCAAAATTTTTACGATTTGCGCTTTCAAAAGAATGAGGAAGCGAATTAAACGTTTCAGTAAAATCGAGGACTATGACCCCTTTCTTTTGCTGATTCGCTTAATTCCGGACTTGTTCGTTTGAGAATGTAAATTATTATTATTATTATTATTTATAAAATAAATGAAAATTGTTTTCAGAAGTTTTACAGTTTACGCTTTCAAAAGAATGAGGAAGCGATTTAAACGTTTCAGGAAAATCGAGGACTATGACCCCTTTCTTTTACTGATTCGCTTAATTCCGGACTTGTCCGTTTGAGAACGTAAAAGGTTATTTATTTAAAATACACAATTTTGCACTTTCAAGGAAACGATGAAGTGAATTAAACGATTTAGTAAAACTCGTGGTTATGGGTCATGTGCGTTTGCTATTTCGGTTAATTTCGGACTCGTTAATTGAAAATTTGTGATTTCTGATTATCGTTTGTGATAATCAGATATTTGCTGTTTCTGATTATCGCTTGTGATAATCAGATATTTGAGATTTAATTATCGTTTGTGATAATTAAACATTTGCGATTTGAGATTTGATTATCAATTGTGATAATTAAATATTTGTGATTTGAAATTTGATTACCGTTGTGGTAATTTCTGATTATCGTTTTGATAATTGGATGTTTATGATTTCTGATTTATCGTTTTTGATAATCAGATATTTATTGTTTCTAATTATCATTTGTGATAATTAGATATTTGTGGTTTGATTATCGTTTGTGATAATTAAACATTTGCGATTTGAGATTTGATTATCAATTGTGATAATTAAATATTTGTGATTTGAAATTTGATTACCGTTGTGGTAATTTCTGATTATCGTTTTGATAATCGGATGTTTATGATTTCTGATTTATCGTTTTTTGATAATAAGATATTTATTGTTTCTAATTATCGTTTGTGATAATTAGATATTTGTGGTTTGATTATCGTTTGTGATAATTAAACATTTGCGATTTGAGATTTGATTATCAATTGTGATAATTAAATATTTGTGATTTGAAATTTGATTACCGTTGTGGTAATTTCTGATTATCGTTTTGATAATTGGATGTTTATGATTTCTGATTTATTGTTTTTGATAATCAGATATTTATTGTTTCTAATTATCGTTTGTGATAATTAGATATTTGTGGTTTGATTATCATTTGTGATAATTAAACATTTGCGATTTGAGATTTGATTATCAATTGTGATAATTAAATATTTGTGATTTAAGATTGATTTTCGATTTTTGATAATCGAATACTTGTTGATTTGATTATCGTTTTTGATAATCGAATATTTGTGATTTGAGATTTCTGAATTATCTATTGATAATTAGATTTTGTTGATAAATTGTGAATTTCTTTTATGAAATTAAAAGATTTCTTTGGCGTTTATATTGTATTACGCCAGTGTACCGACTCAATTTTCTGCTATTCATGATGTTTTCCACGTCTTCAAATTACGGAAATGCCTTAGGGATTCCCGATTTCTATTCTTGAGCAACCTTATATTCACATCATTACTTCGGGGGTGTAGCACCTTCGAAATAAAGATGTTTCTCTTGTGGAGATTCTCAATGGTTCTCAAATTCTATGGACTTCTCTTAGGAATCCAGAGAATTCATCGAGCAAACACGTTCAGGCTTTCTCTTTCATGCTCTATATGGTGAACTTTCTATTTCTAATTTCTTCATCTTGTGATGATGTTCTTTATGCTTGTTACCATTTGTCCATTTATTCCTTATGATTGCGAGGACGCAATTTTTTTAACGAGGGGAGTCTGTAACAACCCGATATTCGCGTCAATTCATAATCGACGTTAAAACGATTTATATTTTCGTCAATTGCCATTTTGAAGTTTTTAAAATTTAAATTAAAATTTAAATTACATATGGTTATTAAGTTTGAGGGGCTTTGATATAAATTCTCGGCCCACGATTCTTTTTTTTTTTTTATTCAACCGGTCCCCCTCTTCCCCCTTTTCATTCGAAACCCTACATCATAATCGAACGAAGAAAAATTAATGGCGGCCCCTTTTCGTTTCTCGTTCGCCCCTTCATCTTGTTCGTGGCTACGTCGATCGACGATCTCGTGCTCGGCTTCTCCTAAATTCGTCGACAAGGTGAGTTTGCTCACATCTAATTCATATCTCGAGTTATCTGTGTATTTTGTTGCTTGAATTTCTGCCATTCCATGTTGTAGATGTTGATGTTTTACTTCACTTTATATGTGAGTCTTGTGTCCACTTGATGTCTGTCTCCTTGGTTGAACTCGAACCTGATACACTGTATTGATGCAGTGTATTCATTTGTATTTGATCATTATATTTCATTGGTGACAGTATCCATATTTAAAACTGTCCTGAGCCTTTTACTTTCAAGTTGTATTTGAGAAAATTGAGGTTGAGAGTGTAGTTGCAGTATATTTGGACTTCTTTTGATTTAGTTAAAGTTGCCATCTTGTTTGCCTTCACCTCCATTCTGCAGTGTCTTCGTGCTGGACCACTGACATATGTATTTGGTCATTCGAGTTCTGTGCTCTATTCTTCGAGGCATGTAGTTTACATGTGTTTGTACTTGCTGTCTCATGCAGCTGTGTACATGTCGTGACAGTGCGTTTGTAGTTGAATTGTTCTTCACCACTGCACTTCCATCACCATATATCAGTTATACCTGTTTCAATTGGCTGTTACCAGTCAGCACTTCACTGCCTTTATGTCATTCATGTTGCATGATCGAGTCAAGTTGCACCGCCGTTCCATGATACGCTTGCTGGTTTCTGTGGTTACAATTGTTGTTGCCTTCTTCAGTTTCATTTAATTGACACTGTCTCGAGTCTGATTTGGTACATTATTCATTTGAGTCATGATAGCTACGCATCAAAACCTGATTCATGGTTCACTACTATTTTATGTACTTGGGGTCTAGGCTTTAATGTTGAGGCTCCTTGTTGAACTTCATGCTGGTGAACTGTTTTAATACCAGTTACAACCACTGTCATTTTGCACTGTTGGGTTTATATTGCCCGTGTTTGAGTCTGCGTTGCCTTCATGTTGATACTCTGGTTATCCACTTAACTTGGTTGAGTTTCCCTCTGTAGTCTCTGACCTGCAGTCTGTAGTAATGCTGCATATGTATTTTGTAGCTTGCTCTCTTCATGTTCATTTGAGACACTAATCTTATTTAAAAGCTACTCTATGTCTTTTACTGTCATTGAATTTGAGAACATTGAGGTTAAGTTTGTTGTTGCATTATATCTGGACTTACCTTTGATTCATTTAATGTTGCCACCTTGTTGCTCTCACCTTCATTCGGTTGTGTCCCCATGTTGAACACTGCCTTGTGCACTTGCTCATTTGGGTGGCGCGGTTTCTCGTTGCACTTCTGATTCTTTTTGCCACGTGTAGTTGGTTATGTACATTCACTTGTGTACATATCTTACATTCACTTGTGTACATATCTTACATTCACTTGTGTACATATCTTACATTCATTGGGTACGTTATCACTATTGTGGCAGGGCAGTGCACGCAAGCGTGAACTGCAGCCACACGGTATTGAGTTTTTGGGCACGACATCACTATAGTGGCAAGGCAGTGCACGCAAGCGTGAACTGCAGCCACACGGTATGGTGTGTATGATATTCTATTTTGTTTCGACTTATGGATCTTTTGCGTATTCCATATTCCGTAGTGGCGAGGCAGTGCACGCGTGCGTGTTTAGCAGCCCTACTTGAATTAATATTTTAATTGATATTTCAATGGTTTGAACTGTTCTGTTTATTTCAATTCGATATTCTGAATTGCATTCTGATTTGGTTTAATTACTGTCGTCTATTCATTATTTGATTATTATTGCTTCTGTGCACTAATAACTGAGTTTGAATTAGACTGACCCGAGTATTATTTTCTTTTGAATTTAATACTCGGGTCAGACCGAGTATTTCAGGTTGTAGATATTCTGCTTTGGGTTGCTGCTAGAGCTATGAAGTTCTTTCATATCTTTTGGAGTAGTCGTCGTTATTTGTAGTAGTCTGTATGATTGTATAGGAAGATATGTATTCATGTATATTATATACGTTAATGTACTTGTATATGTAACTTCCTGAGTCGACTGTTGTAGTTGTATCATATGTACCGTGTCAAATGTATTGTAACTGACATCAGTTATTGTATATATGAGAATTTCTGTTTTATCTGTGTTCCGCATTTATATTTATCTGTGTTATTATTTTATATTTACTGTTCTAAACTATTATGAACCATCGTAGTTCGTTTTATACTGGAATTGGGGTATTTCGATGGGAGAAAATAAATCAGAGATGAAAAATGAAAGAATATATATATATATATATATATATATATATATATATATATATATATATATCACTCCTATCGAGATAACCAATACTAGTGTAAGGCCAACTATTGATGGCCGCTCCTCAACAGCCTTATTCTCCGTGCTAGTTGACAGTACTACACCGTAGTGTTCTTGGCTAGCGTGGGTATAGAGGTGGGGCGTCACAATTAAATTCGGGTTTCAACTTTCACATCAACTTAAGGTTTAACGGTTTAATTTTCTCATTTAAACTATTTACCTTAATTAAATCCAAATTATCCAGTTTCATCATTCAAATAAATTTCTTTAAACTTCAACATTTACTTTAAAATCAGTTACTTAGAATTCAAAATTCATATCTTTCATATGTCAAATTTTTTTGATAAATTAAATCGTTTTAAACTTTTAACTTGAAATTTTATACCATTATGTTAACTAATTTTTAAACTGAATCAATCCAATTTCTATATTAGTTTTAAA
Source organism: Allium cepa (assembly GCA_030765085.1). Classification (NCBI taxonomy): domain Eukaryota; kingdom Viridiplantae; phylum Streptophyta; class Magnoliopsida; order Asparagales; family Amaryllidaceae; genus Allium; species Allium cepa. The sequence goes on along the minus strand of CM060929.1, from coordinate 869,860,578 downwards.
TTAATTCACCGAATCAAATCAAAATTTCATATTAAATTTAACCTTTCCATAAAATCTATTAATTAAAATCAAACAACAAGTTTAAATCTAAAAATCCCATTAAAAAATTTCATTAAATTTCAATTTCATAATTTCAAGTTCAACAATAATTTAAACTTATAGTATTTCAATTTAATTTCTAAATCAATTTATTCAAACCCAAAGTGAATTTATATCGGGTATGCATCATTTCAATCCAAAGTGGTTTTCTATCTAACTTGCATTGTGAGAACAATAAAATAATAACATAAATAACATAACATGTCATGACCAACATACATGCATAATTAACAATTTAATACACACACACACACACATATGTATAGATGTATACACATAAGTGAATATTTTCAAATTCTAACATGTCATATACTAACATAACATATAAATATATAATATGACATATATACAAGAAACTTGCAAGGTGATTTACAATAAAATAACATGGCATTTTTTATTTTTTCTTTTCCAAACATAACACATTATTTCCACATAACATAAGTGACATATTATTAATGTAGCATGTGCAATATATAATTTTATTAACACAACACTTTTTTTTCAACATGGCATGCATAATTTTTTTTCTAACATATCATATGTGACATATTTAACATACGTACGTGACAATTAATCAAATCAACATAACATACTATTTGTGACATATAAAACCACATGTGCATGTGAACATTATAACACAAATTCTAGGAAACATAACAACATATATCACATATTCCTATCTAAAGAAAATATTTCAATCGATGTTTATTTACCTAACAATAAAAATGTTAATCGTGATTGATTGCTCAGCTTTCGAGGTTAGAGAATTTGACAACACAATTAGTTACGGATTTAAATTCACGAACTCTATAAGCTACCAATCCAAACAACCAAAGCAAAGAAAGCGTGAATCTACATGAATCAAAATATAACAAAGTATATTTATTTTTCTCTTTTTTTAGAGGAGGGAAGGAGATTAGAAGGTTCGGCCTTGGTGGAGTGCCGCAAGGAGAAGCAAGGGAAGGAGGATAGTCGTGGTTGGTGGTGGTAGGCGGTGGCAAGAGTAGAGGAGTGGAAGGGTTTTGAAGGAGGAAGGATGAAATTTGATTTGGGAATTTTGGAGTTTTGAGTTTTGAGTTTTCATAGACTTGAGGAAGAGGAAGAGGAGTATATAGAAAGTTTCTCAAATGAGGAATTTCTGTACGTACAGATTTTTAGCAGATAAGAAATAGAAGGTCAATGGGTGGAAAAAGGAAAGGTCCAAAGTCTCTAAGGGTTCTTAAAGTCTCACATGTGTTAAATTTTAAAATTTCAAATTTTATTTTTATTTCAATTCAAAATACTTTCGTCTTGAAGTTCTTCAAAGTTACAGATTGTTATAATTTATCTGAATTAAAAGATTCAATATCAATTTATGTAATATAAATTTGTTTCCCCTTTATCTTATTAAAGATTCCATGTCATTTAATTCAATATAAATATTTCAAATTGAATTGTGGTTATAAATTTCCACTTTTATTGTTACTAACATATTTGTAACTTCTATTGTCGTTATTAAACAGATGTGATATTATATTTATATTGAATTGAAACATTCATTGGATTAACAAAAGATATTACTTCATTACAAATTAATGGTTTACCTCATTTCCACTATTTGAAATCAACTTGGCATGTTACCATTTAAATTACGCATTTATTCTTCTTAAATAAACATGCATTTTATCGTTGCTTACAAATTCCTTTATTATTCAATTCATGCTATTAACTACGCATCCAATTTTCATCCAGTTACATTCAAATCTATGTTATCATCTTTATATAACTTATCAGAATTTGTTATTTAAATTTTTTTTCTAGTTCGTATCAATAAAACATCAAATTAATTTCATTCCTAACCAAATTCTGTTCAACAATTATAATTATTTCTATAAATTCTATTGTTTTGACTTACACTCTTTGTATTCAACAATCTAATACCATATGAATCTATTTGACACTAGTATATATTTTATTACATTCTTATTCTATAGTTATCATCTGTAACCATATTAACCGCGATATTTAATTATATTAAATTTCATTGATTACCAATTCAATATTCAAATGGATTAATTATTAAGATGATAATTGAAACAATAGTTTTATAATAATAATCCATATCCATTAACTTATTGTTTACAACCAAGGGTTATAAATTGCTTACCAGAAACTGATTTTATATTCTATATTAACCTATTTCAATTTATAACAATATAATTTCAAAATTTTATTTATTCCTTATTTACAATTCTAACCAAATTAACCTAAAATTTATTTCAATTGATAGAAATTACATTAAATAGTTATCAATAGCATTCAAACAACATCATTAGATCATATTCTTATTATTTCCTCATTAATAAATCATAAAGTTTAATTTCTTACAATATTGATATTTCATAATCTTATTAAATTTAATAGTTTTAATTGTCGAAAATTACGGGTCATTAAATGATACCATGTACGAAAGTTAAATTTCTTGTCCTTTCTATAACAGGAATAAACCTTTAAACTTTTAAAACTCGAACTTGTTCTTGAATTTCAGATCACAAATATTTGCAAATCACTTTAAAACAATCTTCCAAAAATATTCCATTTTAATATATTCCTTCATTTACAAAATATCATTTATATATTTCAGACGACATTTACTATTTTGAAAGATAATAAATCAATTAAATTGATTTTATGATTTAAAAGTCACATTAATTATCCTAAAAAAGAATTAATCAACTTATATATCCTTTAATAAATAAATCAATTATCCTTAAACTCCTTTACTAAACCAGATAATAAATTTTAAACACCTTTTTTTAAGCAAATTAACTTTACACCTCATTCATTAAAATGATTAATTAATCTTAAATATTATTATTAATTGAATAATTAACTTTAAAACCTTTATTAAATCAGTTAATTAACTGTGATCGTTTTTATTAGATCATTTAATTAACTTTAATCACTTTTATTAAATCAGTTAATTAACTTCTAAACACTTTTATTAAATCGGTTAGTTAATTTTAAATATTTTTGATAAATTTATTAATTAACTTTATTATAATTAAATAATAGTTAAAAATATATTTAAACCTTTAATTCCTTTTAATTACTTATACGATCCTTACAAACTCTGTAACGACCCGGTATTTTCAACCATTCGCATCCATTATAAGTGTATAGGTAGACACTCGTGCCGGAATTGAATTGCTCAAAATACCGCGTTGTATATAAAAAATTTGTCAAATCTCAGAATATACAGTAAATAAAATCACAGATTCGCAGACACAGAGTAATAATAATGCAGCGGAAGTAAAAGAAATAGTAGTTCATGAAGCTACTATATAAAATATCAGAGTTACATAAAATACAACAGAAGAAATAAAGTACAAGGGAAGTCTCACTATATAGAAGTCTACTAATACAAGAGCTGAAAGGAACAACAGACTGCAAAAGATAAAACTTGACAAGTAGATAATCTCCAGCGATTCCAATCTCCAAGAAGTGGAAATCCAAATCTGTGTATAACTCAGGCTGACCCGAGCGTAAATAAAAACACAAACACTCGAGTCAGGACATACATACTTATACAATGTAAACCAGCTCAAGTGAACTGTAGCAAAAGTACAAGTAACTTAAAGGATGCTTGGGACCGCCCATCCTCTAAGGATCCGTTAAACTATTTATTACGTAGTAATACTTCGTTATTATAATAGTGTCTATTAGTAAAATAAACTTACTTTTAAATAGCGTTAAGGCTTTACATTTTCCACCTTAACGCATAATATATTCCCATAGTCTATATAGTACCGTAATCTCCCCCAGAATGGGCGTCGTCAGAGGGCACTCCATAGGTATGGTACAAAACCAAAATCGTATAAGGCTCGCTATGGTAGGTGACACGGCACAACTAGGCAATGCCAGGGTAGATATACCAATTACGCTTCCGGACCGGTGGTAACGCGTAGCGCGCAGCTACCGCCCACCTCGAACAACTCTCACATATCAAACTTGCACACCAAACAATCACAAAGTAATATAATGGCATAAGAAGAAGTGCGTCCGATCAAAGGTGCTACCTTATTAGTCCGTCAATCGCTCCTGTTTTAGCCACCTTATGCCAACTCATGGGAGTCGGGTCCACGTAATATACCTCGAGAACGTCACCACCATCCTACTTCATTCTAGAATCTCCACCGCGTACACAGTTGTTAAAGTGGTTTTCTGTATTGGCCGGCTATAAGACAATATCCGATTCCGGTCTCTTTAACAACCAATCGTTATTAAAACCCGTGGTTATAACTTTTAAAACAATATTTTATGCTTCAAAATAAAGTATCCCTTTAAATCTGAATCTTTATCAAAATAAAGATTAAATCATTTCCAAAACCATTTCAATAAATCAACATACCATATCTTTCAAATTCAAATATTTATCAAAATAAATATCAAGTCATTTCTAACCATTTCAATATATTAAATTATCATATCCTTTCAAAACTCCTTTCAAATCATTTTAATATATTAAAATATCATATCTTTCAAAACTTCATTCCAAAATGTTTTTTTCATATCAAAATATCATATCTTTCCAAAGCTTCATTTCAAAACATTTAATATATATCAGAATATCATATCTTTCCAAAGATTCAGTTTCAAATCATCATATAAGTTCAAATCCAAATATTCAACTTTAAATACCCTTTAAATTCAAAGATATCATTCATTTATTATCATCCCAAATAACCTTCCTTATAGCTTATATTTTAATCAAAATAATTCATTTAAACCATTTAAAATTTAAGTTTATATACTTTCAAATCAAGTATTCAATTTCCAAAGTTTTAAACCATTATGAGTTCATTTACTAAGTTAAAACCATAAACATTGAAAATTTCAACCTCTACAACATTCAGAAAAAGGTGTTGAAAGTTATACTTGAAAACATTTCAATTTAAACCAATCATTATAAAAATCATATTTTAACATTCAAAAATATTCATTAAATACTCTTTTAATTAATGTTTTTTATAAAGCAACATTTTATAATTAAATCAAATTTCACAAATCCACTTAATAAATTCAAGTGTAAACTTCCTATTTTTACATTTAACACTTTATTAATGTTTACATTTCCAAATTATCATTTCACAAATTAAACTAAATTCCCAATTTATTTAATTAACTTAAAACTTTAAACAAAACCAAATTCCACATTTCCAAATCAAGTTGTATTTTCAAATTTCACTTTTTAAGCATTCATTTATTTAACCACTTAAATTCATAGAAAATCAATAATATTTTAATAAATTACTTAAATTCAAATTTAATCAAATTATCATATTTACCAATTTCCAATAAAATTAAATTTCCATTTTATTCATATAACTTAAATATCGTTTTTAACCAAAATTCCAAATATCCAAACTTAAGTTATATTCAATAATCCAATTTAACCATTCATCAATTACATTTTTAACTCATAGAAAAAAATCATAATTTTCTTTATTTTAAAACATTTAAAAATCTATTTAAATCAAATTTCATAAACTTATATTTTAAAATGCTTAAAAATATCCAAAATACTTTATAAAATAACCACGGGTCTGTATAGAGTTTTCTAACCCAGGTCAAGTGATACAGATATGTATCATTTCAATCCGCAGTTTAAAAAGAAAAACCGGGTTCTATCATTTCAAACCCGCAATCCCAAGTTAATAAAATAAATAAAAACCGTTCGGGCTTATCATTTCAGCCCATAACGAATTTCCCTATTCTAAAGTCCGTTCGGGTATGTATCATTTCAACCCATAGTGATTTCTAATCTACAGGGAACTTGCACTGTGATAAACATATGTAAAAATGAACAGTAACAACATATATATTATAACAGATGATATGACATGAAATTTAACAGGTTTAACATCATATATAATTAATCACAGGCAGTTATAACATCACATATTTTTTCTACACATTCAGTTGTTGTTGTTTCACAACTGCATAAGTATAAATGTCGTGTGAGCTTTACTCACCTTTTTAGCTGGAGATTACAATACAAACGACATAAACGGATTCCAAAAGGCAAGATGACACAACAATAGATCCAAGTGGGAAGAGAACCAAGCTCAATGATCTTGTCACAACCCATAAACAAAACCAAACATAAACATAGATTCAATACCCGATTGAATTGAAATAACTTTGGAATAAAAAGCATTATGAACACACGATCTTTTGCCTTGCTTTCTATTATTGTTTTGCATGGCCTAGGGGTGTATTTGGCTCAGGTTTGGACATAGCATGGCTCAGGTATGAACACAAGAATGCACGGCTACAAGGCATTGAAAGTGGAGGGGTTACAACTTGAGAATGTTAAGGGTTTAAGGCAAAATAGCATGTTTTGGTCAACAGAAGGGCTCGGCCTTGGAGTGGTTTGGCTTGGCCATTCAAGTTCAGATCTGGAATGATGTTGTGGTGGTGTGTAGTGGTCTGGTCAGAGGTGGCGGCGGCGGCTAGAGGTGGTGGTGGAAAATGAAGTGATGAAGCAACAAGGCTCAAACTAGCATGTTTTCAAGGCATAGGTTGGATTTTGAGGGGTTTTGTCACCATGGTTGGCTCGGATATGGTCATGACCTGGAGTGTAGGTGGTGATGATGGCAGGGAATAGATGTAGAGAGTGGTGGCCGTGGCAATTGTAACAACCCGCATATTTATCGATTTTATATTTAAATATTTTATTTAAATATTTTATCGTTAGTCGGATTTTTAGTCCGAAAAGCTACTTTTTGCATACGGTAGAATTAGGACTCGAGACCACCTCCATTGCGTTCAAAATGCCGTTTGCGACCTTTTTGAGTATAAGCTTCGATATGTTTGGAGAAAGTTGAATTTTGCTACTTTTTGCTTAGGGTTTTGGTTTGGGCTGAGCCAATTAACCACTTATGTATTCAGTCCCAATCCCCCTCTCCTCTTCATTACTTCATTCCTCAAACTCAAGCTCCAACTGAAAATGGTGGAGAGGAAAAAGAATTAAAACTCCAAGCCCTAACTTCCTTAGCAAATCCATCTCCTTGCTCCAAACTCAAGAAGAACCCCTTGGTAAGCTTCCTCTTCTTCTTCTCCAACTCATTCTCTCTTTGAATTTCAGAAATTTCCTAAACCTAATTTAGGAAATGTTCTTCTTTTTAGCTTAGATTCAAGCTTCTAGTGTTGAGATTGAAGAGTGCTTGTTCTTGCCATTGCTTTCAAGCTTCATCTTCATAAATTTAGTTCAAAGGTGAGATTTTTATCTCACATCTATGACTATAATTATCTTTGGTTGTTGGGTATGAATTCCTAACACTTCTTCATGTGCATTTGCTCTTGATTTGGATTGGTTTTGTGAATATTCCAATTTTTGGGTTTTTAAGTCAAATTTGTGTAAAATCCTTTTATGGTGTTTGATCATGCTTTTGGTGATGCATCGAGGAGCATATAGGGCCGGGTTGCCGATTGGCATAAACCCTTAGAGCCAATGTCCGTCCGGTTGCAATTTGGAAGAGTTTGCTCTTCATTTGAATAAGGTTGAAAAACAGCCCAGGCATGATTCAGTCGACTGAAATTCTCTGTTCAGTCGACTGAACCTGAAACCCGAGAGTTTCCAGGTATGATTCAGTCGACTGAAAAACTCTGCACAGTCGACTGAAACTGGAAACAGAAAGTTTCCTGAACCTGGAAAATTTCCATGTACAGGGTCAGTCGACTGAAATTCTCTGTTCAGTCGACTGAACCTGCTGTTTGGGTCCAATTTGCCTTTTTGGATTGAATTTCCAATTTAAATCGATTCGTGATGATCCTATTTATTGTCATCATTTATTATCATCTTTGATGACTTATTTTCTTTGGGAATTTTAGATATATCCACTTCGATGGATCCTTTATCGATTTCATTGGATTTTATTCACATCTTCGAATGTGATCTTTGTGATTGATTGTTTCTACAATCCCCCTTGTGCTTTGTCACTTTAAAAATATAAATGTTTTCTATACTAGTAGTAAATATCAAAACTCTTTCCTCAAACGATTTCAATACTATTAATACCAAATTCGTTTATAAAACCGTTTTCCAATCTATTAGTATATATAAACCTTTACCTCACTCGTATGAGAAATCTAATTAAACGACTTAGTAAAACGAGTGGTATGAAACGCTTGCGTTTACTTCGTCGGTTAATTCTTGGACTTGTTCGATTGAACCTCTTGTGACAATTTTCTAGTGGAGATCTACAATTTGTTCGTAAATATTTAAGTTAAGCTAGTGGTTATGGGACATGAAGCTAAGCTCATATATTTACTAGCTTATTGTAATTGACACTTCTCTTTGATCATGATGATCATTTTAGGTTTTTGACTAGCATCGTGCTATGTCTTTGTGATTTGGTTCATCGGACGTCCCGCTGTACGACGTCGTTGTTCCCTTTGATTGTGATTTGGTTCACCGGATGTCCCGCTGTACGACGTCGTTGATCCTTTCCTTGTGATTTCTGGATCTCGTGTGTTGAATTCTGGAATTTATGTTTCACCAACTTTTACGATGGTCATTGATATATGTGTCATATATTGCGGCTTGGTGAATGAAATTAGGAGTATGACATTCCTTTTTATCTTGAGTAGATTATTGTGATATTGATTAATCTCTTGTTGATTTTCAATTACTATTTTATCACAGCTTGGCATTGTGATTATTATATGTTTATGTCATATCTCTTATTATATATCATTTCATCTGATATTTATAGCTAGACTGATCCGTTTATTATTTTCTTATTAAATAATACTCGGGTCAGACCGAGATGTTACAGGTGCGTCGGCTTGACTTCTCCCTTGGGATTGATCCCTCTGACTTTTGGCTAACTACTTAGATTAGTAGTTTTTGTTGTATACATTTGAGATTTAGACTCCTTGATGTATACTTATTCTTTTGTCTAGCACTTGTATCTATTCCTTTGTATTATTGTGGATCTTTTTAGACCACTACTCTGATGTACACTTTCTAGTGTAATATTCATATCTTATTCCGCCTTTGTGATATGAATTGTCTGTGACTGATTTATGTTATGTTTATTTCTATATTTGTTTCCGAAGAAATTATAGCCACTGTGTAATAGCTTTGAGTTTGTGTCGGTATGTCGGATTTGAGATGAAAAGTTATATTTTTATCCGGTATATCGGTACTCGCACAAAGCAATTATACAGATGGTCGCTCCTCAACAGCCTTATTCTCTGTGCTAGTTGACAGCATTCACAGTAATGTTCTTGTCTAGCGTGGGTATAGAGGTGGGGCGTCACAGCTTGGTATCAGAGCCAAACTTCAGAACAATGTAGAATAATTTAGCAAGGATCATGTCCTAAGTCTTTCTTAGGAGTTGTGCTTTAGGATTTTATTCGGGTCTTCGTACCGTTCTATCCTACTTTCTTTTATGATTCCTTGTTTTATCTATCAAGATTGCTTGATATTCATTTTGAGAATAACTTTTTCCTCTTCTTTCTTTCTTTCTTAAAGAAGAGAAATGGTTAGACCAAGTCGTTCCAGCGCCGGTCAATCTAGCGCTACTCCTCAGGATGGAGTATTCATGTCTGCTCAGCAGCTTTTAGATCTCGTGAAGAACGCTCAAGCTGCCGGACCCAATCAGGAGCCTACTCATCCTAGATCCGGTTTTGCACGCTTGTGCAGAGACTACACCGATTTGGGTGGAGGGCCATTCAGGGGATCCGAGAGTGTTATAGAAATTCAAGCTTGGCTCAAATCATGCGATCGCATCTTTTCTCGCATGAATGTTATTGACCTTCATCGAGTCCAAGTAGCTTCTAGCATGCTCCAAGAAAGGGCATTGGATTGGTATGAGCTTTTAATTTCTGAAATCGTCGAGGCGGATCTTACTTGGGAGCAATTCCGGGGAAGATTCGAATTGATATTTGTGCCGGAGGCTGAAAAAGTAACCTTAGCCCGGCGTTTCATAGACCTTGTTCAAGGTGAATCTTCTGTGACAGACTACGTCGCATCTTTCGAATCTCTCTCTAAGTACGGGGTCGAGTATATTAATACCCCGATGAAGAAAAATCAGAGATTTGTCTATGGCTTGAATAAGAATCTTAAGAAGCCATTACTCCTGAAACTTGAGGTTTCGTTTGATCGGCTTATTGATATCGCTCTTCATCTTGAAGAGGCCGATAATGAAGTGATGTTGAAGTTGTGCATGCCCAACAGAACTTCGACAATAGCTTGAAGAGGCCTATCAAATTCAAGGGCCCCGATTCTAATAAGAAAGGGAAGCAACAAAATCTGGTAGCAAATGTTCCTACCTCTAGTCATGGACGATGCTACAATTGTGGTTCCACAGACCACCATGTAAGGGAGTGCCCGAAACCCCTCTTTTGCCGTTATTGCAAAGGTTCGGGTCATTTTTTATCTTCGTGTCCTAAGCTTCCAAGCAAGTGAGAAGGAAAGCTGCAACTTTTGGTCAAGGTATTTTCATTCTATCCTCGATGGCATTGTTTTAATTCATGAACTTTCTATTTGAGTTCTTTTTGATATGGGTTTCATCTCATTATTTTTATATCAAAAGAACTTGTCAATTCTTTTCCTTGAATATTTTGGGCTTGTTGACTTCATTGAGGATTGTGAATCCGGATGGTAGATCCGCAACACTCAATTTGCTTTTGTTAGATGTCGAGATTGTTTTATGTGACTTTTCTTTCTGAGCCGATATTTACTTTGGCTTCGAAATTGATTTTTTTTGAAAGGATCGGCTTAATCATTGTGAAGCCCATATCCTATTTTTCCGAGTGGATTATTCATATTCGACATTTTCAATCTGTTAAGCAGATTTCTATTTTTCTTTGTGATTCCGATTTCAAATTTTTGGTGGAATCATTTTATTCCTTAAGCCCACTTATAAGGAAAGTGTTATTTCTCTCATTCATGTAGTTTGAGAAATTTTCCGGTATTTTTGAGTTTGTCTTAGGATTATCACCTAAGAAATCTTTTGTGTGGTGTTAAGGTCTTTTCTGTTTGACTTTACCACCGGTTTTCGTTTGCTACGAGTTGCGGAAATTAGCTTACGCACTCCGCACTCGTTATGATTCTATGAATGAATTATTTTGTCATTCAGTTTGTCCAGCTTATTTCATCCATTTTATAAATCGAATATTCTATGAATATCTCGATGACTCCATTCTTGTATTCATTGATTTTGGATGAAAATAGTAATTTAAAATTTTGCAAATCTTTTTCATAAGATTTATTTATAAGTAAAACTGGATTTTGTTCTTGAAACGAATAAAGAATATTCTTAAAACTTTTTAAGAGATTTATTTATCCTATAAAATATGATTTTGTGATTGTATTGCCCGTTGAGTGCTTTAAGAATTTTGGTCGATGCGCTTGATCAACGTTATCGATAGGAATCTCCTAAACGCTTTGATGAGACAGTCAGACACGATATATTGACTTGTAAAAATGTAAATTTTTCTAGAAAGATTATTACATAATGATAAATGTAATTTTGAAAGTTTTAACTTTTCGGGAAAGAGAATTATTTAAAAGAAGTTCTTTCTTTTCGATACTCTTATTCTTTCTTGTGATTCCTGAAGGGGAACCAAGACTTTGCTATTTGTACCGATACTAGTCGTATTGGTTTGGAATGCCATTCTCTTACAAAGGAGGACGTCATATCGCTTGTGCTTCTAAATCATTATAGCTTATCGAGACTAGATATGCCACTCATGATCTAGTGTTCGAGGCTATTGTTTTTGCTTTTGGAATTTGACATCATCATCTTTGGGGAAGAAATTTGTTCTCCATCTCGATCATAAATCTTTGGAATATTTATGTTCTCTTAAGGAACTGCTTGTAGACTCGAGTTCCTAGATTCCTATGATCTTGATATTCTTTTATTCCCGAGAAGGGAAATCGTGTTGCCAATGCGCTTTGTCGTAGGCAACAAGTGGTTGATTCTTTGATGTTGTCTGAATGGAATTATTTTTCTATCAAGTTCATCGGACGTTTTGGTATACTTCGTTTTATTGAGCTTTATCTCATTCCTTTTAAGTACTTGCGTCCGATGTCCTTTTATTGTGTTCGGTTCATTGGACGTACCGTTTTTGTACTGCGTCAGTGTTCCGAATTATTTGGAGTTTGATTCATCGGATGTACCGTTGTACTACATCGATGTCTTTTCTTTTGATTCATCGGATGTACCGTTGTACTACATCGATGTCTTTGCTATTTGATTCATCGGATGTACCGTTGTACTACATCGATGTCTTTGCGTCTGATTCATCGGATGTACCGTTGTACTACATCGATGTCTTTGCTTTTGATTCATCGGATGTACCGTTGTACTACATCGATGTCTTTGCTATTTGATTCATCGGATGTACCGTTGTACTACATCGATGTCTTTGCTATTGATTCATCGGATGTACCGTTGTACTACATCGATGTCTTTGCTTTTGATTCATCGGATGTACCGTTGTACTACATAGATGTCTTTGCTATTTGATTCATCGGATGTACCGTTGTACTACATCGATGTCTTTGCTATTTAATTCATCGGATGTACCGTTGTACTACATCGATGTCTTTGCGTTTGATTCATCGGATGTACCGTTGTACTACATCGATGTCTTTGCTTTTGATTCACCGGATGTACCGTTGTACTACATCGATGTCTTTGCTATTTGATTCACCGGATGTACCGTTGTACTACATCGATGTCTTTGCTATTTGATTCATCGGATGTACCGTTGTACTACATCGATGTCTTTGCTATTGATTCATCGGATGCACCGTTGTACTACATCGATGTCTTTGCTATTTGATTCATCGGATGTACCGTTGTACTACATCGATGTCTTTGCTATTGATTCATCGGATGTACCGTTGTACTACATCGATGTCTTTGCTATTTGATTCATCGGTTGTACCGTTGTACTACATCGATGTCTTTGCTATTTGATTCATCGGATGTACCGTTGTACTACATCGATGTCTTTGCGTTCGATTCATCGGATGTACCGTTGTACTACATCGATGTCTTTGCTTTTGATTCATCGGATGTACCGTTGTACTACATCGATGTCTTTGCTATTTGATTCATCGGATGTACCGTTGTACTACATCGATGTCTTTGCTATTTGATTCATCGGATGTACCGTTGTACTACATCGATGTCTTTTCTTTTGATTCATCGGATGTACCGTTTGTACTACATCGATGTCTTTGCTTGGGTTCATTGGGCGTACCGTTTTTGTACTACGCTGATGTCCCAAATTGTTTGAGTTTCTAGTTTTTCGGGCGTACCGTTTTTTTACTACGCCGTTGCACCGGCTCAATTTTCTGCTATTCTTGACGTTCCCCATGTCTTTTATTTACGGGAATGCCTTAGGGATTCCGGTTTTCATTCTTGATCCTGGTGTTATTGTGGAAATTGAAGTTTCACCAGATTTCTTGCTAACTCTTTTGTGCACTTTATGGTGAACTTCCTATTTCAAAATTTTCTTTTGTGTAAATATGCTTCTATGGTTGTTACTTCTTATATTTCCTTCTTACTTATTGCGAGGACGCAATTTCTTTAAGGAGGGGAGTCTGTAACAACCCGCATATTTATCGATTTTATATTTAAATATTTTATTTAAATATTTTATCGTTAGTCGGATTTTTAGTCCGAAAAGCTGCTTTTTGCATACGGTAGAATTAGGACTCGAGACCACCTCCATTGCGTTCAAAATGCCGTTTGCGACCTTTTTGAGTATAAGCTTCGATATGTTTGGAGAAAGTTGAATTTTGCTACTTTTTGCTTAGGGTTTTGGTTTGGGCTGAGCCAATTAACCACTTATGTATTCAGTCCCAATCCCCCTCTCCTCTTCATTACTTCATTCCTCAAACTCAAGCTCCAACTGGAAATGGTGGAGAGGAAAAAGAATTAAAACTCCAAGCCCTAACTTCCTTAGCAAATCCATCTCCTTGCTCCAAACTCAAGAAGAACCCCTTGGTAAGCTTCCTCTTCTTCTTCTCCAACTCATTCTCTCTTTGAATTTCAGAAATTTCCTAAACCTAATTTAGGAAATGTTCTTCTTTTTAGCTTAGATTCAAGCTTCTAGTGTTGAGATTGAAGAGTGCTTGTTCTTGCCATTGCTTTCAAGCTTCATCTTCATAAATTTAGTTCAAAGGTGAGATTTTTATCTCACATCTATGACTATAATTATCTTTGGTTGTTGGGTATGAATTCCTAACACTTCTTCATGTGCATTTGCTCTTGATTTGGATTGGTTTTGTGAATATTCCAATTTTTGGGTTTTTAAGTCAGATTTGTGTAAAATCCTTTTATGGATGTTTGATCATGCTTTTGGTGATGCATCGAGGAGCATATAGGGCCGGGTTGCCGATTGGCATAAACCCTTAGAGCCAATGTCCGTCCGGTTGCAATTTGGAAGAGTTTGCTCTTCATTTGAATAAGGTTGAAAAACAGCCCAGGCATGATTCAGTCGACTGAAATTCTCTGTTCAGTCGACTGAACCTGAAACCCGAGAGTTTCCAGGTATGATTCAGTCGACTGAAAAACTCTGCACAGTCGACTGAAACTGGAAACAGAAAGTTTCCTGAACCTGGAAAATTTCCATGTACAGGGTCAGTCGACTGAAATTCTCTGTTCAGTCGACTGAACCTGCTGTTTGAGTCCAATTTGCCTTTTTGGATTGAATTTCCAATTTAAATCGATTCGTGATGATCCTATTTATTGTCATCATTTATTATCATCTTTGATGACTTATTTTCTTTGGGAATTTTAGATATATCCACTTCGATGGATCCTTTATCGATTTCATTGGATTTTATTCACATCTTCGAATGTGATCTTTGTGATTGATTGTTTCTACAATCCCCCTTGTGCTTTGTCACTTTAAAAATATAAAGGTTTTCTATACTAGTAGTAAATATCAAAACTCTTTCCTCAAACAATTTCAATACTATTAATACCAAATTCGTTTATAAAACCGTTTTCCAATCTATTAGTATATATAAACCTTTACCTCACTCGTATGAGAAATCTAATTAAACGACTTAGTAAAACGAGTGGTATGAAACGCTTGCGTTTACTTCGTCGGTTAATTCTTGGACTTGTTCGATTGAACCTCTTGTGACAATTTTCTAGTGGAGATCTACAATTTGTTCGTAAATATTTAAGTTAAGCTAGTGGTTATGGGACATGAAGCTAAGCTCATATATTTACTAGCTTATTGTAATTGACACTTCTCTTTGATCATGATGATCATTTTAGGTTTTTGACTAGCATCGTGCTATGTCTTTGTGATTTGGTTCATCGGACGTCCCGCTGTACGACGTCGTTGTTCCCTTTGATTGTGATTTGGTTCATCGGATGTCCCGCTGTACGACGTCGTTGATCCTTTCCTTGTGATTTCTGGATCTCATGTGTTGAATTCTGGAATTTATGTTTCACCAACTTTTACGATGGGCATTGATATATGTGTCATATATTGCGGCTTGGTGAATGAAATTAGGAGTATGACATTCCTTTTTATCTTGAGTAGATTATTGTGATATTGATTAATCTCTTGTTGATTTTCAATTACTATTTTATCACAGCTTGGCATTGTGATTATTATATGTTTATGTCATATCTCTTATTATATATCACTTCATCTGATATTTATAGCTAGACTGATCCGTTTATTATTTTCTTATTAAATAATACTCGGGTCAGACCGAGATGTTACAGGTGCGTCGGCTTGACTTCTCTCTTGGGATTGATCCCTCTGACTTTTGGCTAACTACTTAGATTAGTAGTTTTTGTTGTATACATTTGAGATTTAGACTCCTTGATGTATACTTATTCTTTTGTCTAGCACTTGTATCTATTCCTTTGTATTATTGTGGATCTTTTTAGACCACTACTCTGATGTACACTTTCTAGTGTAATATTCATATCTTATTCCGCCTTTGTGATATGAATTGTCTGTGACTGGTTTATGTTATGTTTATTTCTATATTTGTTTCCGAAGAAATTATAGCCACAGTGTAATAGCTTTGAGTTTGTGTCGGTATGTCGGATTTGAGATGAAAAGTTATATTTTTATCCGGTATATCGGTACTCGCACAAAGCAATTATACAGATGGTCGCTCCTCAACAGCCTTATTCTCCGTGCTAGTTGACAGCATTCACAGTAATGTTCTTGTCTAGCGTGGGTATAGAGGTGGGGCGTCACAGCAATAGTGAGGAGGCCATGCAAATAGAAGAAAGAAACAAGACAAAAGTATGGAAAAAATAGAAGAAAAAGTGCAAAAAGAGGAGGCCATTACCCATTTTTTTTATCCTAGCCGTGAATGAATGAGAATTGGAATATTTTTAAGTGAATGAAGACTGGAATACACGGCCAAACAAAGTAATATACAGCCAAAAGAAGTAAAGGCTAATAAATAAATAAAAATTGCCAGAGAGTAAATGAGGAAACGGTAAAAGAAACGACTTACATTTCAAAAGCTTTTAAAACCTTTGGTATTTCCTTAATTAATTCATATAAGTTTATATTACTGAAAGTAATAATGATTCCAGTCAAAATTTCGAAAATATAAAAAAATATAAGATATATATAAATATTTATTAATCATATAAGGTTAAAATAAGAAAATAGCACAAAATTGCTAACTAGTCTGGAAAAATGGAAAATAAACAGAATGAACTTTGGAAAATTTATATGGACTTGTAAAAATATTTATAATAAAGATAACAAAATAAAAGTATAAATGCATTCGCAAATAAATATATAAATTTTAATTTAAATACAATTTAAATAAAGAAAATAGCAGAAAAATGGAAACCAGGCTTTAAAATTTGGAAATAAATTCAATAAGCTTTGGAAAAATTCAAACGTCACTTTAAAAATATTTAAAATACAAAATATACTTAAAATAACATATTAAAACATATAAGAAAAATTAAATTTAAAGAAAATAGAAAAAGATTTAAAGAAATTGCTTAAAAATCCAAAACGGTGTCCAGAAATTACAAATAAATCACCATTGACTTTGGAAAATTGTTTACTTCATTTTAAAATTATTATAATACAAAAATATACATAAAATAACATAAATATACAAATTAGGATAAGATATATCAAGTAAAATATCATTTATATACATTAAAACAAAGAATATTGTTAAATAACTTAATATACACACAATATTGGAAACAGTATAACTTTCACAATTTAAATCCATTTTCAATGCAACGAAAAGCAGTATTAAATTTATTTCATATATTTTCATAAAAAAAATTTAGATTTTAAATAATTTAAGTTTGAAGTTTAAAAGCCAATGTTTGACCAGTTTGACCAGAAATTCACTCTTTAGTAAAATATTCAATTTATACAAGTTTAAAACTATAATTCACATAAAAATCAACATTTATATTCAAAAAATGAAATGTTTGAAATAAAAAAAAATTAAAATGATAAAAATAAAATAAAGTCAAATTTAAAATATATAGGCAAAATCTAGGGTTGTTACACTCTCCCCCACTCAAAACTTTTCGTCCCCGAAAAGGAATGAGGTACGGGAAAGCACAGACAAAGATAGAGTGAAATAGGATTAAGATAAGATGATAAGGAGATTGAAATTATACCTGATAACTATTGTTATCGGTAAGTTTAACAAGGTGCAGATTATCAAAGATTATAGAAAGATTTCTAAACAGAAAGATTATAGAAAGATGCCTATATCAGTCTGTAGCAAGATAAGGATAATAAGGACAACCAAAAGATAGTTTGAAAAACAAAATAAGGAAATAAATTTGAAAGCATGGAAATCTTTACACAAGTTAAATAAATCTTAACTATCTCAAATTTCATTATCTTATTATCCAATCATCTTAAATTAACAATTTTTAAAACCATGGGTTTGAAAAATAATCATTTTTTACACTCACAATGTACTTAATAAATTTTATTCTTCTTTATTCCTAATTAAAATAAAATTTATTCCTCTCAATATGTTCATCACTTATGTTAAATATACTTACACTTATTATAACTGCTTTCTTTTATTCTTAGTTCTTTTAAAATTATTTTATTGTAGGTTATTCAATTACCCTTTATTCTATTTACCTCTGTTAATCATTTTATAATTAAAATACAAGTGTATAACGTTTATTATAACCACTCAAATTTTAAAAAACTTTTTATATTGCATATTATCCAATTACATTATTAACTTCTAAAATTAAGGTAAGTTATATTGGAATACGATTGAGTATTATACAAATAAAACTTTTCAATTCAATTATCGCAAGTTTGAATTATTTATCCAAAAATTTTGATTTTCTTTTTATAATTGAAATTATTCTTTAAAAATAAAATTTAAGAATTAAATTTCTGATTTCTTCAAACCATTTAGAGATAACTAAAGGTATGTACATAGTTATCAAATCAAATTTAAATCATATGTCTATATATATTATAGATCAAGACATATTTTAGAAATTCAAATCAAATCAATTTGATTTACCAAAACAAATCTGTAGTAAGTCTGTAGAGCGGTCTCTTCACTTCGAAACTCAAAAATGAACGTTGATGATGTCGCGATCATCACCGAAGTTATTTTCCAGCGACAAAGAGAAGAGCACTAATTTTTAAACTTTCAAGTTCTTTGAAAACAAATTCCTATTCGAAACTACTTTAAATAATATATCCTTTTAAAATTAAAACACAAGGTTTAAAACCGTCAGAAATTGAATTCTCAAGTTCTTGTTTTAAATTCATTTCTATTTCCAAATTAATTTATAACCATTGTTTATATTCAATTATTTATATGAGACAAAACCCATGGTTTACAAAACCATAAATAAAGACTATTATCTCTTGACAACTAGTTAAATTAATTATAAAATTCTGAAAATTATACTTATATATAATATTAGATTTTTTTCCAATATAGGAATAATTTTTTCAAAAAAAGGATAAAGATTCAAATTTGATGGACTCAAATCAAAGAGAATTTTGATTTAAAGATAAGTTGGAATTAGAAGATTCGATGATCAAACAACAGAATAAGGAACTTGATAAATTTATATAAATCGCGGGAAACCTTAACCTGGTCAACCGTGACTTAAAGAGTAAGATCGATATGGATTTTCTAGGGTAAATCTACATTCGATCTGAGGAGATAGAGTTCGGAATAACCAAAGATACTAGCATATAAACCAAGGATAAATATAAATCTCTGGTGAATCAATGCTAGTTGTAAAGGAGTTTCACCCCTTTATTAAAATATTGGCGAAACCGTCAATTCATTATAAAGATCATCCGAAGTGGAGTTATGGGATACTCTAGAATCGAAAGAAAATGAATAGTGAGGGACACGAAAGAACTTTGGAACCGCAGGGAACGTTCCAAAATTCAAAAAGGAAGAGATTCAAGCTCGAATGAAAATGATTCTGTAAATCAAATTTACCATACATTCTAAGTTTTTCCTAGATCCAAAGCACTGATACCAAATGTCACGACCTGGTATTTTCAACCATTCGCATCCATTATAAGTGTATAGGTAGACACTCATGCAGGAATTGAATTGATTAAAATACCGCGTTGTAGATAAAAAATTTGGCAAATCTCAGAATATACACCTCCCCTGTTTTAGCCATTCCCGGTTGATGAGGCTTGAGGCTGCGATTACCTTTATAGGACCAATTATCTTAGAATGCTCATCGTCCACCTAACAATGTGCTGAAAGCATTCAATCCATACAAGTTCATTTCGGGTTCGAACGAAACCGAAGGCACTATCTCGTTGCACTCATTTTGGAATCACCCTCAGAGTCAACGACCATAGCCCTTGCACTCTAAATCTCCATCTCGAATCTATAAGCACTATTCCGTCAAACTCATTACGAAATCACCCACACAGTTATATTGACGTATACCCTTACACCTCGAGTCTTCACTTGCCCCACTTAGATTAACGACCTACGTTTAATTGGAATCGATGTGGTTTTTGGACATCCAAATATGGAAACCCGATCCAGGTCTCATCGAAACCAAACGCCATTTTAATGTCCAAGTTGTACTTAAGGGATTTAACAATAGATATTTATAAATATCACTTAGCATAAATGGATGTACCATATTACACAGATAGATAAGCATCTATTATCACATGCATCTATACATATCATAAAGCAGCATATATATCACATTCAGATATAGCATATTCACATCATCACCCATCAATCAATGTCATCAAATAACAACCAATATCATTAACTCATCCAATGATATCATCCAATCATTAATCATTTATAAACAAGTTTGATTCAAACTTAATTAATTTAATCAATCCTTAAATTAAATTAATCCTTAATTAACCACTTGGATTATCTTCAATTCAACTTCTTATTCATTAATTAATTACAAATTAATTAATTAACACCACTTAATTATTTATTTCAATTAATCTTCCCTGATTAATTATTACTTAATTACTTTAAATAATTCTTACTCAATTACCATATTAATTAATCATCCTGATTAATTACTTCTAAATTATACTAAGTAATTACCTATTAATTACCTTTTTAATTAATCAACCTTGATTAACTATTCTTTAATTATTCTGATAATTATTCCTTAATTATCCTTTAATTAATTACACCTGATTAATCACTTTTAATTAATCACATTGATTAATTTACTTTTAATTAATCATATTTAATTAATTACTTTAAATTAATCACCTATGATTAATTACTTTA
The DNA here is from genome assembly GCA_030765085.1 of Allium cepa. Taxonomy (NCBI): domain Eukaryota; kingdom Viridiplantae; phylum Streptophyta; class Magnoliopsida; order Asparagales; family Amaryllidaceae; genus Allium; species Allium cepa. The sequence goes on along the minus strand of CM060929.1, from coordinate 869,839,697 downwards.
ATTACATTTAGTAATTGAAACTTAATTATAAATTAATTATTCATTAAATTATTAATTAACAATTAATTAATTAATTCCATTAATCAATGATTACTTCCTTTAATTAAATTCTTCCTTAATTAATTACTTTAACATGTAATTAATCACTTAATTAATTACTCTTAATCCTTTTACTAATTAATCATTAATCAAATAATTTAAACCTTTAACCAATTATTAATTAATTCTTTAATTAATACCTAAAGTGATTAACTCTTAATCACATTTACCTAATTACTTTTAATAAAGTAATTAACTCTTCCTTAATTACCTTCTGTAATTAACCACTTAATTACTTAATTACTTCACCAAGAAATTATATTTAATCAACTCCAAAGTGATTATCTTTAATTAAGCACAAGTTAATTATTTAATTAATTATTTAACTTAATCATTTAAAATTAATTAAATGATTCTTAATTTCTTATATTATAAAGATTCTTAATTAAGAAAACGTTGTCTTAATTAAATCATTTATATTAACCAATAACCTTAAATGGTTAATGATCTAATTATCTTAATTGTTTTTTTTCCAATTTAATTATCTTTAATTAAATCAAAATTCAAAATAACTAAAGATAATCTTTATTTTTATTGATCTCTAAATCTTTATTATTTAACTTATTAAAATAAAATACTTTAGAAATCAATTTTAACTAAAACAATTGAAACATTCAAAATTAAAAATGTTTGAACTTTCCAAAGTGATTAAATAAAATATAATACTTATTATTAAAATCCACTTATTCCATATTTTTTTAAAAACTTTATGTTTCAGAATATAAAAATTTATTAAAACTTAACTTTGAAACCAAATTAGTTTATAAGAGAAAGTTTGTTTATATTTTTATAAACTTTAATTAAATATAAAAATCAAATTCCTCTTGCTTTTAAAATCTTTAAACATTGCTTATATAATTAAAACTTTGCAGCAAACCAAAGCTACATTACAAACTCGAGTAATCACCCCCTAAAACCCCAGTAACCCCCTCGTTTGCCCCGAGCAAAACTAACAAACACACCGAGTTCTCCACCAATCTTCCTGCTTCGAGTCAGAACGTCAAAAACACGATACAATCTTCGAGTCTCCACCTTCTTCTCCCCTCCCCATTTCCAGATGCACAACCATGTGCACCTATATGTGCACCACTACGCCGATCAACGGCGAACTCCCTACCAGCCTCCACCAAGTCGCTTGCGTCCCCAACATCGAGTTTCCAAACCCAGAAAATCTAAACTCGATCGAGAACGAGATTTCGACCTTCAACACCAAACTGTTCGAAAACCCCCATCCTGAAATACAACCACCGCCGGCCATCCCCTTCACCGGAGACCACGCCGCCACCACCGTAGCTCCAACTCGCTTCCCCGCAACCCCAGAACCATATGCGAACGGACCCAATAACCTCTCGAAGCCACAAAACCCAACAGAACAACACTGTCACAAACAGGTTGTTAAACCCTATCCCCTCAAATTACAATCATCACAATCTACTAAAAATTCATGAAGCATTTTTTGCATGATCACTTAAGTTCCCTCCACCTTCGAGTTCAACGGCGATGTCCACTTCGCCGTGGTTTGCCGTGATTTGGCCGAAAACCCCAAATCAGAAAAATCCTAAATTCACACTAAAAACTATACAAAAAAATCATGATATGCTCATTAAAAATCATGATTTCCAATATGTAATCTAGTTATAAGATCAAAACTACAAATTTAATTCATAAAATTTTTGACCCAATTTATATTTTACTGTAAATCTGAAAATTTAGAACCAATTTCCCATTTTTACAACTTGTAATTATTTTTAGAAACAAGTTAATGTGGTAACAAACATCTTTCCTTCACAAACCAAAAGCAAATTCAAATTTAAAATTTAGTTATTAAATTATTTGTGACAATGGAGACTGTCAGTATCACACAGTGCTCAAGTTTTTAACTATACAGACAATAAACATACAAGAAGATAACATGCATAAAATTAATTCAAATATTTCAGAAACCATCATGATCTTCATTCATCAGTAAGAGTTGGTAATCATGTTTAAAACTATTTTTATAAGGTTTCATTTACTCACCTTGAATCTTGCAGAAGACAGAACTGCATTTTTTTTTTCAGGCTTCAATTTTACTTTTGCATGTTGAAGATTTACATCCTGATGCTTGATTACTGATTGTTCTTAAAGATGAACTTGCATTAGCCTCTGATTTGAATTCTCCAAGTTTCACGGATTGAATTCCAGATTTACAGATTCTAGTATTTACTTTATTTGAACTTTGGTTTGAAGATGATGAAATTATTTTTTTCTAGATTGTATTCATCTTTGAGAAATGAAGAGAAAGAATTTGCTGAAGGATAAAATCTTTTCTTTTGATTTTACAATAAAATTTTAAATTTAAGTTTACAAAAGAAAGACATTTGTCATTCCAAATTTTTAGCTAACTTACACATATACCTCTAAGTTTACAAATGTCCTTACATAAATCAAATGTTAACAAGTGTTTTATAAGTGTTGTTATTGTTTTTATTAATGTTTCTTTTAAATGTTATTTTATCCTTAATAATTTATTTTAAGCTTATATAAATATTTATGAAATGTTTACATGATCATAAGATGTATTTATTTTATAAGAATAAGCTTTGGATTTCAATACATATATAAAAGTGAATTCATGTTAACAATTATAACTTTATTTATGTATTTGAATTAAATTGTAATGGTATTATATATTAAAACTTGAGAAATTGACTTTAACTTTTTATAAAAAATTTCAAACAATTTATCTTAAGTTAAAATTAAAAATGAAAGACTATTAAAACAAATGAAATTTTAATTTAAATCTTAAATATCATTTCCAAAAGTATAAATCAAATTAACTTTTCAAATCTCAAATTATATTCATATTAAAGTTTGAAAACACTTATTAAACTCAAATTAATAAAATTCCTATTTAAAACATATATAAACAAATATATATACACATTTCAAATAGAAAAATCATTAAATTTGTTAATTTCCATATTAAATTTTAAAACAAATATCAAATCACAATATATATACATTCATATATATTACAATTTGAATATAAAGTTTTATTACATTAAATACTTCTTTTTTTACCAAACTAAATATTTCCAAATCAAATTATTATAAACTTCAAAAGAATTTAATCTTGCCTCTATATATTGCAAAGAAAATATTAATAGACATTAACAAATTATTATTATTAATCTTTAAAATAAATTTATCTAGTCAATTTACAATATAAAATGATCAAATCAATTTAATTATTATCAAAGATTATTAAATTGATATTGCTCAAAATTTCGGGTCGTCACATTCTCCCCCCTTAAAAGAATTTCGTCCCCGAAATTTAAAAGCAAAAATAATTTAATAACCCAGTTAAAGAATTTAAATTCCTATCAGTAATCAAACAATCAATCATAGCAACCAATTCAAACAAACAAACAATTTTATCTATCCAGAAGAATTCTGAATAGAACTTACTAATATTATCAAGAGTTTCCAGATACCTATACTGAATACTCTCTCTACAGAATCTTAATTAACTACACTATTAAAACCAAGAACTCCCACATCTGATTCTACAAATCTGAACAAGATATCAGACTAAACTCAAAACCAGCCCAACTATCAGATCCTTTAGAACTGCTGATTCTATCACTCGAAGAATCATACACATATTTCTAAGAGATATATGAAATACCATGAATTTCAGCTACCCGAACTGGCATTTCAATCCTGTAGATCAAAATCTAATCTCTAGAGAACACAGATAAAACTCAAAATACCTCTGGAGCTAGCTCTCCAGTTTTACCCAATCTCTTATAATTCCTTTGATCGGATAAAACTAAAGCAATATCCAAACTCTAACTGCACATTCCAAAATTTCTCAATTCTTAACTGCATAACCCTTCAGATGCCTTGAGTCACCTTCAATATTCCTGATCAGCTTAACCCTTGTTGATTGCTCCATGAAACAACAGCACCAACTCAAACCAAATCTCCAGGTCCTACTCAACAAAATGGCTCTCCCAAAATAATTTGCTGAAATCCAAAATACAACTCTATTCCATAAACATTTATGGACTTCAGACCTACCTCTCCTATCTGGAATAACCAAACAGTTGCACTTGACAACCTTACCTACAAAATCCGGAAATTCCTTCATACTTGAATTTCCTGTAGAAATCTCTTTACTGCAACTCCCGGTTGCTCCCATTCAAGAATAATTCCCAACTTGCTTCCGCTGCACAACTCTGATTTAGAGCAGATAAGAATGCTATCGAAGAACACAAGAAAAACCTTCTCTATACACAGTTCATCCGACTCATAAAATTTAAGTGACCCTTCCTCTTGATGAAACATCCCAGCAGAATCTCAACTAGAATTAGATGATCAATCCTTCTTCAAAGAGCCCTGAGCTGCCTCACCAAATTCTTCTTGCTTTAAGAGTCATCCCTCTTCATGGTTAAACCATAAAATTACTCCTGAATTCCAAGTTGATAAGAAAACTCAATCTCCGATTCAGGTCAACTTCTGATTCCCTCAAAAACATTAGAAAATCTCCGACTACTTCATAGCTTCCATATCTTTCACCTCTATTTGATATACCTCAATCCCAAATCAAAGAATACTCCAAGATTCCCAAACTAATCGCAAGTCACTTTTGCGATCCCACTCAGTTCAGGCCCTAAATAACTGTCTTCCCAACTAGAACAACTTTCCTAATCAAGATAAATCTTTCCAGAATGGCTTACCTACCAGAAAACTAATAGATCACTTCCAACAAATATCCCGCTCTGCTGAGCCTTTCAAAGAAAAGAATAAGCCTTCACCATCTGCCTGGTCTGCCGATAGTAGAATCCCAAAGATTACTGAATCATCGAAGAAATAGGTCCATGCTGCTGCTTCCAACTTCATCTTAATGCTATTGCTAAGCCACAAGATCTTCCTTAACCCAAAAGCTCCTTGAAACACAAAACTAACATCCAGTTTTGCCAAAAATCCTTGAGATGAGTCGACATCTTCTCAAGAAACTCGGCTCCAAACCAAACACCAACCACTTATCTTCTTAAGAAATCAAATGAGACCATGTTCGAAATGAGGTAACTCATCGACCTTAGTCTCCTACTTCAATAACGATAAGACACCCTTACTTGAGATCCAGAGAATCTCTAAACATCCGAATCTCCACTGCAGTAGACATCAATACTCTTCCAATACCATCTAAATCTGGCTCCAAAAGAAACATCCTCAGAACCATCTATGGATACTACATCTCATCACACAGCTATTCCTTCTTGAAGCTATCAAGATACCACCACTTTCTTCTATTTAACTAACAAACTCAACTCCTGGAAATTCTTGCTTATTCGAGAGCAAATCAACCTCACACTTCAAGAATATACTCCAATTCTTGAAAATACTTCCTCCGGACTCAAAGAAATCCTTTCACCAATCTACACAACTTATTCGAGACGGTATTAGATCTACAATCTCGATAAACACCTCCAACCACAACATATAAACCTCTTCCATTAGTGGTAGTCATGTTCCACACACTCCTACCTTATCTACCTTTATAACCTATGTTGGAAAATCCGAACAGATAACCCAACAGATTAGGTAGATATATAAATATATATTTATATAAAAATTACAAGTACGCACTCTCAAGATAGATACCACTCCAGATCCTAGGTATTCACTCAACCTAACGCTCTGATACCAGCTGTGATAGTCTAGGCTTTGCAACCATCGACAGCGGCTCACTCGACTGGTAGGCTTTTCAACCATCCCAGCCCCGCCGTGGCTCACATTGGTACCTCGAGTTTGCTTTTACGGCCAGCCTCTCGACTTGCAACCAACCCAGGGCCTTATACTACCCAAAAGTGGGTAATACAATCAAAACCGTTGGCACTTATTGGATTTTGGATTCCATACAATGGCATCACCCACATGTCCCTTCCACTCGTATTGGAATCACCCACAGAGTCAACGACCATAGCCCTTGCACTCTAAATCTCCATCTCGAATCTATAAGCACTATTCCGTCAACTCATTACGGAATCACCCACAGAGTTATACTGACGTATAGCCCTTACACCTCGAGTCTTCACTTGCTCCACTTGGATTAACGACCTACGTTTAATTGGAATCGATGTGGTTTTCGGACATCCAAATATGGAAACCCGATCCCGGTCTCATCGAAACCAAACGCCATTTTAATGTCCAAGTTGTACTTAAGGGATTTAACAATAGATATTTAGAAATATCACTTAACATAAATGGATGTACCATATTACACAAATAGATAAGCATCTATTATCACATGCATCTATACATATCATAAAGCAGCATATATATCACATTCAGATATAGCATATTCACATCATCACCCATCAATCAATGTCATCAAATAACAACCAATATCATTAACTCATCCAATGATACCATCCAATCATTAATCATTTATAAACAAGTTTTATTCAAACTTAATTAATTTAATCAATCCTTAAATTAAATTAATCCTTAATTAATCACTTGGATTATCTTCAATTCAACTTCTTATTCATTAATTAATTACAAATTAATTAATTAACACCACTTAATTATTTATTTCAATTAATCTTGCCTGATTAATTATTACTTAATTACTTTAAATAATTCTTGCTTAATTACCATATTAATTTTAGCAAAAGCTAGCGGGGTTAACAGGGCCCCTACCTGATTTTATTGCAAAAAAACAATAAAACACAAAACTTGCCCAAAAGAGAACAGCAAGCAAGAAAAAAAGAAAATACAAAACACAACACACGGAGCTACACAGAAAGAAAAGCACAACAAAAAAACACACAAAGCAAAACAAGAAAACAAGAAACACACCAAAAAAACCAACTATCTCCAAGCATCCATGTATATGGCTGGAAAAATAGCTTGCATCTTCATTGTTTTGTAAATTTCATACTTCAATACTTTCCATAACACCTGACCATCTCTCCTCTTCTTATCAAAGCAAATCAAATTTCGTTCATACCACACCACTGTCATGTATTTCTTCAAGCATATAGCTAAGTGTCTCGCCTTCAAAGTTCGCCACCTTATAGCTTTGTAAATCATGTCAAAATCCAGCATAGGTTGATTAGCCAACAATCTACTCCCAGCTACAAGCATCATTTTGTCAAACAGCATCTTAGTGTAAGAACATTGCATGAACAAATGGTGCACAGTCTCAGGGTCATTAGCACAGAAAAAACAATTTGATCCCCTATCATATCCCATCTCCATCAATTTGGTTCTAGTTAACATTGCATTTTGCAGCACTTTCCAGAGCATAAGATTATCCCCTGGGGTTGAATCAGTTGTCCAAATAACTTTGCTCCACTTGAAATCATGATCACCAAAATTGTGCAGGTGCTTGTACACAAGCTTAACAGTATGAGGTCTATCATTCCAAAACACATCACCAACATCAACAAGAGGGTACTTATTACATTGTATATCATTCCACACTGACCTGATGTACTGATTTGATGAGTATGGCAGATTCATGTTACCCTGGAAAATATAATCCACCGCCTTTGCATTAAAAGGTATACCAGTCTGTTGGATCTGTTGATATGTGAACAAAGAATGCAATATCACTCCCTTGGCCACCCATGGATCGTACCAAAATTTGACAGTAGAAGAATTTGACAACCTATGAACAATAATAGGAAGCAATCTATCACGTAAACTCAGGAGATTTCTCCAAGTCCAGCTGCAAATTTGTGGAGTGGTAACAGTCCAGAAACTAGCCCTACCAATTCTATTGACCCAAACCCAATTAACCCAACCAGAGTTATCCTTGGCAATAATTGAATTTAGATGAGTACTGAATGCAGCAATATTCCAGTCAACAATGTTTAAAACCCCCAGCCCACCAGCATTTAAACTCTTCTCAAAACATTTGAATGAACATGGCAATGGCTTCCTGTTTTTGGTGGATCCAGTCCAAAAGAATCTTAGCATTGCACTTCTGACATGATGCAAAAGTTTAGTCGGCAAGATAAACGCTTTAGCCCAATAAACAGTCATAGAAAATGCAACAGACTTGATAAGGACAAGCCTTCCTGCCTGGGTCAAAAATCTGTTAGACCACATGTCAAGAATAGCAACCATTTTGGAATACAATGGGAGGCAATCAGCATACTTCAGTCTTGATGTCAATAGCGGGAGGCCAAGATAAGTCATATTATTACTCATTCTTTGGAGACCAGTGTAATGTAGAAGACTGTTGTAAATACTGGTGGAAACCCCTGCAATTGCTATACTTGATTTAGAAAAATTTAGTTGCAAACCTGACATCAAATAAAAGTCAGTCAAAGTTTTAATAACACTTTGCAACGAGGGGAGATGAGGCTTAGTAAAAATCATAATGTCATCAGCAAACAAGAGAGTAGTAACATTTGTTAGTTTGCACTTGGGGTGGTATTTAATTTGCCCAGCAGCATACTTTGTTAACATTAATCTAGTGAGCACTTCCATCACCATAAGAAATAAGTACGAAGAAATCGGATCCCCTTGCCTAATTCCCTGCCTACTCTTGAAATAACCAACAGGTCGACCATTAATAACAATGGAGAACCTAGCAGTTGAAATGCATTCATATACCCACCCAACAAATGGCTTCGGAAAGTTCATTAATGCCATTATTCTCACAATGGTGGACCAGTGAATGGAATCATAAGCTTTAGATATGTCTAGCTTTAGCATAGCAGAAGGAGAAATATTTGATCTCGAATATCCACAAAGCAGCTCTTGAGCCAGCAAAATGTTGTCATAAATACTCCTATTGGGAAGAAAAGCAACCTGATTGTGAGAAATAATTTGGGGGAGAACATGCAGAAGTCTTGACGCAATAATCTTTGATATACACTTATACACCACGTTACAGCACGAGATTGGTCTAAAAGAAGAGACAGAGCTTGGTTCAGAACTTTTTGGGATTAGTACAATATTAGTTGAGTTAACTTCAGATAGCAGTGTGCATTTAATAAAAAAATTGTGCACTGCCTTGCAGAAATCCACTTGAATAATGTCCCAGCAAGTAACAAAGAAGAGGACATTGAACCCATCAGGCCCACCACACGATTTTCTATTCATTGCAAAGAGTGTATTTTTTATTTCCTCATCAGTAACTTGATTAACCAGCATAGCAGCTTGCAATGTGGACAAGCTAGGAAGGTGGATGTTGTTTAACTTGTCAAGATCAGGAATAAAGTCAGAGGAGTTACCAAACAAGTGCTCAAAATATTGAACAAAAGCAGCATCAATTAAATCAGGAGTTGAAACAGTAGAACCTTCAAGAGTAGTTATTGAGTGTATATTTTCTTTAGCCTGTTTGATTTTGATCGAGGAATGAAAAAACTCAGTGTTACGATCACCAAAATTATACCACTTACTATGAAACTGCTGTTTTTTCATTCCACTTTCAATTTCTAGAGCTTTGTTAAGAAGATCACATAGCCTTACTTCCTCTTCAGCTGCATTTTGATCATGGGGGTTGTTCATCATAAATTCCTGAACCTCAGCATACTTCTTCTTCAAAATTTTTGATTGCTTTGTTCCATCACCATACTTCTCAGTTGCCCAAGCTCTCAAAAGCTTTTTAACTTGTTTAAGCTTCCTGCAAAGAATAAACATAGGGTTACCATAACAATGCAAGGACCACGCTATATTCACAGTTGGTTTGAATTCAGAAGAACTAATCCAATCATTAAAAAATTTGAAACTTCTTTTTTCATTTTTCATTTTGGGACCGTCAGAAAGAATCAATGGGGAGTGATCAGATAGAATGGGATGGATTAGATTGACAGAGAGATTAGGCCAAGTAGAAAGAGCTTTGAAATTGCAGAAAGCATGATCAATAGTAGAGAATGTTCTGACACCACTCCTACATTTGTTATTCCATGAGTATCTAGCACCATGAGAGGGTATCTTGATGAGATTCGATTCATAAATGGCATTGTTCAATGGAAGGATATGCTTTGGATATAATGGTTGGCCACCAAACTTGTCATCCAGATGAAAACAGCTATTAAAATCACCAACAACCAGCCATGGATGTGTTTCTTGCCTTAGATTTGGTAAGAAATCAAATAGATTTTGCCTAGAAACAGCTGTATTGTCAGCATAAACAAAAGTAAAATAAAAGGAAGATTTGGTTTGCTGGTAGATGATTTTGGAGTGTATGTATTGTCTGGAAGAAATTACAGAGGTGATAGAGTAAACTGTTGGATCAAATAGGATGAAAATCCTACCAAAATCAGCATCAGCAAGGTTGTGGATAAACTTCCAAGAAGGATTGATGTAATTTGCAGCCCTAGAAGTTAAAACAAGATTAAGTTTTGATTCCAAGATAGCAAAAATTTTTAGATTATGATAATTTATATGATTTTTGACTTGGTCAAGTTTCAGTTGGTTATGAGCACCCCTAATGTTCCAAACACCTATATTTTGTATCTTCATTATCTAAAGAGATTGATGGATAATGTTCTTTCTGCTCCTGGTTGCAGGAGATTGTGCATCATTGGAATCAGCCTTTGATTTTGATGTTTTCTTTGCTGCCAGTCTTGTTCTGGTGTCTATATTACCATGGCAGTTATCATCACAGGCTTGCTTTTCTTTGTTATACCAACCTGGTATGATAGCATTGTTAACATATGGGAAAGGGGATGTGATTGGTAAAGATGGAGGAGAAGAATTTTTATTGTGTGGGACAGAAAAGGATGTAGTTTGAACAGAATGGAGTGGAACAGAAGGAGTAGAATCAGATGGATTAACATTAGTTGAACAGACTAGTTCAATAATGCTTTTTGCATTGTTATTGAGGAAATTGATATCAGTGGAAGGGATGATTTGATTTCTCATGACTTTACCCCTTTCCAATTGTGCTTGCCCATTTAAATTATTAAGAGTATCAACATGTTGTAATGACTCAGCAGTTGTGTGCACATGCACAGATGGATCAGCATGCACATGGATATCTACTTGTAATTCATCACTATCAGCTACCTGGTTGTTATGCTCAGTTAAAAACGTACTTGATTCATGTATTACCCCCATCTCAACTCCCATAACTTCATCATTAGCATTATCCTCACCCACCTGCTCAACATCAATTGCATCTCCATCAATATGATCTTCAATCACTTGATACCTGTTAACCAAACTTATATTACCAACAGTAAAAGGCATTGATTCATCATTAGCATTTACCTCCCCCACTTGCTCTACATCAATTGCATCTCCAATAATTTGGTCTTCAAGCACTTGGAAACTGTTAACCAACCTTATATTACTATCAGGAATAGACAGCGACTTTTCCTTGGTTGTAACTTCACTATCATTGGTACTACCCACCTTATATGGAGCAGTACACTGCGTTAACTTTGCACCAACATTATCACCTTGCATTTTACCAATTTCCTCATGTCTGTTATCCCTGTTTTTGTTATTTTTATAATTAACCTTTTTCCACACCTGATTTTGATTTCTATTTGTGCTCAACAGCCTTTTCTTGCCATTAACTCCATCCCTATCATCATGGGTATCAATAACTTCATCTGCAGTGACTTTAGCTTCTGACACAGCATGAGAACAGTTACTGCCAGCATGTCCAAATTCTTTACAATTAACACACACTTCTGGTTTCCATAAGTACTTAACTGCAACCTTATGATCAGTGCCATCCATCAACTTAACCAAAAAATTATCCACCAGCTCCTTATCAGGTGATACTTCAACCAAGCATTTTGCAAAAGTAATCCTTTCCATTCTCTCCGTAGATTGATCCATGCACAGGAATTTTCCAACCCTTGACGCCAACCAGTTAATACCATAATGTGACCAAGCATAAAGTGGTATGTTAAATAACTTAATCCAAACAGGAACAGAGCGAATAGTCCGACAACTATTACCCACCGTCACATCCCATGGCTTGATAATAAACAATTTGTTTCTCATGATAATAGGATCAGCTTCAGAAATCCGTTGCCGGTCTTCCGCAGACGAAAACCTGAAGAGGAAAACAAAACCATCCGACTTAACATTGACTTCTCCTCTGAGCTTCCATACTTTCTTCAGATGATACACCACACTCACATATGGCAGGGGTTTATCCAGGAAAAACCCAACAAGGTAGTCTTTCCACACAGCAGTACCAGCCTGAATAATATCACTAGAAGGCACAAGTACATCTCCAGTGTAAAGAAGAGGGATGTCCTGGGGAACATAAGTTCCTGCATTACGTGGCTTCGATTTGAAAAGCGTGGACCAAGGCACCGAATCAAGAGAAGATAAAAGTTTTGAAGGTGGATTGGGACAGGGTGGAACAGGAGAAGGCAGATTAGGAAGGATTTGATCAGTGAAATTTAGAGGAGGAGGATCAGGCGATGGAGGCGGCAGAGTAGCAGAGAGAGAGATGACGGGGACAAGATTTGACAACGATGGACTGATGGACGGCGGTATGGAAGAGGGAGAAGGAAGAACAGTGGATGGAACAGTAGAAAGAATGGGAGGTAAGGGGGAGGGAACGGTCCCCATGAAAACTTGAAAAACTGTTATTGATTAATTACCATATTAATTAATCATCCTGATTAATTACTTCCAAATTATACTAAGTAATTACCTCTTAATTACCTTTTTAATTAATCAACCTTGATTAACTATTCTTTAATTATTCTGATAATTATTCCTTAAATTATCCTTTAATTAATTACACCTGATTAATCACTTTTAATTAATCACATTGATTAATTTACTTTTAATTAATCATATTTAATTAATTACTTTAAATTAATCACCTATGATTAATTACTTTAATTACATTTAGTAATTGAAACTTAATTATAAATTAATTAATCATTAAATTATTAATTAACAATTAATTAATTATTTCCATTAATCAATGATTACTTCCTTTAATTAAATTCTTCCTTAATTAATTACTTTAACATGTAATTAATCACTTAATTAATTACTCTTAATCCTTTTATTAATTAATCATTAATCAAATAATTTAAAGCTTTAACCAATTATTAATTAATTCTTTAATTAATAACTAAAGTGATTAACTCTTAATCACATTTACATAATTACTTTTAATAAAGTAATTAACTCTTCCTTAATTACCTTCTGTAATTAACCACTTAATTACTTCACCAAGAAATTATACTTAATCAACTCCAAAGTGATTATCTTTAATTAATCACAAGTTAATTATTTAATTAATTATTTAACTTAATCATTTAAATTAATTAAATGATTCTTAATTTCTTATATTATAAAGATTCTTAATTAAGAAAACGTTGTCTTAATTAAATCATTTATATTAACCAATAACCTTAAATGGTCAATAATCTAATTATCTTAATTATTATTTTTCCAATTTAATTATCTTTAATTAAATCAAAATTCAAAATAACTAAAGATAATCTTTATTTTTATTGATCTCTAAATCTTTATTATTTAACTTATTAAAATAAAATACTTTAGAAACCAATTTTAACTAAAACAATTGAAACATTCAAAATTAAAAATGTTTGAACTTTCCAAAGTGATTAAATAAAATATAATACTTATTATTAAAATCCACTTATTCCATATATTTTTTAAAAACTTTACGTTTCAGAATATAAAAATTTATTAAAACTTAACTTTGAAACCAAATTAGTTTATAAGAGAAAGTTTGTTTATATTTTTATAAACTTTAATAAAATATAAAAATCAAATTCCTCTTGCTTTCAAAATCTTTAAACATTGCTTATATAATTAAAACTTTGCAGCAAACCAAAGCTACATTATAAACTCGAGTAATCATCCCCTAAAACCCGAGTAACCCCCTCGTTTACCCCGAGTAAAACTAACAAACACACCGAGTTCTCCACCAATCTTCCTGCTTCGAGTCAGAACGTCAAAAACACGATACAATCTTCGAGTCTCCACCTTCTTCTCCCCTCCCCATTTCCAGATGCACAACCATGTGCACGTATATGTGCACCACTATGCTGATCAACGGCGAACTCCCTACCAGCCTCCACCAAGTCGCTTGCGTCCCCAACATCGAGTTTCCAAACCCACAAAATCTAAACTCGATCGAGAACGAGATTTCGACCTTCAACACCAAACTGTTCGAAAACCCCCATCCTCAAATACAACCACCGCCGGCCATCCCCTTCACCGAAGACCACGCCGCCACCACCGTAGCTCCAACTCACTTCCCCGCAACCCCAGAACCATATGCGAATGGCCCCAATAACCTCTCGAAGCCACAAAACAAAACAGAACAACACTGTCACAAACAGGTTGTTCACATTAATTAATTATTAAATAATCCTTAATTAATGACCTTCATTAACTATTAACAATTCATTAATTATTTTCTATTAACTTATTTAAAATCATTATTAATTACAATTTAATTAATCATTAATAACCCATTAATTAACCCCTAATTAAATAATTAAGTGTTAATTAAAACTTAATTAATCTATTATTACTTGATTAATTAATTATTAATCATTAATTAAAAACTTATTTTATTTAAGTATTCTTAATTTCAAGTTAATTATTCAAAGAATAATTAATCCTAAACCCTTAAGATTAAACCCCTAATTACTTTAAGTAATTATTTACTTCATTAATTTATTAAATAAATTAATTATTCATTTAATTACTCTAATAATTAAATGAAATATAAAACATTAAATTATTACCTAACTTTAACAAGTTTAAATTCAATTTAAAACCTTTAATTGCTAAATAATACTTTTATTATAAAAGAAATTTTTCAAAAGTTAAAACAAAATTCTTTTAAAATTAAAACCATTTAAATTTTCACATTATCATTCAAATTTGGTTTAAACACTTAAATTTATAAAATTTAAATTCATTTTAAACCAAAGATTCAAAATTAGATTTGAATCAAATTTAAACTTTATTTAAACATTACTTCATATTTCAATTTCAAATTTAATTTCAAATTCTTTAAAAAACATTTTAAACTATAAACTCTTTTAAAATTATTTTAAAGAAAATTTGAATTTAAAAACTTAACCACTTCAAATTTTAAGATTCAATTCAACTTGAATCTATAATTTAAATTAGATTTAAAACTTAATTTAAATCTTTGTTTTATATTTCAAATTCAAATTTAAAATTTGAAACATAACAATTTCTAAACTTCAATCATTAGCCCGAGCTGACTCAAGCAACTCGAATAACAATTTCATCCTAAAATCTATTTATGTAACAACCCGATATTCGCGTCAATTCATAATCGACGTTAAAACGATTTATATTTTTTCGTCAATTGCCATTTTGAAGTTTTTAAAATTTAAATTAAAATTTAAATTACAAATGGTTATTAAGTTTGAGGGGCTTTGATATTTTTTTAAAAATAATAAATGGTCCATGAGTTTTTGTTTGGGCCATGAAAATTTAATAAAGAAACCCGTTCCCCCCTTTTTTCTTTCATACTTCCCATTCACGAACCCTAAAAAGAAAAACCGAACGAAGAAATAAAAATGGCGGTGGTTTCGTTCGTCCCCCATTTCAAAATTAGGGTTTTCATAATTCTTCGAGGTCGCGCTGGGTACTCTCAAGAAGCGTCGATCGTTCGTGCTTCTAATTGCTTCGAAACACAGGTGAGTGCTTTCCCACTCACATCTAATTCGAATTGTTCGCCCTATTCTGCTTATTTTATTTTCGATTGTCTCGGCCTCGTCCTGATTTTATCAATGTTGATTTTGTAACTTGATAGGCTCAGCATTGATTTCTGACTTCAATCACTTTGATTTGTTTTTGATTGTTTTGCTGTGAGGTTGATTTCGTGACCACCACTGTCTCGAATTCTTTTGTTGATATTGACTTTTGTGGACTTCGTAATTACTGTCTTCGTTCAAACTGCTACTTAATTTTTAAGTTTAAACTTGGCATTGCTTTTAATTGCAGTATGAAATCTTTTCTAGCTTTGTACGAACTACCTAGGTCACTTGTTTATACTGGTGCTGTTGCATTGGGTATAGATATGTATGTGTTTTATATATATAGACATACAGGCACACTTGTATTAGTATTTGCTCGCTTTGTCTTTCTGATCACATGAACTTCTGCTGCTTACTGCCTTGGCTTGAGAGTGCATTTAGTTGAACTTGACTATTTGTGACTGCACGCTACTGTGTAGTGTCATTTATGTCCTGTTGCTCCACTTTCATTGAGCACTTCATTTGATCTACCACTGCATTTCCAGTTGCAGCCCACCTGAGTACATATGTAGGGTGTCTTGCATACATTTATATTTGTATGCATGTTTCTACTGCATTGTATAAGTTTACCTGTATATTATGGCTTTCTTGGATACATCATTATGCTGTTTTAAGGCTTATTAAGTGTTTGTATCATCCCTGCTTCATCATGTTGCACACACTCCATTTTTGCATACTGCTACTTGTCTCTGACTTCGGCATATACTCACTGAGGTGTTCTAGCCCTGTTGCGTACATGATGCTTAATTTACCTTCTAGTCATGTTGACTTGTAACTTGATTTTTTTTATTGCAATAGGTCTTATGCACCATGTTGTCTACTGTGACCTTCATACTGCAGTGACATTCGTTCTGGTTGTCATGTATATGGAGTAGAGTTGCATTCCCTTGTCATTGTCTCAGGCCACTTGATCACTTGTATACTGCTGTTTGCATTTGGTCTTGATCATACTTGATGTCGTAGTTGCTTGACCCAGTTTCATTCCTCTTGAGTCTGTTGTGGTTGCATTACCCCCTCTGTAGCACACTTGAACTTGACCATGCAATTTGCCACTGTTTCATATATGACATAGTTTGCATATTAGTTGTTACTGTTGCCTTGAACTGTTGCCATAACATTCATGTGCTTGTCCATGTGCCGTGAACTGATCTTGTTCACTGCAGCAATTTCTTACATATACATTACTGCGCTGTCGGTCATGTTTAAATTCTTATGTCTTTGACCTTGATGGCATTTGGTTTGCATACCTGTTTCATGTAGTATTTGGTTTCATTAACCACGTATGTACACGATTACTTATCGTCCGGTCTTTCATTTATAAGAAGCACTGTTGCATTTCCTTGTGCTCAAACCTTATCTGTTAGTACTGTTGAACTTTGAGGCATATCATATTTTGGGTTGTGCCTCTATTGTGTAGAGTGCCTTGGTTTTTGAGTATTATTGAGTTTGTGTCTCTCTTGCTGTCACCTTATTCCACTGTGTCTTCATGTTGGTACCACTGCCATTATTTGTTTGTTAGCACTGTTTCATCGTGTCACTGCCATGTGCATTTGGATTGATTTTCGAATTACACTTGAGTTGAATCCGATGACTCGGGTTTGATCTTGTGTTTGGTTGTGAATTTTCATTGGGTACATCATCACTGTAGTGGCGAGGCAGTGCACGCGTGCGTGTACTGCAGCCCTACTCATCTTAATATTTTAATTGATATTTCAATGGTTTTGAACTGTTTTGTTTATTCAATTCAATATTCTGAATTGCATTTTGATTTGGCTTAATTACTGTTGTCTATTCATTATTTAATTATTATTGCTTCTGTACACTAATAACTGAGTTTGAATTAGACTGACCCGAGTATTATTTTCTTTTGAATCTAATACTCGGGTCAGACCGAGTATTTCAGGTTGTCGATTTTCTGCTTTGGGTTGCTGCTAGAGCTATGAAGTTCTTTCATATCTTTTGAAGTAGTCGTCGTCATTTGTAATAGTCTGTAAAATTGTATAGGAAGATATGTGTTCATGTATATTAAATACGTTAATGTACTTGTATATGTAATTTCCTTAGCCGACTGTTGTAGTTGTATCATATGTACCGTGTGAATGTATTGTAACTGACATCAGTTATTATATATATATATATATATATATGAGACTTTCTGTTTCATTTGTGTTCCGCATCTATATTATCTGTGTTGATATTTTATATTTACTGTTCTAAACTATTACGAACCATCGTAGTTCGTTTTATACTGGAATTGGGGTATGTCGATGGGAGAAAATAAATTAGAGATGGAAAATGAAAGAAAATATATTTATATACCACTCCCATTGAGATAACCAATACTAGTGTAAGGCCAACTATTGATGGCCGCTCCTCAACAGCCTTATTCTCCGTGCTAGTTGACAGCACTACACCGTAGTGTTCTTGGCTAGCGTGGGTATAGTGGTGGGGCGTCACAGCTTGGTATCAGAGCCTGGGGTTTAGAACAAATATAAAACATAACTTAGATAGTACATATGTTACAACTATTTGTCGACGTTTAATCTCTCGTATTTGCATATGATTGTCTTTGATTGTTAGGTATGAATTCCTAACGCTTATTCATATGCATTTGATTTTGATTCTTGTGTTTTCGGCTTTGATTTGATTTAGCCGATGATTGATTTTGTTCAAATCTCAGCGATTCCGAACTTGATATTTTATGTTTTCCTCTGCTTGAATTCCATTCGACTTCGGTCACTTTGTTTTTGAGAAATTTCTAAATTCGTGATTTCCAAGACTCTGATTTGGTTTGCCGTTGAGTCCTTTTATGATGATGTTGAATCGTTTTGTACTCTATTAGGGCCATTAATTGTTGACTTCGACATTGACTCGATTTTTATTTTTGTTGAAGTCATTTATGCCTTTATGCTCGTTCTGCTTTGTTTTTCCAATTGTTAATCGATTCTTCTTTTCCGATTAGTTGTTATCTTCTTTGTCGACTTTGATAACTTCTATTTCTGGAATTTTTGGATATTCCTACTTTGATGGATTTAAGAATCGAATTCTTTGGTTTTTATTCACGTCTTCGAATGTGAATTTTAGTGAATTGATTTGGTTTCCAAATTTAATCGATTCTTGTTAATTTCCCGATTTGTTGCTATCATTTATTAGCAACTTTGATGACCATTTCTTCGGGAATTTTTGTGAACATACCTTTCGATGAATTCGGTATCGATTTCTTTGGATTGTATTCACGTCTTCGTATGTGAATTCTTGTGATTGATTGATTTTACAATCATTTTTGTGATTTGTCACTTTAAAAAAATATATAAACGTTTTAATACTAGTAGTAAATATCAAAACTCTTTTATCAAAATGTTTTCAACTCTATTTTCAATATCAAAATCTTTTCCTAAACCATTTTCCGATCTATTAGTATATACAAACCTTTATTTTCACTCGTATGAGAAATCTAATTAAACGGCTTAGCAAAACAAGTGGTATGAAACGCTTGCGTTTACTTCGTCGGTTAATTTTTGGACTTGTTCGATTGAACCACTTGTGACATTTTTCTAGTGAAGATCTACAATTTGTTCGTAAATATTTAAGTTAAGCTAGTGGTTATGGGACATGAAGCTAAACTTTTATATTCACTAGCTTAGTGTAATTGACACTTCTCGTTGATCTTGATGATCGCTTTATGAATTAGACTAGCAATTGCGCGATGTCTCTTTCATTGCAAGGTTAGACTAGACACCACTTGTGTGATTCCACTCACGCATACCATTTTGCTTTTTGGTTAGTCTTGACCTCAATCTGTGTGATTCCATTCACACATGCTTAGTGTAATTGACACTCCTCGTTGATCATGATGATCGTTCTGATGGTCAGACTAGACACCACTTGTGTGATTCCATTCACACATACCTTTCTGCTTTTTGGTTAGTCTTGACCTCAATCTGTGTGATTCCATTCACACATGTGGGGTAGCTCCCCTTGGTTTTCGGACCGTCATGTGATAGGCCTCTTTCCCTTTTTCTGTGATTTCTAGATTCCTTATGTTGATTTCTGGAAATTTTATGCTTCACCTATTTTTGTGCATTGGTGAATTCATATGTTATTGATTTGTCATGAGTACAAATTTGGGGTATGATACCTCTTTGGATCTTTGAGAAGATTCTGGTGATATTGATTATCTCTTATCGGTTGATCTCCTGTTGATCAATATTTACATACTTATAGTTGTATGTCAGTATGGGTATTTCATATTTATTCCATACCTCATGTCGGTTGATCTCCTGTTGATCATTATTTACATACTTATAGCAGTATGATAATATGGATATTTTATGTTATGCCATATCTTTTATTGTATTTCATACTCCGTTCGAGTTTTCATACTCCGTTCGAGTTTTCATACTCCGTTCGAGTTTTCATACTCCGTTCGAGTTTTCGTAGTCCCGTTCGAGTTCTCATACTCTTATCTTGTGATTTCTGGATTTCTTGTGTAGATTTCTAGAATTTGTGCTTCACCAATTTTCGTGATTTCTATTGATAAGTTTTATCAATTATTGTGCATTGGTGAATTCGTGTGTTATTGACTTGTTATGAATACAAGTTTAGGGTATGATATCCCTTTCTATCTTTGAGAAGATTCTTGTGACATTTTTGATGAACGAAAATTCATTGGTATTATATTTTGATGCCAATTATTTCGATGAAATTTTGACGTATGTCGAAGTTGCTACTGACATTGCTATTTTAATCACGTGTTTTAAAAATTTGTTATTCTTCAAAATATTTCAAAATATAAAACAAAAATGTTTTCAAAATTTTTACGATTTGCGCTTTCAAAAGAATGAGGAAGCGAATTAAACGTTTCAGAAAAATCGAGGACTGTGACCCCTTTCTTTTACTGATTCGCTTAATTCCGGACTTGTCCGTTTGAGAACGTAAAATGTTATTTATTTAAAATACACAATTTTGCACTTTCAAGGAAACGATGAAGTGAATTAAACGATTTAGTAAAACTCGTGGTTATGGGTCATGTGCGTTTGCTATTTCGGTTAATTTCGGACTCGTTAATTGAAAATTTGTGATTTTTGATAATCAGATATTTGAGATTTAATTATCGTTTGTGATAATTAAATATTTGTGATTTGAAATTTGATTACCGTTGTGGTAATTTCTGATTATCGTTTTGATAATTGGATGTTTATGATTTCTGATTTATCGTTTTTGATAATCAGATATTTATTGTTTCTAATTATCGTTTGTGATAATTAGATATTTGTAGTTTGATTATCATTTGTGATAATTAAACATTTGCGATTTGAGATTTGATTATCAATTGTGATAATTAAATATTTGTGATTTGAAATTTGATTACCGTTGTGGTAATTTCTGATTATCGTTTTGATAATTGGATGTTTATGATTTCTGATTTATCGTTTTTGATAATCAGATATTTATTGTTTCTAATTATCGTTTGTGATAATTAGATATTTGTGGGTTGATTATCGTTTGTGATAATTAAACATTTGCGATTTGAGATTTAATTATCGTTTGTGATAATTAAATATTTGTGATTTAAGATTGATTTTCGATTTTGATAATCGAATACTTGTTGATTTGATTATCGTTTTTGAATAATCGAATATTTGTGATTGAGATTTCTGAATTATCTATTGATAATTAGATTTTGTTGATAATTTGTGAATTTCTTTTATGAAATTAAAAGATTTCTTTGGTGTTCTTATTGTACTACGCCGGTGTACCGGCTCAATTTTCTGCTATTCATGACGTTTTCTACGTCTTCCAATTACGGAAATGCCTTAGGGATTTCCGATTTCTATTCTTGAGCAACCTTATATTCACATCATTGCTTCGGGGGTGTAGCACCTTCGAAATAAAGATGTTCCTCTTGTGGAAATTCTCAATGGTTCTCAAATCCTATGGATTTCACTCCGGAATTCAGGGAATTCATCGAGCAAACACGTTCAGGTTTTCTCTTTCATGCTCTTTATGTTGAACTTCCAATTTCAAAATTCTCCATCTTGTGTCGTTGTGTTTTGGGGTTGTTACCTTTTGCCCATTTATTTCTTAAGATTGCGAGGACGCAAGTTCTTTAAGGAGGGGAGTCTGTAACAACCCGATATTCGCGTCAATTCATAATCGACGTTAAAACGATTTATATTTTTTCGTCATTTGCCATTTTGAAGTTTTTAAAATTTAAATTACAAATGGTTATTAAGTTTGAGGGGCTTTGATATTTTTTTAAAAATAATAAATGGTCCACGAGTTTTTGTTTGGGCCATGAAAATTTAATAAAGAAACCCGTTCCCCCCTTTTTTCTTTCATACTTCCCATTCACGAACCCTAAAAAGAAAAACCGAACGAAGAAATAAAAATGGCGGTGGTTTCGTTCGTCCCCCATTTCAAAATTAAGGTTTTCATAATTCTTCGAGGTCGCGCTGGGTACCCTCAAGAAGCGTCGATCGTTCGTGCTTCTAATTGCTTCGAAACACAGGTGAGTGCTTTCCCACTCACATCTAATTCGAATTGTTCGCCCTATTCTGCTTATTTTATTTTCGATTGTCTCGGCCTCGTCCTGATTTTATCAATGTTGATTTTGTAACTTGATAGGCTCAGCATTGATTTCTGACTTCAATCACTTTGATTTGTTTTTGATTGTTTTGCTGTGAGGTTGATTACGTGACCACCACTGTCTCGAATTCTTTTGTTGATATTGACTTTTGTGGACTTCGTAATTACTGTCTTCGTTCAAACGGCTACTTAATTTTTAAGTTTAAACTTGGCATTGCTTTTAATTGCAGTATGAAATCTTTTCTAGCTTTGTACGAACTACCTAGGTCACTTGTTTATACTGGTGCTGTTGCATTGGGTATAGATATGTATGTGTTTTATATATATAGACATACACGCACACTTGTATTAGTATTTGCTCGCTTTGTCTTTCTAATCACATGAACTTCTGCTGCTTACTGCCTTGGCTTGAGAGTGCATTTAGTTGAACTTGACTATTTGTGACTGCACGCTACTGTGTAGTGTCATTTATGTCCTGTTGCTCCACTTTCATTGAGCACTTCATTTGATCTACCACTGCATTTCCAGTTGCAGCCCACCTGAGTACATATGTAGGGTGTCTTGCATACATTTATATTTGTATGCATGTTTCTACTGCATTGTATAAGTTTACCTGTATATTATGGCTTTCTTGGATACATCATTATGCTGTTTTGAGGCTTATTAAGTGTTTGTATCATCCCTGCTTCATCATGTTGCACACACTCCATTTTTGCATACTGCTACTTGTCTCTGACTTCGGCATATACTCACTGAGGTGTTCTAGCCCTGTTGCGTACATGATGCTTAATTTACCTTCTAGTCATGTTGACTTGTAACTTGATTTTTTTTATTGCAATAGGTCTTATGCACCATGTTGTCTACTGTGACCTTCATACTGCAGTGACATTCGTTCTGGTTGTCATGTATATGGAGTAGAGTTGCATTCCCTTGTCATTGTCTCAGGCCACTTGATCACTTGTATACTGCTGTTTGCATTTGGTCTTGATCATACTTGATGTCGTAGTTGCTTGACCCAGTTTCATTCCTCTTGAGTCTGTTGTGGTTGCATTACCCCCTCTGTAGCACACTTGAACTTGACCATGCAATTTGCCACTGTTTCATATATGACATAGTTTGCATATTAGTTGTTACTGTTGCCTTGAACTGTTGCCATAACATTCATGTGCTTGTCCATGTGCCGTGAACTGATCTTGTTCACTGCAGCAATTTCTTACATATACATTACTGCGCTGTCGGTCATGTTTAAATTCTTTTGTCTTTGACCTTGATGGCATTTGGTTTGCATACCTGTTTCATGTAGTATTTGGTTTCATTAACCACGTATGTACACGATTACTTATCGTCCGGTCTTTCATTTATAAGAAGCACTGTTGCATTTCCTTGTGCTCAAACCTTATCTGTTAGTACTGTTGAACTTTGAGGCATATCATATTTTGGGTTGTGCCTCTATTGTGTAGAGTGCCTTGGTTTTTGAGTATTATTGAGTTTGTGTCTCTCTTGCTGTCACCTTATTCCACTGTGTCTTCATGTTGGTACCACTGCCATTATTTGTTTGTTAGCACTGTTTCATCATGTCACTGCCATGTGCATTTGGATTGATTTTCGAATTACACTTGAGTTGAATCCGATGACTCGGGTTTGATCTTGTGTTTGGTTGTGAATTTTCATTGGGTACATCATCACTGTAGTGGCGAGGCAGTGCACGCGTGCGTGTACTGCAGCCCTACTCATCTTAATATTTTAATTGATATTTCAATGGTTTTGAACTGTTTTGTTTATTCAATTCAATATTCTGAATTGCATTTTGATTTGGCTTAATTACTGTCGTCTATTCATTATTTAATTATTATTGCTTCTGTGCACTAATAACTGAGTTTGAATTAGACTGACCCGAGTATTATTTTCTTTTGAATCTAATACTCGGGTCAGACCGAGTATTTCAGGTTGTAGATTTTCTGCTTTGGGTTGCTGCTAGAGCTATGAAGTTCTTTCATATCTTTTGAAGTAGTCGTCGTCATTTGTAATAGTCTGTAAAATTGTATAGGAAGATATGTGTTCATGTATATTAAATACGTTAATGTACTTGTATATGTAATTTCCTTAGCCGACTGTTGTAGTTGTATCATATGTACCGTGTGAATGTATTGTAACTGACATCAGTTATTATATATATATATATATATATATATATATATGAGACTTTCTGTTTCATCTGTGTTCTGCATCTATATTATCTGTGTTGATATTTTATATTTACCGTTCTAAACTATTACGAACCATCGTAGTTCGTTTTATACTGGAATTGGGGTATGTCAATGGGAGAAAATAAATCAGAGATGGAAAATGAAAGAAAATATATTTATATACCACTCCCATTGAGATAACCAATACTAGTGTAAGGCCAACTATTGATGGCCGCTCCTCAACAGCCTTATTCTCCGTGCTAGTTGACAGCACTACACCGTAGTGTTCTTGGCTAGCGTGGGTATAGAGGTGGGGCGTCACAATTTAAATCTCAAATATAAAATAGGTTTATACATACCTGTGTTACAGGTTACCAAACCCTGTAACCAAACTAAAAACCCGAGCCTCACATCAAATTCTTCGAGTCCCCAAACTAATTTGTTCGAGCAAAACATGACGCAATCCCGAGTAAAAAACAAACCCCCCCTTCTTCCCAAAGTAAACAACTGACACGCCACTTCACTGTGCACCTACACCACCACGGCGACCCTCTTCGACCCATCGCAACCCCCTACGCAAGTCATCGGACATCACCACCCTTCAAATCCACCTTCAATTTAACTACAAAAACCCTAAATCGAAATCAAGCACTCGAACTCAAATTTTGGAACAAAAGTCGCAACCTGTAAATTGCGTCACTCCCAAGCTCCGAATCGCAATCAAATCCTTATACTCTGTGGGTGATTCCGTAATGAGTTTGACGGAATAATGCTTATAGATTCGAGATGGCGAATCAGAGTGCAAGGGCTATGGTCGTTGACTCTGAGGGTGATTCCAATAATGAGTGCAACGAGATAGTGCCTTCGGTTTCGTTCGAACCCGGAACGAACTTGTATGGACTGAATGCTTTCAGCACATCGTCAGGCGGACAATGAGCATTCTAAGTGATGTGTCCTATAAAGGTAATCGTAACCTCAAGCCTCATCAACCGGGAATGGCTAAAACAGGGGAGGTGCAGCAATGCTTCGTAGGTAGCTCCCACTGGAGAGCAAGATTTTCCCCTGTCTAGAAGTCCCTTTTTATTCCGCTATGTGGGCAGTTGGGTCGCGGCCAACTACGGGGTTGTCTTGTTCGGGACTGTCCAATAAGGGATGGTTCCGGCCTTGTGTTGCAGGGGAGTGGGAGTACTCCTCGGTACGTTGATCTAGGCCACGTACTGTGACGGGCGGCACCCCAGTAGCCCTGCCATTGTTGGAAACCCATTTTCCCTATGAGACCCTACAGTTTTGATTGTATTACCCACTTTTGTGGCTAGTAGCTGGAATTTAATCTGTAACAATTTCAGCTATTTCTTATTTACTTGAAAACCCTAGACACTATTATAATATCACTGGATTTCCTATCAAATGTTTTGGTTAGCGTAAGGTAAAAACTTTTCCATGTTTATGTGTGGGAAGTCTTACGTGATACCGTTTCTTTTCAAAGGTTTTTCTAAAGTTAAGCAATTTTAACCCGTTTACTCACACCAGACCCCTGTCAGACCCGAGTGTTTATTTTCTGTTTTATTAAACTCTTGGGTACTCATATTATGTATGAGTAGTCAAGTGATTCAGGTTAGCTTGGCGAATTCTGTAGGAGATATGGAGCAGGAGGCTTCGACGTTTAGATATATATTGGTTCCGCTGTGTTTGATTGATATCTGTTTCTTGTATACTTGAGTTGTATAGTTAAACAGAAGTTTATAACTGTCTATTATCTGTTGTTTAAGTTGTGTACTCTGATGTAATGAGATACTATGTAATATTTTATGTTAATTATTATATTTTATTCGTTTCGCTGTGAGTTCTCTGATGTTGTTTGTGTTCTTCTTTCTCTTTCTTTTCTTCTTCTATCCCTTTCTTTCTTCAAGAAGATGCGATTTCCCGGAGATAGGAAGTCGGGTCGTCACATTTGGTTGGGGGTGACGCAATTTGAAAAGTTGGGTAATACAATCAAAACCGTTGGCACTTATTGGACTCGAATCTATAAGTACTATTCCGTCAAACTCATTACGGAATCACCCACAGAGTTATACTGACGTATAGCCCTTACACCTCGAGTCTTCACTTGCTCCACTTGGTTTAATGACCTAACGTTTAATTGGAATCGATGTGGTTTTCGGATTCCAAATATGGAAACCCGATCCCGGTCTCATCGAAAACCAAAGCGTGTCTTTTAAGGTCCAAGTTGTTTTAAAGTTTAAAACAATTACATTCATTATCTAAATATACACAGATAGATAATTCACAACACAATAGATAATCAACCTTATCATTATCAACAGATAATTCATATCATAATCAGATAATTCATACTATCATCCAAAAGCAACCGATGCATCCATATCACATACACTACTCATCTCATAATTGAGATTACAAACCATACCAAGCAACCAATACCAATCATCAAATATAAGCAATCATCTAATGATCACACCATTTATAATTAATTTAAAATGAATTAAATTAATTACTTAACCTTTAATTAATTTAAATTAATTACTTCATCATTAAAATTATGCTTATCTTAAACTTTAATTGATTACAAATCCATTTTATAAATCATCATCTCATTATCCATTTCACTTAATCATTATTGATTAACTATCTCTAATTACAATAAGTAATTAGCATTTAATATTAATCATACCTTAATTAATCAATTCCAAATTACATCATTAATTAATTAATGATTTCTGATTACAATTAATCAATCTCTAAATATAAATTAATTACATAAATAATTAATCTCCAATTAATCCATATATATATATATTAATCACCTTTGATTAATAACCATTCAGTAATTAACTGCTTTAATTACTCATCCCATAATTAATTACTCTTAATTAATTATCTTCATTAATCACTTGATAAATTTTCAAAGTAATTTAAATCCAAATTACTTCTATAATAAATATCCTTAATTACATTCAGTAATTATTAATTAATTACTTCCTTAAGTAATTACAAATTCATTAATTACATAAGTAATTATCAAACAATCCATAAATGTTTAAATTAATTAACTAAATTAATCTAAACTAATCACATTAATTAAATTAATTACACTAAGTAATTAATTCATTAATTACTTCATTAAGTAATTAAGCAATTGATTATTATTAATTAATTAATCTGATTAATTATTAAAATTAATCACATTAATTAATTATTAAATAATCTTAACTTAATGACCTTCATTAACATTTCTTAATTACTTAATTAAGAGTTAACTTAAATTAATCCTTATTAATTATCAACTAATTAATATTAAATTACAATTTAATTAATCTTAAATTATTAATTAATTAAGTGTTAATTAAAATCTGAATTATCTTTAATCACTTGATTAAATAAATCTTAATCATTAATTAAAATTCAATTAACCATCCTTAATTTTAGATTAATTAACCTTAATTAATTAATCTCAAATCTAATTAACTAACTTAAAAATTATTTATTACCTAATTAATCATTCACATTATTAATTAATTAAATAATTAATATTCCATTTAAATTAATTTAATAATTTAAATGAAATCAATTTCTTAAGTTCTAAATTTAAAAACATTCTTCTTATATTCTAAACAATTTGTTTTCAAATAAATTTCAAATTTAAAAATTTGTTTTTAAAATTTCAAACTGAACCACAATTTAAATTTCATTCCCAGATTCATACTTAAAAATTTAAAACTTTACTTACTCTTTCATCTCAATTTTTAAATTCAAATTATTTAACCTTTTCTAAAAATGATTAAAATAAATTTAAATTTAAAAACTTATTTAAATTTTAAAAACCGACATTTAAGTAAAATCTCAGGTTTTAAAACTAAATTTAAACTTAGTTTAAACTTATTTTATAAATTAAAACTTACAGTTTTAAATTCAAATCATTGTTCTTTTATACTCTAAAAAAAGTTTAAAAACTAAATTTAAATTCCCAGTTTTAAATTAAATTCAAACATAGTTTCATTTGCTAAGTTCCGTATTTCAGATTTCCAGATTTAAACTTGTTTTAAATTTTCAATTGCATTTTAAAATTTGCTTTTCAATTTAAAACACAAAAATAGAAAACAATTTCCTGCTTAGTTTAACATCTTAAATTTGAATTCAAAAATAATTTCAAATCTCATATTTAAATTATTGAATTCAAAATTACATTTCAGGTTTGAAAATTCCTGTTGAACACCAACTTACAACTCAAATTTTACTTTTAAATTTTGAAAAAAAACAGAACACAATTTCTGTTTTTAGACTTTAATCCCAAACTTGAATTTAAAAGCATTTCAAATTGTTTCAAAGATCTAAAATTTAAAACTCAATTGAATTTCAAATTCAATTTCAAGTTCAGGTCTTATTTCAGATTTTTGTTTTGCCATTTACTTTTTACTTCAACTTTATAAAACCTGGAAACAGGTTTTTGCTTTTGCTTAAGACCAAATAAATTTTTCAAAATTTAAATTATTTCAAACCTAAAATTAAACTAATTGAATTCAAATCAAATTCAGTTTTTAAATCTTAGGTTTAAATTTAATTTTGCATCAACACTTTTGTTTAAATTTTAAAAACTGGAAAAAAGAAAAGGTTCTGTTCAAATCTCAAAAATCTGAAACACTAAGTATAACCCGAGCCTACCCAGATTACTTCGAGTCCCATGCTTCCCAGCTTCGTGTCAATACCTACATGTCCAGCTACTAGCCACAAAAGTGGGTAATACAATCAAAACCGTTGGCACTTATTGGATTTTGGATTCCATACAATGGCAGGGCTACTGGGTACCGCCCGTCACAGTACGTGGCCTAGATCAACGTACCGAAGATCACTCCCGACCCCCTGCAACACAAAGCCGGACCCATTCCTTACTGAATAGTTTCGAACAAGACAACCCCGTGGTTGTAGCTAGAAACCACCCACACAGCCGAATATAAAGGGACTTCTACACAGGGATCAATCTTGCTCTCCAGTAGGTGCGACCCACGAAGCTTTGCTGCACCTCCCCTGTTTTAGTCATTCCCGGTTGATGAGGCTTGAGGCTATGATTACCTTATAGGACATATCACTTAGAATGCTCATCGTCCACCTGACGATGTTCTGAAAGCATTCAATCCATACAAGTTCGTTCCGGGTCGAAAACGAAGGCATTATCTCGTTACACTCATTTTGGAATCACCCTCATAGTTAACGACAATAACCCTTGCACTTTAAACCATCTCGAATCTATAAGAACTAATTCCGTCAACTCATTACGGAATCACCCACGGAGTTATAATGACTCATAGTCCTTACACCTCGAGTCTTCACAAAGCTCCACTTTGATACACGACCTAACGTTATTTGGAATCGATGTGGTTTTCGGATATCCAAATATGGAAACCCGATCCCGGTCTCATCGAAAACCAAAGCGTGTCTTTTAAGGTCCAAGTTGTTTTAAAGGTTTAAAACAATTCAATACAGTATCTATTACACACAGACAGATAACTCATAAATCAATAATTGATAATCTACCATTATCACATAACAGGTAATTCACATCATCAATATCATATAGATATACCATATATCATCATCACAATAGATAACCTGTGTTATCATCACAATACAATCAAACATCCATATCACACAATAATATTTATCTCATTACTGAGATCTCAAAGCATCCAAGACAATCAATGACATCCATTCATATATAAGCAATGATTTGCTCATCATAATATAATTAATTTAAAATAAATTAAATTAACTATCTTCAACTCTAATTAATTTAAAATGAATTAAATTAATTACTCCATCTTTAATTAATTTAAAATAAGTTAAATTAATTACTCATCTTTAATTAATTTAAAATAAATTAAATTAATTACTTCATCAAATTATAACTTACTCACTCAACCATTTAATTGATTACAATTAATCATTCAAAATAAATCATCCTAATTAATCACTCTTGATTAATTACTCTTAATTACATTCATGTAATTATTCTTAATTAATTTCACAAAATTAATTATTCTCAACTAAACAGTAATTAACCTTTAATTACTTCAATTAATTAATTAATCATAATTAATTACATTAATCCTTAATTAATTACATTAATTAACTACTTTTAATTACTTATTATTGATTAATTAATCATAATTAATCAACTTTAATTACATCATTAATTAAATAATTAATGATCCTTAATTATTCCTTAAATTAATTACTCCAAGTAATTAACTAATTTAATTACTATATTAAACCAAATTAATTAGCCTTAAATTAATTTCTTAGTTAATCCCTTGATTAATCATTAAATAATTAAACCAAATTACCTCACACTTAACATCTCCACTTAATTACAAACATGTAATTATTAACTAATTACTTAACTAAGTAATTCTAAAACTTTAATTACCTAAAGTAATTATTTTTAAAAATCAAGTGTTTATAATTAATTAAACTTAATTAATTAAATTAAACAATCACATTAATCGAAATTAATTACATTAAGTAATTAATTTTCTTAATTACTTTATCCAGTAATTATACTCAAACCATTCATAATTGATTACTATTAAATTAATTAATCTAATTAATTATAAAAATTAACTACATTAATTAATTGTTAAATAATCATGGTTAATGACCTTCATTAACCATCCTCTAATTATGTTATAAAGTAATTAACTTAAATTAATTACCAATTAAAAATGTCTTTAAACATTCATTAATTAAAGTTAATTATCAAATTAATTAACCTTAATTTAAAACTGAATTACATAATTAATATTCATTTATCATTATTTAATAACTTAATTAATGATCTTAATTATAAATTGATTAATCATTAATCAATTATTAATTCTAAATTTAATTAATTAATCTTAATCACCTTGTTAATTAAAATCTAAAACATAAATCTAAATTTAAATTTCAAAATAAGCATAACTTAACTATGTTTAAAATAATTTAATTCAAAACTAAGTACTTATGAGATTACCTTTAAATTTCCAATTTAAATTCAAGTTTAAATAGAATAATTTTAAAACTTATCAAAATTTAAATAAATTTGAAACTTATTTAAAATGCAAATCAAACAATACCAAATGAAAATTTTAAAGTTAAATCCATTTCAAAATCCTTTAATAACTTAAATTTTCACTTTCATTTAAAACTTCAATTCAAACCTTCCTTAAAATTTAAGCCTGAAATTCAAATTAAACTATTGAATTTCCAGATTTAAATAACCTCAAATCCACTCATATTTTAAAATCTCATTTCTAAAAGTGTTTAAACTATTTTATCTAACCAAATGGTTAATTAAGTTTAAACTTCTGAAAATTAAATTTTATTTTTAAAAACTGGAGTTTAAATTCAAATTAGAAATTCAAACTTGCATTTGAATTTCAAACTTAAACTTACTTTAAACATGAAACTGCAGATTTAAAAGTTTAAACCCAGATTTCTAAAAAAACAGAAAACAGTGTTTCAAAACCTGGAATTTGAATTTAAATCAAAAAAATACAAACTTGAATTCAAATCAAAAATGCAACTTGAATTTTGATTTTTAAACCTAAACCTTAATTTACACAAAAGCTACAGATTTTTTTAAAGTTTAAAACCAGATTTTATAAAACACAGTTTCTATAACCTGTAACTACAGTGACCCGAGAACCTTATATTTTTACTTCGGGTTTACAGCCTTCCTACTTCGAGTTTCACATTGACCTGCTTCTAGTCATCTCAAACTCAACTCACGCAAAAAAACAACATCACCAACTTCATCTGATATCAATGCCCCGTGCACATGTACTGAGCCGCCGATCAACTCCATCCATCAGCGATGATTTTCACACATCGGACATCATCTCTGCACCCTAACTCGATCAGCCGATCGAACTTCTGATCTCAAAATCAAATTCGAGTTGACATGCTCAACCTGGAACAACTGAGCAACCCAACCCAAAAACCTGGCAACGCCTCGACCGCTGTCCTCCGACCACCTGAAACACTACAACTCCGGCCATGAACTTGTATACGACCAAGCTTTCTTCACCCAAAAACTTGAAGCACTCGATCCATCCAACTCTTTTCACTGACCCAATCCTAACCCCTGACTTCTATTTGCAGTTTAGACAAGAACTGGACACCCATTCCTGAATTAAATATCTTGATTTTAATTTTAAAATTCATGTTTTAAGGTGTTATTTCAGATCTTAACTCTGAAGTAATAAATTTTGATATTCGAATTTTCACTTATTTTGAACCTGATCAATAAACTAGGTTTCTATAGGAAATACCGGTTATTTTAACTTAAATTTCTAAACTAAATTTTATGATTTAAACAAATAGGTTTGATTTAAATCTTAAGTTTAAACAGAGATTAAATTAAATGATTTTGATTTTTAAATCAAACTTTGAACCTGTGAACTGCAAAACAGAGAAGACTCGGGTAATATAAGCATGCATACCACAAAAAAAATCAGAGATACAACCATATAAATATACAACCATACATATGAATGTACTTAATAAAATATTTAACTCAGAGATTAGCATGCAACCATTATTCATACTTAAGTAAAAAAAAATGTGATGTTACTCACCTTTATTTGAATGCAGACCACTGTTGATTCTTGCAGAAAACACCAAAAATGCAGAGCTCCTATTTCCCATTTGAACTTGCAGAGGTATGATATGCAGATTGACCCTTATGTTGAAATCTGAGTTGAAATTTGATATACAGGTATGCCTAATTGTTTCCACTGACTAAAATGCTTGCATGCAGGTGTTCATTCAACCCGGGTTTGAACCAGAGTGCAGAGAAAAAGACCAGGCTTCACATGATCTTGAGGAAGTGCAGAATTTGGTAAACAGAGGTTGATTTGATTTTGTATAAGAAGTGAGATATGCAGATGTTGGATTTTTATGAAGAGGAACATGCAGATGTTTGGATTTGAGGATATACAGAAATAAGATATGCAGATTTGTATTGGACTTTCTTATGCATTTGTGAATGCAGATTTGAATTTTAGTTTTGTATATGCAGATTTGTGGATGCAAATTTTGATTGTGCAGGTTTATTTGAATTTGATGAGGAGTTTTGATCTTTTTTTCGTTTGATTAAGGAAGAATGACAAATGCAATATGTTTGAAGATGTAACTATACACATGTATTTTCAGATTTAATTAAAAGAAAAGAAAATTTTAAAAACTAAATTTAACACTTGTCATAAATTAGACACTTGTCTATTTACTCTTTTAAAAATGCAACACATGTTTTCTTTAAAATAGTTAATACTAATTACAAATTAATGTATATGTAAACTTAGTTTAAGTTGTTAGTTTATTTTAAAATATGTTTATGAATTTACAAATGGAAATAAAAACAAATCATGTAATAAATGAAACTTATTCATATTAAAATTAAAACAAATTAAGATTTTACTTTTTGAACTTAAATTTAAACTAATTTCAAAATCAAACAATTTCAAATTAAGTTACAAATATAATTCAGTTTGAAATAAAAATTACAAATTCTTATTCAAAACTTATTTATAAAGTCAATACAATGTTAATATTATTTTATAAATCTCTTTTATTAAATTAAAAATCATTTTACAAAACATTCATTTTATTAAGCCATAAAACCAATTTGTTAAATTTATTCTAAATTTAAAACAATACCAATTTATTTAAAATATGAACCATATATTTATATTGTAAATAGAAATCAATTTATTATTTAAAAGATAAAATAACCAATTTAAATAATTATTGAAGAAGATTATTAAATTTATCTGCATAATTATTAACAGAATATCAATATCAATTTAATTTTTATTACAGATTATTAAATTGATATTGTTAAAAATTCCGGGATGTCACAATCCTTCCCCCTTAAAAGAATTTCGTCCTCGAAATTTAAAACAAAGGTAATTTAATAATCTCATTAAATTTTAATTTTAAACACAAGCATATATCAAACATATGCTAACAACCAAAACAACCAATTCAACCAATCAAACAAATCTAATTATCCAGACAAATTCTGGATAAAATTTTATCGAGTTTCCCCCATGTGTGTATATATATATATCCACCGGGATACTTGCTCTAGAAAATCCAAACAACCCATATTATGAAGCTACAAAGCTCCTATTCAACTATATCTATAACACTAGACAAGACATCAGACTACAACGAGTCTGACTCAACAACCAAAACTCCAGAACTGCTGGTTCCACAACCAGAGATAGATCATACACGTACTCCCTCAGAGATACGTGACACTCATCGAATTCCAGTTATCCAAACTGGCAATTAAATCATGTAGATCAATCACTTAATCTCCTATATCACAGAAAAGAATCCAAAACACTTCAGAGCTAGCTTCTCAGGTTACCCAAACTTATAGCTCACTTACGATCAGAGAAAACTTATCCAAAATTAAATCTCTGACTTCAGAGTCCAAATCTCTCCGACTCTTATCCACAAAATCTCTTCAGACAATCCTGGGCTGTCCACAACCTCACTGCTCAGCTCAACCTTCGCTGATGCTTCTAGAAACAAACTAGACCAATCAACTCAACAAAATGATCTCCTCAAGATCAACCAAAACCAAGAACTCAAACTCAACTCCTCAACACCAGAGAACACCAACTCACTTCTCCTGTCCGGGAAAAGAAAAGCAGATATACTTCCAAACTGCTTCCGCTACTCAACTCTGATCCGAAGTAGAAGAGAATGCTGAAGAAGAATACAAGCACAAATTGGACAACACACCCCAGAGATATGGTTCAACAAATCCATAAGAAAATTCAGAAGTTCCTCCAAAACTTCGAGCTGCTACACCAACTCAATCTCCTGGAACCATTCTTTTATAAAGCTGAACCACCGGTACCACTCCTGGAATTCCACTCGATAAGAAAGCTCAATCTCCAGATGCGAACAAAACTCTGACTTCCTGAAGACATCCAGAAAAACTCAGATAACCCAAGAGAACACTTAAACAATCGCAACTCACTTTTGCGAACCACCAAACCAAATCTAAAGAAAAACTGTTCTTTCTAAACCAAATAGAACAGCTTACACCCAACTAGCCAACCCATCAAAGAAACGGTCCACTTAACTGCTTCTGAACTCTACTTCAGAAAAACTGCTAAACCAAAAGATCTCTTGCCAACACCGAGAACACTCCAAACTACACTGCTGCCCCAGATGCCAAAGAATTCCAAATCAAAGATCTCCAAGAAACTCAAACCTCAAAATAAACAGAAACTCCAGCCGAACACAGCCACAACACCGAAGCAGACTCACTTCCTTAACCTATTCCAAAGAAATCATCTTCGGGAACATCCATAGTTACTGCATCTCATCACGCAGCTACTACCTCCTGAGGTATCTAAATACCATCACTTGCTTCTGCCCAACCAACAGATCCAAACACTACTCATCCAATCTCAAAAATAAACTCCGAACCTTTACAGGTTTCCTTCAGAGATCAATGAAGTTCTTCATCACTACAGAACTTACTCGAGACGGTATTAGGTCTACAGTCTCAACAAAACACTTTCAACCTCAAACATTCAATGTGACGCCCCACCTCTATACCCACGCTAGCCAAGAACACTACGGTGTAGTGCTGTCAACTAGCGCGGAGAATAAGGCTGTTGAGGAGCGACCGTCCATGTAATTTCTTATCACACGGTGGCTATAAAATAATCTTCGGAAACAAATATAGAAGTAAGCATAACATGTGAATCAATCACAGATATCCATATCATAAAGGCGGAAAGAGATATGAATATATATCACATAAAAGTGTACATCAGAGTAGTGGTCTAAAAAGATCCACGATAATACAAAAGGATAGAAACGCGTGCTATACAAAAGAATACAACTATGAGTCTATATCTCAAGTGTAAACAACAAAAGATGCTAATCTAAACAAGTAGCCAAAAGTCTGAGTAGTGAACCACTAGGGGAGGAGTCAAGCAGTAGCACCTGTAACATCTCGGTCTGACCCGAGTATTATTTATAAGAAAATAATAAACGGATCAGTCTAGCTATAAATATCAGATGACATGATATAAAATAAAAGATATGGCATAAACATAAAATATCCATACTGACATACTACTATAAGTATGCAAATAATGATCAACAGGAGATCAACCGACAAGAGATAAATCAATATCACAAGAATCTTCTCAAAGATCCAAAGAGGGCATCATACCCTAAACTTGTACTCATGACAAGTCAAAGAGATAAATTCCAGAAATCAACACAAGAAATCCAGAAATCATAAAAAGGGAAAGAGGCCTATCACATGACGGTCCGAAGACCATGGGGAGCTACCCCACATGTGTGAATGAAATCACACAGATTGAGGTCAAGACTAACCAAAAAGCAGAAAGGTATGCGTGAATGGAATCACACAAGTGGTGTCTAGTCTAACCTTGCAATGAAAGAGACATCGCGCAATTGCTAGTCTAATTCATAAAGCGATCATCAAGATCAACGAGAAGTGTCAATTACACTATGCTAGTAAATATAGAAGTTTAGCTTCATGTCCCATAACCACTTGCTTAACTTAAATATTTACGAACAAACTGTAAATCTTCACTAATAAAATTGTCACAAGAGGTTCAATCGAACAAGTCCAAGAATTAACCGACGAAGTGAACGCAAGCGTTTCATACCACTTGTTTTACTAAGTCGTTTAATTAGATTTCTCATCCTAGTGAGGTAAAGGCTTGTATATACTAATAGATTGGAAAACGGTTTAAGAAAAGAGCTTTGTTATTAAAAATAGAGTTGAAATTGTTTGTTAAAAGAGTTTTGATATTTACTACTAGTATTGAAACCTTTATATTATAAAGTAACAAAACACATAAGCAAGTGTAGAAACAATCAGTCACAAAGATCGCATACGGAGATGCGAATAAAATCCAAGGAAATCAGCTCAATGTTTTTCAGATAAGATCCCTTACGGAGGGGGGGTCCAAGGGGGGTGGCAACCCCCCAAGGTGGGGGTGCGGGGGCAACGCCACCGCTTACGGGGTTCGACCTGCCCGGTCAGGTCGCGGGGGTCCAGGGGGCAGCGCCCCCGGCGGGGTGCGGGGCAGCGCCCCGACCAAAATGGTACGACCTAGTGAAGACAAAATGAGGTCTAACGACCTAAGGGGAATAGGGTCGAGCGACCTAAGGGTTGCGACCTAGGGGTCCAAGGGGTCAAGCGACCTACCGGGATAAGGTCCAACGACCTATAGGGTTATAATGTCATGTGACCTATCGGTTTATAAGGTCATGCGACCTAGAGGAAAACAAGGTCAAGCGACCTAAAACGTCGCGACCTAACAACCAAAAACGTCGCGACCTAGCGACCTAAAAATGGAAGGCAAGGCCGAGCGACCTAACGAAGAGGGGGTGAGCGACCTATGGTCATAAACGAGGTCAAGCGACCTATAGAGGCATAGGATGCAGCGACCTAAAACGTCGCGACCTAGCGACCTAAAACGTCGCGACCTAGCGACCTAAGGGGATAGGGGCCGAGAGACCTAACGTTCGAACGACCTACGACCTAAGGAGATAAGGGCCGAGCGACCTAACATTCGAACGACCTACGACCTAAGAGTCGAACGACCTAAGTGTTACGACCTAAGAGTCGAACGACCTAGCGTGGAAGCGGCCTAAAAGCCAAACGACCTAACGACCTAAGGTCATACGACCTAGCGACCTAAAGCCATACGACCTAACGACCTAAGGTCCATATGACCTACGACCTAACTCCGAAGACGTTAGAAATGGCCAGGACGACCTACGACCTAAGGCCCATACGACCTACGACCTACGACCTAAGGTCTATACGACCTAACTCCGAAGACGTTAGAAATGGCCAGGACGACCTACGACCTAAGGTCCATACGACCTACGACCTAAGGCTCAACGACCTAATTCCGAGGCTAACGACCTAACGCTGCAGGGGGAATTTAAGGCCAGAAACGACCTACGACCTAAGGGTTAGGTCGCGAGCGACCTAACTCCGAACACACGAAAATGGCCAGAACGACCTAAGTGCAGAAAATTCACCAAAACGCTAAAAATTGGAGTTTTTCGCCAATCCAATCCAAACCAAATGCTAATATGCATGCAAAAGTGATAGGGAATCATTCCCAACAGTCCAATATGGTTATAGACTAGAATTGTGAGATAAAAATCTCACCTTTGCACTAAAGTTTATGAAGATGAAGCTTGAAAGCAAGGAGAAGCAATCCAAAGCTTGAATCCAATATCTTCTACTTGAATTTGGAGTTGAATGTTGGATTTGCAATTGAATTTGTGCTTGGAATTTTAATTTCCCATTCTTTTCACCATTAATGCCCAAGCTTGAGTTAGTTAGGAAATTTATGAAGAGTGAGGAGAAGGGGGTTGGAACTTGGGCTTAATAGGCTAAACTAACCCAAAGTCCAAAGCGGGAAAAGTTAGTGAAATTTCGCTAACTCCAAACCTATCGATGTTTATACTTAAAAAATTGTAAACGGCATTTCGAACTCAATGGAAGTGGTCTCGAGTCCGAATTTGACCGTTTGCAAAAAGTATCTTTTCGGACCAATATCCGATTAACGACAAAATATTTAAATGTAAAATCGATAAATATGCGGGTTGTTACATTCAAACTCCTACCAATGGTAGTCGTGTTACACACACCACTACCCCATCTACCTTTATAACTTATATTGGAAAACCTGAACAGGTAATCCAACAGATAGGTAGAAATAAATAAATATATTTATATATATATTAAAATTACAAATACGCTCTCTCAAGAAAGACACCACTACAGAGCCTAGGTATTCACTCAACCTAATGCTCCCTAAGAAAGACACTTCAGAGCCTAGGTATTCGCTCAGCCTAATGCTCTGATACCAGCTGCGATAGTCTAGGCTTTGCAACCATCGACAGCGGCTCACTCGACTGGTAGGCTTTTCAACCATCCCAGCCCCGCCATGGCTCACATTGGTACCTCGGGTTTGCTTTTACGGCCAGCCTCTCGACTCGCAACCAACCCAGGGCCTTATACTACCCAAAAGGGACATGTAGGTGTAAGAGTCTCCCGTTCTCCACCTAACGCAAAGCGAGAACCCCCTATCACGCTGTAATGTAGCGTTGGCACTTATTGGATTTTGGATTAACGACCTACGTTTAATTGGAATCGATGTGGTTTTCGGACATCCAAATATGGAAACCCGATCCCGGTCTCATCGAAACCAAACGCCATTTTAATGTCCAAGTTGTACTTAAGGGATTTAACAATAGATATTTAGAAATATCACTTAACATAAATGGATGTATCATATTACACAGATAGATATGCATCTATTATCACATGCATCTATACATATCATAAAGCAGCATATATATCACATTCAGATATAGCATATTCAAATCATCACCCATCAATCAATGTCATCAAATAACAACCAATATCATTAACTCATCCAATGATATCATCCAATCATTAATCATTTATAAACAAGTTTGATTCAAACTTAATTAATTTAATCAATCCTTAAATTAATTAATCCTTAATTAATCACTTGGATTATCTTCAATTCAACTTCTTATTCATTAATTAATTACAAATTAATTAATTAACACCACTTAATTATTTATTTCAATTAATCTTCCCTGATTAATTATTTCTTAATTACTTTAAATAATTCTTACTTAATTACCATATTAGTTAATCATCCTGATTAATTACTTCCAAATTATACTAAGTAATTACCTCTTAATTACCTTTTTAATTAATCAACCTTAATTAACTATTCTTTAATTATTCTGATAATTATTTCTTAATTATCCTTTAATTAATTACACCTGATTAGTCACTTTTAATTAATCACATTGATTAATTTACTTTTAGTTAATCATATTTAATTAATTACTTTAAATTAATCACCTATGATTAATTACTTTAATTACATTTAGTAATTGAAACTTAATTATAAATTAATTATTCATTAAATTATTAATTAACAATTAATTAATTATTTCCATTAATCAATGATTACGTCCTTTAACTAAATTCTTCCTTAATTAATTACTGTAACATGTAATTAATCACTTAATTAATTACTCTTAATCCTTTTATTAATTAATCATTAATCAAATAATTTAAACCTTTAACCAATTATTAATTAATTCTTTAATTAATAACTAAAGTGATTAACTCTTAATCACATTTACCTAATTACTTTTAATAAAGTAATTAACTCTTCCTTAATTACCTTCTGTAATTAACCACTTAATTACTTAATTACTTCACCAAGAAATTATACTTAATCAACTCCAAAGTGATTATCTTTAATTAATCACAAGTTAATTATTTAATTAATTATTTAACTTAATCATTTAAAATTAATTAAATGATTCTTAGTTTCTTATATTATAAAGATTCTTAATTAAGAAAACGTTGTCTTAATTAAATCATTTATATTAACCAATAACCTTAAATGGTTAATAATCTAGTCATCTTAATTATTATTTTTCCAATTTAATTATCTTTAATTAAATCAAAATTCAAAATAACTAAAGATAATCTTTATTTTTATTGATCTCTAAATCTTTATTATTTAACTTATTAAAATAAAATACTTTAGAAATCAATTTTAACTAAAACAATTGAAACATTCAAAATTAAAAATGTTTGAACTTTCCAAAGTGATTAAATAAAATATAATACTTATTATTAAAATCCATTTATTCCATTTTTTTTTAAAAACTTTATGTTTCAGAATATAAAAATTTATTAAAACTTAACTTTGAAACCAAATTAGTTTATAAGAGAAAGTTTGTTTATATTTTTATAAACTTTAATTAAATCTAAAAATCAAATTCCTCTTGCTTTCAAAATCTTTAAACATTGCTTATATAGTTAAAACTTTGCAGCAAATCAAAGCTACATTACAAACTCGAGTAATCACCCCCTAAAACCCGAGTAACCCCCTCGTTTACCCCGAGCAAAACTAACAAACACACCGAGTTCTCCACCAACCTTCCTGCTTCGAGTCAGAACGTCAAAAACACGATACAATCTTCGAGTCTCCACCTTCTTCTCCCCTCCTCATTTCCAGATGCACAACCATGTGCACGTATATGTGCACCACTACGCCGATCAACGACGAACTCCCTACCAGCCTCCACCAAGTCGCTTGCGTCCCCAACATCGAGTTTCCAAACCCAGAAAATCTAAACTCGATCGAGAACGAGATTTCGACCTTCAACACCAAACTGTTTGAAAACCCCCATCCTTAAATACAACCATCGCCGGCCATCCCCTTCACCGGAGACCACGCCGCCACCACCTAGCTCCAACTCACTTCCCCGCAACCCTAGAACCATATGCGAACGGCCCCAATAACCTCTCGAAGCCACAAAACCCAACAGAACAACACTTTCAAAAACAGGTTGTTAAACGCTATCCCCTCAAATTACAATCATCACAATCTACTAAAAATTCATGAAGCATTTTTCGCATGATCACTTAAGTTCCCTCCACCTTCGAGTTCAACGGCGATGTCCACTTCGCCGTGGTTTGCCGTGATTTGGCCGAAAACCCCAAATCAGAAAAATCCTAAATTCACACTAAAAACTATTCTAAAAAAATCATGATATGCTCATTAAAAATCATGATTTCCAATATGTAATCTAGTTATAAGATCAAAACTACAAATTTAATTCATAAAAATTTTGACCCAATTTAAATTTTACTGTAAATCTGAAAATTTAGAACCAATTTCCCATTTTTACAACTTGTAATTATTTTTAGAAACAAGTTAATGTGGTAACAAACATCTTTCCTTCACAAACCAAAAGCAAATTCAAATTTAAAATTTAGTTATTAAATTATTTGTGACAATGGAGACTGTCAGTATCACACAATGCTTAAGTTTTTAACTATACAGACAACAAACATACAAGAAGTTAACATGCATCAAATTAATTCAAATATTTCAGAAACCATCATGATCTTCATTCATCAGTAAGAGTTGGTAATCAAGTTTAAAACTGTTTTTATAAGGTTTCATTTACTCACCTTGAATCTTGCAGAAGACAGAACTGCATTTTTTTTTTCAGGCTTCAATTTTCCTTTTGCATGTTGAAGATTTACATCCTGATGCTTGATTACTGATTGTTCTTAAAGATGAACTTGCATTAGCCTCTGATTTGAATTTTCCAAGTTTCACAGATTGAATTCCAGATTTACAAATTCTAGTATTTACTTTATTTTAACTTTGGTTTGAAGATGATGAAATTATTTTTTTCCAGATTGTATTCATCTTTGAGAAATAAACAGAAAGAATTTGCTGAAGGATAAAATCTTTGCTTTTGATTTTACAATAAAATTTTAAATTTAAGTTTACAAAAGAAAGACATTTGTCATTCCAAATTTTTAGCTAACTTACACATATACCTCTAAGTCTACAAATGTCCTTACATAAATCAAATGTTAACAAGTGTTTTATAAGTGTTATTATTTTTTTTGTTAATGTTTCTTTTAAATGTTATCTTATCCTTAATAATTTATTTTAAGCTTATATAAATATTTATGAAATGTTTACATGATTATAAGATGTATTTATTTTATAAGAATAAGCTTTGGATTTCAATACATATATAAAAGTGAATTCATGTTAACAATTATAACTTTATTTATGTATTTGAATTAAATTGTAATGGTATTATATATTAAAACTTGATAAATTGATATTAACTTTTTATAAAAAATTTCAAGCAATTTATCTTATGTTAAAATTAAAAATGAAAGACTATTAAAACAAATGAACTTTTAATTTAAATCTTAAATATCATTTCCAAAAGTATAAATCAAATTAACTTTTCAAATCTCAAATTATATTCATATTAAAGTTTGAAAACACTTATTAAACTCAAATTAATAAAATTCCTATTTAAAACATATATATACAAATATATACACATTTCAAATAGAAAAATCATTAAATTTGTTAATTTCCATATTAAATTTTAAAACAAATATCAAATCACAATATATATACATTCATATATATTACAATTTGAATATAAAGTTTTATTACATTAAAAACTTCTTTTTTTTACCAAACTAAATATTTCCAAATCAAATTATTATTAACTTCAAAAGAATTTAATCTTGCCTATATATATTGCAAAGAAAATATTAATAGACATTAACAAATTATTATTATTAATCTTTAAAATAAATTTATCTAGTCAATTTACAGTATAAAATGATCAAATCAATTTAATTATTATCAAAGATTATTAAATTGATATTGCTCAAAATTCCGGGTCGTCACACAATTAAATCCAGATAACTTTACCCAATTTTAATTCCCATTTCAAATTTTAAACTTCATATTAATAATCTTCCCACTTAAGTTTAAAAATTTATTTCACTTTGGGTTTTCACATCACATTCCAAGAAAAATTCAAAACTCAACCTTAGAGTGTATTTCAAATATACATATTTATTTCCTTTACACACCAAGTTACTTTAAATTTTAAACCACCTTTGGTTTTAAATTCAAAACAAATTCCTTTAAAATTTTCCTAACATTTCTTATGTTAACATATGATCACATTCAAAATAGTCTGAATAATAACATTTCTTTTAACATTTTAAAAACAATTTCAAACGTTCCTAGACTTAGGATTCAAAACTTCACAATTTAAAACCCACTTCAATTTATAAGTTATACTTATCTAAAAGTTTTCTTCCCTAAAACTTTTTCATTTTTCTTTATCAATGTTTACTAGAAAACAACATCCCATTATTAAACAAAATAACCATTCCATATTTTGGTTTGAAACTAATTCTAATCCATCTTATGTGTATAGTTCATTTTATTCAATTCCCGTTTTGTGTGTGTGTATATATATATATATATATCACTTAATTCTTATTCAATTTCAATATCCAGCAACCAATTATTGCTTTATATATGAAATATAAGCTTTTATAAAAATCATTCATTAAAACCATTTTTAAAATCTTCATATAAGAAAATAACAAGTACGCTCTCATACACACACACATACACACTCAACTCATTCTAGAGTACCACTAACCCTATCTTTAATGAGTAAACCCACCACAGCCAAGGTTCTCGCTTAACCTTTAGCTCTGATGCAAAATGTAACGACCTGGAATTTTTCATCTCAAAAATTCCAAATAGTTAGGAAAAGAAGAAAAGAGAAAGAAGAAACAGAAACACCAAAACACAAAATATCACATTCGCAGCGGATCAAAATATAAT
The DNA here is from genome assembly GCA_030765085.1 of Allium cepa. Classification (NCBI taxonomy): domain Eukaryota; kingdom Viridiplantae; phylum Streptophyta; class Magnoliopsida; order Asparagales; family Amaryllidaceae; genus Allium; species Allium cepa. The sequence goes on along the minus strand of CM060929.1, from coordinate 869,794,700 downwards.
ATCAAATAATGACAGTTATACAAAAGAAAACTGTATATGACAATTTACATTTATTTATATCAAAGTTACAATCAATAACACAGAAACCAGACAGTTAGAATTAACTTGTCCCAAATAAATAATCTAATACACAGCGGAATACTACATACGTTCCTGTCATACAGCTCGCCTCCTGAGCTCCAGAACGTCCTAACCTGAAAATCTGTAATACTCGGACTGACCCGAGCATTACATCAAAGTAGCACTTGGGTCAGGTTGGAAACCAGCGTGAGTAAACCTATCTAAGATGAAATACAAAGATATAAAATTTATTTGAAAGGCCCGAGGTAACTCGTACTTCACTACGAGTTCAATACTTGTTATGCTTAACACTTATATTCATAATCAATCCCTAAGTACCTTTACCTAGTTTTAAATGGTCCAGTCATTTAAATTATTACATTTCAGCCTATTGATTTCACATATCAATCTGTAAAGAATCATTGTAGGTCACAAATCAAAGTGGGTTTGGGTATTAACTGATACCCGACCTCGGTCTCTTCGAATTCAATACCATCTTAACCCAAGTTATTCAAGTGAAATACAATTCAACTTTAAATACAAGATGTCACTTTTTACACAACAATTCATCATCAATAGATAACCACATTATCACTGTCCACCCAAACATATCATATCACAAAACATTTCATAACATAGATATCAACCAATTCAAGGCATTTAACATCATTCAATCATTCATAAGCAAGATTGATTGCTTCCAAAATTAATTTAATTTATCTATAATTAAATAATCACTTACATTACCTTTACTTAACATTAATTAATTACAAACCAATTAATTAATCATCCTTTAATTATCCATCTTAATTAATTACCTCGGACTAATTATCATTTAATTACAATAAGTAATTAACTCTTAATTAATTACACAAATTAATTAACCTTTACCCATCCATGTTAATTACATTAATGCTTAATTAAATTCTCAATTTAATTATCTTATAATTACTTATATTGATTAATTATTCTTTAATTAATCACATTCATTATAACTAACCCTTAATTAATTTCTTTAATTAATCAATCCTTTAATTAATTACACTAAGTAATTAATCCTTAATTACTTCCTCTAAGTAATTAACCTCCATTAATTTACCTTGATTATTAATGAATTTAACCTTTAATTGTTGATTAAATTAATTAACCATCAACAGATTAATCCTTTAATTACTTACGTTAAGTAATCTTCATTTAATTAATTAATCTCTAATTACTTAATTAATTAGTTCTTAATTGTAACTTAATTACTTAATTAATCCCTAATCCTTAATTAATAATCTTTAATTATCTAATTAATAATCCTTAATTACGAATTAATTAACCTATAATTAATTCTTATAACCCTTAATTATTAATTTATTAATTCTTAATCATTAATTAATTAAATTAATTAATTATACTTAAATTACTTAATTAACTTAATCAATCTCAACTCAATATAACCTTAAGATAAAACATTATCCTTATTAGTGACTTAATTATCATTAACATTTTATCTTTATAATTAACTTCCTTAATTAAATCATTTAATTAAGTTTTAAAACAAAATAATCATTTAACTTAACAAATTAAAGTTACCAAATCATAATTTCCTTTGAACAACTTAAAACATTTATCAAGTAATAGTTTATACTAATTTCAACTTGAATTTTAAAAACTTGCTTTTAGCCTTGCTTCGGGTTCAACCCGAAGACCACTCGGGTCTTGCCTCGAGTAAACCACCTCCTTTTTAATTTTTTTATAACTTTGTTGTTATTTAAGTTAAAAACCTAGAACACAAAAACACTCTCGTTCTACTCGAGTTTATACTCGAGTCATTACCCCTAAATTCCCGAGTGCCCCTTCAAGCAAACCCACAATCAAAACAACCGACACACTAAAACCACAGTGCTCATACACTGGCATGAGAGCCGCCTCCGGCCTCCCATGAACCTCTGGCACATCGGCCATCGATGCTGCAACCAAATCAGATCACTAAATTACAAACACAAGCCTTCGATCGAAATCGAGGTTCACAGTCGAACCTGGAACCAAACCTATGCCAGAAAAACTCCTCGTCCAAGCGATTTTGACCCCCAGAGGTCGAGCAATCTTATCCCTTGCTTCGCTAGACTACCACGCTTCCAATGCCCAAGGTCTAATGCACTCCGATCAACCAGAGATACCGCAGCAAACCATTTCTAGATCTCGACCCAAATTTTGGATAAAACTCTACTACGATCCAATGCCGCCGCCATGGTAGCTTATCCACCTTCCTAATATTTTTCCCTAGACCATCTGACTTCAACCTTCCTCCAAACGAAACCCCAAGGCCTCACCACTCTCCCATCGCTAGAAATTATCCAAAACACATTTTCCGGTCATCCCCGAATTGCATACTCGATACAAATCTAAAAAATGTGATTTCACTTTTAAAAATCATGATTTTGAATAATGATTCGGATTATATGCTTGAATCGAAGAATTAAGATATTTAAATTTTAACATTTCTCAAGTTTCCACTGTTCTTCTTGGATTTTCCAAAAGATTACAAATTTAATTTACTTAAATAAAATTTTAAACCTTAATCTATGTTTAAACAAACATATTTTGTTTGAATCCCAAGTCCTAACAGTGAGTAGTTCAAAAGATAATGAATTTCGATCAAAATTTTGAACTCTGTAACCTGGAAGCAGAGAAGCACAATCATGCACAATTTAAACATAACAACACACAGAATTCACACTTGTATATACACATGAAAAAACTATCTTCATCACGGAAATTTACGTGCAATAACCTTTATTTACTTAAGCTTTTTAAGTAAATGTTTACTCACCTGTTTTTGAGAATACAGAGGAATAGGGCTTCCCTGATTTTAAATCTGGAAACTTTGAATTGCAGTGGTCTTCTTAAAACTAAATTGCTGTGTTAATGAGATGCTTTAAGCTTTGAAGCTGAGGTGTTCTTGCTTGCTTAGTTGATTTGAGGTTGCTTATTGCTGAATTGAAATTCTCTAGCTAGAAATATTTGTGTTTACAGGCTTTTGTTTGGTTTGAGAATTGATTTCAGGTATGTGGAAAATTGTTTTATAGGAGTTTTGAGTTTTGATCAGTTGATTTGTTTTACAGTTTAGATTTTTAGTTTTCTTCGTTTAGAAAAGAGATAGGGAAAAAGAAATGAAGAGGGAAGATGGGAGTTTATATAGAGTAATTTATGATTTATTTAAAATTAAAGAAAATGAAAATAAAATGGTAACACATGTTAATTTACTTAGTATTTGTCAATTACAACATTTAATTACACTACACATGTCACTAACATGATTTATAAGCAAACACTTGTAATTATGCAAATTTTATTAACTTTTTAATGTTAAATAAAAGCTTTTGTATTTATTTACTAATTAATAAATACTTTTATAAATATATATAAAAAAATTCTTTTAAAGAAAAAAATAAAAACCAATTATATTCAAAATAAAATCATATATATATTTTTAAACCCAAAATATATTTAAGATATACTTCTTTTAAATTTTCAAATTTAAATTCATATTCGAATCCAAATTAAAACTCTAATTTAAAAATCAATTCAAACAATGCATATATATTTTAAACAAACCCAAATTCAATTTGTAATTAATAATTCTATTTAAAAATTTATTTATCTATATTTAAAAACAACCCATTATCATTATTGTTTGAAAATAACAATTTTATCAATTTAAAATAATTATAATGGGCATTATCATATTTAATTTTGCTTGAAATTTCCAAGATATCACAATAACATTTGGACCCTCCTATATGAATGAGATGATATGGCATATGATTACAATTAAATTGGCCACAAACACTCAAGAAAGGATTTATGCAGTGAAATGAATGAAGAAATTAAATGAAAACAAAGGAGAATCACAAAATATCAAAGAAAACACATTAAAAAGAGAAAAAACAAGATTTATAGTGGTTCGACGTTGATTTCCTATGTCCATTTTGAATACTCTCTTTATTGCTTCTTAATTCACTGGATTATAATTACAAACAACAAGAAATAGCAAGAGATCAGAAAGGAATGGATTAAATTAGTTAAAATAACGACAGAGTTCAACTAACAACGTAAGAGTCCCTAGAATGGAACCCTATGTCTATATTTATAGATGAAGGCAGCCTCCAATCTGATCGAAACTTCGGCAACAAGACCTCCTTCACCATATGGGTCCACTATAGGGAGGGCTAGGCCCAACTCTCAATGGATAGGGATCGGTACTGATCCCTCCATGTGTTGAGTTTGGACTAGCGATCCTTGTGGTAGCTCCCTTATGACCTATAATGATGGTGCTTCAAATATCATAGCGTTTGGACTTGTGGAGCTTTGGTTCTTGTAGTGCTTTAGTTCGAATCCCAATCCGGTCAAGAGAGCCCCGTTCCTTTCTGGTCCTTAACATATGCTGATCCATCCCCTACTAGCTAGCCATGCCAATCCATATCAGACAAACCACATCATGCTAACCCATCATCCACTAGTCACACCATGCCTATCCGTGCCTTATGAACAAGCAGTGCTGAACATTATCATGTTGATTCGTCCCTTTTGAATATACCATGCCGACCCTTACCCTACGAGCCTTACTATGTTGATCCATGTCACATGGACCACACCATGTCTTATGTCGACCCCTCTGCATCCCTACCTACGTTGATAGCCTAACTAAGTGATCATGTCGATCCTTATGGCTTCCTCATACTATGTCGAAACGTACATCACTTCATTCAGACTGACCATCCTACCGAGTAGCCATGCCGACGCCCTATCATCTTAAGAGTATACCGATCCCTTCACTATCTTATCCAATCTGACCAATGACCATGCCGGTCCCTATTCCAACCAAACTAATCTCCATAGGTCCGATGTCCTATATCGTCTATCTATTAACCCTACTTACCCTGGGCTTGATACAAATGTCCGGACATTATATCTTAGTCATGCGGTTGTTGTCTCATGATCATCATTCTCATCAAAAGTAGAGTCTGGCCTATGCGATCAGTCCAATAAAGCCGGGTCATGGCACCGGGCAAAACTTTCCCTCTAAAGTACGTCTTTTGAATAACATGACGTGCTTTGAATTGGAAAGAACTTGGATACCTGAGAATAAGATTATCCAACTTTCCGGTTGTTCTCTATTCTATTGATCTTCAATGATACAAGTCTGATGTCATGTTCTATTAGTATGCACAGATTTGGTCATGTGAGATCTATAGATTTTCTTTTGATTTGATTTTAAACTTGATAGTTTCAAGCTAAATCACCACTTCAGTTAAATTAAAAAGGTTGAATCCTTAAATTCCTTCCATGCATGCTTACACACATGTTTCTGTTATCGGCTCCCGGATGTGTTCGGACGTTCGCAGGTCATTACCGAATTTAACAGTTCCATATACATTTATGTTTCCAATTGAATCTCCATGATGATGATTATTTGTCACTCCCTAATTGCTTGCCACTTTTCAATTTTCATTTCCTATTCCGTCCATATCCATCATTCATGCATCTTTCATTTTTTTCTTTTCACTTTTTTGGAGGGATCGGTATCTGACATGCCGATCCCTTACGAGATAGACATTAATAGGGATCGACAAATTCCAATGCCGATCCCCATTCGCTTCAGACTTAGTCAACCCATAGTAACAATTCCGCTTCCCTCCATATGTGTGCATATATAAGCATAACTTTCTCGTCTCCTTCCCTTCACTTGTCTACTTTAAAATTTCAACCTAATGTTTTTATCTGCCCTTCATATACTTTTCTTACCTCCTCCCCGTCGAACACATACCATCAAAAAATCTCCCTTCACAAGCATGATTCTTTCAATTGTTCCTAAAATTCAATCATGAACTCAATCCGTCCCCTCATAGTCACTCCTTAATTTTTGATTGTTAATCTCGAACACTCGATCTCTAATTGATCCTGAGAATATAGGTATGAACCCTTTTTTGTTCGTGTTAATGAATTGCGAGTTTCAGGCTCTGGCGAGTTTGAGTGTTTCTTAGGCCGTGGTTAGTAGACGGATGGCTTCAGATGAAAGGAAGAGGAGGGGAAGGAGAAGGAAGTGGAAAAGGAGATAGGGAAAGAGGGTTCCACTGAATCAGAGAGGGTTCGGTGTGGATTTGGTAAAATAGGTCTAGTGTTGATGTTGTGGAGTTGTAAAGTAGGAATTGGTAATGTAGTGCGTTGAGGAGGGTTCGGTCATGAATAGCTCCGGCGATGGGTTGCGGAGGATTTAACGGAGAGATCGATGGGCTGTTGGAGCATAGGAAATGGTTGTACAAGGGGTCGGCATGAGTTATTAATCTTAGGGATCGATATTGAGGTTTAACTGTTGGGATCTACTTGGGAGTTAAAACATAGGGATTAGTTTAGGAATTGAAGGGAAGGGATCGGTGTTGCAATATGACTTAAAGTGTAGGGATCAGTTATGAGGCTGGGGTAAAGAGATCGACACATGGCGAAGGGATCGGTGTTGACTATAAAAACTAATTTAACTAAAATCACTCAAATGCCTAATTGCATGCTGCCTTGCCCGAACATAGCATGACTAAAAACAACGTGACTTGCACACTTGGACTGTCGGACTTAAGCTTGAACGAACCAACTTTCGGACCGCTCAACATGAACTAAGTAAAATGCTGGCTAAATGAACGTGAATAACGGACTTCATAATTTAGAATGTTAACATCTGATCCTGAAACTTTGGTTACCGATTAACTTTTTCGTCGATTGAGATGGTCAGCGACGACGGTCTCTCTGGATGAAATCTCAAAGTATCGACATTTTATTCTCACTTCTCTAATTTCACACTATTTATGTTTGTTTCACATTGCACTTCATTAGTTCACACACAGCACAGGGGAAACAGATTATTATTTCTAATGTTGATTGCTTATTGACTATAGCTGACAAAGATCTCAAGTTACACAGAGCATTCAGCTATAATGTCTTCTGAATCAACCACGAGATATATCAGTTTTGAGGCAAGATCAAGCTTTGCCACTCTATCTGATAAACCTTTTCCGAGTCATCAAACAGAACAAGTAGAGGCATCTAACCCACAAATGAATCTCTTTTCCAACATTCAAGTCTTTCCTACAGAAGTTATTAATCTGGCACCTGATGTCGTTGAGGATGCTATCATTCTGAACAACCCAATTGACTCATAAGCGTCTTGAATTGGAGAAGCCGCTCTCCGTCGGTTATGTTCCATCCATGGAATCCCCTTCGAAGATGTTTTAGTTCCATCTAGGAAAGACAGGCCTCACTTGCCACCAACCGGATATACTAGTTGCAACAAGTTCATGTGCTAAGTTGGATATGTGCCACTTTTTAACTCCTTCACTCGTGAAATGCTGAGGTACCTAGGGATCGCTCCTACATAATTACACCCTAAGAGCTACGCTTTCATTCATGGAGCCCTCCTTCTATTTATGAACAATCTATTCCATCCATCAACTCCCGAAGATATTAGATACATCTATAATTTCAAAAGATGGATAGAGAGCCTCACATATGTTTTTCTTAAACCCTCGCCCAAATGCTAAGTCTTAGTGTGTGTATGAAACAAGCTCTCTTTATTCAAACATGAGTGGTTTTATGTATAGTGTCCTCCTAATTTTGCAAGGAGATAGTTGGAAAGACGTAAGTGTTATTCCTATCTTGGCCTTTAGTTCGATGATTCACTTCGCAACTTCTTTAAACATACTAAAATCTCCGACACTTTCAGATGTTCGCCCTCGACTCGAAGGCGTCGAGCATTCCAGGGCCGTGGCGGCCGTTCGTGCTACTCCTGTTGAGGATCGGGACATCAAACTTCTTATCACTGATGAGTTGCTCTCGTTATTAGGGCTATTGGAAGATGGCCGCAAAATTGGACTCCCCGGTAGAAAAGCATTCGCCAGAAATATTGTCAAAAGAAGGACAAAAGCAAGTGACCCCCTGATGCCCCTATTGAGGGAACCCGGGAAGACATCGAAGAAGGTGAGATGTAACGATCCAGAATTTCTCTCAATTAAAATTCGTATATTTAGTTGATTTCAAATATTAACAAGTGAAATTAAACAGTCGAATAAATTTTATTTCGAATATCTAGATTTAAATTGGGTTTAAAACAATAATTTAATATTTGAAATTTAAGAAATAATTGAAAATTGGGTGTAATATGGTTAAAAATGATTTGAAAATTTTTATTTAATCATATTGGAGTTAGAATGATGTTATAGAACTTTTAAAATTGAATTAAAAGTTAAATTGTGAAAATTGAATATTTTAATATTTAATTGATGACTTAAAATAGCAATTTTTCAAACAGTCTTGGATTCCGATGAAACTAGATTCATTGGATCTGTAATGTTATATTATTATAAGATTTCCAATTTCGTGTCAATCGGATTTACCGTTCGTCCGGGGCAAGCTAAAACGCATAGAAATTTGGTTAACCGATTTAATTTAAAATCGATCGTTTATTGCCATAACTCGAACAGATGATCGAATTGGCTCCCGAAACCTATTCCATTGTGTCCGGAACATGGGTTAAACCCTAGAAATGCTGGTCACCACGCGAGATTCGGAGTTCGAAAAATTGGAAATGAATAGTGTTTTTTGTAAAATTTCTATAAAAGGACCCTTATCCTTTCATTAGCTCAAAACCCTAACCCTAACAATGCTCAGCCGCCACTTTGTTTTCGAAGGCCAGGAAACTCTCATCTTCTTCCTCCTTTTTCTTCCAATCTACCAACAATCATCAAAAACTCTCAACTACAAAAGTGAAGAGGGCATCGAGATCTTGAAGTTCAACGGTGGTGATCTGAATTGGAGCAGTGTGGTGGTCGCTAGGGGGCCGCGTTGGCCTGCCGTTCATGCACGCAAAGAATGACAATGGAGCAGCCAAGCTTCGTGAAATTCATGCCGAAGATGGAGTTTGTGATGGCGAGTTGTTTGGTAGTCCCTGATCGTCGTCACGGTCAAAGTAGTGGTCGCGATAATTAAGGAACATAGGCGGCGTTGGGTTTCGTTCGTTCGCGTTCGAGCTGAAGGAGGAGAAGATGGAGCGTGCAGCCTGGATTGCAAGGATTTGAAACGAACGGCTGTGATGATGACGGTTAAAATAATAATAAAAAATTTGTAAATAAAATTATATCAAAAATTGTGTAAACTTTAAAATATCATAACCTTTTGATACGAGGTCGGAAACGCACGAAACGAATTGCGTTGGCTTCACTTTGTCGAGCACTACACAATGTAGCTGATTTGGAGTCGTTTTGAGCTAGTGAAAATTTTAGGTAAAATTAAACGCGTGTTTAATTTTATTCGAAATAAAACGCTACAACTATTATCGGAAACTCAAGGTGAGAACTTCTCACTCAATCGAATTAGTTTCGATATAAATTTTAAATAGTTAGATTTAAAATTGCTTGATTGTGTTGATTGTATGCTTGGATGATAAATTATTATCTGTTGTGTTGAAATAGAACCTATACGCCGCATATTAAGTGAAGGTTATTTATTAAAAACATATATCGCGAATATTTCACTACAAAGTGAAATTGGTGTTATATATGTACTTGGAATTGATTTCCCGCATTATATAGCGGATGAGATCTTATTGCACCGCATAATAGCGGATAATATTTTATAAATCCCATATACTGCGATATTCCGTCTTGAAGCGAAATTGGTATTGTGCTAACATCTGTGGATGCAGGGAAACAGGTTAAAGGGATCCAACTGGATTCCTCAAATGATTGAATTTGTTTCAATGTTGTGTGTTGATCAATTTATAATCTGCGTGATTATCTTTATGATTGAAATCGTTAAAGGCTAAAATTTAGCCGAATATATTTTTGGTATCATTAGATGCCGAAAATAAATAAAATTGGATTTTTGAAAATTTAAGCCGAGAATTCATAATAAAATTTAATTTTGAAATTGAATCATTTTAAATAAATAAACGTTATAATTTTTATGTTATAAAAATTATGATTTGTGAGAAATATAACCGAATGTGATTTTTGAAATAAGTAGTTGATTAATTTGTATAATGGTTTAAATTGGGGGTTTTAAATCATTATAAACGGTTTATATAAAAGATTTATAAAATTGATATTTTATAAATTAAAAATATTGGAATTATAAAACGAGTATTTATAAGTATTAAAATGAAATAAAAATGGATATCATAAGTGAATGAAATTTTTAGATTTATAAATTGTGAAGTTATAAAATGAATAGATTTTGTAAAATAAAAGATTTATAAGTAATTAACGTATAAATTGGATTTTGGCATTTAAATGAGATACAAATAGAATTTGTTAATCAAGGGATTTTATAAGTTGAAGTTTTATAAAATATATACATATATGTGAGATTATAAACATTGTTTTATAAATCCGAAAACGACTTATTTTGATAATTTAACTATTATAGCTTATTAAAGGAAGTATATCCACGATTTTGGATAGTGGATAATCCTTTAGATAAAATGTGTAGAAAATGTTGAATTTGGTTAACGAAGTATATTCGCGATTTTGGAGATTTTGAAGGAAATGATGTTTTAAATAGAAATGTTTTGGGAAGTGATCTTTTAAATAGATTTAAAACAATTTGAAGGTGTTTTAAAATGTATTAAGTATTGAAATCATAGATTTCAACATTCATTGTTGAAATAGACGTTTTCGAGAAATAGAAGGAAATGGTGGACAATAACACTGTTGTTATAGTAAATGATTTCCGAAAGGAAATGTTTTATGTAGTATTGGGATTTATATATCTATCTTAATTTCGAATCCCTATACTGGTGATTTTGGTAACGATGTTTTACGCAACATTCGTTTTGACTCAAATAAATGTGTTTAAGAGAATGTTTTCCTTAAAGAATAAATTATATACTTAATTGTGATTTAAGTATATTGAATATTTCCCAAATGTTGAAAATGAATAGATTTGTTAATTACTTATTATTAAATAAGTATGGAAATGTTTTTCCAATATGAGGTGAATGTTTTGAGATTTTATCTTTTAAAGATAAACTGAAAATGAATATCAGAAATCGATTTGAAAATCGTATATTCGTAGATATTTTGGAAATGTAAATTTACTATGGAATTTATAAAAGAAAGGGAAATTTGTTTAAAAATAAACATTGATTTATTTTTGAAGTGTGGAAATAAATTTACGGATTTGGAACGTAAGTTTAAAATAAATCGGTAAGGATTTATTTGATTGATTTAAATGAACCATTTTAAATGTAAAATGGATAAATATTTGGAAGTGTTTCTGCTTAAGGAAATTGATTTGAAATTTGTTTTCAAAGATTGAAAGGTGAAAAATGATTTGAAATTTGTTTTCAAATGGTTGAAGTGTTGGAAAATATATCTTATAAAGATATTTTGGGAAATGAATAATTTAGGGAATTATTTGGAATTTGATGATGTTGTGAACATTGATTGATAGTTAAATAACCGACTATCAATATTGACCTTTAAATAGGTATTTGTTGTGTATTGGTTGAAATGGAATGCTACACTTATTTTTAAATTATTGCGCTCGTTATTCGGATTACCCACTATGAATAGTGATACGACGTAATGGATAGCATTGAAGACCGGTGTTGAAGACCGGTGTTGAAGACCGAATATTTTGAAAACGGAAGGATTACCGTCGAATGTCTCTGCATCGGTTGAACTCCGATATAGAGATTTTACCACTCTTTGTGATGGAAAGTTCGGTCGTGATTAGAAATTATCCGGATTGCAAGGACTTCTTTTGAAGTGCCTTCGTTTCTGTTCGATCCCGGAACGGACTTGTATGGATGTGTGTCTGACATTACAATTTGAGATGTAAAGCTGGTTTCTATCAAATATATTTCTGTTGGTGGCGGAGAATTTATTCTCTTAGCTTAACACCCTTAGAGGTTATGTGGTTGATGGTTACTAGTGATACATTCCCAATTTGGTAATGTGGCATACGAAGTGCTATTGGGCATTTGTTGAACAAAGCAAAGCATTTGTATAAAGCGTAGCTTTGTGTACGAGACTTCGTCGGACCTCACCCTTGGAAATGGTCAAAACAGGAAGGTTGCAGCAAGGTTATTAGGGGGTAGCGCCCCTTTAGTGTATGTCATTCCTTCTGGATAGAGGTGGTATCATGGTATGTAGCCCAGATACTTAACCTATGTTGTTGCTGTAAATTTATTACTTTGTGGTTGTTGGAATCGAGGATCCTCGGATGTAGGTCGGTTAAGACCGAGGGATGGCATATTCGTGTCAGTAGTTACCCAATTAGGGGTAACCCGACCTTGTGTTGGCAGAGATCTAACTGTAATGTTAGGTTAGGTTCTCGAGGTCGTCTTTCCAGAGGCGTACCCATGTGGCAATGGGAAGTTCCTTGGCCTGACCATTTGTTGGAAATCCAAAGAAACAATACGAACCTTATACGGTTTTAGTTGTAGAACTTGCCATCTAATATGGTAGCTATAGTAGGCATAATATAATGGTACCTATGCTGGCTAAGATTTATATTCTACTTTCGAAATGTTTTCTACACTATGCACTAATAATAATATCAAAAATGATTTGATTTTGCGTAGTAAGCATCTTTGACTAACATAAGAAGAAATTTCCTCCAAGTCTGCGTTTGCATGGTGTGTGTGGTGGGAGGTCTTATGGTAGTTACATTTTCAAAAGCATTGAAAATTGACTTTAAAATTCACCCTTTGTTTGTTTTAAAAGATAAACCGTTTTAAGTTCTCATACCAGTCCCATGACTGACCTGGAGTATATTGTTTCCTTCCTAAACTCTGGGTGCCCACCAGTTTCCACACGGGCCGTCTAGAGTTAGGTTATCAGGTCATTCTGGAATTTGAGAGTTGTTGTAGAGATATAGAGGCAAGCTGGAGGGCATGGCGTATCAAACTAGTACATAGTATTTCTTTTCCGTTGTTTGTTTTTGTACACTCTGATGATGTAATGTAATGTAATATGATGTAATGTAATAACTGATATAGTTCTTTGTTTAAAGATTATTCATTTATATATTATATGTTGTTCCGCTACGATTGTGAGGTTCTGATATTGTTCTATTGTTTCTTTCTGTTTTGTTATATATTTTTCTCTCTTCTTCAATCTTTTTTTCTTCTTTAACCATAACATTTCGGTTTTCCGGCATTCGATTACTCGGCAGTTGATACAGTGGACGTATTGATGTCGGTTTTCGAGCGTCGAAAAGTCGCAATGTTACATTTGGTATCAGAGCATATGGTTAAGCGACAACCATGGCTCTGTTGGATGTTACTCATTGGAGATAGAGTCAGTAGTACTCTAGAATGAGTTTGAATGTAATAATAGCTATGAGCGCGTATTTGTTAGTGAATATAAATCGTTTTGTATTGTGTTGACTTATCAGTTGATTGTTTATGAATTCTGGTCGGTGCGGGAAGTACAACCGTAATCGATAGGGGTTTCTAAACTCTTAAACAAGATAAACTGACACAGTATTGTTTTGAAATAGGGTAAATGGAATAATTTTATCCAAAACTATTTTCGTATATAAAAGAAATAAATTTTCTGTAAATGTTTGCAATATATGGTTGCTTGGTTGTTTGGAAGTGATGATATTGAAATATTATCAATATTATTATAGAAATTGAAATAATAACCAAAGGATAAAAGAATGAATCCATATACAAATAGGAACTGAAAATGTGATTTATAATTTGGAATGAAATTCATTAATGGAACGAAATTAGATAATATGGAATTTGACTTAAGTAAATGTTAAATAAAATAGAATTTGAAATAAATTAGAAATGGACTTAAGTTTTATAGTGAAAATAAATAGTAAGAATGAAGTTGATTCGGGTATCGAAGTAAAATAACAAAGTGAATTAATGAAATGAAGTTATGAATGTGAACTTGACTATATAAATGAAATTCAACTTTATTTGTAAAATGAATTAGCAATTGAATTAATAAATGGATTGAATGTTAATCAATCGAATGTAAATAAGTTGATATGAAATAATTAATGTAAGTGTTAATTCATTAAAAGCTAATGTTATTGGAAGTTGAATAATTGAATGAAAATCAATTTAATATCAACCAATTGGAATTAAAAGTGTTGGACCAAATTGAATGTAAATTAAATAATTTGGTTATGTTGAATATACATTGGTAGTTATTTGATTGTTAATTGATTGTATATAAATTCATTAAGTGTTGATAAAATTGAATTAGCAAAATTGAAAGCTATGTAGTTTGATTTGAATGTGGAAGTAAACCAACTTGAATATAAATTAGTGAATGTAAACTAATTGAATATGAATATGAATGAATGTTAGTAAATACATCCATGGTTAATGAATCAAATGTGATTAAATTGAAAACCAATTCATTGAATGTTAATGAGAAGTGAATATATATTGATTTGATATGGATTTATTGGATGTTAGTTGGATGATAGTTGTTTGGTGGTTGCATTTGTTGTTTTGTTGCAATTTCTATGTTGGCACATGCATTTGTTATGTTGGTATATGTTGTATATTGATGTTACTTTCATATATACATATTGCTTATATGTTTGTTGAGTGTTTAGTAGGTGCGGATGGTGTTTGCTTCGCATTTGGAGCTTGCTTTCGCGCAATATTAGCCGTATATGCTCGCTAATAATAATATAAGGTACATATCTCGGATTACATATTGTACTTTGTTAACCCTAACTCGTTCACAAGTTAACAGGTCCACGAGTTAAGGCATGTACGACTCAAGGCATGTACGACTCAAGGCATGTACGACTCAAGGCATGTACGAGTTAAAGGATACATGAGTCAGCAACTTCCTACAACTTAAAGACCTCTACGAGTTAGCAAGCTTACGAGATAAGCAGCCTACGAGTTAAGGAGTACCCGAGTTAAGCTACTTGCGAGATAAGCCTTTACGAGTTAGCATATCTACAAATTAGCAAGTGTACGAGTTAAGATCTTCCACAAGTTAAGCCTCTACGAGTTAATCCTCTGCGAGTTAAGATCTTCTACGAGTTAGCAGGCATACGAGTTAAGAAAAGCTAACGACTTAAGGTCTTTACGACTTAAGGAAATTGATGGCCTACGACTTAATGATAACTGCAGTTTGTACGACTTCAGACCCTTACGACTTAAAGAAGTTATACGACTTAAGGAGGATACGACCTAAAGACACACCTCTTAACTCGTCTACGAGTTAAGACTTGCTTTAAACCAGTTGCAATTGGTTAAGTCGACTACGACTTACGACATAAAAAGAGTCGTATACGACTTAAGAAAGGAAATTAGCAATTGCAGCCAGATAACTCGCACACGACTTAGAACTTAGGGATGGGTTCAAAAAAGGGGAACTGCCATAGACTCGGCTCAGTGACCCGGGGACGACTTACCTTAAGTCGAACACGACTTATCTTAAGTCGGCCACGAGTTAGGACTTAGCACTTTTTCCGCCCAGAACTCTCTATAAATATGAAACCATCTCCAACATGCAAAGGACCTTTGGGGCTCATTCTCTTCAAGCGCCATTACTCTGCCGAATTCCAGACGACTTCAAAGCTTTTTAGATCCAACAAACTTCTAAAGGAACTCCATGAAGGAATCATCCACATTCACCATGGATTTGAAGATGATTGTCAACATCAAAGCTTGAGCTACTTGTTTCACATATCCTATCACTTGAAGTGTGTTGTAATTGAAAGATCTTGTAAAGAATTGTAATCAAACTAGTGATAAAAAGATTAAAGTGGACGTAGGCTGGATTATAAGCCGAACCACTATAAATACTGTGTCTCTTACTGTTTTTCTACATACTTTCTGCTTATTTCTGTTTCCCGTACAAACGGGTGGTGCTTTCACAATCACATCTTATACACCAGGGTGTTAGCGTTTAAATTTTTTCGTTAACATTTTTGGTGCTTTCACTGAGAATTGAACTCAGGACATCTATCATCATTGTTTCAGAAAGATTTGTAGATAGAGTTTCTTTAAGAACCAGAAGTCTATCCGAAATCATGGCTCCTGGAAGGAAAAGTAAATCTGTGAGATCTGCAAACATTCAAGAGGGAACCTCCACTTCCCCAACACCAAATCAAGCCACTCCAGCTGTTGGAGTTTCAAAAGCGGAATTGGACGCTGCTATCTTTGGGTTGAATCAGCAAATAAATGCCCAGAACGCGCAATTGGAAGCTCAGAATGCTCAGAATGCTCTGATTCTGAATAGGTTAAACGATCTGCTCGGGGCAAACCGTCAACCTGCGAATAATGAAAGGAACTTTGTCGGTAATGTCCATGATGCTGAAACTAGAAACATTCCCGAAAGGGCTGCTAGCCCCTTTGAACAGACATTGCCTGAGGCTGGAGGATCCAGAAATAGGAATGACGAAGAATATCTTTCTGGTATGGTTCGACAGATTATGAAAGAAAGTATGCAAAGGGTCGAAGATGAGAAAGAGTGGGGTTTCGCTCCGAGCAAGACTCCGTTTACTGAAAAGATCCTAAAAGCTGAATTCCCAAGGAAGTTCGTCCCTCCGACCATTCCAGCTTACAAAGGGACAAGTGATCCAAATGAGTTCCTGTACAAATATGATTGGCACATGACAGGTGCCAGAGCTTCTGACGAAATAAAATGCCGCTATTTTCCTGTGTATTTGGAAGGGGTAGCTCTGCTTTGGTTCACAAAACTACCTGTCCGGTCCATCGATCAGTTTTCAGACCTAACCAGGAAATTTAAAGAGCAATTTAGGCTATATGCTTCAAAGGCAAAAGACATCATGTCGTTATCCGGTTTGGAACAGAATCCGGGGGAAACTATCAAGTCTTTTTTAAATCGCTTTAATATAGCGTTAGCTGAGGTGGATAATGCAGAACCCCGCATGGTCTTGACCTATTTGATGAGAGCTATTGATAAGTCAAGTGAATTCGGAAAGTGGCTGAACATGAAGGAGCCAAATTCTCTGGAAAAGTTCTACAAAAAGGCGGATGAATTCATGCGTTTGGAAAGCCGTCCTGTCCCGGCAAAGGCAACAGTAGAGAAAGCTGAAGACAACACTGCTGCGCCACGTAAGAATGGATCTGTGGGACAGAAAAGAGAAAATAATGATGGAAGGAAACAACACAATTCGAAGAAGCCTCGATCCTTCAAGCCATCAGAATATACTCCTTTGTTAGAGACACCAGAGCGCATCTACCTGGCTACAAAAGATTCTTTTGAGTATCCCAAACCTCCTGTTCTCAGAACCGGAAGAAAAGCTGTGCAAAGTGGGAAGTTCTGTCGCTTCCATAATCAGCCTGGTCATGACACAGACGACTGCCGTCAATTGAAAAATATAATCGAAGAATTGCTAAGAGAAAATAAGCTGCAGCAATTTGTGAAGAAGAGTGGAAATGATCCTGCTTCGTCAAGTCAGGGGCAACAAGCTCTTGCTCATCAGCCCAGGACAAATGAGAACGCCGCAGGACATGAATCTGGAAGGCCAGTTATTAATGTCATCACAGGAGGACCCCACCCAGCAGGCAGAAGCTGGGGTGAAATGGAGAGGTACACTCGAGCTCTGAAACATATGCCAACTGAAGAGAATGTCTTTGTTTTAGAGGACTCTACACCCCTGAAACAACAAAGGACTTTTAATGATGATATTGTGTTCAGGGCTAGAGATTCCACGGGCATTGAGGCCCCTACTTTGGACCCGTTAGTCATCTCGGCCGGTATTGGACCGGCTATTGTCAGAAGAGTTCTTATTGATTGCGGCGCATCTTGCAACATCCTCTTCAAGAAAACGTTTGACCAGATGAGAATCCCGATGGCGGATGTGCAAGCCTCATCTCAGAAGATTGTTGGCTTCACTGGGGAGCCAAAGCAACCAGTAGGAACCATTGACTTGCTTGTGGAACTCGGAGAAGGAGAAAGAAAAGTAGTTCGCAAGCAGACTTTTGTGATAGTAGATGAATTTTCTGCTTATAATGCTTTCTTTGGTCGACCTATTCTTGCTGCATTCAAAGCTGTCCTTGCCCCATGGTGTCTTACTATTAAATTCCCTACAGACAATGGGGTAGGAGTTATTAAAGGAGACCAGAACGCTGGGCGAGAATGTTATATGACAGAGCTGCGAGAAACAAGGAAGAGAGAAATGGGGAAAGATGCGGCAACCCCAATCCGCATCAAAACACCAACCCTATAGCAACTACAGGGCGGACCCTGCACTGGCGAGCATAGCGGGGCACGAAAAGTGATGGATCCTAGAAAGGCCAGTGCGGGGGAGAGTAGGGTGGTACCAGCAGAAACAACGATACCGGTGCCCGTTGATCTGAAGGACCCAAACAAGGTGCTGAATGTGGGTTCACAACTTAATGTGTCAGTTCAGAATGCCTTGATATCTTTTTTGAAAGCAAACCTGGATGTTTTCGCTTGGACCCATGCCGATATGTGCGGAATATCCCCAGAAGTTGCGGTACATGCTCTGAATATTGACCCAAAGTTCACGCCAGTAAAGCAGAAAAGAAGAATCCAAGGTCTAGAAAGGTCGACAGCATTGAAAGAGGAAGTTGACCGGCTCATGGAGAATAATTTCATCAGAGAATCTACCTATCCAAATTGGGTTTCAAATCCAGTGCTAGTTAAGAAAGCCAATGGTAAATGGAGAGTGTGCATCGACTTTTCAGATCTAAACAAGGCCTGTCCCAAAGACTGCTTCCCATTACCCAGGATCGATCAACTGGTAGATGGAACAGCGGGTCATGAATTGTTGTCTTTTATGGATGCCTACTCCGGATATAATCAGATCATGATGCATGAGCCAGATCAGGAGGACACAAGCTTTATCACCGATGTCGGTCTTTACTGTTACAGAGTTATGCCCTTTGGGTTGAAGAATGCGGGGGCAACATACCAAAGACTGGTTAATGCTATGTTCAAACCGCAGTTGGGAAAGACTATGGAAGTTTACGTTGATGACATGCTAGTAAAATCTAAGAAAGCAGTGGATCACATCGAACACTTAGCAGAAATGTTCGCAATTCTCCGAAGATACGGAATGAAGCTTAACCCTTTAAAATGTTCTTTCGGGGTAGAATCTGGGAAGTTCTTGGGTTTCATCGTGAGCGCTAGGGGCATTGAAGCTAGTCCGGCTCAAATCACTGCTCTAAAAGAAGTCAAAGCTCCTAAAACAAAGAGGGAATTGCAAAGTCTCAATGGAAAAATTGCCGCCTTAAGTCGGTTCATATCCAAAGCTACTGATAAATGCATTCCATTCTTCGACGCTCTAAAGAAAGGAAAGAAAAACTTTGACTGGACTCCCGAATGCCAGAAAGCTTTTGAAGAATTGATTCAACATATGGAAACGCCTCCAATACTTTCCAGGCCCGGCGATGGCGAGGATCTTCTTATATACTTGGCAGTTTCATCTCATGCTTTAAGTGCAGCGCTGGTACGGGAAGACAAAAGGATTCAACATCCAGTTTACTATATCAGCAAAAGACTCACTGGGGCAGAAATGAATTACTCCAAGTTGGAAAAACTCGCCTATTGTCTATTGATTGCCTCAAGAAAGTTGAGGCAATATTTCCAGGCTCATCCTATCAAAGTCCTCACTGATCAACCTTTAAAGCAAGTCTTGTTTCGCCCTGAGACTTCGGGCCGCCTTTTAAAGTGGAATATTGAATTGAGCCAATATGACATCACTTATCATCCTAGAAAAGCGATCAACGGACAAGCTTTGGCAGATTTTATTGCAGAATTTACAGACAAGGGTAACAGCGAGGAAGAAACAATCGAGAACTCCCCAACCCAATGGAAGTTATTTGTAGATGGCGCAAGAAATGATTACTGTTCAGGTGCTGGAATTGTTCTTGAAACTCCTGAAGGCCGGTCATTATGCTATGCGCTAAGATTAGAATTTCCTTCAACAAACAATGAAGCAGAATATGAAGCTCTGATCGCTGGTTTGAAAATTGCTAAAGAACTAAACATTCGAGCGTTACAGATCTTCAGTGATTCTCAGCTTATAGTATGCCAAGTCAAGAAGGAGTTTCAAACGAAAGGAGGAAATCTGCCCGCTTATGTGTCAAAGGCTTGGGAACTTTTATGTGAATTCGACCATTACACGATAAGTCATATTCCTCGAGAAGAAAACATGAAAGCAGATTCTCTCGCAAAATACTCAAGTTCTGGCGAAGCCCAATCCTTAGGGTTAGTTCCAGTGGAAGTTTTGTCAAATCCGAGCATTGATGAAATGGATATCGATTGGGTTATGAGTATGTCGCAAGAGCAAGAATCATGGATGACTCCAATAACAAAGTATCTACTCAATGGCTCTTTACCAGAAAACTCTAAAGAACGACAAAAGCTACTGAGAAAAGCTTCTCGATATATAATCCAGGATGGTCAATTATACAGACGAGGATTCTCAATGCCATTGCTTCGATGTGTATCCCGGGAAGAGTCCAAAACAATCCTAACTGAAGTGCATGGAGGAGAATGCGGTGATCATTCAGGTGGTCAAACATTAGCAAAGAAAATTCTCCGATACGGATATTTTTGGCCAGAAATTAATCGGGATGCCGCAGATTACTCCCGAAAATGTGACAAGTGCCAAAGATATGCCAAAATTCCTAGAGCACCTTCTACCGAACTCACACAGATGATCAGTCCATGGCCATTTGCAATTTGGGGAATGGATCTCATTGGGCCGCTACCAACCGCTAAATCAGGGATTAAATATGCTATTGTTGCGGTTGATTATTTTACTAAGTGGGCTGAAGCTGAACCATTGGCTACTATCACTTCTAAGAAAGTGATAAGCTTTGTGACCAAGAATATCATTTGCAGATACGGTGTGCCTCAAAAAATAATCACAGACAATGGTACTCAGTTTGAAAGTGAGGAATTCCAGGATTTTTGCAAACGATTCAAAATCCAGAAAAGCTTTTCGGCAGTAGCTCATCCGCAGGCAAACGGGCAAGTGGAAGCAGTGAACAAGATCATCAAATCAACCATCAAAAAGCAACTCGAAAGAGCAAAAGGTGGTTGGGTCGATAAACTACCACTTGCACTATGGGCATACAGAACTACTCACAAAACTGCAACTGGGCATACTCCTTTTTCGTTAGCATACGGATCGGAAGCAATGATCCCGGTTGAAACAGAGGTCCCTTCACACAGAAGAATCCATTTCAATCAAGCAGAAAATGAAAAGCTGCAACTTGAAGCGCTGGATCTCCTTGATGAAAAAAGAGATGAAGCTAACCTCAGAGTTGCAGCTCATCAGCAAAGGATAGCCAGACATTTCAATTCCAAAGTTCGTCAACGCAGCTTTGAAATTGGAGATCTAGTCCTAAAAAGAATTATGACTGCGACAGGTGTGTTTGGGCCAAATTGGGAAGGACCGTATGTGATAGGTCAGAAACTTCTTGACGGCACATTCAAGCTCACCACAGTTGATGGAGATCAAATTCCAAGGGCATGGAACAGCAATCACTTGCGTCCATACTTTACTTGAAAATTTTGTTGAAACATTGTAAAAAGAATTATGAATGTATGATTCCTGTAATTGAAAGCAATTGTGAAACTGATGCAAGTAAATAATGAAAGAATATAAAGTGGATGTAGGCCCAATTTCATGGCCGAACCACTATAAATCTTGTGTTCCTTATTATCATTATATGTTTGCTTTGTTTTCGATATAAAAATACACAAAATGTATTGCTGAAATATCGATTTAAATTTTTGCAGACAGTGGAGATAAAACTTGCGCATAATAAGACCGAGCGATTCTCACCATCATTCAACAAACAAATTTCAAGTCACAAAGACCCCGAATTCAAATCCTAGATAGGAAATGCTTCAATTGAACGGCTAATGATTTCGATAGGAACGAGCCCTTGCTGATAAATTGAGATTGTTTAAACAAACAAACATCCAATTAGGAAGCTAGTGCCCGTTCTCACGAACTTGCCTGGCAATGAAGTACACTTCCTTGGATTAAACAAGCCACTTGTGAGAAAAAGGGGGATGAAAACTTGAAAAGAAAGAAAAAAAAAAAAAAAAAAAAAAGGATCGCTGAAAAGGCATAAGCAAGTGAACAGAGGAACAACCAAAGCTACCATCAGCGCCACAAGTCCTCTTCGGAGGCGCAACTCTTCGGATAATAAAAGACCTCTAATGGGTCATATGCCACAAAAAAGAAAGTTCTCTACTCAACAAAAAAGATTGGAGGAGTCATGACCCTCCAACCATGAGAGAGTAACTTCCAGGCGATGAAAACCCTCTCTGAGGCACATTTCACCAGGAGTTGAAGTGTTATAACCGCTCTTCGGGATTTCACTTCACCAGAGTTGAAATGTAAACAAAATAAAAGCCCTCTTCGGAGGCCCATTTCACCAGGAGTTGAAGTGTTATAACCGCTCTTCGGGATTTCACTTCACCAGAGTTGAAATGTAAACAAAATAAAAGCCCTCTTCGGAGGCCCATTTCACCAGGAGTTGAAGTGTTATAACTGCTCTTCGGGATTTCACTTCACCAGAGTTGAAATGTAAACAAAATAAAAGCCCTCTTCGGAGGCCCATTTCGCCAGGAGTTGAAGTGTAGCAGCCGCTCTTCGGAATTTCACTTCACCAAAGTTGAAATGTAAAAACAAAGACCTTCTTGAAAGCACACGTTTCACCGAGATTGAAATAAAACTTCCAAGTGTTGAAACGTGAAAAGGCTTTCTTCAAAGGCACAACTCTTTGGGGGTACACGTTTCACCAAGATTGAAATAAAACTTCCAAGTGTTGGAACGTGAGAAATCCCTCCTCAGAGGTACAACCCCCTCCCGGGAACACAATTAAGAAAAAAGACCTCTTTGGAAACCCACGTTTCACCGAGATTGAAATAAAACTTCCAAGTGTTGAAACGTGAAAAGGATTTCTAAAGCATAACTCTTTGGAGGTACACGTTTCACCGAGATTGAAATAAAACTTCCAAGTGTTGAAACGTGAAAAAATCCCTCCTCAGAGGTACAACTTTCTATAAAAAAAAAAAATCCTCATCAAAAGCGTACTTTAACTTTCAAAGGAAAAGTAATTTGCCTACTGTGGGAAATGATCGTAAAAAGAAAAGAAGTTAAAGTACCCTTCAGAGGTCCGCTTTACCACATAGAGGAATTCACTTGATGAGATATGCACATAAGCAAAAGAAAAAAGTGATTTCTTCGAACGACCAAGCGTAAAAACTTATACGAAGGGAGTTGTACTCTATAAAATTTTCTTTAAAGAATAAAATAATTATTCTTTAGCAAATAAGAGTGTAAGTCCCCTCGAGGTATAGAATATTGCAGCATACTTATGGAATGGGGGCAATATAGTATAATTACACACAATATGGTATAACTAAACCAGCAAAAGGTAACGCTCAAGTAACATACCATAAGCTCGCTGCAATATCAAATAAACTCATGCCAAAACGAATAACAAATGTATTCTTTAATTCAAACAAAAGTTTGTACAAACGAGGAATCATTTTATTCAATTACAACGCAGGTACAGGTTTCAAAATAAAGAAAAGCGGGGGCCGGTACCCGCACAATTCTCGGCCAGTACATGCAAAACACAAAAAACTAGAAACTGAAGATCTTCACTTCTTTTTGCTGCCTTTAGACCCTTTACCCGGCCGAATGATCAGCTTTTCAGGTCGGCCAGTGGGTATAAGGGAGGAAGGAGAGGTAGGCGCAGCTGGCCCAACTTCTGGCTCCTCTTCAGTGGCAGTGATTATCTTCCCTCTCCTCCTTGATGCTCCTTGCTTCCTTCTCCTCTTTGAGGAAGACTCACTTCCTGGAGTGACAAGTTTAGATAAAGTTATATCGTCAGAAGGAGTCCGCTCCGGAGATATGTCACCTCCCTCAAGTCCCTCATCTTTTTGCTCTTGCGAAGCAATGGGATCATCCAGGCCATGGAGAGCTTCTATTTGTTCTTCTTGTGACCCAGGTTGAGAAGCAGAGGGAGGCGCCACTTGAAGAGATGGAGGAAGGATCACCGGGGGAGAAGAAGCTTGAGTTTGACTCGGTGCTTTCTCTACAAAGGAGAAAAAACTTAAAATATCAGTATCTTTCGAAAAGAGAGGGGATGACAGCTCATCAAAAGTCGGGAATTCATTGACATTTGAAAAATAATCAAGAAGATCGTCAAGTTCACAAGGAGCGAACGAGCAGTTCACCACTTGAGCTGGTCCGGTGTCAAGTTTACCTGGGGTAGTTGGATCTCTGAGGCTGATTTCATATCGCTGTACTTCGTTGCTTTCACCACCTTCATCCCCGCCTTGTGCACTTGTAGTTTCAGTTACTGTCTTAGTTGCAGGCGGAGTAGAGGAGCTCGAACCCGTGATGTCAACCACAGGAGAAACTGGAGGATGGACAGAGGAAATAAGCGTTAATTCCTTTCCAGAACATTCCTCTTCCGCCATTCCAGTTCTCATCCTGGCAAGTTGTTCTCGCCCCTTCGCAAGAGCAGCGCGAGCTCCCTCATCCAGGTAACGCGCCTCAAAATCTTCATCGCCATACCCGGCGTCTTTAAACATGTTAAGAGCAGCTTCCCACACCTCGGCCAGGGTGATTTCATACTTAGGACCAAGAAAAGAGAGGCTGCCGCGTCCCAAGACACAATGTAAATAAAAATCGAATAAAGTCGAATTGATATCGTTTTCCATGGTCTGAGCAGTTTCTTCGGCTGCAATTTTGCCAGCCATGGCCTCATCTCGATCTTTTTCGTTCTGAGCAAGTTGGGCTTTTAGCGCTTCAATCTCCATGTCCCGGGCGCTCAGTTTATTCTGCAGCTGGGTGACATCAGTGCGGTGGTTCTCTACAGCTTGTTCCAACCTCTCAGCTTTAGCTTCAGCGTCCCTCTGGCTGGCGTGCGCATCTCGCACTTGTTTTTGCAATACCTCTTCTCTTTGGGTGTAAGTATTAGTAGAAGAGGCAAGATCATCTTTGAGCTGCTTTACTTCAGCTTCGAGTTTTTCATTGTATTCGGCTATCTCCTTCATCTCAGCGTTGTGTTGATCAAGAATCTTCTGCCATTCTGATTTGTCATTTTCCATGGTCAGCATTGCTTCGATGTTAGCCCGATTAACTCTTTGAAGTTCATCAACCAGCTTTTGCCATCCAGACATTCTATCGATATCAAGCTTGACAGCATCGAGATTTCTGTACATAGCTTCTTTGTCGATGGGGACCAAATCAAGGTCGAAGCGTACCCCCCTCAAACACCAGTTCAGGAATCGGCTCTGCAAAGTCGGGGGCCCCCTTTCAACATGGTATGAAGGCCTGTTGAGAAGTGTTTGGATGGCACTTCCTTCAAGAGCAGGAGATTTGGAAGGGATGTCAATAGAAACTGAGGCACCAGGTCTCTCAGATGTCACGGGCACGTGCTCCTCGCCAAGTTTGGTCCGCTTTCTCGAATCCTCAATATGGCTCTTCCCCCTATCATCGTGCGTTTTACGTTTATGGGAGTCATCATCCCTTGGGAAGGATTCATGTCGCGTGCCCGCTCCCTCATGACGTTCTTCATACCTTCTCCTCTCTTCAGCTTTTCGCGCAGCTCTCTGCTCATTGGTTTCTCTGGGATCGGCATAGTATTGCTTGTAGTCATAGCTGCCACGCCCTCCATAGCGTCGAAAGTCCTTGTAATAGGAACCGCTGCCGCTGCGCCCCATAGAGGAATCTGAAAAGGCAAAAATAGCAAGTCTTAGAAACTTCCGAAGAAAAGAAGTTAAATATGAACAAATGCCGAAAAATCCTAAGTATTGTGTGATGTGCAAGCTACGCGCATTAAGCTACAAACCACTCATTGGTGTAGGGGTGATGATAGCTTGGGTATGAGGAGTTGGTGTTTGTGTTGGTGTTAGTCGAAGAAGGGACGTCGCCTCAATTATAGGAGAGATAGTTTTAGACACGTCATCTCTAAAAAGCTCCTGTGAGGTCACTATTATGTCGCTCAACCCATCATAAACATCGTCACCATCATGCTCGGTGAGACTTGTTTTCTCAGTTCCTACATCAGCTAATCCCCCGAGAGGCTGTGAAGGTTCTTCTTCTTCCTCAATCGGGGCAAGTGCCGTCTTACTAGATGACCCCATAATGTCGGTAGGGGTGGAACATTTCACCAATGAAGCTTCGATGTTAGACTCTTTTGATGAAGATTGTTCGATAGTAACGGGGGCATCCGATGCTTCAGTCGGGGAATCGGGAACTTCAGTCGGGGCTTCATGAGGCTGAGTATAGCGAGAAGAGTGAAGAAGCCCGTATTGATGTAAAAAGTCATCTCTCAGCAAAAACTTTATATTCCTCTCTTCTACTGGCACAGCATTCAATCTTTCAAAAATTTGCTTATAGCCTGGGTCTCTAGAAGGAGGTGGAAGCGCTGAAAAGTAAAAAGGGAAATTAACATCTAACTACTCAGGCTATGAAAAGATTTTATAAGGAAAACATGTGTCAGGAATAAAGCTGAACGCCCTTACTTCCAACTCTCCACACACCATAAAACCCCGGAGGGCAACGAACATAGAAGAATTGGGTTAAAAACCCGTGAGCAGTATCAGGGAGGCCAACAATCAGTTTGCGGTTTCGGGCGCTCCTCACAACAGTAATGGAAGGATGATCCTTAGTCCGAGAAAAAGAGCATAGATAACAAACTTCACCAAAGCTTGGAAGTCGATCAAGTGTTCTCCTAAAAAGCACACACAACCCCATTAGAATGGCATAGCCATTGGGGTGTAGCTGGGATGGAGCAATGGCCAGTTGACGGAGAAGTTGTTGGAAAAAGTCGTTGAAAGGAGGAATGCCTCCACTTAGGCACATTTGCCGGTTAATTGTCACAAAGCCAGAAGGAGCTATATCGGCAGTGTTATTTCTTTCGGGAAGAATGGCATCTGATTCAACGATACCAAACTGAGCACACAACTGGCGAAAAACTTTGTATGATAGTGAAGTAGGAGCTCTTTCGGGAGGATTAACCAGTGGAGCCGGAAGAACAGTTACCTCTCCAGTCCGAACTGTTGTATCACCTTCCTGAGAAGTCATTCTACACAAACAACTGGATATTCAAATATGAAGGTGCACGTTTCCTAAAAAAGTGTGAAGTGTTGTGCAAAAAAACTAAAAAAAAAAATAATAATAACAAGTAAATATAACTGAAATAAAACTAGTCGACGATTGATCGATTACAAAAATTTCAGAACTTGTTAGTCTTTAGTTCAAGTATAATATTAATGCGAGCTGGTCGATTTTAATTGACTATTTCAGTATTGCTTTAGTATTTTACTTGAAGTTAATAAGTTGAGCACTTCATTCACACAATCTGTTTAAGTTTAATGACTGTTATTAGCTAATCTGTCATTCGAAGAGGGCGATCAATGGCAGTATATTCGCCCCGGTTTTTCTGTAAATGTTGTATTGGACAGGTTGTTAACTTGCGAGTCAAAGTAATTTGTAAAAGAAGGCATCAAAGTTCAACAGTTCAACATCACTGCAACAATTCAAGGTTTAAGCAGATCCTAAAAAAAAAAAAAAAAAAAAAACAACACAAGTGCTAAGTCGTATCGAACACAAGTGCTAAGTCGTATCGAACACAAGTGCTAAGTCGTATCGAACACAAGTGCTAAGTCGTATCGGACTCAAGTGCTAAGTCAAAACCGACTCAAGTACTAAGTCGCAACCGACTCAAGGGATGAGTCGTTCCTATCCTCAGCCATCAAACACATCAAGCTGCTTATCCTCTAAGTCCTAAGTCGTAACTCGGGGAACAGGAGAAAGGCTCTGATCCAAAACAACTAGAAATCCTCCAAGTCTTAACTCGGCTACGGCTCATGGAAATCGCTAAGTCACATGGAAGAAGCCGAGTCATATATGAGATGATCCCTTGTTATTTTCAATCAACCTATTCGACCAACTCGCCTCCCTTTCAAATCTCTTAACCTGTTCATCCTTGGCTTCTTCAGCAGCGACAACCTTAACCCGTTACACTATGAATCGCCCCAAAGCGCGAATCACCATAGGCCAAATCAGATGAATTTTAGTTCATCGGTAATCAATTCGAATAGAATTCGCAGGGTTTGAATGGGGCAAACCAAAGATGATGAACTGAATACATAAAGTAACAATGGTTAACGGTTGAAGTTTGAAGCAAGATCTCTTACGATTGTTTGATGCTAGAAAGAATCAGAGATGAATCGGGTCGAAATCGCCTCGGAGAGCTTGAAGATGCGTTAATGGCAGAAAGCAGTTTAAAAGGTTAAGTGATGAGAAGAAGGACGACTCAGGCTTTTATATCTGGAAAGGTTGGGATTTGAAACGACATGACCGAGTTATGATAAGTCGAAGCACACGACTTACGATTTAAGCGTATGCTTCGAGGGGCAAATGTTAACCCTAACTCGTTCACAAGTTAACAGGTCCACGAGTTAAGGCATGTACGACTCAAGGCATGTACGACTCAAGGCATGTACGACTCAAGGCATGTACGAGTTAAAGGATACATGAGTCAGCAACTTCCTACAACTTAAAGACCTCTACGAGTTAGCAAGCTTACGAGATAAGCAGCCTACGAGTTAAGGAGTACCCGAGTTAAGCTACTTGCGAGATAAGCCTTTACGAGTTAGCATATCTACAAATTAGCAAGTGTACGAGTTAAGATCTTCCACAAGTTAAGCCTCTACGAGTTAATCCTCTGCGAGTTAAGATCTTCTACGAGTTAGCAGGCATACGAGTTAAGAAAAGCTAACGACTTAAGGTCTTTACGACTTAAGGAAATTGATGGCCTACGACTTAATGATAACTGCAGTTTGTACGACTTCAGACCCTTACGACTTAAAGAAGTTATACGACTTAAGGAGGATACGACCTAAAGACACACCTCTTAACTCGTCTACGAGTTAAGACTTGCTTTAAACCAGTTGCAATTGGTTAAGTCGACTACGACTTACGACATAAAAAGAGTCGTATACGACTTAAGAAAGGAAATTAGCAATTGCAGCCAGATAACTCGCACACGACTTAGAACTTAGGGATGGGTTCAAAAAAGGGGAACTGCCATAGACTCGGCTCAGTGACCCGGGGACGACTTACCTTAAGTCGAACACGACTTATCTTAAGTCGGCCACGAGTTAGGACTTAGCACTTTTTCCGCCCAGAACTCTCTATAAATATGAAACCATCTCCAACATGCAAAGGACCTTTGGGGCTCATTCTCTTCAAGCGCCATTACTCTGCCGAATTCCAGACGACTTCAAAGCTTTTTAGATCCAACAAACTTCTAAAGGAACTCCATGAAGGAATCATCCACATTCACCATGGATTTGAAGATGATTGTCAACATCAAAGCTTGAGCTACTTGTTTCACATATCCTATCACTTGAAGTGTGTTGTAATTGAAAGATCTTGTAAAGAATTGTAATCAAACTAGTGATAAAAAGATTAAAGTGGACGTAGGCTGGATTATAAGCCGAACCACTATAAATACTGTGTCTCTTACTGTTTTTCTACATACTTTCTGCTTATTTCTGTTTCCCGTACAAACGGGTGGTGCTTTCACAATCACATCTTATACACCAGGGTGTTAGCGTTTAAATTTTTTCGTTAACATACTTTTACACTTTTTTCCCTACGGGATGCCTCATCACTTGATGAGATGTACATTTGTGATATATATATACTGTCATTTTTTTCGGACCGAGCCGCGCAAAGGAGGTTATGGCGAAATTTTCTGAAAATTTAAGGCGTTAGAATATTTTTGAGAGAATTGAAAATTTTGAAAACTAAGTTGGATTTGGAAACTTAGTAAAGTTGTTGAAAGAAGTTTAACTATGAATTTTGAAAAAGTTAAACACTTAAGAAATTTGAAAAATCTAAATTGAACGGTTTGTTTTGGAAAGTTAATGGATTATATAACTTTTTCTTACTTGGTAATTTCGAGAACGAAATTCTTTTAAGGTGGGAAGTTTAACGACCCAGAATTTCTGTCAATTAAAATTCATATATTTAATTGATTTTAAATATTAACAAGTGAAATTAAACAGTCGAATAAATTTTATTTCGAATATCTAGATTTAAATTGGGTATTTAAATCAATAATTTAATATTTGAAATTTAAGAAATAATTGAAAATTGGGTTTAATATGGTTAAAAAAGATTTGTAAAATTTTATTTAATCATATTGGAGTTAGAATGATGTTATAGAACTTTTAAAATTGAATTAAAAGTTAAATTGTGAAAATTGAATATTTTAATATTTAAATGACGAGTTAAAATAGCCATTTTTCAAATAGTCTCGTGTTTCGACGAATCCAGTTTCAACGGATCCGTAATGTTATATTATTGTAAGATTTCAAATTTCGTGTCAATCGGATTTACCGTTTGTCCGGGGCAAGCTAAAACGCATAGAAATTTGGTTAACCGATTTAATTTAAAATCGATCGTTTATTGCCGTAACTCGCACAGATGATCGAATTGGCTCCCGAAACCTATTCCATTGTGTCCGGAACGTTGGTTAAACCCTATAAACGCTGGTCACCGCGCGAGATTCAGAATTCCAATTTTTTGAAATGAATAGTGTTTTTTGTAAAAATTTTATAAAAGGACCCTTATCCTTTCATTAGCTCAAAACCCTAACCCTAACCATGCTCAACCGCCACTTTCGTTTTCGAAGGCCAGGAAACTCCCATCTTCTTCCTCCTTTTTCTTCCAATCTACCAATAATCATCAAAAACTCTCAACTACAAAAGTGAAGAGGGCATCGAAATCTTGAAGATCAACGGTAGTGATCTGAATTGGAGCAGTGTGGTGGTCGCTAGGGGGCTGCGTTAGCCTGCCGTTCATGCACGCAAATCATGACAATGGAGCGGCCGAGCTTCGTGAAATTCGTGCCGAAGATGGAGTTTTTGATGGCGAGTTGTTTGGTAGTCCCTGATCATCGTCACGGTCAAAGTAGTGGTCGCGATAATTAAGGAACGTAGGCGGCGTTGGGTTTCGTTCGTTCGCGTTCGAACTGAAGGGGAGAGAAGATGGAGCATGCGGCCTGGATTGCACGGATTTGAAACGAACGGCTGTGATGATGAAGCTTAAAATAATAATAAAAAATTTGTAAATAAAATTATATCAAAAATTGTGTAAACTTTAAAATATCATAACTTTTTGATACGAGGTCGGAAACGCACGAAACGAATTGCGTTGGCTTCGTTTTGTCGAGCACTACACAATGGAGCTGGTTTGGAGTCGTTTGGAGCTAGTAAAAGTTTTGGGTAAAATTAAACGCGTGTTTAATTTTATTCGAAATAAAACGCTACAACTGTTATCGGAAACTCAAAATGAGAACTTCTCACTCAATCGAATTAGTTTCGATTTAAATTTTAAGTAGTTAGATTTAAAATTGCTTGATTGTGTTAATTGTATGCTTGGATGATAAATTATTATCTGTTGTGTTGAATAGACCCAATACGCCGCATATAAAGCGCATGTTATTTATTAAAAACATATACCGCGAATATTTCACTGCAAAGTGAAATTGGTATTATATATGTACTTGGAATTGATTTTCCGCATTATATAGCGGATGAGACCCTATTGCGCCGCATAATAGTGGATAATATTTTATAAATCTCATATACTACGTTATTCTGTCTTGAAGCGGAATTGATATTGTGCTAACATCTGTGGATGCAGGGAAACAGGTTGGAGGGATCCAACTGGATTCCTCAAATGATTGAATTTGTTTCAATGTTGTGTGTTGATCTATTTAAAATCTGCATGATTATCTTTGTGATTGAAATCGTTAAAGGCTAAAATTAAGCCGAAGATATTTTTGGTATCGTTAGATGCCGAAAATAAATAAAATTGGATTTTTGAAAATTTAAGCCGAGAATTCATAATAAAATTTAATTTTGGAATTGATTCATTTTAAATAAATAAACGTTATAATTTTTATGTTATAAAAATTATGATCTGTGTGAAATATAACCGAAATGTGATTTTTGAAATAAGTAGTTGATTAATTTGTAAAATGGTTTAAATTGGGATTTTTAAATCATTATAAACGGTTTATATAAAAGATTTATAAAATTGATATTTTATAAATTAAAAATATTGGAATTATAAAATGAGTTTTTATAAGTATTAAAATGAAATAAAAATGGATTTCATAAGTGAATGAAATTTTTAGATCTATAAATTGTGAAGTTATAAAATGAATAGATTTTGTAAAATAAAAGATTTATAAGTAATTAACATATAAATTGGATTTCGGCATTTAAATGAGGTACAAATAGAATTTGTTAATCAAGGGATTTTATAAGTTGAAGTTTTATAAAATATATGTGTGTGTGTGTGTGTGTGTGAGATTATAAACATTGTTTTATAAATCCGAAAATGACTTATTTTGATAAGTTAATTATTATAGCTTATCAAAGGAAGTATATCCACGATTTTGGATAGTGGATAATACTTTAGATAAAATGTGTAGAATATGTTGAATTTGGTTAACGAAGTATATTCACGTTTTTGGACAGTGAATAATATATTAAAGAAATGTTTTTGGAAATGATGTTTTAAATAGATTTAAAACGATTTGAACATGTTTTAAAATGTATTAAGTATCGAAATCATAGATTTCAACATTCATTGTTGAAATAGACGTTTTCGAGAAATAGAAGGAAATGGTGGACTATAACACTGTTGTTATAGTAAATGATTTTCGAAAGGAAATGTTTTATGTAGTATTGGGATTTATATATCTATCTTAATTTCGAATCCCTATACTAGTGATTTTGGGTTGTCGTAACGATGTTTTACGCAACATTCGTTTTGACTCAAATAAATGTGCTTAAGAGAATGTTTTCCTTAAAGAATAAATTATATACTTAATTGTGATTTAAGTATATTGAATATTTCCCAAATGTTGAAAATGAATAGATTTGCAAATTACTTGTAATTAAATAAGTATGGAAATGTTTTTCCAATGTGAGTTGAATGTTTTGAGATTTTATCTTTTAAAGATAAATCGAAAATGATTATCAGAAATCGATTTGAAAATCGTATATTCGTAGAAATTTTAGAAATGTAAATTCACTATGGAATTTATAAAAGAAAGGGAAATTTGTTTAAAAATAAACATTGATTTATTTTTGAAGTGTGGAAATAAATTTACGGATTTGGAACGTAAGTTTAAAATAAATCGGTAAAGATTTATTTGATTGATTTAAATGAACCATTTTAAATTTAAAATGGATAAATATTTGGAAGTGTTTTCGTTTAAGGAAATTGATTTGAAATTTGTTTCCAAAGATTGAAAGGTGAAAAATGATTTGAAATTTGTTTTCAAATGGTTGAAGTGTTGGAAAATATATCTTACAAAGATATTTTGGGAAATGAATAATTTGGGGAATTATTTGGAATTTGATGATGTTGTGAGCATTGATTGATAGTTAAATAACCGACAATCCATATTGACATTTAAATAGGTATTTGTTGTGAATTGGTTGAAATGGAATGCTACACTTATTTTTAAATTATTGCGCTCATTATTTGGATTACCCACTCCGAACAGTGATACGACGTAATGGATAGCATTGAAGACCGGTGCTGAAGGCCGGGTATTTTGAAAACGGAAGGATTACCGTCGAATGTCTCTGCATCGGCTGATCTCCGATATAGAGATTTTATCACTCTTTGTGATGGAAAGTCCGTTCGTGATTAGAAATTATCCGGATTGCAAGGACTTCTTTTGAAGTGCCTTCGGTTCTGTTCGATCCCGTAACGGACTTGTATGGATGTGTGTCTGACATTACAATTTGAGATGTAAAGCTGGTTTCTATCAAATATATTTCCGTTGGTGGCGGAGAATTTATTCTCTTAGCTGAACACCCTTAGAGGTTATCTAGTTGATGGTTACTAGTGATACATTCCCAATTTGGTAATGTGGCATACGAAGTGTTGTTGGGCATTTGTTGAACAAAGCACAGCTTTTGTATAAAACGTAGCTTTGTGGACGAGACTTTGTCGGACTTCACACCCCGGAAATGGTCAAAACAGGAAGGATGCAGCAAGGTTATTAGGGGTTAGCGCCCCTTTAGTGTACGTCATTCCTTTTGGATAGAGGTGGTATCATGGTATGGAGCCCAGATACTTAACCTATGTTGTTGCTGCAAATTTATTACTTTGTGGTTGTTGGAATCGAGGTCCTCGGATGAAGGTCGGTTACGACCGGGGGATGGCATATTCGTGTCAGTAGTTACCCAGTTAGGGGTAACCCGGCCTTGTGTTGGCAGAGATCTAACCGTAATGTTAGGTTAGGTTCTCGGGGTCGTCTTTCCAGAGGCGTGCCCATGTGGCAATGGAAAGTTCCTTGGCCTGACCATTTGTTGGAAATCCAAAGAAACAACACGAACCTTGTACGGTTTTAGTTGTAGAACCTGCCATCTAATATGGTAGCTATAGTAGGCATAATATAATGGTACCTATGTTGGCTAAGATTTATATTCTACTTTCGAAATGTTTTCTACGCTGTGCACTAATAATAATATCGAAAATGATTTGATTTTGCGTAGTAAGCATCTTTGACTAACATTAGAAGAAATCTCCTCCAAGTCTGCGTTTGCATGGTGTGTGTGGTGGAAGGTCTTATGGTAGTTACATTTTCAAAAGCATTGCGAATTGACTTTAAAATTCTCCCTTTGTTTGTTTTTAAAGATAAACCGTTTTAAGTTCTCACACAGTCCCATGACTGACCTGGAGTTTATTGTTTCCTTCCTAAACTCTAGGTGTCCACCAATTTCCACGTGGGCAGTCTAGAGTTAGGTTATCAGGTCATTCTGTAATTCGGGAGTTGCTGTAAAGATCTGGAGGTAAGCTGGAGGGCATGGCGTATCAAACTAGTATATAGTATTTCTTTTCCGCTGTTTGTTGTTGTACACTCTGATGATGTAATGTTATGTAATATGATGTAATGTAATAACTGATATAGTTCTTTGTTTAAAGATTATTCATTTATCTATTATATGTTGTTCCGCTATGATTGTGAGATTCTGATATTGTTCTGTTGTTTCTTTCTATTCTGTTCTATCTTTCTCTCTCTTCTTCAATCTTTTTCTTCTTCTTTAACCATAACATTTCGTTTTTTAGGCATTCGATTGCTCGTCAGTTGATACAGTGGACGTAATGATGTCGTTTTTCGAGCGTCGAAAAGTCGCAACGTTACATTTGGTATCAGAGCATATGGTTAAGCGACAACCATGGCTCTGTTGGATGTTACTCATTAGAGATAGAGTCAGTAGTACTTTAGAATGAGTTTGAGTGTAATAATAGCTATGAGCGCGTATTTGTTAGTGAATATAAATCGTTTTGTATTGTGTTGACTTATCGGTTGATTGCTTATGAATTCTGGTCGGTGCGGGAAGTACAACTGTAACGAGACGAATTTTGCCCGCTCGAAAATCGACATCCATACTTCATATCGTGTTCGAATGCCATAGATTCGACCGTTCAAATCCGATTCGCCGGAGCTTATAACAACATTAAGTAATAACATAGCGGAATAAAAGAATAATACATTGATATACAGCTTTGATACAATATCTGATACAACAGATGATCCAATAGATATCAATATACATCAGAGATATGATACAATAAAATAGCAGCGGAAAAGAAAATAGATAACACTAGCAGCGGAACAATATAACTCTAAGATAGTCTTCAAGGAAGAACTCCAGAAACTGCAACTCCATTTCCAAGAACTGATCCAGTAATAGCTTGAACTCCCAATAACGATGCACCAAGATAACCAAGACTGGTGCGATCCAAAGACTGAACTAACTCCAGATAATCTACTAAATCTGACTATCTGAAAAACCCAACTATAGACTGCTCGTGTAGAAAATAATGAGCATCCAGAGTTTAGGGAAGAAAACAATAAACTCCGGATCAGTCGTGGGACTGGTGTGAGCAACAAAAACAGTTTATCTTTTTAAAACATTAAACAAAAGGTTTTCAAAGTCAATTCGCAATGCTTTTGAAAAATGAGACTACCATAAGGCCTCCCGCACACACACACAATGCAAACGCAGAATCGGAGGAGATTTCTCCTTATGATAGTCAAAGATGCTTGATACGCATTAAAAAGACATTTAATATTATTATTAGTGTATAGTGTAGGAAAAATTCATTTCGAAAGTAGAATATAAATCTTAGCCAACATAGACATTTCGAACTATGCCTACTATAGCTACTATCCAAACAGTGGTGACCACCATAAGTGAATAGCAGGTTCTGCAACTAATACCGTACAAGTTTCGTATTGGGAATTGGATTTCCAACAAATGGTCAGGCCAAGGAACTTCCCATTGCCACATGAGAATGCCTCTGGATGGACATCCCCGAGAACCAAACCGGATCTCTACCAACACAAGGCCGGGTTACTCCTAACTGAGTAACAACTGACCGAATATGCCATCCCCCGGTCCTTTGGGACCTTTATCCGAGAGCTCTCTAATCAATTCACACAATCATAAAAACAAAGTGTTTCAACATGAGTAAGTATCTGGGCTCCATACCATGATACCACCCTTTTCCAGAAGGAAATGCACATATCCTAAAGGGCGCTACCCCTCATAACCTTGCCGCATCTTTCCTGTTTTGACCATTCACGGGATGTGAGGCTCGACGAATTCACGTCCACAAAAACATACTTTATACAAAAGCCATGCTTTTGGGTCAACAAATGATCAACACAATGATCACTAAGATAGACGATCAAATAAATAATCCTATCACAAATAATCAACACAATGATCATTTCAGCAACACTCAGCATGTCACATTACCAAATTGGGAATATATCGCTGATAACTTCAACTATATAACCTTTGAGCTCGTACGTCTCAAAGAAGGGTGTTAAGCTAAAAGAATAAATTCTCCGCCACCAACAGAAATATATTTGAAAGAAATCTGCTTTATATCTCAAATTGTAATGTCAGACACAACAATCCATACAAGTCTGTTCTGGGTTCGAACAGAACCGAAGGCACTTCCAAAGAAGTCCTTGCAATCCGGATATTCACAATCCTGATCGGATTTCCCATCACTTAGGGAGTTTCTATACCGGCGCGACTCGGTGCAGAAACAATCGATAGGTCATCCTATCGCTCTCGCAAATACCCGGTCTTCATCACCGGTCTTCAAATGCTATCTATAACGTCGAATCACATATTCGGAATGGGTTATACGACACAACGGTCCTTTCCCGGCTAAACCGAATAGTGAGCATGATATTTCAAAAACATATGGATAATGGGATTTCAATTAAGTCACAACTTAATAATTCAAAACTTTCTTTCAAATGGTTTAATCCAATTACCATTTCAATCTTTAAACAAAAAGATTCATTTTCACAACCTTTAACGGTTTAAACAATTTTCACATTTTAATCTTTTACACAAAAGATTCATTCACCGATTTTTCAAATAAATTTTCATTTCAATTTGATTAACTCGTTAAATCTTTAAATCAAAGATTTAACTTATAGCCTTCAAAACAATTCCATTTCAAATTGATTTAACAAATCATCAATTTAAATCTGTTAAAAATAAACAGATTTAATTCATAGCTTTCAAAAAGAATTCATTCATAACTTAGGAAAATCCTTTCTCTATTCAATCTTGAAATTCCCCTAATTAACTGGAATTTCATTTCTTATCTGAAAGCTTTTTATCATTTAGAAACACAATCTTATTTCAGAAAAACTCTATTTCATTTATACCAGTTACAGTCTTTGGGTTAAATCAAATTCTAAAGGAACAATACTTTGAAAATGGTTTGACTCATATATAACTAGTATATTATCGTTAATCCCTAGTTTCAAATCATAGAATTCAATTTTAAACATTGAATTCAAATTTAAATCAAATTATTTAAATTCCAAAACTTAATCAAGTAATTTAAAAATAATAAATTTTATTTTGAAATTCCATTCCAAAAGCTTTTCACATTTATTCCGATTCCATTTCCAAAACATTTGAATTTAAAAATTCAAATTTAACTATTTCAAAAATCTGCGACTTAATCGATTTCCTCGTGAAATCCATATTTGTGTGTGTATGGTGTAGTCCAGGGGTTTAACACACAATAGTGCAACATCATTTCAATCATCACAGATTAGAACACAGAAATATGGTTGATAAGCGATATAACTATAACGCTTATCGTCCATTCATAGATTCACAGATAATATACAGATGCAAATAAATATACACAGCTCAAACTACAGAACAAAATATCACAGATCATATAGGATAATCAATTCAAAGCATCTCATACAATACAATCATTCCTAAGCAAGGTCAAGCACTCGATAATCATTTATAGGCAGGATTAATCAATTGTTTAATCCTAATTTATTCAAGCTATTTCAAATTTAATTAATTATTTATGAATGATTATCCAATTTTGATTTATTAATTCCAAATCATTTGATATAAATTAATTTATCAAACATTTTAATCAATTTTTTTATTATTCTTAATTAATCATATTAATTAAGTTAACCTCTGAACCAATTACATAATTAATTAACCCCTTGGTTAATTATCTTAAGGAATTTAAACTTTTAATTACTTATCATGAAGTAATTATCTCATAACCAGAATTCATTGATTTCCAATTTAATATAATAATTTTCTTAAACTAAATAAATTAACTTTAATAAATTAAAGTATCCAAAATTAATAAGTAATTAATTCCTTAATTTCTTTAATTAAGTAATTAACAATTTACAATTGATTATCTTAATTAATACATTAAATAAATTATCAAAATTAATCATATTAATTTAATTACTTAATAATCTCTAGTTAATTAGCTTCATTAACTAATAAAATTTTTTTTTCTTTAATTACTTTCTTAAGAAATTATCTTAGATAAATTCATTATTAATCATTTCTAACTAAAATTAAATCTAATTATTTATTTATAAATTAAATGAATCATTCTTAATTATCCCTTAATTAGTTAACTATTATTCATTATATAACTTTAAGAAATTAAATTAAATTAACCTTTAAACCAATTTCATAATTCATTAACCTTACTAAATCAAAATATCCAACATTAATTTCAATAAGTGATTAATCCTTAAAATCATTTCTTAATCACTTTCATTTATCAATTAACTTTAGTGAATAAATTCTTCTCAAATTAATTACTTTAATTAGTGATTTGAACCTTTAATTACTTATAAATTTACAAGTCATAAATTAATTTAAATGATTAAATTATCCATTTTAAATTCACATGTTAAAGTAATATTTGGTCATGAAAGAATTTTAAAACAGTTTAAAATCAAATCCCTTTTTAAATTTAACTTTTTTTAGAGATTCACTTTAAAATCTTAACTTATGTAAACATTTAAAGTTATAAAACTATTTAATTTCAAAATCTGGAATCTGTAAAACAGGATAACAGGTTTCCTGTAAAACCTGTAACCAAACCATCAACCCGAAGCAAACACGCTTCTGCTTCGAGTTCTACCCCTCAAAATCTCGAGTAAAGCCTCGAGTCAACACACGCGAGTCTCCTCTGTTCTTCCCAGTCCTTCTTCTCCTCCCTTATTTCTTTCCACTGTGAACATGGAGACACGGTGCACATGCACACTCCCTACCGGATGACGACCCTGCCTCCGACCATCGCCACCTATCACCTCCGAGCTCCGCTAGTCCCCTGACCACCCAAAACATCGATAACTCCTCCAAATCAAAATTTCGTATTCGAATCGAAACCTGGAAACACTCATCGAACACCCTCCCCTACCTGTCAACGCGCCGTACTGGCGAACCCCATCACCAGAAAACGTGAAACTCCGTCTACACGATCGCCAGCATCCTCTCCACCACCACCCAGAGCCACGCAACGCTCGATCGTCCTTCGAGGACGAACGATTCGAATTACTCAGCCACTGCAAAATTAGGTTTAGAAACTAAACCTCGCCGCCGCCATTTCCACGATGATTAATGACAACTCCGAGCATTTTTCCCCACGTCATCGTAGTCTCCTCCATCTCCTCGCACAACCCCATCACGAACTTCGATGCCAAACTCCGGCAATCGACAAAAATGTTGATTTCGATCAACAAAGAATATCACAACCATTACTCGACTAAAAATCGTGATTTAAGTTTTAAAAGTCATCATTTGCTACAGAGATTCAGAGTATATTATTGAATTTATAATTTAAAAAATTTAGTTTTTCTCTTATTCAAATTTTTCTCTGTTATTTTGATTTCCAGAACCATATTCCATTTTTATTTAACTTAAATATAACCTAAACTCTAAATCATGTTGAAACAAACAATTTTTGCTTGTATTATAAATCCTAAAAGCTATTTGATCAAGTGGTAAAATAATTTGAATCAACTCAAACCTGAGAACAAAATGAACAAGTTTGTTTACAGAGACTTTAATATGGTCTCAGACCACATCCACTTGCACAAAAGATTTCATAAATACAAATCACACTTATCTCTGATTTTAAACTTGCAATTTGTTTAAATACTTAAGCTTTAAGTTACTCATAGCAAATGCAAAACAGAGCAAGTTCAATGTAGGGGGTTTTTGAATTTACAGGTTTGCAATATACAGAACTTCATCACACAAACACCCAGAAAATGAATAAATAAATATTCATACCATATATTTAAGCATCCAACAGATTCAAACCTTTAAGTTATAAAACAAAAGTTACTCACCTTGATTTTGTTTTGAAACAGAGAATAGAAGCCTGGAAGTTCTCTGAGAAACTGGAAACTGGATTTTGTTGTTGAGTTCCCCTTTGCACTTGAGTATATTTGTTTTATTTCTTTGTTTTTATACTTTGTATTCCCTTTTTCTTTTTCTCAGTTTTGAAGAATGAAACTGTAATGATACTTTGATGTGTATATGAAGTTAAAGTATACAGTTTTGAAGTCCTTTGCAAGTACAGGATGTTATAAATGTTTGTTTGGAGATAGGGTATGGCTGAAGTATGTTGCATTAATTAGTTATAACTTTATGTACTTGTTTGCTTTTACTTTATGTTTATATACTTAAACATATACTTGCTGTCCTGCTTCCTATTTTCTGGTTTACAGCCTACATACTTTTGCTTTTACCTGTTTATGTTTATATTATTTTGTATTGTTTAATTTGCTTATTTATTTGTTTGAATGCTTTTAGCTTTGTTTTAATGTTTTAAATATAGCTGGTTTGTTCATGCTTATGTATATGTTTATTACTTTTATACCCTGATACTTGCCTGCATACTTTTAGTTATGGCTTATGCTTGCCTACATCTTTTATTTCAAGCCTGCATACTACTACATGCTACATACTGGTATGTATATTTTTGTTTTGTTTAGCAATACTTGTTTATTTACATTGTTTTATTTATTTTATTTTATTGGATTTTGCTTATTTTATTATTATGTATGTTTGCATTTACATTTTCATTTGTCTACTTTGTTTATGTTTGAATGCTTTTATTTGCATTACCAAGTTTGTATTTGTATTTATTTGTATATAGCTATATGTTACTTTGATTAATTTGTTTGTTAATATTTGTTTTATACTTATTGTTTTTATTTATTTTACTTCTTTTCTTTTGTTAAATAGGTTTTATTCTATATGTATTTGTTCCATTCTTTTGTTTGTTTTTATCTTATCTTTATATTTGAATGTATTTCCATATTTAAATATGTGGTTAAAATTTATCTATGTATGAATTTTATTTTTGTCTTAAAATTTAAAATCTTGTAATATAAATGAATATATTGTTTAATTTTACCAATGTGTTTTCTTTGTACATCTATATCATATAAAATTTGTAACTTTATTTAATTTCCATTTTATATTTTAATTGTTATTATTAAAATTAGTCTTTGAATCATTTATTTAAGATTATATTTTCAAATCCAACATATACATTTACATATTCTCATATATACAAATATTCAAATCAATTTCACTTAATATATTTTATATTTGAATCGGGGAAACTCGCATCATTAAAAATCAATTTTACAATTTTTAATTCAAAATTCATTTAAATTATCAATTTAAATTAAATTAAAATCTAGGGTCGTTACAGACTTCCCCCCTTAAAAGAATTTCGTCCTCGAAATTCGCAGGCACGAAAACAACACAGAGATAGACTCAATCTCTACAATTCCTCAAACTTAAGATATGAATTCCAAATTCGGTTTTAAACAAAATCATTTTATCGATACAATTCTAATCATTCTTCATATTCTATTAATCAATTTAATTTAATTAAAATTTCCAATTTCTAATTCATTTATTAGAGTTTAAATCGAAAAGCCGATAAGAAATCGATGAAGTACGAAGTAATAATTTTCTGCAACGATTCGTAAGGCCACCATCATACCGAAACTTCTTTTTGTGGCTGGTACGAAGAAATCAAAAGAAATTGAAATCGAATCAAAGAAAATAGATAGAGAAAGTTATTCCCACTGTTGTTATAGAGTTTTGACTAATTATAGTCGTATTGCCCTGTCCCCTATCTCATTCTCTTCTTGCACTCATACTTACTATTAGTGGATAGTAAGAGAATTTACTGAGGCATTCAAACAGATATCTTAGGGATATACTCATTCTAGGATTTACTTCACCCTATCTCTAATGAGCTACTTAACATGTTATACTCCTGAGCTAAAGTTTCACCTTAGCTCTGATACCAAATGTAACGAGACGAATTTTGCCCGCTCGAAAATCGACATCCATACTTCATATCGTGTTCGAATGCCATAGATTCGACCGTTCAAATCCGATTCGCCGGAGCTTATAACAACATTAAGTAATAACATAGCGGAATAAAAGAATAATACATTGATATACAGCTTTGATACAATATCTGATACAACAGATGATCCAATAGATATCAATATACATCAGAGATATGATACAATAAAATAGCAGCGGAAAAGAAAATAGATAACACTAGCAGCGGAACAATATAACTCTAAGATAGTCTTCAAGGAAGAACTCCAGAAACTGCAACTCCATTTCCAAGAACTGATCCAGTAATAGCTTGAACTCCCAATAACGATGCACCAAGATAACCAAGACTGGTGCGATCCAAAGACTGAACTAACTCCAGATAATCTACTAAATCTGACTATCTGAAAAACCCAACTATAGACTGCTCGTGTAGAAAATAATGAGCATCCAGAGTTTAGGGAAGAAAACAATAAACTCCGGATCAGTCGTGGGACTGGTGTGAGCAACAAAAACAGTTTATCTTTTTAAAACATTAAACAAAAGGTTTTCAAAGTCAATTCGCAATGCTTTTGAAAAATGAGACTACCATAAGGCCTCCCGCACACACACACAATGCAAACGCAGAATCGGAGGAGATTTCTCCTTATGATAGTCAAAGATGCTTGATACGCATTAAAAAGACATTTAATATTATTATTAGTGTATAGTGTAGGAAAAATTCATTTCGAAAGTAGAATATAAATCTTAGCCAACATAGACATTTCGAACTATGCCTACTATAGCTACTATCCAAACAGTGGTGACCACCATAAGTGAATAGCAGGTTCTGCAACTAATACCGTACAAGTTTCGTATTGGGAATTGGATTTCCAACAAATGGTCAGGCCAAGGAACTTCCCATTGCCACATGAGAATGCCTCTGGATTGACATCCCCGAGAACCAAACCGGATCTCTACCAACACAAGGCCGGGTTACTCCTAACTGAGTAACAACTGACCGAATATGCCATCCCCCGGTCCTTTGGGACCTTTATCCGAGAGCTCTCTAATCAATTCACACAATCATAAAAACAAAGTGTTTCAACATGAGTAAGTATCTGGGCTCCATACCATGATACCACCCTTTTCCAGAAGGAAATGCACATATCCTAAAGGGCGCTACCCCTCATAACCTTGCCGCATCTTTCCTGTTTTGACCATTCACGGGATGTGAGGCTCGACGAATTCACGTCCACAAAAACATACTTTATACAAAAGCCATGCTTTTGGGTCAACAAATGATCAACACAATGATCACTAAGATAGACGATCAAATAAATGATCCTATCACAAATAATCAACACAATGATCATTTCAGCAACACTCAGCATGTCACATTACCAAATTGGGAATATATCGCTGATAACTTCAACTATATAACCTTTGAGCTCGTACGTCTCAAAGAAGGGTGTTAAGCTAAAAGAATAAATTCTCCGCCACCAACAGAAATATATTTGAAAGAAATCTGCTTTATATCTCAAATTGTAATGTCAGACACAACAATCCATACAAGTCTGTTCTGGGTTCGAACAGAACCAAAGGCACTTCCAAAGAAGTCCTTGCAATCCGGATATTCACAATCCTGATCGGATTTCCCATCACTTAGGGAGTTTCTATACCGGCGCGACTCGGTGCAGAAACAATCGATAGGTCATCCT
Organism: Allium cepa; assembly: GCA_030765085.1. Classification (NCBI taxonomy): domain Eukaryota; kingdom Viridiplantae; phylum Streptophyta; class Magnoliopsida; order Asparagales; family Amaryllidaceae; genus Allium; species Allium cepa. The sequence goes on along the minus strand of CM060929.1, from coordinate 869,750,119 downwards.
ATCGCTCTCGCAAATACCCGGTCTTCATCACCGGTCTTCAAATGCTATCTATAACGTCGAATCACATATTCGGAATGGGTTATACGACACAACGGTCCTTTCCCGGCTAAACCGAATAGTGAGCATGATATTTCAAAAACATATGGATAATGGGATTTCAATTAAGTCACAACTTAATAATTCAAAACTTTCTTTCAAATGGTTTAATCCAATTACCATTTCAATCTTTAAACAAAAAGATTCATTTTCACAACCTTTAACGGTTTAAACAATTTTCACATTTTAATCTTTTACACAAAAGATTCATTCACCGATTTTTCAAATAAATTTTCATTTCAATTTGATTAACTCGTTAAATCTTTAAATCAAAGATTTAACTTATAGCCTTCAAAACAATTCCATTTCAAATTGATTTAACAAATCATCAATTTAAATCTGTTAAAAATAAACAGATTTAATTCATAGCTTTCAAAAAGAATTCATTCATAACTTAGGAAAATCCTTTCTCTATTCAATCTTGAAATTCCCCTAATTAACTGGAATTTCATTTCTTATCTGAAAGCTTTTTATCATTTAGAAACACAATCTTATTTCAGAAAAACTCTATTTCATTTATACCAGTTACAGTCTTTGGGTTAAATCAAATTCTAAAGGAACAATACTTTGAAAATGGTTTGACTCATATATAACTAGTATATTATCGTTAATCCCTAGTTTCAAATCATAGAATTCAATTTTAAACATTGAATTCAAATTTAAATCAAATTATTTAAATTCCAAAACTTAATCAAGTAATTTAAAAATAATAAATTTTATTTTGAAATTCCATTCCAAAAGCTTTTCACATTTATTCCGATTCTATTTCCAAAACATTTGAATTTAAAAATTCAAATTTAACTATTTCAAAAATCTGCGACTTAATCGATTTCCTCGTGAAATCCATATTTGTGTGTGTATGGTGTAGTCCAGGGGTTTAACACACAATAGTGCAACATCATTTCAATCATCACAGATTAGAACACAGAAATATGGTTGATAAGCGATATAACTATAACGCTTATCGTCCATTCATAGATTCACAGATAATATACAGATGCAAATAAATATACACAGCTCAAACTACAGAACAAAATATCACAGATCATATAGGATAATCAATTCAAAGCATCTCATACAATACAATCATTCCTAAGCAAGGTCAAGCACTCGATAATCATTTATAGGCAGGATTAATCAATTGTTTAATCCTAATTTATTCAAGCTATTTCAAATTTAATTAATTATTTATGAATGATTATCCAATTTTGATTTATTAATTCCAAATCATTTGATATAAATTAATTTATCAAACATTTTAATCAATTTTTTTATTATTCTTAATTAATCATATTAATTAAGTTAACCTCTGAACCAATTACATAATTAATTAACCCCTTGGTTAATTATCTTAAGGAATTTAAACTTTTAATTACTTATCATGAAGTAATTATCTCATAACCAGAATTCATTGATTTCCAATTTAATATAATAATTTTCTTAAACTAAATAAATTAACTTTAATAAATTAAAGTATCCAAAATTAATAAGTAATTAATTCCTTAATTTCTTTAATTAAGTAATTAACAATTTACAATTGATTATCTTAATTAATACATTAAATAAATTATCAAAATTAATCATATTAATTTAATTACTTAATAATCTCTAGTTAATTAGCTTCATTAACTAATAAAAATTTTTTTTCTTTAATTACTTTCTTAAGAAATTATCTTAGATAAATTCATTATTAATCATTTCTAACTAAAATTAAATCTAATTATTTATTTATAAATTAAATGAATCATTCTTAATTATCCCTTAATTAGTTAACTATTATTCATTATATAACTTTAAGAAATTAAATTAAATTAACCTTTAAACCAATTTCATAATTCATTAACCTTACTAAATCAAAATATCCAACATTAATTTCAATAAGTGATTAATCCTTAAAATCATTTCTTAATCACTTTCATTTATCAATTAACTTTAGTGAATAAATTCTTCTCAAATTAATTACTTTAATTAGTGATTTGAACCTTTAATTACTTATAAATTTACAAGTCATAAATTAATTTAAATGATTAAATTATCCATTTTAAATTCACATGTTAAAGTAATATTTGGTCATGAAAGAATTTTAAAACAGTTTAAAATCAAATCCCTTTTTAAATTTAACTTTTTTTAGAGATTCACTTTAAAATCTTAACTTATGTAAACATTTAAAGTTATAAAACTATTTAATTTCAAAATCTGGAATCTGTAAAACAGGATAACAGGTTTCCTGTAAAACCTGTAACCAAACCATCAACCCGAAGCAAACACGCTTCTGCTTCGAGTTCTACCCCTCAAAATCTCGAGTAAAGCCTCGAGTCAACACACGCGAGTCTCCTCTGTTCTTCCCAGTCCTTCTTCTCCTCCCTTATTTCTTTCCACTGTGAACATGGAGACACGGTGCACATGCACACTCCCTACCGGATGACGACCCTGCCTCCGACCATCGCCACCTATCACCTCCGAGCTCCGCTAGTCCCCTGACCACCCAAAACATCGATAACTCCTCCAAATCAAAATTTCGTATTCGAATCGAAACCTGGAAACACTCATCGAACACCCTCCCCTACCTGTCAACGCGCCGTACTGGCGAACCCCATCACCAGAAAACGTGAAACTCCGTCTACACGATCGCCAGCATCCTCTCCACCACCACCCAGAGCCACGCAACGCTCGATCGTCCTTCGAGGACGAACGATTCGAATTACTCAGCCACTGCAAAATTAGGTTTAGAAACTAAACCTCGCCGCCGCCATTTCCACGATGATTAATGACAACTCCGAGCATTTTTCCCCACGTCATCGTAGTCTCCTCCATCTCCTCGCACAACCCCATCACGAACTTCGATGCCAAACTCCGGCAATCGACAAAAATGTTGATTTCGATCAACAAAGAATATCACAACCATTACTCGACTAAAAATCGTGATTTAAGTTTTAAAATTCATCATTTGCTACAGAGATTCAGAGTATATTATTGAATTTATAATTTAAAAAATTTAGTTTTTCTCTTATTCAAATTTTTCTCTGTTATTTTGATTTCCAGAACCATATTCCATTTTTATTTAACTTAAATATAACCTAAACTCTAAATCATGTTGAAACAAACAATTTTTGCTTGTATTATAAATCCTAAAAGCTATTTGATCAAGTGGTAAAATAATTTGAATCAACTCAAACCTGAGAACAAAATGAACAAGTTTGTTTACAGAGACTTTAATATGGTCTCAGACCACATCCACTTGCACAAAAGATTTCATAAATACAAATCACACTTATCTCTGATTTTAAACTTGCAATTTGTTTAAATACTTAAGCTTTAAGTTACTCATAGCAAATGCAAAACAGAGCAAGTTCAATGTAGGGGGTTTTTGAATTTACAGGTTTGCAATATACAGAACTTCATCACACAAACACCCAGAAAATGAATAAATAAATATTCATACCATATATTTAAGCATCCAACAGATTCAAACCTTTAAGTTATAAAACAAAAGTTACTCACCTTGATTTTGTTTTGAAACAGAGAATAGAAGCCTGGAAGTTCTCTGAGAAACTGGAAACTGGATTTTGTTGTTGAGTTCCCCTTTGCACTTGAGTATATTTGTTTTATTTCTTTGTTTTTATACTTTGTATTCCCTTTTTCTTTTTCTCAGTTTTGAAGAATGAAACTGTAATGATACTTTGATGTGTATATGAAGTTAAAGTATACAGTTTTGAAGTCCTTTGCAAGTACAGGATGTTATAAATGTTTGTTTGGAGATAGGGTATGGCTGAAGTATGTTGCATTAATTAGTTATAACTTTATGTACTTGTTTGCTTTTACTTTATGTTTATATACTTAAACATATACTTGCTGTCCTGCTTCCTATTTTCTGGTTTACAGCCTACATACTTTTGCTTTTACCTGTTTATGTTTATATTATTTTGTATTGTTTAATTTGCTTATTTATTTGTTTGAATGCTTTTAGCTTTGTTTTAATGTTTTAAATATAGCTGGTTTGTTCATGCTTATGTATATGTTTATTACTTTTATACCCTGATACTTGCCTGCATACTTTTAGTTATGGCTTATGCTTGCCTACATCTTTTATTTCAAGCCTGCATACTACTACATGCTACATACTGGTATGTATATTTTTGTTTTGTTTAGCAATACTTGTTTATTTACATTGTTTTATTTATTTTATTTTATTGGATTTTGCTTATTTTATTATTATGTATGTTTGCATTTACATTTTCATTTGTCTACTTTGTTTATGTTTGAATGCTTTTATTTGCATTACCAAGTTTGTATTTGTATTTATTTGTATATAGCTATATGTTACTTTGATTAATTTGTTTGTTAATATTTGTTTTATACTTATTGTTTTTATTTATTTTACTTCTTTTCTTTTGTTAAATAGGTTTTATTCTATATGTATTTGTTCCATTCTTTTGTTTGTTTTTATCTTATCTTTATATTTGAATGTATTTCCATATTTAAATATGTGGTTAAAATTTATCTATGTATGAATTTTATTTTTGTCTTAAAATTTAAAATCTTGTAATATAAATGAATATATTGTTTAATTTTACCAATGTGTTTTCTTTGTACATCTATATCATATAAAATTTGTAACTTTATTTAATTTCCATTTTATATTTTAATTGTTATTATTAAAATTAGTCTTTGAATCATTTATTTAAGATTATATTTTCAAATCCAACATATACATTTACATATTCTCATATATACAAATATTCAAATCAATTTCACTTAATATATTTTATATTTGAATCGGGGAAACTCGCATCATTAAAAATCAATTTTACAATTTTTAATTCAAAATTCATTTAAATTATCAATTTAAATTAAATTAAAATCTAGGGTCGTTACAACAACCGTAATAGATAGGGGTTTCTAAACTCTTAAACAAGATAAACCGACACAGTATTGTTTTGAAATAGGGTAAATGGTATAATTTTATCCAAAATTATTTTCGTATATAAAAGAAATAAATTTTATGTAAATGTTTATAATATATGGTTGCTTGGTTGTTTGGAAGTGATGATATTGAAATATTATCATTATTATTATAGAAATTGAAATAATAACCAAAGGATAAAAGAATGAATCCATATACAAATAGGAACTGAAAATGTGATTTATAATTTGGAATGAAATTCATTAATGGAACGAAATTAGATAATGTGGAATTTGACTTAAGTAAATGTTAAATAAAATAGAATTTGAAATAAATTAGAAATGGGCTTAAGTTTTATAGTGAAAATAAATAGTAAGAATGAAGTTGATTCGGGTATCGAAGTAAAATAACAAAGTGAATTAATGAAATGAAGTTATGAATGTGAACTTGACTATATAAACGAAATTCAACTTTATTTGTAAAATGAATTAGCAATTGAATTAATAAATGGATTGAATGTTAATCAATCGAATGTAAATAAGTTGATATGAAATAATGAATGTAAGTGTTACTTCAATAAAAGCTAATGTTATTGGAAGTTGAATAATTGAATGAAAATCAACTTAATATCAACCAATTGGAATTAAAAGTCTTGGACCAAATTGAATGTAAATTAAATAATTTGGTTATGTTGAATATATATTGGTTGTTATTTGATTGTTAATTGATTTTACATAAATTCATTAAGTGTTGATAAAATTGAATTAGCAAAATTGAAAGCTGTTAATTTGATTTGAATGTGGAAGTAAACCAACTTGAATATAAATTAGTGAATGTAAACTAATTGAATATGAATATGAATGAATGTTAATAAAAACATCCATGGTTAATGAATCAAATGTGATTAAATTGAAAACCAATTCATTGAATATTAATGAGAAGTGAATATATATTGATTTGATATGGATTTGTTGGATGTTAGTTGGATGATAGTTGTTTGGTGGTTGCATTTGTTGTTTTGTTGCAATTGCTATGTTGGCACATGTATTAGTTATGTTGGTATATGTTGTATATTGATGTTACTTTCATATATACATGTTGCTTATTTGTTTGTTGAGTGTTTAGTAGGTGCGGATGGCGTTTGCTTCGCATTTGGAGCTCGCTTTCGTGCTATATTAGCCTTATATACTCGCTAATCATATATAAGGTACATATCTCGGATTACATATCGTACTTTTACACTTTTTTCCCTACGGGATGCCTCACCACTTGATGAGATGTATATTTGTGATATATATATATATATACTATCATTTTTTTTTCGGATCGAGCCGCGCAAATGAGGTTATGGCGAAATTTTTCGAAAATTTAAGGCGTTAGGATATTTTTGAGAGAATTAAAAATTTTGAAAACTAAGTTGGATTTGGAAACTTAGTAAAGTTGTTGAAAGAAGTTTAACTATGGATTTTGAAAAAGTTAAACACTTAAGAGATTTGAAAAATCTAAATTGAACGGTTTGTTTTGGAAAGTTAATGGATTATGTAACTTTTTCTTACTTGGTAATTTCGAGGACGAAATTCTTTTAAGGGGGAAGTTTGTAACGACCTAGAATTTCTGTCAATTAAAATTCGTATATTTAATTGATTTTAAATATTAACAAGTGAAATTAAACAGTCGAATAAATTTTATTTCGAATATCTAGATTTAAATTGCGTATTTAAATCAATAATTTAATATTTGAAATTTAAGAAATAATTGAAAATTGGGTTTAATATGGTTAAAAATGATTTGCAAAATTTTATTTAATCATATTGGAGTTAGAATGATGTTATAGAACTTTTAAAATTGAATTAAAAGTTAAATTGTGAAAATTGAATATTTTAATATTTAATTGACGAGTTAAAATAGCCATTTTTCAAACAGTCTTGGATTTCAACGAAACCAGTTTCATCGAATACGTAACGTTATATTTTTGTAAGATTTTAAATTTCGTGTCAATCGGATTTACCATTTGTCCGGGGGCAAGCTAAAACGCATAGAAATTTTGTTAACCGATTTAATTTAAAATCGATCTTTTATTGCCGTAACTCGCACAGATGATCGAATTGGCTTCCGAAACCTATTCCATTGTGTTCGAAACGCGGGTTAAACCCTAGAAACGCTGGTCACTGCGCGAGATTCGGAGTTTGAAAAATTGAAAATGAATAGTGTTTTTTGTAAAATTTCTATAAAAGGACCCTTATCCTTTCATTGCTCAAAACCCTAACCCTAACAATGCTCAGCCGCCACTTTCGTTTTTGAAGGCCAGGGAACTCCCATCTTCTTCCTCCTTTTTCTTCCAATCTACGAACAATCATCAAAAACTCTCAACTACAAAAGTGAAGAGGGCATCGAGATCTTGAAGATCAACGGTGGTGATCTGAATTGGAGCAGTGTGGTGGTTGCTTTGGGGCTGCGTTGGCCTGCCGTTCATGCACGCAAATCATGACAATGGAGCAGCCGAGCTTCGTGAAATTCATGCCGAAGATGGAGTTTGTGATGGCGGGTTGTTTGGTAGTCCCTGATCGTCGTCACGGTCAAAGTAGTTGTCACGATAATTAAGGAACGTAGGCGGTTCATTCGCGTTCGAACTGAAGGGGGAGAAGATGGAGCGTGCGGCCTGGATTGCAAGGATTTGAAATGAACGGCTGTGATGATGAAGGTTAAAATAATAAAAAAATTGTAAATAAAATTATATCAAAAATTGTGTAAACTTTAAAATATCATAATTTTTTGATACGAGGTCAGAAACGAACGAAACGAATTGCGTTGGCTTCGTTTTGTCGAGCACTACGAAATGGAGCTAGTTTGGAGTGGTTTGGAGCTAGTGAAAATTTAGGGTAAAATTAACGCGTGTTTAATTTTATTAGAAATAAAATGCTACAACTGTTATCGGAAACTCATGGTGAGAACTTCTCACTCAATCGAATTAGTTTCGATTTAAATTTTAAATAGTTAGATTTAAAATTGCTTGATTGTGTTGATTGTATGCTTGGATGATAAATTATAATCTGTTGTGTTAAAATAGGCCCTATACGCCGCATAACAAGCGGAGGTTATTTATTAAAAACATATACCGCGAATATTTCACTGCAAAGTGAAATTGGTATTATATATGTACTTGGAATTGATTTCCCTCATTATATAGCGGATGAGACCCTATTGCGCCACATAATAGTGGATAATATTTTATAAATCCCATATACTGCGATATTCCGTCTTGAAGCGGAATTGGTATTGTGCTAACATCTGTGGATGCAGGGAAACAGGTTAGAGGGATCCAACTGGATTCCTCAAATGATTGAATTTGTTTCAATGTTGTGTGTTGATCTATTTATAATCTGCGTGATTATCTTTGTGATTAAAATCGTTAATGGCTAAAATTTAGCCGAATATATTTTAGGTATCGTAAGATGCCAAAAATAAATAAAATTGGATTTTTGAAAATTTAAGCCGAGAATTCATAATAAAATTTAATTTTTGAATTGATTAATTTTAAATAAATAAACGTTATAATTTTTATGTTATAAAAATTATGATTTGTGTGAAATATAACCGAAATGTGATTTTGAAATAAGTAGTTGATTAATTTGTAAAATGGTTTAAATTGGGACTTTTAAATCATTATAAACAGTTTATATAAAAGATTTATAAAATTGATATTTTATAAATTAAAAATATTAGAATTATAAAATGATTTTTTATAAGTATTAAAATGAAATAAAAATGGATTTCATAAGTGAATGAAATTTTTAGATTTATAAATTGTGAAGTTATAAAATGAATAGATTTTGTAAAATAAAAGATTTATAAGTAATTAACGTATAAATTGGATTTTGGCGTTAAATGAGATACAAACAGAATTTGTTAATCAAGGGATTTTACAAGTTGAAGTTTTATAATATATATGTGTGTGTGGGTGTGTGTGTGTGTGTGTGTGTGTGTGATTATAAACATTGTTTTATAAATCCGAAAACGACTTATTTTGATAAGTTAATTATTATAGCTTATTAAAGGAAGTATATCCACGATTTTGGATAGTGGATAATCCTTTGGATAAAATGTGTAAAAAATGTTGAATTTGGTTAACGAAGTATATTCGCGATTTTGGACAGTGAATAATATATTAAAGAAATGTTTTGGGAAGTGATGTTTTAAATAGATTTAAAACGATTTGAAGGTGTTTTAAAATGTATAAAGTATCAAAATCATAGATTTCAACATTAATTTTTGAAATAGACGTTTTCGAGAAATAGAAGGAAATTATGGACTATAACACTGTTGTTATAATTAATGATTTTCGAAAGGAAATGTTTTATGTAGTATTGGGATTTATATATCTATCTTAATTTCGAATCCCTATACTAGTGATTTTGGGTTGTTGTAACGATGTTTACGCAACATTCGTTTTGACTCAAATAAATGTGTTTAAGAGAATGTTTTCCTTAAAGAATAAATTATATACTTAATTTTGATTTAAGTATATTGAATATTTCCCAAATGTTGAAAATGAATAGATTTGTGAATAACTTATTATTAAATAAGTATGGAAATGTTTTTCCAATATGAGGTGAATGTTTTGAGATTTTATCTTTTAAAGTTAAATTGAAAATCAATAGTAGAAATCGATTTGAAAATCGTATATTCGTAGATATTTTGGAAATGTAAATTCACTATGGAATTTATAAAAGAAAGGGAAATTTGTTTAAAAATAAACATTGATTTATTTCTGAAGTGTGGAAATAAATTTACGGATTTAGAATGTAAGTTTAAAATAAATCGGTAAGGATTTATTTGATTGATTTAAAAGAACCATTTTAAATTTAAAATGGATAAATATTTGGAAGTATTTCCGTTTAAGGAAGTTGATTTGATATTTGTTTTCAAAGATTGAAAGGTGAAAAATGATTTGGAATTTGTTTTCAAATGGTTGAAGTGTTGGAAAATATATCTTATAAAGATATTTTCGGAAAAGAATAATTTGGGGAATTATTTGGAATTTGATGATGTTGTGAACATAGATTGATAGTTAAATAACCAACTATCAATATTGACCTTTAAATATGTATTTGTTGTGAATTGGTTGAAGTGGAATGCTACACTTATTTTTAAATTATTGCGCTCGTTATTAGGATTACCCACTCCGAATAGTGATACGATGTAATGAATAGCATTGAAGACCGGATATTTTGAAAACGGAAGGATTACTGTCGAATGTCTCTGCAACGGATGATCTTTGATATAGAGATTTTATCACTCTTTGTGATGGAAAGTCCGGTCGTGATTAGAAATTATCCGAATTGCAAGGACTTCTTTCGAAGTGCCTTCGGTTCTGTTCGATCCCAGAACGGACTTGTATGGATGTGTGTCTGACATTACAATTTGAGATGTAAAGCTGGTTTCTATCAAATATATTTCTGTTGGTGGCGGAGAATTTATTCTCTTAGCTTAACACCCTTAGAGGTTATGTAGTTGATGGTTACTAGTGATACATTCCCAATTTGGTAATGTGGCATACGAAGTACTGTTGGGCATTTGTTGAACAAAGCACTGCTTTTATATAAAGCGTAGAATTGTGGACGAGACTTCATCGGACCTCACACCCCGAAAATGGTCAAAACAGGAAGGATGCAGCAAGGTTATTAGGGGGTAGCGCCCCTTTAGTGTATGTCATTCCTTCTGAATAGAGGGGTATCATGGTATGGAGCCCAGATACTTAACCTATGTTGTTGCTGCAAATTTATTACTTTGTGGTTGTTGGAATCGAGGATCCTCGGATGAAGGTCGGTTACGACCGGGGAATGGCATATTCGTGTCAGTAGTTACCCAGTTAGGGGTAACCCGGCCTTGTGTTGGCAGAGATCTAACCGTAATGTTAGGTTAGGTTCTCGAGGTCGTCTTTCCAGAGGCGTACCCATGTGGAAATGGGAAGTTCCTTGGCCTGACCATTTGTTGGAAATCCAAAGAAACAATACGAACCTTGTACGGTTTTAGTTGTAGAACCTGCCATCTAATATGTAGCTATAGTAGGCATAATATTATGGTACTTATGCTGGCTAAAATTTATATTCTACTTTCGAAATGTTTTCTACACTATGCACTAATAATAATATCAAAAATGATTTGATTTTGCGTAGTAAGCATCTTTGACTAACATAAGAAGAAATCTCCTCCAAGTCTGCGTTTGCATGGTGTGTGTGGTGGGAGGTCTTATGGTAGTTACATTTTCAAAAGCATTACGAATTGACTTTAAAATTCTCCCTTTGTTTGTTTTTAAAGATAAACTATTTTAAGTTCTCACACCAGTCCCAATACTGACCTGGAGTTTATTGTTTCCTTCCTAAACTCTGGGTGCCCACCAATTTCCACACGGGCAGTCTAGATTTAGGTTATCAGGTCATTCTGGAATTCGGGAGTTGCCGTAGAGATCTGGAGGCAAGCTGGAGGGCATGGCGTATCAAACTAGTATATAGTATTTATTTTCCGTTGTTTGTTGTTGTACACTCTGGTGATGTAATGTAATGTAATATGATGTAATGTAATAACTGATATAGTTCTTTGTTTAAAGATTATTCATTTATCTATTATATGTTGTTCCGCTGCAATTGTGAGATTCTGATATTGTTCTGTTGTTTTTTTTATTCTGTTCTATCTTTTTTTCTCTTCTTCTATCTTTTTCTTCTTCTTTAACCATAACATTTCGGTTTTTCAGCATTCGATTGCTCGGCAGTTGATACAGTGGACGTATTAATGTCGGTTTTCGAGCGTCGAAAAGTCGCAATGTTACAAGAGATAAGAGAATCTCAAGATGTAGGGTCGAGAATCGAAGACGTAGGCCCTGTGAAAGCACTGATAGTCGAAGTGCTATAGACCCGCGAAATGCAAACTCCTTTGAAGAGGAGAAAAATGTTGGTGTACAAACTGCAAAAGAGCAAGGCTGGGGCAAATTCGGAATTCGTCATAACCCCACTTGAAAAGGAGTCTTCTTCCCAACAAACAGAAATTTCATTGAAGGGACTCTCCGACATTCTGATTCTAAATGACATATTAAATTACAACTTCACTAATATTGATATCGAAGGGCCCAACTTTCCCATGAGAAGCGGTGAAGGTGTGCAACCTTACTAGTCCGTCGAGGGGAAACACTAAGACACACACAAACACTTGTACTCCACCATACACTTGTGATTAATTCTCATGTTACGACTTCTAATATGTTTCTATTTGGTTCTTTTACAGGTACAATGTCATATTCACACGCTTCCAATTGTCTTTGGGGTTCTTTTACTATCGCTTGGACCGAGACTCCGAATCTGGAAGACATAGAGATAGAGACGAAGGGCGAGACACGGACTATTATTCTCAAGAATCTTCTTCTTCATCCAGATGGAAGTCTCAACCACATGCTCCTCGCATCATCATCAATCATCATAGGGGAGATAAGTCCTCGGGTCGAGGTTCTCAAACTGTTGCACCTCATGACCAATTTTTCGGGTTTGATAATCTTGTATAGCTTCAACATCTGATCCTCTTCCGCTAGTGTACACAATCACATGAGTGTCGTACCTGCAAGCACCTGCTTCCTACATTTGATCCGCTTCCATCGGTTCCTGCTCACGATCCTACTACAGCGGAAAAGTTAGTTGAACTCAAATCTACTTTTCCAAAAATCTTCTTTGATGGACTGAAGTTTCTCTCCTCCATACACATCATCCCTGAAAGTGCCAAAGAGAGCTCACTAGAATGTATGAATGATGTGTACGTCCAGCATGAATCGTTCATTCACTTCGCCGAGAGGATCTTTGAAGTCTTCACCGAGCACCAGCATGAAATTGATCGCCTTAAGTTGGAGGCTATTCACAACAAAGACATTGTCAAGCATCAGGATGTTGAGCTGCTTGAATATAAAAACCAACTTGCTACAGTAGAGAAGAATGTGGAAGAAATGGCTAAGGCGATAAGCCATTTGGTGACTTTGCAGAAGAAAGAACTAGACACAATGCTTCATCATAGTGGAACTCTTGGCTTAAAAAAGGACTCCCTACAAAAGGAGAAGGAGGTCTTAGCTCGTTGTGTTAAAGAGCTTGAAAAATTATTATTCAAAGAAAGGGAGGAAAAGATCGAGGCGTAGGAAGAATCGCAGAGATACCGCGAGGAGATCATTGAGGCAAGAAATTTAAGAACGAAGCTTGACGAACAATTCACCCAGATTGTAGCCTTAGAGGAAGAAGCCCATGAAGCGAGCAGAAAAGAGGTGCTTGAAGAAGCCAACTCCTAGGTAGAAGCTGCCGTTGAGTCCGGTAGAGAAGGGATCAAGAACTTGTTCGATTCGCTCATCGCCGAACATAACGCAAAAGTTCTTCTTCGCCGTGACGGCGAAGCCTAGAAGGTTATCACCAACATCAAGAAGAAGAGTTGGGAATGGCAGAGCTTAATGAAGAGGCACTCGTGCAAGAGGTGCAAGAGGAAATGAGTCATCCAATCTAACCACCGCAAAACTTTAATTTTCTAAGGCTCCTGCATCGGACAAAGAAAGATGGGACATCGGTGGGTCCTCTAGAAAAAATCTCAAGGGTCCTTCTCCTACTCAAATAGACAAAACATCATCTTCTAAACTCATGGAGCAACATATCGACTATGATCCGGACAGACCCTGCCTTGGTCCACAAATAATATCTCCCATTTTTAAAAGGAGTACTCCAGTGACCACTGAGAGTGAACTGGATGCTGGTATAATATAGGATTTCTTTGAATTCAGCAATTTGTTATATTTGATGCATAACGGTCATTGACTAAGGTCGGTGCTTTAATTAACTTTTACAGGTCATCTCGGTCCAGAGCAAGCTCCTAGGAGCGATGTCGCCAAATAGCAACAAGAGAAAATGGTCGAAGCTCCCGCTACCATAGATATTATCGGGCCCGATTCTCATGTCATCGGGCCACTCGACCAGGATAAGCCTGAGGACTCATCCCTTGGCGAGGAGTTGGATGATGTAGTAATAATGGGCACCGTGGAGCACACTACTAAAAGTAATAAGAAGGAGCAGATTGAAGAGGCGGAGAATCGAAGCAAAGTCAAAATGGAGCACGTTGAGGTCGGTGCCGAAGATCCTATTCCTGTACCACTATAAGTCATTTGTAACGACCCAGAAATTTCGATCTCGAAATTTCCAAATAGTTAGAGAAAAGAAGAAAGAGATAGAAGAAGAATAGAAAAGAAACACACAATCTCACATTCGCAGCGGATAAAATATAATATCAATAATAGTTATACCAAAGAAAACTGTATCTATTAATTTACATCGGTATATCAGAGTTACAACAATTTTATACAACATTGGACAGATATAATTTAACATGTCTCGGATATATACAATTTCGTAGTGGAAACTCTCCATACGTCTCTGCCATCCAGCTCGCCTCCTGAGCTTCAAAACGTCCTTACCTGAAAATCTGTAATACTCGGTCTGACCCGAGCATTACATCAAAGTAACACCCGGGTCAGGCTGGAAACCAGCGTGAGTAAACTCATCTAACAAGGAATACCAAAGCACACAACTTATATAAACCCTGGGTAACTTATCAATTTACAACTTCACAAACTGTTATAAACATTACTTACATCACACCTTCATTTCTAAGTACCAAACTTAGATTAAATGGTCCAATTCACTTTAATCATTCTATTTCATTCTATTGATTCCACATATCAAATTATAAAGAATCGAAGTGGTTTCGGATATTCACCATACCCGACTCCGGTCTCTTCGAATCCAATATCATCTAATTCCAAATTATCCAAGTGAATACAACTTTCCTATTTAAATACTGGATGTCACTCTACACAGCATTTGAAACGACCCGCTACTTTAGACTATTCGCATCCGCACATGTCGGACTTGAATAATTCAAAATACCGAATTGTTAATTTAAATTTTGGCAAAACTGAGATATACAGTAAATAAATAATCAAAGAACACAGATACAGAGTAATAATATGCAGCGGAAGTAAGGGAGATAGTAGTTCATGAAGCTACTATATAAATATATAAGGTACATCAGAGTTTACAACAGAAGAGAAATATGATACATCAAGTACAAATCAGAATACATCACTGGAATCATCGAATACTGAAAGCAGAAAAGATGGCTTGATCTTCAAGCAAAGCTCCAACTCCAATGGCGAGCATCGAATACTGGTACACTCAGTCTGACCCGAGCATAAAGCAAAACACAAAACACTCGAGTCAGGATTAATATTCTCATATCAATAAATCCAACTCAAGTGAAATAGCAATCGAAATACAAGTAACTCAAAGGATGTTGGAATCACCATCCTCTAAGGTTCCGTTAAACTATCTACTATGTAGTAGTGTACGCGAAATAAATAATGTCTATCAGTAACATAATGTATCAAAATAGTGTTAAGGCGTTACCATTTTCCCCCTTAACACATTTTATATAAGCGTTATAGTCTATACAGCACTGTAAACTCCACCGTAAACTAGTGGGCTATCAGGGAGTACTCTATAGGTATAACACAAAAAAAATTCGTAGTGGTCGCGTATATAGGGATACAAGTATGACAAGGCACATGAGGCAATACCCAAGGTAGTGAAACTACCGTTTTCCTGATCCGGACTGGTGAGAACGCATCGCCGCAACGATCGCAACACCGTGAAACAACACTCCTGAAATTCCGAGGGTGCACCAATCAATCACAAGTAATGAGTAGTAGTTACGAAGATGTGTGTCCGCTCGAGGTGGCTAACCCCATTTGGCCCGGCACGGCTCCTGTTTTAGTCATTTCCAATTTGACACAAGTGTCAAGGCTATCCATTATCATTCTCTTTCTTCAGTCATCACGTACATCATTCCAACCACTTCATTCTGGATCATCACTCCGCGTATAGTTATTAAAGTGGTTTTCGGTTTAGATAGAGAGTATATCCATAACTGATTCCGGTCTCTTTAATAACTTTCGTAATTATTACATCGATTGGTCGTTTAATATATTTCAAACCAAATCAAATTCAAATTTCAATTTCATTTCGTAAATCAACATTTCGTTTGTCTTTCTAAATCAATTTCCAAAATTTACGTTTCAAACTTCCAAATCACCATTTCAAAGTCTTACAATTCAATTTCAATTTTTTTTATTTAAACAATTCAAATATTGATTCAAGTTCATATATAAATTTCATTCCAAAATCATTTAATTTAATTTAATTCAACATTCAAATCAATTTAAATTCATTTATCGATTTCATTCAATATCATTAAGTAAATTTGTCATTCAAAACAATTTCCATTCAAATTTCAATTCATTAAATCAATTATTTAAGTTCAACTCCATTATATCAAACTTACAAATGGAATTAAATTAGATTCGTCAAATTAAATTCTTAAATTCCAAGTCTTGCATTAATTTCAATAAATCGCAATTTATTGAATGTTAAAGAAATTCAATTTCAATTATTTATTTACTTTCTTAGTTACAAATTTCAACTCAAATGATAAAGAAACTAAATTTCACATATTCAAAATGTTCAATTTCACTTATTAATTTACTTAAATAAATTTTTCAAAATTTAATAAATAAAGAAACCCAATTTCATTTATTAACGAAGTTTAAATTCACTTATTCAAAAGTTCAAATTCTCTTATTAAAGAATTCAATTTTTATTCAATTATCAAATAATTCAATCTTATCCAATTATTAAATGATTTCAACTTAATTATTTAAAAATCCAACTTAATAATTTCAAACTTAATTATAATTTCAAACTTAATTATAATTTCAAATTTGATTATTCATGATTTCAACTTAATAATTTCAAAACTTAACTATTGCTAATTCCAAATTATTTATTAATAATTCCAAATTTAATTATTAAATAATTCATTTCAAACAACGTTCTTTCATCAGTTATTACATTAATATTTTGTTTCAGATTTCAATATTAACATTTACCTTTCATCAAAATTTACGTTCCAATTTTATTTCAAAACCATACTATTCGATAAAATCTTTATTTCATTTCAAATCAAATTATTGACCAACCAGGTTTATTTAATTCTCTATCCTAAGCCAAGTTCATTTTGGGTATTTATCATTTCAACCCGATTCCATTTCAATTCAAAAATCAAAGCATAGGGAACTTGCAATTTGATAACAGGGATGGTGTCAAAGTAAATAAACAAGCAATAACAACAATCAATAACAATTCAATAATCAATTCAAATAATCCCGAAATAATCGTATTAATTCACATTGTTATTTGTGCAAATTAATATAATTATTTCTAGAATCTACACTATCATTTCATGTAGATTAAAGATTATTCCAGTAATTATTTATACGGTTTTTCACTTGTCATTCAATTTCAATTTTATACTACAACAATTTATCCAATATACGCTCAATGTTTCAAAGTGTAATTATCACTATTCTACGTGTCAATTAATTTAACAGTTTAAAAGGGTTCATATTATACAAATTTAACTAATCAAATTCAACACATATGTCGATTCACAGATTAAACTATCCTACGTCAAATTCAATTGCCTAATATTTATCACTTTATACATTACAATTTACATCCAATATAAACAACAATCAATCAATCAATTATCAACCAAACTGTATTATCATCGCATGAATAATTAACAGATAATGGTGTCAGAGGTCATAGGTGAACAGATATAGGTAATAGCATCTATAACAGTGTAAATAACTAACAGCAGCATATTTCAATTGTCGTTTCAATTGAAACAAATTTAATAAATAAAAAAATATTAATCGTGAGTGATTGCTCACCTTTCGAGGCTAGAGAGGATTTGGCGATGAAATCGAGTTACGAATCCAAGCACGAATTCCAAATCAAAACTAGATTGGCACGAATGGATGAAAACAGATCAGACCAGAACTGGAACGATGAAGATAAACGGTATAAACAAACTTATATCTATATATGTGTGTATAACTATGTATATAACTATATACGCATATGAAAATCATATACTGTATTCAACGCAAATCAAATTTTAATATATATGTATATTTTTCAAAAACATTATTTAAAAATAAACATATGTAATGAAACAAACACGTCAATATATAATTTCAAGTAAATATATATATATATGTATACACATACTTTATTATTATATTATATACGTACATTCAAGATCAAAATAAATTTGCTTTATTTTGATATATGAACTACCACCTTATAATATACCCACACATTAAAATAAAAATTTGCAGCATCATGTATACCTCTAATACATATGTGTGTCGTTTCTAACTATATGGAAACAATATATGCAGACGAAAACATTTAAAATACAACTAAACACATGTATCACTACACATCCAGGAAAATATGCAGACCATGTATCAAAAATGAATATTATTATGTCGTACATATAATACAAAAATCGACACATATTTTTTTTTTTCACAACAAGAGGAGACTGTAAAGATATGCAGCCTTGATTCCCTAGGTATGCACACTTGAATCATCCGAACACCTCAAAATATATATACAATAAAGTCCATATGCATGCATAACTTAAATTATTATATAAATATAAACTGCTATCTTGACTATATTTATATACAAGTACTTATAAAACACAATAGTTCATACGTAAGCTGGAAAGACTTATATGCACGTATAGTTTATACAAAAATCTTATATAAAATTATTATATTTTTTTCTTCTTTTTTTTTTTCTTTCGCAATATAGTATATAATTTATATAACATAGCCAACCAAACTTATACATTATTATTTACATTTGACTAATCTTATATACGTGAGTTATTGGGAATATCAACAACATCTCGGTCTGGGCTCACCCTTCATTCTATATATATACAAACTTCAACTGACATATATACTGACTCATATTAGTAACTTTATATAACTAAACATCACTTATATAATTTTGCAACCATCAGATTTGTAGACTAAACTAACCCATGCAAAGATAAAGTACAAACATACTATGACCCAGTAAACTAACTAATGCAACAACAGTTTATAAAGCTTCAGATTTAAACAAGCAAATACTAAAGAAAGAACAAGTAATCTTTACAACTACTTACTATTTTTTTAGATACAGCGCACTCGGCGAAGGAGGCAAAGAGTTTGGGCGGCCGGTTGTGGATGCTGCGCCGTGGAGTTGATGGCGGTGGAACGGAGGGAAAAATGTGGCCGGCGGGATGTGGAGAGGATGAGCAGTGGGTTGCTGAGCTCGAGGGGATTGGGTCGGCCGATGGTGGAGGAGTAGTGCACGGCTTGGTGAGTAAGGAGGAGGCAAGGGGTTGTGGCTAGGCTAAGGCAGAGGTGGTTGATACTTGCGGTTGGAGGGGTGATCAGCAGGAGCTCGTAGTGGCCGATGGTGTTGCGGTGACTGCGGGTGGCGGCTCTGGGCGAGGTGAAGGCTGTGGAAGAGGTGAATGGACGTGAAGAGGGAGGGGTGGCGGGTGAAGAAAGTGTGCATGCAATGAGAAAATGAAGAAACAACAGGGAGGCCTACTAATTGTTTCATGCGGAGAGGAAGAAAGATAGTGTATGAAGAAATAGGTAAGAGGAGGGGAAGAGTTACGTGACTATTCAATATAACTCAAAAATGAACTGTAAGGCAATTCAGTGAACCGGCTGTAGCTTTGCACCGAGAAATAGCAACATCTAAAACTTTAAAATTTTAAATTTCCTATGACAACTGTTAACTAGATTTGGTAGATTAAAAAAATACTGTGGCCGTTGGGTTTGCATGGTAAAACAAACATAAAGAACCAAAGTCTGACAAAAAGTATCGATACGGGTACCGATACGGTCACAGTTTACGCAGATTCCGCCGCGTGTCGGACTCCGAAGCGCACGAATGAATGTACCGTAGAGGTCAGAATGATGAGATGATCAAAACGGTATACAGATATCAGTGGTGCGATTGAATTATAAAAATTCAAAATTTTATACTACGAAAAACGCAAGAAAATCGCAGAAAAATAAGATCGACGGAGCCAAAGATGTCCGAATTTGAAAAAACGACAAACTGACATCTTGCTCAGAAGATGGTTTAGAATTTTTCTATGTAAAAATATTTTGGTTTTGAAAACATTTTATTTTCATCGCTTTTTAACTGATTAAATTGAAGTAAAATTTACGTGCGAAATAAACTTTTATATTTTCGGACGAAAATTTACCAGTTGCTATATTTAATTAGACGCATTTCAAATATCAAGTTTTTATTTCAAAATTTTATCGTTAAAACCTCACAAAATTTCAGTTAATAACGTTCGCCAAACCGGTTAAATTTACGAGTCGTTACATTCTCCCCCACTCAAAACTTTTCGTCCCCGAAAAGGAAGGAAGTAGGAGAATAGAAACAACCAAAAGAAAATAGGCTTGAATTACATAATAAACAATTAATTTAAACCATATAAATTTTATACTCAACAATTTGTTTTTAAATTCAAGATTTTCATTAAATTGATTTGATTTCACATTTATTAATGTTAGGTACAAAAGGTTTCTTTCAAATGAAATTCAATTAAAATTCAATTAATTCAAGATATTCCCTTAAGTTGATTTAATTAAATTTATTATCATTCAAAACAAATTTTCTTCTATTAATCTCGCCTATTATTTATTTAACATATTATTCTATTTATCTCTATAAACGTTTTATAATTAAAATTTAAGTCAATAGCATTTATGACATGCACTCACATTTTATTTATAAAGACAGTTTATATTATATATTATCCTACTTTCTTAAATTAACAATTTCAAAGATCACAAATTAAAATAGTCATTTATTAGAATTATACTTTATTCGACAAATTTAATTCTTCTTTATTCCAAATTATTATTAAAATTATTCTACTTAATATATCTTATAACATAGATATTATGTATATTTACTTATTATAACCATAGAAATTTATTCATTCCTTCAACATCATTTTATACTGTATAATATTCAATTACATAGTTAACCTTTGAAATTTTAGGTAAGTTATATTTAATGCAATTAAATATTATACAAGTGAATTTCTAATTCAATTCTCTCAAGTTTAAATATTAATTCAAAATTTTGGTTTCATTTATAATTGAAATCATCCTTTATCCAAATTTTAAGAATTATATTTCCGATTAACTTCGAATTTACTTAGAGATAAATAAATATATATAATATATCAAATTGATTTAAATCATAGATCAATATATATATTACAAATTAAATCATACTTTAAGAAATTCAAATCAATTTATTTTTCAAAACAAACCGTATCAAAGCTACAGAATGGTCTCTCCACTTGAAATTCGAAAATGAATGTCGATGATGTCGCCGTCATCACCGAAATTATTTTCCAACGACAAAGAGAAGAGCACTGATTTAAACATTTAAATTCCTTGAAAATGGTTTCTTTTTGAAAATACTTCAAATACTATACGCTTTAGAACATTAAAATCAAAGTTTGAAATCACCGAAAATCAAATTCTCTAATTCCTGATTTACATTCATTTAAATTTCCAAATAAATTTACAAACAAGGTTTTATAAATTCATTTATTTATTTTATGCAATAGTCAATGATTTATAAAACAATAAATGAGAATTAAATTTTTAACATTTCGGACAGCAGATTCATTAACCTTTTGATTTCAGAAAAATTTATGCTTATATATAATATAATTATACAAAATCATTTTATTCACCAAATTTGAAAATATTATTGTGTCAGTTTGCTCTGCTCAAGTGTTTTAGAAATTCTATCGATAGCGTTGATCAGACGAATCGATCGAAAATCCAAATCAACATCAACAACACAAACAACATAACATATATATCAAACACATTTAAATATTTGTTTACAAATGCACTTCCTCGCTTGACGATACAAGGATGGATTTCAAAATAAGTATAGAGATTTAATTTGATGGAAATCAAATCAAAGAGAATTTTGATTCGATAATAAGTTCGAACAGAAGGTAAGATAATTCAATTAACGGAATCAGGAGATGGATAAGCTTATTTAATTCACGGGCAACCTTCCGGGTCAACCGTGACTTAAAGAATGAAATCAATGCAGAATTTCGAGGCAAATCTACATTCGATCTTGAGAAATAGAATTCAGGTATAGCAAGAGATAGATAGCATCGTAAACCGAGGATACGAAAATCTCAGGTAAATCAATGTCTATTGTAATGAGTTTCACCCTTTTATAAATTATTCGAAGTTTGACAATACCGCCAATTCATTATAAGGGTCATTCGAAGTGGAGTTATGGGATGCTCCAAAATTGAAAGAAAGCGAATAGTGAGGGACACGAATGAATTTTGAAACCGCAGGGAACGTTTCAAAATTCAAAGGAATTGAGACAATAGGATGAGATTGAAACTCGAGTGTGGGTGATTCTGTAAATACATTTACCATATATGCTAAGTTTTGCCTAGAGCTACCAAAAGCTCTGATACCAACTGAAACGACCCGTTATTTTAGACTATTCGCATCCGCACATGTCGGACTTGAATAATTCAAAATACCGAATTATTAATTTAAATTTTGGAAAAACTGAGATATACAGTAAATAAATAATCACAGAACACAGACACAGAGTAATAATATGCACCGGAAGTAAGGGAGATAGTAGTTCATGAAGCTACTATATAAATATATAAGATACATCAGAGTTTACAACAGAAGAGAAATACGATACATCAAGTACAAATCAGAATACATCACTGAAATCATCGAATACTGAAAGCAGAATAGATGGCTTGATCTTCAAGCAAAGCTCCAACTCCAAAGGTGAGCCTCGAATACTGGTATACTCAGTCTGACTCGAGCGTAAAGCAAAACACAAAACGCTCGAGTCAGGATTAATATTCTCTTATCAATAAATCCAACTCAAGTGCAATAGCAATCGAAATACAAGTAACTCAAAGGATGTTGGAATCACTATCCTCTAAGGATCCGTTAAACTATCTACTATGTAGTAGTGTACGCTAAATAGATAATGTCTATCTATAACATAATGTATCAAAATAGTGTTAAGGCGTTACCATTATCCTCCTTAACACATTTTATATAAGCGTTATAGTCTATACAGCACTGTAAACTCCACCGTAAACTAGTGGGCTATCAGGGAGTACTCTATAGGTATAACACACAAAAAAATTCGTAGTGGTCGCGTATATAGGGATACAAGTATGACAAGGCACAAGAGGCAAAACCCAAGATAGTGAAACTACCGTTTGCCTGATCCGGACTGGTGAGAACGCATCGCCACAGCGATCGTAACTCGCGAAACAACACTCTTGAAATTCCGAGAGTGAACCAATCAATCACAAGTAATGAGTAGTAGTTACGAAGAAGTGTGTCCGCTCGAGGTGGCTAACCCCATTTGGCTCGGCACGGCTCCTGTTTTAGTCATTTCCAATTTGACACAAGTGTCAAGGCTATCCATTATCGTTCTCTTTCTTCATTCATCACGTACATCATTCCAACCACTTCATTCTGGATCATCACTCCGCGTATAGTTATTAAAGTGGTTTTCGGTTTAGATAGAGAGTATATCCATAACCGATTCCGGTCTCTTTAATAACTTTCATAATTATTACATCGATTGGTCGTTTAATATATTTCAAACCAAATCAAATTCAAATTTCAGTTTCATTTCATAAATCAACATTTCGTTTGACTTTCTAAATCAATTTCCAAAATTTACGTTTCAAACTTCCAAATCACCATTTCAAAGTCTTACAATTCAATTTCAATTTTTTTTTATTTAAACAATTCAAATATTGATTCAAGTTCATATTTAAATTTCATTCCGAAATCATTTAATTTAATTTAATTCAACATTCAAATCAATTTAAACTTATTTATCGATTTCACTTAATATTCATTAAGTAAATATGTCATTCAAAACAATTTCCATTCAAATTTCAATTCATTAAATCAATTATTTAAGTTCAACTCCATTATATCAAACTTACAAATTGAATTAAATTAGATTCATCAAATCAAATTCTTAAATTCCAAGTCTTGCATTAATTTCAATAAATCGCAATTTATTGAATGTTAAAGAAATTCAATTTCAATTATTTGTTTACTTTCTTAGTTACAAATTTCAACTCAAATGATAAAGAAACTAAATTTCACATATTCAAAAAATTCAATTTCACTTATTAATTTACTTAAATAAATTTTTTCAAAATTTAATAAATAAAGAAACCCAATTTCATTTATTAACGAAGTTTAAATTCACTTATTCAAAAGTTCAAATTCTCTTATTAAAGGATTCAATTTTTATTCAATTATCAAATAATACAATCTTATTCAATTATTAAATGATTTCAACTTAATTATTTAAAAATCCAACTTAATAATTTCAAACTTAATTATAATTTCAAACTTAATTATAATTTCAAATTTGATTATTCATGATTTCAACTTAATAATTTCAAAACTTAACTATTACTAATTCCAAATTATTTATAATAATTCCAAATTTAATTATTAAATAATTCATTTCAAACAACGTTCTTTCATCAGTAATTACATTAATATTTTGTTTCAGATTTCAATATTAACATTTACCTTTCATCAAAATTTACGTTCCAATTTTATTTCAAAACCATACTATTCGATAAAATCTTTATTTCATTTCAAATCAAATTATTGACCAACCGGGTTTATTTAATTCTCTATCCTAAGCCAAGTTCATTTTGGGTATTTATCATTTCAACCCGATTCCATTTCAATTCAAAAATCAAAGCATAGCAAAGGGAACTTGCAATTTGATAACAGGGATGGTGTCAAAGTAAATAAACAAGCAATAACAACAATCAATAACAATTCAATAATCAATTCAAATAATCCCGAAATAATCGTATTAATTCACATTGTTATTTGTGCAAATTAATATAATTATTTCTAGAATCTACACTATCATTTCATGTAGATTAAAGATTATTCCAGTAATTATTTATACGGTTTTTCACTTGTCATTCAATTTCAATTTTATACTACAACAATTTATCCAATATACGCTCAATGTTTAAAAGTGTAATTATCACTATTCTACGTGTCAATTAATTTAACAGTTTAAAATGGGTCATATTATACAAATTTAACTAATCAAATTCAACACATATGTCAATTCACAGTTTAAACTATCCTACATCAAATTCAATTGCCTAATATTTATCACTTTATACGTTACAATTTACATCCAATATAAACAACAATCAATCAATCAATTATCAACCAAACTGTATTATCATCGCATGAATAATTAACAGATAATGGTGTCAGAGGTCATAGGTGAACAGATATAGGTAATAGCATCTATAACAGTGTAAATAACTAACAGCAGCATATTTCAATTGTCGTTTCAATTGAAATCAAATTTAATAAATAAAAGAATATTAATCGTGATTGATTGCTCACCTTTCGAGGCTAGAGAGGATTTGGCGATGAAATCGAGTTACGAATCCAAGCACGAATTCCAAATCAAAGCTAGATTGGCACGAATGGATGAAAACAGATCAGACCAGAACTGGAACGATGAAGATAAACGGTATAAACAAACTTATATCTATATATGTGTGTATAACTATGTATATAACTATATACGCATATGAAAATCATATACTGTATTCAACGCAAATCAAATTTTAATATATATGTATATTTTTCAAAAACATTGTTTAAAAATAAACATATGTAATGAAACAAACACGACAATATATAATTTCAAGTAAATATATATATATATATATATGTATGTATACACATACTTTGTTATTATATTATATATGTACATTCAAGATCAAAATAAATTTGCTTTATTTTAATATATGAACTACCACCTTATAATATACCCACACATTAAAATAAAAATTTGCAGCATCATGTATACCTCTAATACATATGTGTGTCGTTTCTAACTATATGGAAACAATATATGCAGACGAAAACATTTAAAATACAACTAAACACATGTATCACTACACATCCAGGAAAATATGCAGACCATGTATCAAAAATGAATATTATTATGTCGTACATATAATACAAAAATCGACACATATATAAAAAAAATTTTTTTACAACAAGAGGAGACTGTAAAGATATGCAGCCTTGATTCCCTAGGTATGCACACTTGAATCATCCGAACACCTCAAAATATATATACAATAAAGTCCATATGCATGCATAACTTAAATTATTATATAAATATAAACTGCTATCTTGACTATATTTATATACAAGTACTTATAAAACACAATAGTTCATACGTAAGCTGGAAAGACTTATATGCACGTATAGTTTATACAAAAATCTTATATAAAATTATTATATTTTTTTCTTCTTTCTTTTTTTTTCTTTCGCAATATAGTATATAATTTATATAACATAGCCAACCAAACTTATACATTATTATTTACATTTGACTAATCTTATATACGTGAGTTATTGGGAATATCAACAACATCTCGGTCTGGGCTCACCCTTCATTCTATATATATACAAACTTCAACTGACATATATACTGACTCATATTAGTAACTTTATATAACTAAACATCACTTATATAATTTTTCAACCATCAGATTTGTAGACTAAACTAACCCATGCAAAGATAAAGTACAAACATACTATGACCCAGTAAACTAACTAATGCAACAACAGTTTATAAAGCTTCAGATTTAAACAAGCAAATACTAAAGAAAGAACAAGTAATCTTTACAACTACTTACTATTTTTTTTAGATACGGCGCACTTGGCGAAAGAGGCAAAGAGTTTGGGCGGCCGGTTGTGGATGCTGCACCGTGGAGTTGATGGCGGTGGAACGGAGGGAAAAATGTTGTCGGCGGGATGTGGAGAGGATGAGCAGTGGGTTGCTGAGCTTGAGGGGATTGGGTCGGCCGATGGTGGAGGAGTAGTGCGCGGCTCGGTGAGTAAGGAGGAGGCAAGGGGTTGTGGCTAGGCTAAGGCAGAGGTGGTTGATACTTGCGGTTGGAGGGGTGATCGGCAGGAGCTCGTAGTGGCCGATGGTGTTGCGGTGGGTGCGGGTGGCGGCTCTGGGCGAGGTGAAGGTTGTGGAAGAGGTGAATGGACGTGAAGAGGGAGAGGTGGCGGGTGAAGAAAGTGTGCATGCAATGAGAAAATGAAGAAAGAACATGGAGGCCTACTAATTGTTTCATGCGGAGAGGAAGAAAGATAGTGTATGAAGAAAGATGTAAGAGGAGGGGAAGAGTTACGTGACTATTCAATATAACTCAAAAATGAATTGTAAGGCAATTCAGTGAACCGGCTGCAGACTTGCACCGGGAAATAGCAACATTTAAAACTTTAAGTTTTTAAATTTCCTATGACAACTGTTAACTAGATTTGGTAGATAAAAAAAATACTAGTGGCCGATGGATTTGCATGGTAAAACAAACATAAAGAACCAAAGTCTGACGAAACGTATCGATACGGGTACCGATACGGTCACAGTTTACGCAGATTCCGCTGCTGTCGGACTCCGAAACGCACGAATGAATATACCATAGAGGTCGGCATGATGAGATGATCAAAATGGTATATAGATATCAGTGGTGCGATTGAATTATAAAAATTCGAAATTTTATACTACGAAAAAACGCAAGAAAATCGCAGAAAAATAAGATCGACGGATCCAAAGATGTCCGAATTTGGAAAAACGACAAACTGACATCTTGCTCAGAAGATGTTTTAGAATTTTTCTATATAAAAGTATTTTGATTCTGAAAACATTTTATTTTCATCGCTTTTTAACTGATTAAATTGAAGTAAAATTTACGTGTGTAATAAACTTTTATATTTTCGGACAAAAATTTACCAGTTGCTATATTTAATTAGACGCATTTCAAATATCAAATTTTTATTTCAAAATTTTATCGTTAAAACCTCACAAAATTTCAGTTAATAACGTTCGCCAAACCGGTTAAATTTACGGGTCGTTACAGCATTTCATCATAGATAACCACATTATCACTGTTCAATCCCTACATATCATATTATAGAAATATTTCATATCACATAGCATCACGTTCACATAACATGGATAACAAATAATCTAATGCATTCACATATTATTTAATCATTTATAAGCAAGATGAACCAGTCATACCATTTCAAATTAATTTAATGAACTACCAATGAATTAAATTAATTACTTATTGCTTATAAACCTTGCTTATTATAATTAATTAATCATCTCTTAATTATTCATCTTGATTTATCATCCTTGATTTATCAATCTTTAATTAGAAGAAGTAATTAATTTTTTTTTAATTACACAAATTAATTATTCATTACCCATCCATACTAATTTACATTGATCCTCAATTAATTACTCAAATTAATTATCTCCTAATTACTTCATTGATCAATTATCCCTTAATTAATCATACTCTTTATTAATTGTTAATTAGTTTCCTTGACCAATCAATCCTTAATTAATTTCACTAAGCAATTAATACTTAATTACTTCCATTAAGTAATTAATTAGTCACTAATTACGACTTAAATACTTAATTAATCAACCTCTAATTATTAATTAATAAATCTTAAACATTATTAAATTAAACCATTAATTAATCTTAATTAATTATTAAATTAATTAGTCATTAATCATCCAAATCTTAATTAGCTCTTAGGATAAATCTTTATTTTTATTAATGACTTACTTATCCCTAATAAAATTTTAAATCAATTTACAACCCTATTAAAAAAACAATTGTTAGAGAATACTTATTTTATACAAAAGAGATTGGTGAAAGTTTTTAAAACCAAAATTTATTTAGATTTAAAATTTTGTTCTTTTGAAAACTTACTTATCAACCCTTTTTCAAAACTTACTAAATTTTACTACCATTAATCTTGAAAAATCTGTTTTCATTTTGCCTTAAGCTTGAAAACTTGTTTCTTTACACAATCTGGAACCTCAAACTAACTAAAAATCAATCCGAGCCAACAAATAAAACTCGAGCAAGTCTCAAAAACTCTACTTCCCAGCTTCGAGACAACACAGAAATCACGCGAGTACTACCCGAGTGATGTGCTTCTTCCCCACAAAAATTCCTTCATCCCCGATACTGAATCGTGCACGGTGCACATGCACACCATCCCCTGGACGGCGACCATGTCTCCGATCATCTCTGCAAGTCACGTATGATCATCCCATCCCGTTCATCCATCCAGACTACGATGAACTTCCTTGTTCGACAATTACAACCTTCGACACACCTACTAGAACGAACAAAATCCATCGATCACCCCACTCCGACTATTCCTATCGTCCTACACCTTCAAACTTCATCGGAAGAGCCGCCACCATCTCCTACATCATCCCCCCCCCCCCCCCCCCCCCCCGCGTGCGAAGCCTTCTGTTCTTCCTTTTTGCTTTGCTTTTCAACCTGAAATCTAAGGCCAGTCGAAGACCCACTAAACCCTACTATTCGATCGACCCACTTCCTCAAGCACTAGTAAATTCCAGAGGCATTTTTCCTCCATTCCCCATGTCCTATTCCTCCTCCATACCAAGTTTCTCATCCTCGAATCGACCCAGTTTCCCCAAATTGCCAACTTGCCCAAATCCATTCAACCTCCAATTCCACACAAATTATAAACTTAGAATTCTTGATTTTGTTATCATAAATCAACATTTTTCATGACTAATTCAACCATATAAAAGAAATATAGGAAAATGATGGTTGAAATTTCCAGTTGAAATTTAATTTACTGTATAATTCAATTTTTCCTATGAAATGCTTAACAAAATTTCTTGAGACAATTTTTTATGAATAATATCGCATTCGTACAATCAATTCCCTTTTAATGATCTTAGCCAGAAAAGGTTTGGAGAGGAAGAAGATTGTTTTTAAATCAAATTTGGGTCTGTAAACAAAAAGAACAGAGGTATAAATTCTCAAGCATGCAGAGGATCTCTCAATAATTCAGCCAAATTTTTCAAGCAAATACACCCATACATCCATATGAATCATATTACTACTTAAATTCATCACATGCATAGGTAGAAATGATAAATTTTCTAACATACTTTGAGCTTTCCTATATTTCCTATTTCCAGAGAATATTGTTAACTAATTCCACTTAAAACTATTTTCTAAACTTGAATCTGGTTAATCTAAACAAAATCTTCTTTTAAAATTAAAGCCTGTAAGAGAATGTGTAAAAGATTTGGGGTTTGGAATATGTTTAATACACTGTAAACTTGAACAGAGTAATGTACTTGTTTTCCAGACATGCATACCTCATTTTCACAAATTCATGTTCATGCAGACAAATTTTTTTTTCCACTTACTTCAATGATCATCACATGCAGATCAACATTCAGATGGTTTTTGAAATGTTAAAGAGTAATTCACTCACCAGACAGAAAGTAAACAAAGGTCGAATTTACTTGTTCCAGGCTTGTTTTCTTTTGTTTCAATTTTGCTTGCTGTTTGAAAATCCCTTTGCATGTTGAAAACTCCTTATGAATTGCAGTTGAGCTTAATTTGTATTTGCAGGTTGAATTCCATTTGCAGATTTTACTTCAGTTTGTTTTTGATTTCAATGCCAGGTTTCAAATTGTTGATTTGAACTGTTGCACTAAGTTGAATTGTTGTGAAGAACATAAATTTGCAGATTTGCAGGCTTTAATTTGAGTTTGCAGATTTCAGATTTTGAAAATACTTTCTGGTTTTTGCCATTAATTTGAAGAAGAAACAAATTTCTTCATACGTTAAGTTTATAAAAATTAAAGTGAGTAAAAATTTAAAGTAGAACACTTGTCACAAGCCCCTCTTAATTGACTAACATGTGTTATTAAGGTGATTAACATGGTTACACATGTTATTAAATATTTTTAATTGAATTTTTATTTAATTTTAAATGTAAATATAAACTTACATTTTTAATTTACTTTATTACTAAATACTTATATGTGTAAATATAAATTTACTTTAAAGAAAGTATTGTAAAACTAATTACGATACAAATAAATCTTATATGTAATCTAAAATCTAGAACTTTTATTTTTATTTTTTCTTGAATTTCAAATTTAATTCAAATTACAAAGGAATGACTCGGGTTACACAATAGCTTCCTCTATATATATGTATATTCACCTGTATATGAACACACTTAAATTTTCAATAACATTTGCATATGTCCATTAACATATTTTAATTTCCATAAGGATTATTATTTCCTGATAATTTTAAATTATCAGAATTAACTTATTTATCCATATAAAACAGTAAATTATCCAGTTACCAAATGTTCAAAAATCCGGGTTATCACATTCCTCCCCCTTTTGAATCTTTTCGTCCTCGAAAAGGAACGAAGCCAAAATTTATTAAAATGCTTTTATCAGAAAAATTATTCTTTGACCATTTTTTAAAACACCTTGAAAATCTATATAATATTATAAAATTGATTTTATGAAAATACTTTTTATAACTCGATGTTTCAACCAGTCCATCCTTGTTCTCACAGAAATTCGGTCATACGTTGATCAGGCGTATGACTGAAAATCTATAAGTACTTAGCAGACCCGTTTTCAACATCCAGTGAAAATACTTGAAAAAATAATTTTATTGAAAATATAGAAAACAATTTTTTTTTAAATTGAGGAGATATCCTTTAGTGAGAATGGTTTGGAAATCATCACCTCCATCCATGGTCACAATTACATTCCAGGGTTACGTTGTCGTCGCAGCAAAGGTCCATGTAACTGCAGGCTCTCAGCGGCTTCTCGATTATGCCATGGATCCCACACAACATATCACAGTTACACCCAAGGTTACGTTGCCGTCGCAGTGAAAGTCCATGTAACTGCAGGCTCTCAGCGGCTTCTCGATTACGCCATGGATCCCACACAACAGATCACAGTTACACCCAAGGTTACGTTGCCGTCGCAACAAAAGTCCATGTAACTGCAGGCTTTTAGCCGCCTCTGATTTTCGCTATCAAAATGAAACTTCTCCACTCCTACATAGGTCGCAGTCTACCGATATAAAATCAAACGTAGACTGTTGGCTCTCAGTGGTACACACAACTTTCGCTATGGTATACTCTACTCATAATCCCTAGGAACTAGTTTTGTCCGGACTCCTCACAGGATCAACTTTAGAACCCCCCCGGGGCTCAAGGCAGCACCACTCGGTGGTACTCTTGAGAAATTCACTTCAAGGGAGCGCCTTTTTCCCCAGAACCATCATCAAAACATTTTATACTATATACATATAGTATCTTTAAATCATACACCTAGTATGATATCATACAAAGCTCCTTTACACAAAATCGATTATTCCAAAATCGATAATTCTCAAACTAGGCTTTCCAAATTCAATATTGATTTTACCCAAAAATCAAAAGCCTTTCCAAATCCATAGGTTTCCAAAACATTTTTCCAAAATCCTCATAAGATCCTTTATATATATACATACATATATATATAATCTTTAAAATCTTGGATCATTTCAAACTTGTATAAAACTCCTTTTATACTTCAAAACGCCTTCAAAATCCTTTTCTTCTGGCAAAAGATTCAATAAGGGGAGTTTCATCTTATAAAACAAAGATATTTAACTTTGTTTACTCAAAATCAAAGATTCAAATTTGATTACTCTTTTCAATATCAATTTCATTCAAATCCGTATGATGTACACATATACGCTATACCAATCTAATCGCTCACTCGATCACACAATTTCATTTCCGAACTAGTATCGTCCACCTGACTTCCTAGTGCAGACACAGATCTGGTTTCCTGATCAGAAACCGTCATTCTCCTTGCATAGCCTAACTATGATAGAGAACATCCAGAACCAATCAATAATCCATATCTAGGTTCGCCGTCGAAAATCGAATGAAAAATCCCAACTCGGATCGATATAACTATCTCGAAATTTTGTGCTCGAATCTGGATCAAATCACTATGCGAATAGAATAACATCCGTACGCCCTATGTATTTATCTTTATTGGTTATTGGCCAAATCAATTCCATTTCTATTCACATTCACTTTGATTTCCATTCACTTACTCATAATTGCTTTAATCCATTTGGTTTATCACCTCTATTCTTATCTCGATTGGGTATTTAACCAATAATAGTTTGAACTCCGACCAGTTTATTTAGAAAATAGTTTGAAAATTTTAAAAATAGATAAGTAGTTGGAAAATAATTACTAGTTTGTAAAATAGGTGTAAAATAGTTAGAAAATAGTTAAATAATTATAGAAATTTTAGGTAATTGCAAAATAATAGTAAGATAGTAATTAATTTATAAAACGGTTGGAAAATTGTTAAATAATTTCAAAAATAATTGTAAAACAAATATAAGATAGTTTGGCTTTTAAGAGAAAGGTTGTATAATGAATAGCTTGGAAAAATAGGTTTATACTAAAACAATTTATATTAAAAATAGTCCAGAGTCAAAACTGTTCAATTCCCAATCTCCATTCCCATTAGTTCAATTTAAATTTCCACTTCCATTTAAATTGACCCAATTCCAAATTAAATAACTTCAATTTCCATTGAAATTGATTCAACCCCAATTTAAGTTGAATTAATTCTCAACTCCTTTTTAAATTTAAATCAAATTCCATTTGATTTTAAACGTATTCAACTTTAGTTACAATCCCAAGTTATTCCAATCACTTTGGACTAATATCCATTCAATTGAACCCACTTCAATTACAATCCATTCCAACTCCAGTTTGAATTAATCCCAATTTCAAACTCCATTTCCAAATCAAGTTGAATTATTCTTGATTTCTTCCCAAATTCAATTCAAACTCCATTTGAATTTAAAATTATTCAACTTTAATTATAATTCCAAATTATTCAAATCAATTTGGACTAACTTCAAATTGAACCTACTTCAATTTCAAATCGTTTCCAATTAATCCAATTCAATTTTCACTCACACATCTTCAATCACCATTTCAATTAATTCAAATCAAATTCAATTTGAACTAATTCAAATTTCAAATCCAAATCATCTCGAATTACATAAATTCGAGTTAATACTTCAATTATTGTGTGATATCCCGGAAATTTTAGCAATATCAATTTAATAATCTGTGATTAAAATTTAATTGATTTGATAAAATTTTGTTTATAAAATTAACTTGATTTAATAATTCAATTAAATAAATGTTTAATTGATAAATTTTATCTTTTAAAAGCTAATAAAATGATTTCCTATTTATAATGTATGTATATATATTTATATATATATTGTAAATGGATAAGTTTTGAATTGAAATTAATTAACAAATAAAATCTTGTTTTAAATTCTAATAATCATTTTGATAATTTGAATTGTTTAAGTAAATTTAAAATACACTTTTATATATAAACATTGTTTCATTTAAATAAGTTAAATAAGATAAGTGATATATAATTTCTTTTATAAATGATTTAAATTGAATAAATATGTTATTTTTAAATAATAATAATAATAAATGTGTAATTATAGATATGTTTTAAAAGACAATATTATTATTTTTAAAATTAAGAATGTTAATATAAATTAGTTTTAACCTTTGATTTTGAATGTATGAATAAAATTTGAACTTGAATTTATTTTGAATTCAAATAAATAAACATATATAAATCTTGTAAGTAAGTTTCCACTTTTATATAAATTGTTTCATTTTTTTTTTTTTTTTTTTTTTAAAGAAATGCATAAACATTTACATATGAAGATAATTTATACATAAGTATTAATAAATAAAGAAAAGAGTTTTATTTACCTTTTAAAATAAATAAAAACAAATAGAATTCATTTATAAAACACATGTAAATATATTAAGAGGTATGGTGACAAGTGTAGTTGGATTAAAAAGGCTAGTGAGACAAGTGTCCTTTTATTTTGATTTTCTTTTAATTTTAAAATAAATCATTCATTCTTATATAAAACATGTTTTCTTCAATCATGCTTCTTTTCTAATCTTCATTTTTGTTCATAGTTAAGAAGAAAAAAATATTTTAATTTTGAATAAAGCTTTAAATATAAGTAGAGATTCAAACATGATTTAATCTGAAAATCTGTAACCTCATTTTCAAATGCAAAGGCAAAGTTTGCCTGCACTTTCTTCAACCTAGAATCTGTGAGCCTGCATGCAAGGTTCTAAATCAAGCTTTCAATCATCAAAGCAAAATAAAATGGCCTCTGCATTTTCTGGAATCAAGTATGTCTGCATGCAAGTAGTTCAAAGCTCAAATGGCCTTCAAGCCTGCATACAAGTTTTAACAACAATGCACTCTGGTTTTTAAAATCAACAGAAGTTTTCAAAAACAGTTTGCAAACTTAGAGCTCTGTTCCATCTCTACTACAGGTGAGTAACATCACTGTTTGAATTTATAAGTTTATAAAATGGTTGCAATGCTTATCTCTGAAAAATAGTATGCTTGTGAGTATGTTTATAAGTATATCTCTGTGCATGTATATGAATATTTGATTGTGTGCATGGTTGTGTGTCTGGATTGTTTGTTTTCTTTTCTGATTCCAGTTTCCAGGTTCAAGATCTGATCTTAAAACAATTTCTCTTGAATCAATCTTGATTTGAGTTTGAGTCTTGAACAAAATATGTTTATTATATCATAGTTTTTAGTTTAAAAACTTATTTAAGTTAAAATAACATTTGCACTGTCTCTGGAAATTCTAAAACAACAGTATAAACTTAAATAAGTCAAATCCCAATTTAAATGTTTCATGGATTCAAGTATATGAATCGAAGGCTAAATCTAAAACTTGATTTTTGAAACCAGAATTACCATTCTTAGTATTGGGATTCTTGAGTATTGCTGTTTTTACTGGGAAATGGAAATGAAGGAATTTCTAATGATCTCGAGTATTTGGAAGGTTGGCTTTTCTTCTGGTGATGGATGGGTGATCAGTGGTGATGAGAAAAATGGTGGTTGTGGTGGAAGTTCACCGTGGTGATGGTGATTGATCGATTTGGTTTGAAAACCTAGTTTTGATAGGCTTTGGTATTTCCTTTTGCATTATTCCTCTGGAGGATCGAGTGCAACTAGTTTTGGTGTGATGGTTGCGGGGACCAAGACGAGCAAGGGGCCGGAGTTTCAGGTTCAACGCTGGTCGGAGGAGAGAGATCTCGCCGTTGACAGGTTTTGGGGTTTTGAAGCAAACTGTTGCCAGGTTAGGTTGTAAGAACTCGAATCTGATTTTGAGTAAGTGGTGAATTTGTGATGTTCGAGATGTGCTGTAGTGATGATAGTCGACTTGCACGATGCTTGGTTGGTGGCCAGAGGTGGCCAGAACCACCGTGCATATGCACGGTGAAGAGAATGTGTCAGTCATTTAATTTTTGGAAGGGGAAAGGTGAACTCGAAGATGGCTCGGGTGATTTGGAAATTTGCTCGAAGTTGTATAGGGTTTGTCTCGAAGCAGGGGAGAGTTTTACTCGAAGTAAAACCCAAGGAATCTCGGGTTTGTTTCTGAAACCACAGGTTTTTGAAAACCTGTAACTTTAATTTTAAAAATTGTTTTAAAATCTAATGCAGGATTTTGTAAACAGAATTTAAATCAAAACCTAAGGTATGAATTTAAATAAGATTTGAATCCAAGTTTGGA
Source organism: Allium cepa (assembly GCA_030765085.1). Lineage (NCBI taxonomy): Eukaryota > Viridiplantae > Streptophyta > Magnoliopsida > Asparagales > Amaryllidaceae > Allium > Allium cepa. The sequence continues at coordinate 869,713,410 of CM060929.1, read as the reverse complement.
AATTTAAATTTAAACTTTGAAACAAAATGTTTAAACAACTTCAAAGAGTTTAAATATTTTCAATTTAGGATAAGCTTTAAATTTAAGTAAGGATTTAAACATAAGTTTAAATCCGGAATAAAACTTCAATTCTGAAACAGGGTTTTGAAAATTAAGAAAGTTTTAAAAAGAAATTTAAATGTTTAAACTAATTGGTTGTTCAAACATATTTAAATATGATTTGTGTTTTTAAAAGAATTTGGAATTTAAATTTCTTATAACTTCTTTTATGAAATAAGAATAAAGCTTTAAAAGATTTTAAATGTTTTTAAAACTTAGTTTAAGTTAAGTTTGATTTCTTTTTAAATTTTAAATTTAAAATGTAATTTGAAAACAATTTTAAGTTAAATTGTTTTAAGTTACTTTATTTAATAATATAGTAATCATGAATAAGAAATGTTTAGTTTTAAAAGTAAATTTAAGATTTAATGATCTTTGTTTCATTAAATTAGTAAGGTAATTTAAATAATGTAATTAATTAATTTGTTTAATTAATTAAAGGTTTAAAATTAATTAAGATTAATTAAATTAGTAATTAATTTAAGTTAATTACTTAAGAAAGGTAATTAAGAATTTGTTAATAAGTTAATGAAGGTCATTAACTTGTGATTATTTATTAATTTATTTAATGTAATTAAATTTTGATAATTAATTGATTTAATTAATTTAAATAATCAATTAGGAATTTAATTAAGTATGATTACTTTTTGGAAATAATTAATGATATTAATTACTCTTTGTAATTAATTTATTTATTGGATTAATTTAAATTAATTAATTAAGTTTAATTAATTTAGAATAATCATTAAATAAGTTGATAAGTAATCATTGAGAAATAATTACTTAGAGAAGTAATTAAGATAAGAAATTAGCTGAGATAATTAATTGAAGTATGGTATTTTGGGATTAATTACTTTGTGTAATTAATGTAAAGATAATTTCTTAATGTAGTGATTAATAATTAATTACTTTGTGCAATTAATTCAAGCTTTAATTGATTAAATCATTTTTGAAATGATTAAGTGATGTAATTAATTAAAGGTAATTAATTACAAATGAGATTAATCAAGGATGATTAATAAATATAATTAATCTAGGGGTGATTAAGAAAGTAATTAAGGTTAGTTAATTACTAAATGTAATTAATCAAGAATGATTAATAATTGTGGTTTAATTAAGATTAATTACTTAATGTAATTAACTTAAATAAGTAATTAATTTAAATTTAATTAAGGATCATTAATTAATATAATTAATGATGTAATTAAGGATTAATTAATTAGGATTTATTAATCAATGATAAGTGATTAAGGAAGTAATTAATTAATGTAATTAATTAATTAAAGAAGTAATTAAAGGTTAATTACTGATTTTGGTTAAGGTAATTAATTTGTAAATTAATTAAAGATAATTACTTGAATGTAATTAAGAAATAATTAATCAAGGGTGATTAATTAAAGTGATTAATTTGAGGATAATGATTTAATTGATTGATAATCAATTAATGGTTAAGTAAGCAAGTTTTAAATGGTGAAGTAATTAATTTAATTCATTTTAAATTAATTAAAGATAGCTAATTAATTTAATTCATTTTAAATTAATTAGAGAAGTAATTAATTTAATTCATTTTAAATTAATCTTAGTTGATGTGATTATAGACTTTTGCTTATGAATGGATGATTTGGTTTGACTTGAATGGTTTGAATCTCAGATATGAGATTAGTATTGTGTGATATGGATGCATTGGTTGCATTGTGATGGTGATATGAGTTATCTATGGATGATGATAATGTAGATTATCAAGTTATGATGATAATTTAGATTACCTGCTTATGATAATATTGTTGATTATCTGTTATGATGATGTGAAGTATCTATCTGTGTGTGTATAGATAGTTTAAATTGAATTGTTTTAAACTTAAAACAACTTGGACCTAAAAGACACGCTTTGGATTTCGATGAGACCGGGATCGGGTTTCCATATTTGGGATCCGAAAACCACATCGTTTCCAATTAACGTTAGGTCGTGAATCTAAGTGGAGCAAGTGAAGACTCGAGGTGTAAGGGCTATACGTCAGTATAACTCTGTGGGTGATTCCGTAATGAGTTTGACGGAATAGTACTTATAGGTTCGAGATGGTGATTAGAGTGCAAGGGCTATGGTCGTTGACTCTGAGGGTGATTCCAATAATGAGTGCAACGAGATAGTGCCTTCGGTTTCGTTCGAACCCGGAACGAACTTGTATGGATTGAATGCTTTCAGCACATCGTCAGGTGGACGATGAGCATTCTAAGATTTGATGTCCTATAAAGGTAATCGTAACCTCAAGCCTCATCAACCGGGAATGGCTAAAACAGGGGAGGTGCAGCAAGGCTTCGTGGGTAGCCCCCACTTGAGAGCAAGATTGATCCCTGTCTAGAGGTCCCTTTTTATTTCGGCTGTGTGGGGCGGTTGAATCGCGACAACTGCCGGGGTTGTCTTGTTCGGAACTGTTCAGTAAGGAATGGGTCCGGCCTTGTGTTGCAGGGGATGAAGGGAGTAATCCTCGGTACGGTGATCTAGGCCACGTACTGTGACGGGCGGTACCCCAGTAGCCCTGCCATTGTATGGAATCCAAAATCCAATAAGTGCCAACGGTTTTGATTGTATTACCCACTTTTGTGGCTAGTAGCTGGAATTTAATGAATGTAACAATTTCGGCTATTTCATATTTATTTGAAAACCCTAGACACTATTATAATATCATCGGATTTCCTATCAAATGTTTTGGTTAGCGTAAGGTAAAAACTTTTCCATGTTTATGTGTGGGAAGTCTTACGTGATACCTTTCTTTTCAAAGGTTTTTCAAAGTTAAGCAACTTTAACCTGTTACTCACACCAGACCCATGTCTGACCCGGAGTTTATTTTTGTTTTTCATAAACTCTTGGGTACTCAAATTTTTACGAGTAGCCAAGGGATTCAGGTTAGGATTCAGGATTAGCTTTGACGAATAATGGAGGAGCAATGGAGCAGGAGGCTTCCGCGTTGTAGATATTTAGTCCGCTGTGTTTTGTATCTCTGAGTTAATTGTGATGTTGTATTGAGTTGTAAATACTAGACAGGTGTTTATAACTGTCTAGTATATGTGATGTGTATGCTGTGTATCTCTGATAGATACTGTATATTGTGTAAATACTTTTGATTATTAATATAATTTATTCGTTCCGCTGTTTAGATTCTGATGTGTTGTTTCTTCTTTCTTCTCTTTCTTTCTATTCTCTATCCCTTTCTTTCTTCTTAACGATGCGACTTCCTGGAGTTAGGAAGTTGGGTCGTTACAGTGGTATCAGAGCGTTAGGTTGAGCGAATACCTAGGCTCTGTAGTGGTGCCTTTCTTGAGAGAGCGTATTTGTAGTTTTGATATATATCTATATATATTTATTATTTCCACCTATCTGTTGGGTTACCTGTTCAGGTATTCCAATATAAGTTATAAGGGTAGATAAGGTAGTGGTGTGTGTAACACGATGACTACCATTGGTTGGAGTTTGAATGTTTGAGGTTGGAAGTGTATTTGTTGAGACTGTAGACCTAATACCGTCTCAAGTGAGTTATGCAGTGTGTAGAGATTTCATCGATCCCTGAAGGTAACCTGTTAAGGTTCAGAGTTCATCTTTGAAGATGGATGAGTAGAGTTTGGATCGATTGGTTGGCAGAAGTGTGTGATGGTATTTTGATAACTCAGGAAGTAGTAGCTGCGTGATGAGATGCAGTGACATTGGATTGTATCCGAAGATGTTTTCTTTGGAAACAAGTTTTGGGAAGTGAGTTTGCTTGGTGTTGTGGCTGAGTTCAGCTAGTTGTTTGTGTTTGGCTTTGAGGCCTGAGTTTCTTGAAGAACTTTGGATCAGGAAGTTGACTGGCTGAGTAGTTTCTGAAGCTGGAGTTCAGAGGCAGTAGAGTGGATCTGTTTCTGCGATGGATTGACTAGTTAAGAGTGAGCTGTTCTGTTTGGTAAAGAGAGAACAGTTTTCTTTGGAATTGGTCTAGATTGATCGCAAAAGTGACTTGCGATAGGTTGAGTGTTCTTTTGAGGCATTGAAGGATTTCTTGTGATAGTGTTTGGTGAATCAACTCAGGATAGATCAGAGTTGTGCAGCGGAAGCAGTTTGAGAATGTTTCTGTTTGTCTTTTCCTAGAAGAAGTGAGTTTGTTCTTCTGATGTTTGAAGAGTAGAGTTGGTGATCTTAGTCTTGGTTGATCTTGAGGAGATCGTTGTGTTGGGATGTTTTTGGTTTAGATTGTTTTTAGGGTATCAGCAAGAGTTAAGCTGATCAATTTGGATGTAGACAGCCCAGGATCAACAAGAAGAATTTTATGGATAAGAGATAAAGGAATTTGGATTCTGGAGACGGAGATTTGATTTGGATAAGTTTTCTCCGATCAAGGGAGCTATAAGTTTTGGGTGAGTCTGAGAAGCTAGCTCCAAAGTGTTTTGGGATCTCTTTTGTGATTTGGTTGGATTGGTGTTTAGATTTCAGGAATTGAATTGCCAGTTGGATAATTGGATTTGGTGAGATTCACGTATCTCTGAGGGAGTACGTGTATGAGTTAGCTCTGGTGGTGGAACCAGCTGTTCAGGAAGGTTTGGTAGTTGAGTCAGACTCGTCTGTAGTCTGATATGTGTTTAGATCTGTAGATCTAGATGAGTAGAAGCTCTATAGCTTCGTAGTTTAGATTGTTTGAATTCTGTAGGGCGAGTATCCCGATATATATATATACCGGGGAAACTCGAGAAATTTTTATCCGGAATTTTATCTGGATAATTAAATTTGTTTGATTAGATAAATTGGTTGCTATGGTTGTTAGCATATGATTGATGTATGCTTTTGATTTAAAATTTAAAATTTTAAATGGGTTATTAAATTACTTTTGCTTTTAAATTTCGGGGACGAAATTCTTTTAAGGGGGGAGGAATGTGATATCCCGGAAATTTTAGCAATATCAATTTAATAATCTGTGATTAAAATTTAATTGATTTGATAAAATTTTGTTTATAAAATTAACTTGATTTAATAATTCAATTAAATAAATGTTTAATTGATAAATTTTATCTTTTAAAAGCTAATAAAATGATTTCCTATTTATAATGTATGTATATATATTTATATATATATTGTAAATGGATAAGTTTTGAATTGAAATTAATTAACAAATAAAATCTTGTTTTAAATTCTAATAATCATTTTGATAATTTGAATTGTTTAAGTAAATTTAAAATACACTTTTATATATAAACATTGTTTCATTTAAATAAGTTAAATAAGATAAGTGATATATAATTTCTTTTATAAATGATTTAAATTGAATAAATATGTTATTTTTAAATAATAATAATAATAAATGTGTAATTATAGATATGTTTTAAAAGACAATATTATTATTTTTAAAATTAAGAATGTTAATATAAATTAGTTTTAACCTTTGATTTTGAATGTATGAATAAAATTTGAACTTGAATTTATTTTGAATTCAAATAAATAAACATATATAAATCTTGTAAGTAAGTTTCCACTTTTATATAAATTGTTTCATTTTTTTTTTTTTTTTTTTTAAAGAAATGCATAAACATTTACATATGAAGATAATTTATACATAAGTATTAATAAATAAAGAAAAGAGTTTTATTTACCTTTTAAAATAAATAAAAACAAATAGAATTCATTTATAAAACACATGTAAATATATTAAGAGGTATGGTGACAAGTGTAGTTGGATTAAAAAGGCTAGTGAGACAAGTGTCCTTTTATTTTGATTTTCTTTTAATTTTAAAATAAATCATTCATTCTTATATAAAACATGTTTTCTTCAATCATGCTTCTTTTCTAATCTTCATTTTTGTTCATAGTTAAGAAGAAAAAAATATTTTAATTTTGAATAAAGCTTTAAATATAAGTAGAGATTCAAACATGATTTAATCTGAAAATCTGTAACCTCATTTTCAAATGCAAAGGCAAAGTTTGCCTGCACTTTCTTCAACCTAGAATCTGTGAGCCTGCATGCAAGGTTCTAAATCAAGCTTTCAATCATCAAAGCAAAATAAAATGGCCTCTGCATTTTCTGGAATCAAGTATGTCTGCATGCAAGTAGTTCAAAGCTCAAATGGCCTTCAAGCCTGCATACAAGTTTTAACAACAATGCACTCTGGTTTTTAAAATCAACAGAAGTTTTCAAAAACAGTTTGCAAACTTAGAGCTCTGTTCCATCTCTACTACAGGTGAGTAACATCACTGTTTGAATTTATAAGTTTATAAAATGGTTGCAATGCTTATCTCTGAAAAATAGTATGCTTGTGAGTATGTTTATAAGTATATCTCTGTGCATGTATATGAATATTTGATTGTGTGCATGGTTGTGTGTCTGGATTGTTTGTTTTCTTTTCTGATTCCAGTTTCCAGGTTCAAGATCTGATCTTAAAACAATTTCTCTTGAATCAATCTTGATTTGAGTTTGAGTCTTGAACAAAATATGTTTATTATATCATAGTTTTTAGTTTAAAAACTTATTTAAGTTAAAATAACATTTGCACTGTCTCTGGAAATTCTAAAACAACAGTATAAACTTAAATAAGTCAAATCCCAATTTAAATGTTTCATGGATTCAAGTATATGAATCGAAGGCTAAATCTAAAACTTGATTTTTGAAACCAGAATTACCATTCTTAGTATTGGGATTCTTGAGTATTGCTGTTTTTACTGGGAAATGGAAATGAAGGAATTTCTAATGATCTCGAGTATTTGGAAGGTTGGCTTTTCTTCTGGTGATGGATGGGTGATCAGTGGTGATGAGAAAAATGGTGGTTGTGGTGGAAGTTCACCGTGGTGATGGTGATTGATCGATTTGGTTTGAAAACCTAGTTTTGATAGGCTTTGGTATTTCCTTTTGCATTATTCCTCTGGAGGATCGAGTGCAACTAGTTTTGGTGTGATGGTTGCGGGGACCAAGACGAGCAAGGGGCCGGAGTTTCAGGTTCAACGCTGGTCGGAGGAGAGAGATCTCGCCGTTGACAGGTTTTGGGGTTTTGAAGCAAACTGTTGCCAGGTTAGGTTGTAAGAACTCGAATCTGATTTTGAGTAAGTGGTGAATTTGTGATGTTCGAGATGTGCTGTAGTGATGATAGTCGACTTGCACGATGCTTGGTTGGTGGCCAGAGGTGGCCAGAACCACCGTGCATATGCACGGTGAAGAGAATGTGTCAGTCATTTAATTTTTGGAAGGGGAAAGGTGAACTCGAAGATGGCTCGGGTGATTTGGAAATTTGCTCGAAGTTGTATAGGGTTTGTCTCGAAGCAGGGGAGAGTTTTACTCGAAGTAAAACCCAAGGAATCTCGGGTTTGTTTCTGAAACCACAGGTTTTTGAAAACCTGTAACTTTAATTTTAAAAATTGTTTTAAAATCTAATGCAGGATTTTGTAAACAGAATTTAAATCAAAACCTAAGGTATGAATTTAAATAAGATTTGAATCCAAGTTTGGAAATTTAAATTTAAACTTTGAAACAAAATGTTTAAACAACTTCAAAGAGTTTAAATATTTTCAATTTAGGATAAGCTTTAAATTTAAGTAAGGATTTAAACATAAGTTTAAATCCGGAATAAAACTTCAATTCTGAAACAGGGTTTTGAAAATTAAGAAAGTTTTAAAAAGAAATTTAAATGTTTAAACTAATTGGTTGTTCAAACATATTTAAATATGATTTGTGTTTTTAAAAGAATTTGGAATTTAAATTTCTTATAACTTCTTTTATGAAATAAGAATAAAGCTTTAAAAGATTTTAAATGTTTTTAAAACTTAGTTTAAGTTAAGTTTGATTTCTTTTTAAATTTTAAATTTAAAATGTAATTTGAAAACAATTTTAAGTTAAATTGTTTTAAGTTACTTTATTTAATAATATAGTAATCATGAATAAGAAATGTTTAGTTTTAAAAGTAAATTTAAGATTTAATGATCTTTGTTTCATTAAATTAGTAAGGTAATTTAAATAATGTAATTAATTAATTTGTTTAATTAATTAAAGGTTTAAAATTAATTAAGATTAATTAAATTAGTAATTAATTTAAGTTAATTACTTAAGAAAGGTAATTAAGAATTTGTTAATAAGTTAATGAAGGTCATTAACTTGTGATTATTTATTAATTTATTTAATGTAATTAAATTTTGATAATTAATTGATTTAATTAATTTAAATAATCAATTAGGAATTTAATTAAGTATGATTACTTTTTGGAAATAATTAATGATATTAATTACTCTTTGTAATTAATTTATTTATTGGATTAATTTAAATTAATTAATTAAGTTTAATTAATTTAGAATAATCATTAAATAAGTTGATAAGTAATCATTGAGAAATAATTACTTAGAGAAGTAATTAAGATAAGAAATTAGCTGAGATAATTAATTGAAGTATGGTATTTTGGGATTAATTACTTTGTGTAATTAATGTAAAGATAATTTCTTAATGTAGTGATTAATAATTAATTACTTTGTGCAATTAATTCAAGCTTTAATTGATTAAATCATTTTTGAAATGATTAAGTGATGTAATTAATTAAAGGTAATTAATTACAAATGAGATTAATCAAGGATGATTAATAAATATAATTAATCTAGGGGTGATTAAGAAAGTAATTAAGGTTAGTTAATTACTAAATGTAATTAATCAAGAATGATTAATAATTGTGGTTTAATTAAGATTAATTACTTAATGTAATTAACTTAAATAAGTAATTAATTTAAATTTAATTAAGGATCATTAATTAATATAATTAATGATGTAATTAAGGATTAATTAATTAGGATTTATTAATCAATGATAAGTGATTAAGGAAGTAATTAATTAATGTAATTAATTAATTAAAGAAGTAATTAAAGGTTAATTACTGATTTTGGTTAAGGTAATTAATTTGTAAATTAATTAAAGATAATTACTTGAATGTAATTAAGAAATAATTAATCAAGGGTGATTAATTAAAGTGATTAATTTGAGGATAATGATTTAATTGATTGATAATCAATTAATGGTTAAGTAAGCAAGTTTTAAATGGTGAAGTAATTAATTTAATTCATTTTAAATTAATTAAAGATAGCTAATTAATTTAATTCATTTTAAATTAATTAGAGAAGTAATTAATTTAATTCATTTTAAATTAATCTTAGTTGATGTGATTATAGACTTTTGCTTATGAATGGATGATTTGGTTTGACTTGAATGGTTTGAATCTCAGATATGAGATTAGTATTGTGTGATATGGATGCATTGGTTGCATTGTGATGGTGATATGAGTTATCTATGGATGATGATAATGTAGATTATCAAGTTATGATGATAATTTAGATTACCTGCTTATGATAATATTGTTGATTATCTGTTATGATGATGTGAAGTATCTATCTGTGTGTGTATAGATAGTTTAAATTGAATTGTTTTAAACTTAAAACAACTTGGACCTAAAAGACACGCTTTGGATTTCGATGAGACCGGGATCGGGTTTCCATATTTGGGATCCGAAAACCACATCGTTTCCAATTAACGTTAGGTCGTGAATCTAAGTGGAGCAAGTGAAGACTCGAGGTGTAAGGGCTATACGTCAGTATAACTCTGTGGGTGATTCCGTAATGAGTTTGACGGAATAGTACTTATAGGTTCGAGATGGTGATTAGAGTGCAAGGGCTATGGTCGTTGACTCTGAGGGTGATTCCAATAATGAGTGCAACGAGATAGTGCCTTCGGTTTCGTTCGAACCCGGAACGAACTTGTATGGATTGAATGCTTTCAGCACATCGTCAGGTGGACGATGAGCATTCTAAGATTTGATGTCCTATAAAGGTAATCGTAACCTCAAGCCTCATCAACCGGGAATGGCTAAAACAGGGGAGGTGCAGCAAGGCTTCGTGGGTAGCCCCCACTTGAGAGCAAGATTGATCCCTGTCTAGAGGTCCCTTTTTATTTCGGCTGTGTGGGGCGGTTGAATCGCGACAACTGCCGGGGTTGTCTTGTTCGGAACTGTTCAGTAAGGAATGGGTCCGGCCTTGTGTTGCAGGGGATGAAGGGAGTAATCCTCGGTACGGTGATCTAGGCCACGTACTGTGACGGGCGGTACCCCAGTAGCCCTGCCATTGTATGGAATCCAAAATCCAATAAGTGCCAACGGTTTTGATTGTATTACCCACTTTTGTGGCTAGTAGCTGGAATTTAATGAATGTAACAATTTCGGCTATTTCATATTTATTTGAAAACCCTAGACACTATTATAATATCATCGGATTTCCTATCAAATGTTTTGGTTAGCGTAAGGTAAAAACTTTTCCATGTTTATGTGTGGGAAGTCTTACGTGATACCTTTCTTTTCAAAGGTTTTTCAAAGTTAAGCAACTTTAACCTGTTACTCACACCAGACCCATGTCTGACCCGGAGTTTATTTTTGTTTTTCATAAACTCTTGGGTACTCAAATTTTTACGAGTAGCCAAGGGATTCAGGTTAGGATTCAGGATTAGCTTTGACGAATAATGGAGGAGCAATGGAGCAGGAGGCTTCCGCGTTGTAGATATTTAGTCCGCTGTGTTTTGTATCTCTGAGTTAATTGTGATGTTGTATTGAGTTGTAAATACTAGACAGGTGTTTATAACTGTCTAGTATATGTGATGTGTATGCTGTGTATCTCTGATAGATACTGTATATTGTGTAAATACTTTTGATTATTAATATAATTTATTCGTTCCGCTGTTTAGATTCTGATGTGTTGTTTCTTCTTTCTTCTCTTTCTTTCTATTCTCTATCCCTTTCTTTCTTCTTAACGATGCGACTTCCTGGAGTTAGGAAGTTGGGTCGTTACATATTGATTTAATTCCTTTAAATCAATTTACCTTTTTATCCCAACAATGGATTACCATACTCCATTTCTCATTTATTTAAACAAAACCAATTCATATTTTAAAGATTATTAATAACAATAAGATGATATCATCCAATTCATTTTAAAACATTCATCAATTTCCAATTTCCAGATCTCAAAAGCATTTTGAGATCACACAAACTCCCAATTCAGATTAACCATTTAACTTTCCAAGTTAAATTCCAATTCCATCTTGAAATTTCCAATTCAAGTTGTCTATTCAAACTTATTTAACTTTCCCCAGGTTAAATTCAATTTACTTAATCCAATCAACTTTACTCAATTTGAATTCCCAATTCAATTTTTAAACTTCACATTAATAATCATCCCACTTATTAAGTTCAAAAACTTATCACTTTGGGTAACACATCTCATTCCAAATTTAAAACTCAACATGTAGAGTTTATTTCAACCAACTTTGACATTATGTATATCCATACATATACATATTTACTTCTTAGCTTGCCAAGCCAAATTTAAAAATTTTAACCACCTTTGGTTTCAATTCAAACAAATTTTCTTTAAAATTTTCAAACATTTCTTATTTTTAAAATAAGATCATTATTCAAAGTAGTTTGAATAATATTATTTCCTTTAACATTTTCAAACCAATTCAAAAAAATTTAAACTTAGAATTCAGGACTTCACAATTTGAAACCCACTTTTATTTATATCCTTTCACATTTACAAATTATTTTCTTTTTAAATGGTTACTTCCTTAAAACATTTTATTTTTTATTGAAAAACAATCATCCCATTATTAAACAAATTATCCATTCTATTTTCTGGTTTGAAACCAATTCTAATTCATCTTATTCTGAAATACTTCTCTAAATCAAGACTTCAATTTTAGTTTGAATCCATTTCAAACTTGTCTTTAATTTAATTTCAATTTGTTTGTAATTCTATTACCACTTAATTCTCACTATTACTTTTAATTTAATTAATACTACAACCAATTTCCTTAATATAACAGATAATCTATTTCTTATATAAGATTCATTTACTTTTGAAATCATTTAAAAACCTTTATATAAGAAAATACCAAGTACGCTCTCTCATATATATATATATATATATATATATATATATATATATATATATATATATATATATATGTACACTCAACTTATTCTAGGGTACCACTTACCCTATCCTTAATGGATAATCCCACCAGAGCCAAGGTTCTCGCTTAACCTTCAGCTCTGATACCAAATGTAATGACCCGGAAATTTCGATCCCGAAATTTCCAGATAGTTAGAGAAAAGAAGAAAGAGATAGAAGAAGAACAGAAAAGAAACACACAATCTCACATTCGCAGCGGATAAAATATAATATCAATAATAGTTATACCAAAGAAAACTGTATCTATCAATTTACATCGGTATATCAGAGTTACAACAATTTTATACAACATTGGACAGATATAATTTAACATGTCTTAGATATATACAATATCATAGTGGAAACTCTCCATACGTCTCTGCCATCCAGCTCGCCTCCTGAGCTTCAGAACGTCCTTACCTAAAAATCGTTAATACTCGGTCTGACCCGAGCATTACATCAAAGTAACACCCGGGTCAGGCTGGAAACCAGCGTGAGTAAACTCATCTAACAAGAAATACCAAAGCACACAACTTATATAAACCCGAGGTAACTTATCAATTTACAACTTCACATACTGTTATATACTTACATCACACCTTAATTTCTAAGTACCAAACTTAGATTAAATGGTCCAATTCACTTTAATCATTCTATTTCATTCTATTGATTCCACATATCAAATTATAAAGAATCGAAGTGGTTTTGGGTATTCACCATACCCTGCTCCAGTCTCTTCGAATCCAATGTCATCTAATTCCAAATTATCCAAGTGAATACAACTTTCCTTTTTAAATACTGGATGTCACTCTACACAGCATTTCATCATAGATAACCACATTATCACTGTTCAATCCCTACATATCATATTATAGAAATATTTCATATCACATAGCATCACGTTCACATACCATGGGTAGCAAATAATCTAATGCATTCACATATTATTTAATCGTTTATAAGCAAGATGAACCAGTCATACCATTTCAAATTAATTTAATGAACTACCAAAGAATTAAATTAATTACTTATTGCTTATAAACCTTACTTATTATAATTAATTAATCATCTCTTAATTTTTCATCTTGATTTATCATCCTTGATTTATCAATCTTTAATTACAACAAGTAATTAATTATTATTTTTAATTACACAAATTAATTATTCATTACCCATCCATACTAATTTACATTGATCCTCAATTAATTACTCAAATTAATTATTTCCTAATTACTTCATTGACCAATTATCCCTTACTTAATCATATTCGTTATTAATCGTTAATTAGTTTCCTTGACCAATCAATCCTTGATTAATTTCACTAAGCAATTAATACTTAATTACTTCCATTAAGTAATTAATTAGTCACTAATTACAACTTAACTACTTAATTAATCAACCTCTAATTATTAATTAATAAATCTTAAACATTATTAAATTAAACGATTAATTAATCTTAATTAATTATTAAATTAATTAGTCATTAATCATCCAAATCTTAATTAGCTCTTAGGATAAATCTTTATTTTTATTAATGACTTACTTATCCCTAATAAAAATTTTAATCAATTTACAACCCTTTTAAAAAAACAATTGTTAGAGAATACTTATTTTATAAAAAAGAGATTGGTGCAAGTTTTTAAAACCAAAATTTATTTAGATTTAAAAAAAAATTCTTTTGAAAACTTACTTATCAACCCTTTTTCAAAACTTACTAAATTTTACAACCATTAATCTTGAAAAATCTGTTTTCATTTTGCCTTAAGCTTGAAAACTTGTTTCTTTACACAATCTGGAACCTCAAACTAACTAAAAATCAATTCGAGCCAACAAATAAAACTCGAGCAAGTCTCATGAACTCTACTTCCCAGCTTCGAGACAACACAGCAATCACGTGAGTACTACCCGAGTGATGTGCTTCTTCCCCACAAAAATTCCTTCATCCCCGATACTGAATCGTGCATGGTGCACATGCACACCATCCCCTGGACGGCGACCGTGTCTCCGATCATCTCTGCAAGTCACGTATGATCATCCCATCCCGTTCAACCATCCAGACCATGACGAACTTCCTTGTTCGACAATTACAACCTTTGACACACTTACTGCAACGAACAAAATCCATCGATCGCCCCACTCCGACTATTCCTATCGTCCTACACCTTCAAACTTCATCGGAAGACCCGCCACCATCTCCTACATCATTTCCCCCACGTGCGAAGCCTTCTGTTCTTCCTTTTTTCTTTGATCTTCAACCTGAAATCTAAGGCCAGTCGAAGACCCACTAAACCTTACTATTCAATCGACCCACTTCCTCAAGCACTAGTAAATTCCAGAGGCATTTTTCCCGCATTCCCCATGTCCTATTCCTCCTCCATACCAAGTGTCGCATCCTCGAATCGACCCAGTTGCCCCCAAATTGCCAACTTGCCCAAATCTGTTCAACCTCCAATTCCACACAAATTGTAAGTTTAGAATTCTTGATTTTGTTATCATAAATCAACATTTTTCATGACTAATTCAACCATATAAAAGAAATATAGGAAAATGATGGTTGAAATTTCCAGTTGAAATTTAATTTACTGTATAATTCAATTTTTCCTACGAGATGCTAAACAAAATTTCTTGAGACAATTTTTTTATAAATAATATCGCATTCCTATAATCAATTCCCTTTTAATGGTCTTAGCCAGAAAAGGTTTGGAGAGGAAGAAGATTGTTTTTAAAACAAATTTGGGTTTGTAAACAAAAAGAACAGAGGTATAAATTCTCAGGCATGCAGAGTATCTCTCAATGATTCAGCCATATTTTTCAAGCAAATACACCCATACACCCATATGAATCATATTACTACTTAAATTCATCACATGCATAGGTAGAAATGATAAATTTTCTAACATACTTTGAGATTTCCTATATTTCCTATTTCCAGAGAATATTGTTAACTAATTCCACTTAAAACTATTTTCTAAACTTGAATCTTGTTAATCCAAACAAAATCTGCTTTTAAAATTAAAGCCTGTAAGAGAATGTGTAAAAGATTTAGGGTTTGGAATTTGTTTAATACACTGTAAACCTGAACAGAGTAATGTTCTTGTTTTCCAGACATGCATACCTCATTTTCACAAATTCATGTTCATGCACACAATTTTTTTTCCGCTTACTTCAATGATCATCACATGCAGATCAATATTCAGATGGTTTTTGAAATGTTAAAGAGTAATTTACTCACCAGACAGAAAGTAAACAAAGGCCGGATTTATTTGTTCCAGGCTTGTTTTCTTTTGTTTCAATTTTGCTTGCTGTTTGGAAATCCCTTTGCATGTTGAAAACTCCTTATGAATTGCAGTTGAGCTTAATTTGTATTTGCAGGTTGAATTCCATTTGCATATTTTACTTCATTTTGTTTTTGATTTCAATGCCAGGTTTCAAATTGTTGATTTGAACTGTTGCACTGAGTTGAATTGTTGTGAAGAACATAAATTTGCAGATTTGCAGGCTTTAATTTGAGTTTGCAGATTTCAGATTTTGAAAATACTTTCTTGTTTTTGCCATTAATTTGAAGAAGAAACAAATTTGTTCATATGTTAAGTTTATAAAAATTAAAGAGAGTAAAAATTTAAAGTAAAACACTTGTCACAAACCCCTCTTAATTGACTAACATGTGTTATTAAGGTGATTAACATAGTTACACATGTTATTAAATATTTTGAACTGAATTTTTATTTAATTTTAAATGTAAATATAAACTTGCATTTTTAATTTACTTTATTACTAAATACTTATATGTGTAAATATAAATTTACTTTAAAGAAAGTATTATAAAATTAATTACAATACAAATAAATCTTATATGTAATTTAAAATCTAGAACTTTTATTTTTATTTTTTCTTGAATTTCAAATTTAATTGAAATTACAAAGGAATGACTCGGGTTACACAATAGCTTCCTCTATATATATGTATATTCACCTGTATATGAACACACTTAAATTTTCAATAACATTTGCATATGTCCATTAACATATTTTAATTTCCATTAGGATTATTATTTCCTGTTAATTTTAAATTATCAGAATTCACTTATTTATTCATATAAAAACAGTAAATTATCCAGTTACCAAATGTTCAAAAATCCGGGTTATCACATCATTCCACTCAGCAGGACAATTCCTATTGAAATTCCTCATTCTTCTTTAAGTGTCTCCACTAAGGGCAGCAAAGGGTCCTGGTAAAGTCACTTAGCTTATTCTACTACTGAAAAACCAAAGAAGGAGAAGAAGTCAAAGAAATAGTTAGTATTTTATGTCGTTGTACATAGTTTTGGTAATTTAGATATATATTTCTTTTCTTAGTAGTAAGTGTATGGGCGTGGATCCCGAACTTTTGGAATAAATTGTAACGACTTTTTTGAGGTAGTGAATAAAAGCTTTTGATTTTTGATAGTCATCATGCGAATTATTTATTCAATAGTTGAGTAACTACTTTTCATTTTATGTACTTGTAATAATTTTCACAAGTTTTGTTAATAATTCACTATCTCTATCTCCCGGCTTCTCTATAGACGTTGTCTTAAGTTTAAGCAACGCTAAGCCGAAACTGTAATGAACGGTCATGTCTTGCTTCTAACAGTTTGAATCTCTTCCGTCGATTTGATATTGGAATTTATGGGATATAGAACAATTGAAATCTGTCCATCCATCCGTTGAGTTTACGAATTAGCCCACGGTCTGGGGACGTAGAATTTTTCGCATGTAGTTAGCCATACCCTAATTGCACATACTCTAATACATGCTCTGGAGACTTAGAGTTTTAGTCGTGGCCGGTCGTGTTTTCACTCCTGGCAATCGTTTTTCTTCCAAGCGGTTTATATTCCAGCCTGTAGTCATGGGACTTAGAGTTTTTGACATAGGCAGTCGTGTTTTCACCCGTGGTAGTCATTTTTCCGTCGAATGGTTTTTACTCTAGTTCATAGTCGGGGACTTAGAGTTTTTTTCATGGTCAGTTGTGTTTCCACCCATGGCAGTTGTTTTTCCACCGAATGGTTTATACTCTAATCCACAGTCGAGGACTTAGAGTTTTTGTCATGGGCAGTCCTATTTCTGCCCGTGGCAGTCGTTTTTCCATCGAATGGTTTATACTCTAATCCGTAGTGGACGACTTAGAGTACTCTAGTCCTCGGTCTTGGTACTTAGAGTTTTTGTCGTGGGCAGTCGTGTTTCCGCCCATGACAGTCAATTTTTTGCCGAATGATTTAGACTCTAATCCGCAGCCGAGGACTTAGATACCCTAGTCCACAGCCGGGGCTTAGAGTTTTTGTCGTGGCCAGTCATTTTTTCGCCCATGGCAGTCGTTTTTCCACCGAATGGTTTATACTCTAATACGCAGCCAAGGACATAAAGTACTCTAGTCCGCGGTCGGGGACTTGGAGTTTTGTGTGTGGGCAGTCGTGTTTTCACCCGTGGCAGTCGTTTTTCCGCCGAATGGTTTGTACTCTAGTCCATAGTCGGGGACTTAAAGTTTTTTTCCTTTTCTCATCATCGGTGGTCTTTGTTCCTTATTGTGAGCATCGCTCTTTGGTTCGTTAACGGGCGTCGTTAATTGAGAAAACTTATGAAGCTCACCTCTTTCGGTCCCATTAGAGATTGGTATGATTGATCGATTTCAAACTTTGTGAATCTGTTCACGCATCGCATAGATATCAATCAGTTTCATTGCATAATTAGCATAAAATGTAACAACAGTAGGTTATGTAATGGAAGCTTCAAGATTTTATTCATCATATGAAAAAGAACATAATAACTTGTCTTATTATATATTGAAAAGGTCAAAAACCGAAGCAAATGTCGACAGTAACTAGTACAGAAATACAAAATAAATAGTCTAGGTGAACTAGCATCGTAAATGCTTGTTATTCCACGCTCTTGGAACTGTCACGCCACCAACGGTCGCTAGCTTGAAAGTCCCTTCTCCAAGCCTCTATTCAACGACGTATGGTCCTTCCTGTCAGGTTCATGTGTGACAAGACTGGGAAAACCCGTTTCAGGACAAGGTCACCAACTTCGATGGTTCTCGATCGGACGTTTTTGTTGTAATATTGGGCAATTCGATGTCGTTGTGCAGCTACTCTCAAATTGGCCTCCTTGTGCTACTCATTGATAAAGTCCAAAGATTCCAATAGAAAATCTCAGTTCATTTTGGGGTCGTAGTAATAAGTCACTTGATGGGAAGGGACTTCGAGTTCCACCGGAATCACCGCTTCAGCTCCGTAAGCAAGAGAAAATGAAGTATGGCTAGTCATGGACTTATGAGCAGTCCTGTAGGCCCAAAGTGCAGTAGGAAGCTCATCCACCCACTTTCCTTGAGCCTTCTCCAAAAGATTTTTTAGAATAGATTTGATAATCTTGTTAACAGCATCAACTTGTCCATTCGCCTAAGGGTGAGCGACCGTCGCAAACCTCTTCTCAGTATGATACCTTTAACAAAATTCTATAAATTCAACATTATCAAAGTGAGTCCCATTATTTGTCAAGATAGTTCGTGGGAGATCTAAATGACGCATGATGCTCCGAACAACGAAGTTGATAACCTTCTTGGTTGTGATCGTAGCTAACGGCTCCACTTCGGCCCATTTGGTGAAGTAGTCAACTACGACAATTGCTACTTTGCACCACCTTTAGAAATTGCCAAAGAGCCAATGATGTCGATTCCCGACAAAGCGAATGGCCATGGACTAACCATTTATGTGATCTATGTTTATGGAGCTCTCGGGACATTCGCATATATCTGGCATTTGTCATATCGTCTTACATAGTCGAGGGCATCCCGTTTGTGATGACCCGCCCTTCTCAATCCTCAAAAAATCAAAATAAATACGCCACTGTATAATATGTTGATCGAGTGCCGAAAAAGACAGATTGCTGAGGGAAAAGAAAGAAAATTGAAGAAAGAAGGAACTAAAACAATAACAAAATCCCATAATCGTAGTGGAGCAATATATAATAAATAATGACCGATCTTTATACGAAAAGAACTATATCTGTTTTATACATTACATCATCAGAGTAAAACATGATTAATAGCAAAATACTAGACAATTATATTATCCTGTCCTCACAAATGCTGACTATACAGCTTATACCGCACAACGGAATATACATCAAGCATGTGTGATACGTCATGCCATCCAACTCATCTCTTGAGCTCCACGCCATCCTATCATGTATTTATAATACTCGGTCTGACCCGAGCATTATAATAATATAACACACGAGTCAGTCTGGAAAATCGGGGTGAGAAAAATACACTCAATTTAATTATTAAAGTTTCAAAATCCTTTGAAAATCAAAGGTATCTCGTATGACCATGCCACAAATAAACATGTCGGATTTTTACCTTATGATAACTAAAACATTTCTTATCAAATCCTCTGATATTATAGTAGTGCCTAAGTACAAATACTTATTCAAATAGACAAAATTGTTGCATTCATTAAATTCCAGCAATACAAGGCTCTACAATCAAAATCGTAAAGGGCACGTTGGGAGAATGGATTTCCAACTAATGACTAGGCATTGGGGTACCACTTGTTATGGTACCTGGTCTAGATCAGCATACTGAGGACCCCTTCCGATCCTCTGCAACATAAGAGCGAAGCTACCCCTTACTGGATAGTTTGAATAAAATCACCCTGCGGTTGGGATCATCAACCACCCCACACAGCCGAATAAAAAAGGATGTCTAGTTAGGGTGACCATACCCTAATTGGGTGCTGCCCACTTAGCCTTGCTGCATAACTCCTGATTTTCAGTCATTCCCAGTTAATGAGGCTCGAGGCTAAGCGTTACCTTTTTAGAACATATCTCACTTAGCGTGCTCATTGTCCTCCAATGATAATGTTCTAAAAGCATTCATCCATACAAGTCCGTTCTCGGTCCGAATGGAACCGAAGCCTCTACTCCTACTACATCCATTTTGAAATCACCCTCAGGATTAGTAGCGATTAGCCCTTGCACTTCACTGCTCCATCTTCGACTCTAAGCTCTTATCTTCATTATGAAAAAGTACTAGTTGGATCGAGGTGGTTTTCGGATCACAATCCGATCCCGGTCTCTTCGAAATAATATTCGATATTTCTCGGTAAACTCAACCCCGGTTCTTTAGGAAATAAAAAGACGAAGATAGGATCGGAGATCACCTCCTAACCGTTAGTGGACAAATTTCTTTATAAACGTCCCAGAAGAACGAACGAGTTTATACATACAGTATAGCACCTCGAACGGTAATTGCACCATATAGTTCTCATACCTCTCCTAGATATTTCTAAAGTTATATTTAGGTCCAGATTTGATAGTCGGTTATTTAACTATCAAATAAACAATCAATTCAACCAATTTTTATTTTCAGTGAAACACCAAGTCTTATTAAATTTATTTTTTTAAATAAATTAAGTCACTTTCAAAAATGTATATATTTAAAACACTTAAAATAAAGCTAATTAAATCCTTTATTCAAAATAATACTTATGAAATTCTATAAGAGTTTTCTGAGTAAAACTTAAGACAAAATCCACTATTTAAATAAAGCTATTATATCAAATATTTAATGCTAAAATTTCCTTTTAAAATCATAATACTAATTTACTTTTAAAAAAATAATTAACTACTATCATTAACTTAAATAAATATTTAATTTTCACTTGAAAACAATTAAATAAAAAAATTCTAAAACATTCTAAAACATCTATAAACTTCTAGTTTATGCTTAGAAACCTTCCTTGGAAAATATAATTAGCTTTCTAGGAAAATACACATCCCAACTTTTTTTTAAAATAAAATCACCTTTTTATTTTTAAAACAAATTGCACCTTTTCTTATAAATTTCCTCCGAAAATCTATACTTTCAAATTTATCCACTCATAAATATTCCACTTCATTTATAAACCCAGTTTACAAATTTCCATTCCTCATCATCCTTTAAATCACAGTTTCCAAAAAACTTAGTCAATTTCAAAACGATTTCCTGAATTAAATTCCCTTTAAAATTTATTTCGCGATTTATCCAAATCAATCCCGAAATCCATTAACACCAAATTCACCCTTTATTATGATTTAAAAATCCTTATTTACATCTGAAACATCAATTTCATTCTTTATTCCAAAATTCTCTTTTCATTTCCTTTAAGAACCCAATTCATTATATTTCTATATTTTAAAATATCAAAATATATTCATCAAAACCATGGCATCGTATAACTTAAATTCCCATATAATCTATCATAGGATATCAAATAACATAACACAGTTATCAAAATAAATTTCAATTTTTTTAGAGGAATTCCGTTGGATCCCTCCAACCTGTTTTTCCTGCATCCACAGATGTTAGCACAACAATTAAAATACCAAATCCCACTTCGAGGGGTACATCGCGTTATAAAGGGTCATCCGCTATTATGTGGGGCACATAAGGTCTCATCCACTATATAATGCAAGAATATCAGTCACTCCAATACACACACACATACACACACACTCTATATATAATCTCATATCCAGACAGATAATAATAATCACATCCAATCAATCAATCAACAATCTAAATTTTAACTACTTGAAATTTATTATAGAAATCCAGATGTGAGCGAGATTAACTCACCTTGAGTTTAAGACACAATGTGTTCCAATTTTAAATTAAATCGAGCCCGTTCGATTTAATCTAGACTTCTCGCTTGCTCCAAAAGCATCTAGATCTGCACTACAGCGTAGATCCCGTCGCTGCGATTCCAACGTCGCCAGTTTCATTTGATTTCGACCTCGTATGGATTAGATATGAAATTTATAAGTTTGTATATAATTTATATAAATAAAATATTTTTATATTTTTAATATTGTACCCAATAAGATCGGGCCGTACACATAAAAATAGCATATCAGAGTCGCTGATTGCCTTCTCCTCTATCATACGCTCAGAACCGAAGAAACCCATCTTCATCCTAACATTGATTTGATCGCCGCCTCCAATTTGTTCATCTAGAAGTTGATAAAATGAGCCCACGCCGTAGCCCACCATCTCGCGCGTCCATGGGCAGAGAATGATCCCAAATAGTGTTACCCTTCTCACGAAAGACGTGCTCAAACCCACGATAAACGTGACCAATCCCACGGCAAATCACGACACTGAACTCGATTACCCATGTTCAAACGGTAGAGCTCAACGAGCTCCTCAATCTTCCAATTGTAAGTTTTTGATATAGTGAGTGTAGAGGAAGAATATCGGGGTAGAAAGGTGGAAAATATCAGCAATTGGTTTAAGTGGCGGCTCGAACTAATGCAGCTAGGGTTTACTGTGCGCAACTATATATATGATTTAATATATTATTTTATTATTACATTTTAATTTATAACGTGCTTTTTCAACATGCCGCTTGGCGTTTATAATGTTTTACCCATATTCCAAACACAAGTGGAATGTGTTTCAGAGGCTAAATTAATCGTATGTGAAAGATAGCTTTTTAAAACGATTTAAAATATTAAATTTTCGATTTTAATTTCATCACGCTTCTCACCCGTACGAACAAACGGTCAATCCAAATGCTGCGAAGTTTGAAATCCGATAATAATACACTATTACGGATCTAATGTAAATGGTTTTGTTGAATTCCGAGACTGTGCCCCGGAAGGCTATTTTAGCTTGTCGATTAAATCGTGCGATTTTCAAAATTGTCGAAATAATTTAAAACTTCACTTTTAAACTTTACTAACTTAATTATAAATCATATAGAATTTATATTCATATTAGAAATCATCCTGATTTATTTTAAATCAAAATCTGATTATTTATATTATTACTATATATTAAATTCCATTATTAAACTAATATAAATTCCAGTTTTAACTTCTCGACTTAAAAAACCCATTCATAAGTCCAATATTAAAATTCTAATCCAACTAGACTTAAATAAATTTTAGAAACTATTTTCATATTCATTTATTTCTCTGATTTATAAATTATCTCAATTCCAAATATTAAATCACTATTTATCCAAATCCAATTAAACTGCCATATTTGAAATTATAACTCATTTTATTAATTCAACCAAAATCATCATATTCAAAATCAATTTATAACCCACATTCAAAATTTAAAATAAATTAAATGTCCAAAATATAATGACCAAAGTTTCGGGTCGTTACACCGTTTCATAGTTGGCCAGTAGTATTCGTAACGGAGTATCTTTGTCGCTAACGTCTGCCCTCCGGTGTGATTGCCACATTCTCCCTCATGGACTTCTTTCAAGTCACATTTTATCTCATCATGAGCGATGCATCGGAGTAAGGGACCAGAGAAACCCTTTCTATACATAGTTCCATAGTTCTTTCTTGCATAATATATCATGAAGCTTTACAAAGGACTTGTCGTTTTTTGTTTCTCTTTTCGGGCAAGATTCCATGCAACAGGTATTCTTTAATGGAGTCATCGATGATTCCCTCTCGGGCTCTGTTTCCAATAGTTGATCAACTTCCATCATATTTATGCTTGGAACATGCAATGTCTTGACTGGAACCAAGCCCATCTGTTGTGCATTACCGGTACTTGCGAACTTTGCAAACGAATCAGGCTCTCCATTCTACTCACTCGAGATATGTGAAATGTCATAGTATTTGATATCTGCCAACAACTCCTAAACTCCGGTAAGGTACGGGGAAAGTCATTGTCCCTTAGGTTGATAGTCTCCCCTAACCCGATACACCACCAGTTGCGAGTCGCAAAAGATTTTAAGAGACTTCGCCCTGAGTTCTCTAGCAAGTTTAAGTCCAGCGATCAACGCCTCATACTCGACTTCGTTGTTTGTAGCAGGAAAATCAAGCTTCAAAGCATAGCAAACTGACCGGTTCTTAGGGGTTATAAGAACAATGCCAGCTCCGAAACAATGATCATTGGATGCTCCATCGGTCTACATCTTCCATCGTACAATAGGGATTATTCTGTTCTCTGGGGGCTCATCTTGCACTGTAAACTTTTCTATGAAGTCTACCAATGCTTGTCCTTGGATAGCTTTCCACGGTAGATATGTGATATCGAACTGGTTGAGTTTGATGTTTCATTTAAGCAACCATCCATACATCACAGGTCATTGTAGGACTTGTCGTAATGGATGGTCAGTGTAAATGCTAATTGAATGGGCCTGACGGGCGAAGCTTATGCGATGTAATCACCAAGCAGTAGGCCAGTTTCTCTATCTTCGGGTAGTTTCTTTCTGCCCCCGTAATCCTTAATACATCAGTCTTTGAATCTAGTTCTCCTTACGAATCAAGGCATCAATAATGGCATGTGACGATACAGCCACGTAAATATACAACTCCTCATGATCTTCCGGCTTTGACAAGGTATGGAGTCTCTCCAAATGATCCACCAAAGCTCAGAATGTGCCTTCACAATCTTGCGTCCACTCAAAATTCCTCTTTCTTTCCTTATTAGATCAAAGAAATAAATGCGTTTATCGGTTGCCTTGAAGATGAACCGACTTAAAGCAGCAACCTTGCCATTCAAACTCTTTACTTGTTTAGTGGGTTTAGGCGCTTGTATATCCCAATGGCCTGAATCTTTTCTGGATTAACTTTAATTCCTCGAGCATTGACAATGAAGCCCAAGAACTTCCTTGAAGCAACACCAAATAAGCACTTCAGAGGGTTGATTTTCATGTTATAGAACCGAAGGATATCTAACATCTCTGCCAAGTCTCGAAGGTGGTCGTTTGATCGTCATGACTTCACAAGCATATCATCCACATAGACTTCCATCGTCTTCCTAATCTGATCCTTAAACATTCGGTTAACTAGACGTTGATAGGGTGCTCCACTATTCTTTAACCCGAACGTCATCACTATGTAACGGTATAACCCAGCGTCCTTACAAAACTGGTTTGTTCATGATCTGGGACGTGCATCGGGAATCGATTATACCCCAAGTACGCATCCATAAACGACAACAATTTGTGCCTCACAATTGAATCAACTAGCTGATCAATTCTGGCAAAGGGAAACTATCTTTAGGGCACGTCTTGTTCAAGTCTGAATAATTAACATATGTTCTCCACTTCCCATTCGCCTTCTTCACAGCATGGAATTAGATATCCATTCAAGATAGAGAGCATTGCGAATAAACCCATTGACTTTAAGTTTATCCACCACCTTTTTAAGAGCAACAGATCTCTCTGAATCGATGCCCCATCTTTTCTGTTTCATGGGGACATATTTCAGATTAATGTTTAATGCATGGCTCGCGATGGCAGGCGAGATCTCGCACATGTTAGAATCGATCCAAGCGAATACATCCAAATTTGCTCGGAGGAAATCAGTAAGTTCTCTCATCATCGAAGAGCCGAGTTGCAATCCAATCTTCAACACCCGCGATGGGTCATCATGGCTGACTGTTATATTAATTATTAGCTCAACTGACACTACCTTGGTCTCCTTGGGCTCCTTCTTGCCAGCCCGTGGATCTATATCACTACAAAACCAACTGTGGTGCCCAAGGCAAGGCTTAGGTGCCATTTCTCAATCTTTAGTAACTTGGATGCGTACAGACTTCTCCATACCCTTTCCTTTCTCCTTTCGTCGAGCCTCTCTCAACTCAGCCACATAATAGGCATGTCCAGTTGCCTGTTCACCATGCACAACACCTATTCCATTATCAATTGGAAATTTCAAAGTCAAACACATGGGGCAAGAGCCGCCTGAAATTTAGAAAGGGCGGGATGGCTCAGAAAAAAATTGTACAGTGAATCAACATCCAAAACAATGAACGTTAGGATCCGCACCCTCTTACGTTCACCTTACCCCAATTTGATATAACGTACTGCTTCAGTAGCCACATTGTTAAAACCATGTATACGAGCTATAGATGATTTCAAATTCTTAGCCTCCATTCTCATTTGATCATACGCCTTCTTAAAGATAATGTTCACAGAACTTCCACAATCATTCAAAATTCTCCTCACTAGAGCGGGGATAGTCATGGTCAGGATTACCATCAGGTCATTAGTACGGGCCTCTACTCTATCGGCATCCCTACTCCTAAAAATTATATCATCAGTTACCATACGATGTTGCTTGGCCGTAGTTTTGTCCTCTGTATTCGAACAACATTCAAAGTCCACATGTCTTATTGAACTGGCATAGCACTCCATTTCTTACCAGATCTTGTCTATAAGATGCGGTTCACCGACTATTGTGTATATTACCAACCTTCCACCAGTCCATGCAGGCTCCTTAGTCCTACGCAGAGTCTGCCGTTGATTGGGATCAGACGTCCCATGTCCACCATCCTGGGGATTTCCCACAAACTATTGCAACTTTTTCTCTTGAATCAATTTCTCAATGGCATCTTGGTGATGCCTACACTCGTCCGTACTGTTCCTGTAACATTCATGAAATCAACAATACGTTCAATTTACTTTTGTACCTTTGTCGATTCTTTCGAATGCGGCTTCTTATATTGGAAAGTATTACTGGTGGACAGATAAATGTTCTCTCGGGATGTATTCAAAGGTGTATAGCTGCCATACATAGAAATTTGAGCTTCGACCTTCTAATCTCCCTCTTTTAGTCTCGATTCCCTTCTCCACTTCTTTTTTGTTAATTCGGATTGTTTTGAACATTAACCTGAACCTTTCTGGAACTTTCGTCAGACTTCTTTTTTTTGATGTACCTTTGTGTCCTTCCTCGCTCGGCCCCGTAGCATTGCTCTTCCTATACAACCTGGCCTCTTCCTTCCTCATAACTAAGACGCCTTTAAGCAGAAACATTTCGAATGGCCGACAGTTTACCAGCTAGCCAGTTGCTGAACTCAGATTTGGCATCAACCTTCTCGTCACATCGATAAGTATTGCGTGGTCATTAGGGTTAATAACTTTAATGGCAGCAACATGAAATCTTTGTAAGTAGTCCATTAGTGATTCCCCTAAAGGCTGTATTACAATGGATAACTACATCACATCTTTGGGGCGAGTACCGTGAATCCGGAACTGCTCCATAAATCTTGTTGCCAGTTCGTCAAATCTTGATATTTATCGCGGGGGTAATCTTGTGAACTACATCGTGGCGATCCCAGAAAGAGTTATGGGGAAGCATCTACATTTGGTGAAATCATTCGCTCTTGTTGAGTCCAACAACCATTCATACCTCATGATGTGCTGCCTGGGGTTAGATTTCTAATCATAAGCAGGTATCGTAGGCATGTTAAACTTCTAGGATACTCTATATGTAAAATACTAACAGTAAATTGGGTGTGGCTCGAAGAGACTCCCCAGTCATCGTTTATCAAGCCCTGGTTCTTCCTTACCGGATGTCTGACCATTGTGGATGAATCCGATGTCTGGATAGGCGGCGCCAAGGGGCAGTCGTGCTTCACTTTGCGTGAATGTTCCGATAGGTGTCTCCAGGCCATTTCATGCCTCCTTGGCCTTTCATCCTCCTGATGTGCACTCTGAGCATTTACTTAATTATCATTCTGTTGAGGTAATTGGTCAACATACAAACGAACCCCAGTGACCAAATTCCTAGATCCAACTCGAGCATGACCCCTCAAATGTAGTGGAGGAGCAGCCCCCCCGGCTGAGGGATCGGTACCGAACCCTAGGAAGGGATCGACACTGGCACATCTTGGTAGACCATCCTGGTTTTCCAAGCGTTGCTTCGATGTCCCTGTTCATGCTGCTTTAACTCTGCGACCCCTTTTCCTATGATATTCGTCTAATGAAGTTGAACTATCTGATGCCAAGTAAGAAGCAAGATCCCTTCTGGCGCTTTGGCACAGTTGATGAGAAATCTGGTTCATCAAGTTGGCATTAGTCTGGATTTTCTCATTTAGCTGCCTATGACTTTCCATCGGCTCCCTAATCAAGTCATTGAATTCAACTTTAGTTATGGAGTCAGCAGGGCTTTGGACTGCAATAGGCTCCACATTCACATTAGCAGGTTGGTTGTTTGGATACCCCTATTGGACACTGGCAGTTTCGTGGGCATTAACATTTTAGGAAGTAGATCCGGTGCACCTCACCATTTAAGATTTTTTTTTCTTAGATCTTGATAAATACGAATAGTATCTGCAAGCTTCTGAAGATGAACCCGGATCTCCTTTAGGGATTTCCTCAATCCAGTAGCGACAAAGGCGATCCTAACGGCTTGAGAATCAATGTTCTCGGTGAAAGCACCAAAATTTTGAAACGAAATTGGTCAAAAATACCCAAGAACTTATTAATAGTGAAATAAATGAAGAAATCAAATGAAAACAGAGGAGAATCTCAAAATATCAAAGAAAACAAATTAGAAAGCAAAAACAACAAGATTTATAGTGATTCAACGTTGATTTCCTACATCCACTTTGAATACTCTCTTTATTGCTTCTTAATTCACTTGATTATAATTACAAATAGCAAGAAATAACAAGAGATCAAAAGGAATGGAGGAAATTAGTTACAATAATGGTGGAGTTTAACTAATAGTGTAAGAGTCCCAAGATTGGCCCACTGTGCCTGTATTTATAGATGAAAGCGACCACCAATCTGCAAGAAACTTCGGCAACATGCCCTCCTTCACCATATGGGCCGACCATAGGGAGGGCTAGGCCCAACTCCCAATGGATAGGGATCGGTACCGATCCCTCCATGTGTCGAGTTTGGACTACTGATCCCTATGGTAGCTCTCTTATGGTCTATAATGATGATGCTTCAATTATCATAGCATTTGGACTTGTAGAGCTTTAGTTCTTATAGTGCTTTGGTTCGAATCCTAATCTGTTCAAGAGAGCATTGATCCTCCTTGTCCTTAACGTATGCCGATCCATCCCCCTAGCTAGCCATGTCGATCCATATAAGACAAACCATATCATGCCAACCAATCATTCACTAGTTACACCATGTCAATCCGTGCCTTACGAACAATCCGTGCCAAACCATATCATGCCGATTTATCCCATTTGAATATAACATGCCAACCCTTACCCTATGAGCCTTACTATGCTGATCCATGTCACACAGACCGCACCATATCTTACGCTAAACCCTCTGCATCCCTATCTAAGTTGACTTCCTAACTAAGTGATCATGCCGATCATTATGGCTTCCTCATACTATGCGGAACCCTACATCACTTTATTCAAACTAACCATCCTGCCAAGTAACCATGCCGACCCCCTATCATCTTAAGTGTCCACCGATCCACCCACTATCTTATCCAATTTGACCAACAAGCTTGTCGATCCCTATTTCAACTAAACTGATCTCCATAGTTCTGGCATCTTGCATCGTCTATCTATTAACCCTATTCCTCTTGGGCTTGATACAACTGTCTAGACATTATATCTTGGTCACGTAGCTGTTGTCTCATGATCATCCTTCGCATTGACTGTAGAGTCTGGCCTATGCTATCAGTCTAATATAGTCAGGTCATGGCACCGCGTAACAACATTTAAATTATATATGTATGCAAAACCAATAACATCAGCATAGGATATGGAGAATATACATATATACATACATGTATATATATATATATGATAGGAATCAAAGTAGATAAAACATATCAGGGAAATAATACAGTCTATCACATGAAATAAAAATCATCCAAAGTAACTGATATGAAATAACATAAGTAAAAAAATAGTGAATCCAAGAAACCATTCAACCAAACCAAGATATATACTAAAATAGCAATCAAGTAAATGGAAAAACATTCCGAAAAGAAGTTAAATTGAAAAGATCGAATCTACTTCTCTAATTTTCAAATATCCTGACCAAATCAATATCCCCAACTAAATCTAAGAAAATCCTATTACTGGCATAAGCTCATTTGTAAATATCAACCACAAATGTTTGTGCATGTCTACAATTTCTACAAAATCATGCTACCATCTCGAATCAATGACGCCACAATGCATAACAATATGTAGCCTGAGCACCAATGCACCCAAATAAAATTGTAGTCTCTCATATCATTCCCTAAATGCACATATTTAACAACTAAATCATCCAGTAGTACTTTCTTTAATTCATTTTAGGATTGCTAAAGTAAGACAACTCAAAATGGATGGTGTCTTACCCAAACAACTTGAATCATCGTATCATTCCTTCTTTCACCTAAGAAAATCCAGAATGATCTATGTGTTGACCTGCCAAACATAATATATCTTTCATCGTATCTAATCTAATTTAAGTCATATCATTAAGCATACAATATTACTTCTTCAAATATTCAATAAGTTTGATACTCAAAGTATCATCTCCTCGATTATCCAAACATCTCATCCTAAGTTCTGCAACCTATAACTAAGCAAGCATCCAAGCAAAAGAAAACCTTTTCTATTCAATCAATACAACCATAATAACAAAAAATTATATCTAAGTAGAATACTAACTTAAGAAAGTGCTAATCTAAGATAGTGATAGGGTCAAAAGAACCAACTATATAATGCATTGTCTATATGCGCCTCATATGCAATATGAACTCTACACCTTTAAATCATTATTCTAAAAGAGATTCTTTCAATAGATGGTCTCTCTTAAATCCAAGGGATAATGCAAAAGAAGCCATCTACTCCTTACTCAAATTCATATCTGAACCCTCTGAATTTCGTTACTCATAAAATTACCTCCGCATCCCTTAGGTGTGCTAACCACGGTACTCTTTCCTTAGTGTTTCCAAATAAATTCTATTCAACTATTAAGGAATGCTCAAATTTACACCCATAGGTAGTACTCCCTTTTTTTTTGGGTATCCTTTAAATCCAGTACATCCTTTCATATTTCTTAAATCAAGTTTATCTTAATTGCTCTAAATATTTTATCAAAATCCTTTTTTTTAATTCTTTATCCATACCTATCAAAATTACGTCTCATATTATCCTTGCCACTAATCCAATTCGAAATATTTTATAAATGGAAGTTACAGCTCTCCAAAAAAAATTATTCTTAAAATCCTATCTATATATACAATTCCAAAAAATTCATTCCACTGATCCATTAATAATGCAAGCTTATATGATCTTAATACTTATCCATATCCGAGTATTCCTACTTAGTCATTCATCATACCCAAATAATTATCCTTATAAAACCTTAATACCTAATATAACTATGGATATCAAATCAAAAATCTGAACTCAATACCCTTCACAACCAAAAATCCAAGCCTAAATCATTTTTAATAATAACCAAATCAATAATGTCGTTCCCTATATATCATTTCACCAACTTACTGTTCTTCCTTATTATGGATGAGATGACTCAATAGGGGCGACGACTCACTATATAAATTAAACCAACAAAATACTAGCATGGTTACATCTTATGTCATAATCTATTTAGGAACATTGGAAAAGGAGTGATGTCTTTGCATAGTTAACATGTCATCTAACTCATGTCATATCCAATCCAAATCATATACCCTCAATCGCATCTACTACTCAACTATCGGTAACTTATAACTATCGCTCCAAAACATATATGGGAAGACAACAATCACTTGCTTAGAGAACAACATCCATCCAAGCCATATAACAACAATCGCTTGCTTAGAGAACAACGTCCATCCAAGAAAAATAACATAAATGGTTTAATGTTAACCACAACATCAGGTAAACGAAATCCATTCACAGACTAATTTAAAAAATCTACTTTACTGTGATATCAAAAAACAAAGCATTCTAAATATCATTCGCTTCCATCTTCGATCGTTACCACAATGGAACAAACTAAAAAATGAGAATGTCAATCATTTCAATGTTAATACTATGGAAAGATCGCCGGGTCAGAATATATATTAGCATCATTGGGTCAATGCGACCCTACCATAAAATAAAATCTTGGCTCTTCAACAAAAATCTTAATCTGCATCTCCAAAATATAGCCAATCAATTGGTTAATAGGACCTAATTAATTGGAATTCCAATATCACTTACACCTTTTACACTAACCAGATGTAACATCCCGCCTTTTTGCACGCTTTAAATCGACGATAAACCACACACGTCAAACTTAAACCATACAGAAGGGCAGATTGTTATGGGGTAAACAGGAAAAAGCAGAGAAAGAAAAAAACAAAATAGAATCTTGCAGCGGAACGATAAAATATAATAATCAAATATACAGTTCATGAAGTTGTTTACAAAATATTTGATTTTATTTATATAATACATATCAGAGTTACACATACCAGAGAAATCAACTAATAATGCAGCGGAAAAATTGTGATGCAGTGGACTAGTATAATATATAATAGTAATAAAATCTTCGTCTTCGTCTTCCAGAAGTAAGGTCTTCAAATCGTGAAATTCTCAGGCTGAGCCGAGCAAGTTGAAAAAACAGAACACTCGAGTCAGAAATAAAATATCTTATGTGAGTTAAATCAATAAGAATAAATATGAGTGCAGTAACTTAAGAGATGCTCAGGATTCACATCTCCTAAGGATCCGCTAAACTATTTACTATGTAGTAATATTTCGCTATTATAATAGTGTCTATTAGTAAAATAAACTTACTTTAAAATAGCGTTAAGGAGTGACCCAATATTCCCCTTAACACATAATATATTCCCATAGTCTGTACAGTACCGTAATCTCCTCCGTGCTGGGCGTCGTTAGAGGGAACTCCATAGGTATGGTACAAAAAAAAATCGTATAAGGCGCGCTAGGGTAGGTGACACCGCACAACTAGGCAATTCCAGGGTAGATATACCAATTACGCTTCCGGGTCGATGTAACGCATAGCCGCAGCTATCGTCCACCTCAAGCCACACCCCCAAATAAAAAATCAAAAGTATCAATCCAAAAGTCAGTATAATATCGAAGGGATGTGTCCGATCAAAGATGCTACCTCATTAACCCGTCAATCGCTCCTGTTTTAGCCATCTTATGCCAACTCAAGAGAGTTGGGTCCATGTATTTACCTCAAAGGAAACGCCGCCACCATCCTACTTCATTCTAGAATCTCCACCGCGTACATGGTTGTTAAAGTAGTTTTCGGAGTTGGCAGAGAGTATCTCGGTCTCTTTAACAACCAAACGTTATTATAACACCGCATTCTTTTCAAAATATTTTATACTTCAAAAACCAGAATAAAATAACCCATTTCAAAACATATAAATACGATATCATTACTATTTTAAAAACCCAAATCTATGTGATATCCTTTTTATTTCAAATATATCTTTTTCCAATATCATAGCACTTTCAAATCTATATACCTTGAAACCATGGCTTTGATACAAACTTCTAAAACTCAAATGGTTTAGATATTAAATTTCTTTAAAAAATAAAATAGCTTCTTTAATTTCACAAATAAATTCCAATTACCGATTTGAACCTCCAAATAAACCATTTTCATTCATAAAATTCAAGGCTTTAAATATTCCACCATTTCAAACCAACTCTTTGATAATTCCATATATATCAAATTCAATTACTATTATTTAGATTTGAAATGTTTACTTAATAAATCCAATATAATTTAAGTAAAACTTTTAACTTCAAAAAACTGGATGTCCTTTCAATTTATTTAACTTGATAAATTCATTTATCTTAACTTTACATTCATTTAAATTACTTTAAACTAAATCAAGTTATAAGAATCATACCCTTTTCAATCATCATTTTTATTTAAACTTCAAATCCAATTTATTCAAGTACAATTCTTAAATAATTCAATTTAAACCAATTCCATATTTAACTTTAACTTAATTTCAATTAAGTCATTTAGAAACTCTATATATACAATATCTTAAATAGGTACTTAACCATATAATATAAAACAATCAACTTCATTTTTAACTCATTTCTATTAATAAATTTTATACATAGTTTAAATTCAAGAATTCAACTATATATGTATATAAATAGTATTTATACATTATGAAAATTAATATTTATTAAACCGTATTTTCTTTCCAAAACCATAGAACTCCTTTCAAATTATTTTTATATATATAGACCACAGTGTCTGTATATAATTTTCTACCCTATGGTTAAGTGATACGGATATTTATCATTTCAATCCGCAATTCAAAATAAAATTACGGTTATGTATCATTTCAAACCGCAATCCCGAATGAAATAAAAATGCATAGTAACTTGCAGTTTATAGCAATATAAAATACAACATCCATTCAACCAATATCAACCATCAACCATTTATCACAATCATCATCCAATTAAACAATAGCATCAATATAGAACGGATAATTTAACTAGCAATTTATATTCAATGATAAATTAAATAACTGTTTAACTGGCAGTTTATATGCAAAAATAAATAAATACAATTTAACTGGCAGTTTATATGCAATGAATAATTAAATAACAATTTGATTAATTAAATGAAATTTAACTGAGGGGATGATTAAAATACGCCAAACAATCATAGATAAATTTTAAATCACATCAAAAATTAATTTAACAAACATAAGAAATCTTAGAAGTTGTGAGTGGGTTAAAACACTCACCTTTTGAATTTAAATTGAATTTAAATTCAATTTAAACCCAAAAATTTGACAGTCTTAGAATTCGTCCAAAATAGCGTCATAGAGTCCGGAATTACAATACGATCCTAATAAAAGAAATCGCGCGTAAATCGGTATTCGTATGTGAGAGATATAGCGATAAATGCGTTTTAATTTCAATTATCAAAAATAAAATAAAATGAACATATCTCACCCCAAATTATGCCACGTCACCCTCTGAAATCATGCGTCCAGAATTTCGTTCGAACGAAGAGACCACGCAGTAAACCTTACCGAACAACTCGTGTGACCAGATGAAGCCGCTGCCACCTTGCTCGTTCATTTTCCCCACTGCCGACGACGCCAAGAACAAATCTGAGAACGCCTTCCCCCTCCATGCTTCCGGCCGACGACAACCCACCAGTCGCAAACGCCCCAAACGCCATCGGTGGCCACCCAAAATCAAACCCTAATCGAATTTTTAACGACGATTTGACCGTCGAATCACAACGAAACCCATATGGATGTGACCCCCTCGGCTCTCTCTTCAAAACCCAGGAAGGGTTTTCCTATCAGACGAAATTCTTCGTCGAGCGATGAACGGTCGAAAATTCTTTGGTTTTTACTGATCAGACGATGAAGCAAAACGAAATCACACCAAAAGATTACGCTCTTCGAGAGCTTCGATATATATATCTTCCAAATTTTTCTAAGGAGTTTGAAATTTTAGCTTTCGATTTGATTTGGAATTGGATCTAGAATTTTGTTGTTTTCCATTGAGGAGGAGGTGAAAAGGGATTGTATGCATATACAAATGAGAATAGAGGTAGGGTAGGGTTTATAACCGGATTTATATAGGTAGGTCAGGAATGAGAATGGATGGATAAGGTTGGATATACGCGCTAACGACAAAGTGGCCCAAAAAGCCCGTTTTGACCCCGGAGTGAAATTAGGCAAACCCATATATCAAAATAGATGTTTTAAAATATTTCAAACGTGATGGAATAAGTTTCAAGTCCAACTTCCATCATATGAAGAATTTACGCTAAAATCAATATTTTTCAAATTGATTTCAGTTGATTTCAATTTATCGATTTCAAGGCGTTTCGAGTCCGTACGATCAAACGACAAGTCCGATCGCTACGAAACTTGAAATCCTACAAAAATTCACCGTTACGGATCCGATGAAACGGGTTTCGTCGAAATCTGAGTCAGTGGCCAAATGGCTATTTTTATATTAATTAAACAAATAAATTTTAGTCAATTTAATCAAATTTTCAATTTTCATTTGATAATTGCCAATTCTTATCATTTTTAATTTTCCCAATCATTTACAATGATTTAAACCAATTTAACTGTCAAATTAGAGTTGATAAATTTATAAATTTTTGTATTAACCTCAATTTTATTAAATTCGAAAATTGTAAATTTAATTTCCAAAAATTTCTATTAAATTTACTTTTCATTTTATTATTCGATTCGTTATTATCAAATGGATGAGATTAACATAGGATTCAAAATTCATTACATTAATATTCTCCCATTTCATCTAAATTCCCATTTTAAAATATTTAATTCATTTAATTGCAATTAATCCCCTTTTTTTAGTTTAAATTCCAATAAATTAATAAAGCTTTATTCCCGATCCTTATAACTCAACAAATTATCCAATATGAATAACCTTGACATTATTTACAAATATTACCTAAATTAACGTTAACGTAATATTAAGTTATAATTATTGTAACAAATTTCAAAGTTTAAATTTACAAGCTACATACATAGGTAACACACAATAATCGTTACCGTTTACCGTCAGTCACATTAATAGGCTTTTATTGCTTATAAAACAATGTTAACATTTATTTTATAATGCTAATTTCATTCACTCTATCCGTTACTACATTTACATCCATTAAAGTAATATTTAATTTCCTTTATTCAAAATAACTATTTAGCACCAATATATTCTTTATAATACTTGTATGGTTATTCTCCATAACAATTACCATCTATCCTATTATTTCACCCATTATTTAAAATTAAAGCCTCAGTTAAATTTATTTATCTTGATTTCATTCTTTTTTTACACCATTTATTACTTTACAAAATAAAATACATTTAAACTCATCAAATGTAATATCAATTTCATTTTAAATCCAATTGATTTCCAAATCAAAGTTTATACATATTTCAAACAACTATTATAACTACTTCCAGAACATTGGTTTTATTAAACGACCATTTATTAATATTAACTTTCCTTAATTTAATCCAATGCTTACCTTTTGTTTTCATATATTCAATTTGTAGCTACGTATACGTCTTCATTTATTCCATTGATTTGCATTTCGTTTCAATTTATTAATAGTTACCTTAATTAAGTTACCTTAGTTAACATTACGTATTATTAGATTATAAATTTACAATCTTAACAAATTCATAAATGGTCAATTTCCAAATATATACATTAATTACTATTAATGTTCTCAATAATTTTATCTACTAGGTTTCAAACCTTTTAATTCATCGATTACTGCCTTATAAATAAACTTCCGTTTCTAATCAATTTACATCCACCTTTCCGTTATTATATTAATTGAATTCCATTCTAGTTAATATTTTTATTAATGATTCACTAATTCAACATTCCCATTTGTTGCTTATATTAAACTTATAACCAAGTAAGAAAATGCACATTATTTTCAATTAATTGCACTTTTATTCTAAATTGTTAATTTTAATTACAATTGCTGCATCTAATTTCTAACATTGTTTCACCTCCCCATAGATGTAACATTTATTTTATTTTATTTGACTAAAATTTATTTCTAATTCCGTCCACAAATTAGACATGTAACTTATAATAATTGTTTACATGCCAAGGTTGCACTTAAGTTTATCCAGCTTCAACCAAATATTATAATTACCTACATAATACCGAATTCATTCCATTACTATAAAATATATGCAGATCCTTTAATCTACACCACTTTTATGCTTATTTACTTATTTTAAATTTATACACAAGTGCACAATTTACGCTATTTCACTTTTATTGATTTTACTTCAATTTTCAACAATTGGTTGCTACAACTTTTATTTTGATATAAATTATAAAATTTTATTTCTTTCTAAATTTAATTACAAAATTTAATTAAATTAACCAAAATTATTCATCAAAATTTACGGGTCATTACACTCTCTCCCACTCAAAACTTTTCGTCCCCGAAAAGGAAAAAGAAGGGAAAAGAAGAATTAAGAAATCAATATATCTTACTTAAAATATTAGATTTATACACAAATAAATTTACAAAAATTTAATAATAAAACATCAATTTATAACTATTAAATCCCTTTATACTCAAATTAGTAAAGTTTGGAAAACATTTTCGAATTTTCTAAGTCCAAAATTTACGGAAAATTTCGGCAGTCTCCTTTGTACGGAGAGGCTCGGGGAAAAAAAATAAATTTTAAATATAACAATATACGTCATATATTTTCTAAAATAATATATATATCCCAACACGGAAAAAATAATATAACAACGCTATAAACCGTAATCTGAAAAAGTACCCATTTGTCCGGCAATTACGCTTAGTTATGAAACCAAAAGCAGTAGCAATTGCTTCCATAACCTGTATTTCACTTATATAATCCAAAAAGGTTAACAATTATATAAAATGAAATATTTAAGGTTGTTTCAGCCACAAGCAAACAATCAATACAACAACAGTCAATTGCAACAAACATCATACACATCAAATACAAATCAACCATCCAAGCAAGACAAAACAAATAGTTGTTCGGGCTCAAACTTTAAATTGCACGGAATGGAAAATAACTACTTAGTGCACCATTTACTCAATAGTCTTAGATGAAGCTAAATAGATTATTCATACTTCCAAACAAATTTAAAGTATCCTTGCCCAAACAACCATAAACCAAACAGCAACCAACCAATTCAGAAAATACATTAAATTCATTCTTAATCATTCCTTTTCATACATTTATGGTTGGATTTCCTTTTTATTCAATTAATACTCACCTTCATGCTAACTTCCTTTCAATTGTTAATGGAATTCATGTCCTATTCAAAGGCTTAGCGTTTATATTCATTTATTTAAGTTTCTAATTGCTTACTTACTTCCTACCATATTTTATTATAGTACATTTCAATTATAACTTAAGTTTATAACCATTTCAACATCAAATTCTTATTTATTAAAGAAAATCCTTGAACACTTTTCATTCATAAGTCTACTTGTACAACATCCATTATATTTTCTTCTTAACACTTCAACTTTTAATATTCGGTAGGTTATATATATGTTTTTAAGGATATAATTGAAAGTTATACAAGTTTATTATATTTCTTTTAATTAATTTAATGTTCAATAATAATTTTCTTTGTTTTATATGTTACAAATTTAATTTTTCTTTTTATATAATTTATAACTTAGCATTAAATCTCTTAATTTATTTAGAGTTTCAAATACTCGTCTTAAAGTCAAAAGGTTTTACTTACTATCCGTCTTTTCTACCTATTTAGTCATAAATACCTTAAGCATTTACTTAACTCTTATTTAAGTTAAAGGTTCCAAGTTAACTTCCATTTTACAACACTAATTGAAACTATAAAATACGGAAACTTAAGAATTTAAATACCGGGTTTTATTCATAAATTGTTTTAAAATAATAGATAAATGTATATACATACACTTTATATATCCAATTATATTTAAAATAATTTAAAATTTATATTTGTTTATCAAAATAAATCTACAGTAAAACTACTACAGTGGTCTTCCCACTTCGAAACTCGAAAATGAATGTCGATGATGCGTGCACTCATCGCCGAAATTATTTTCCAACGACAGAGAGGGAAGTACAACTTTATCTTTCCAAAATTTCTTTTAAAAACATTTCTTTCAAATTATATTGAAATACTTATATCAGAAAATACTTCTTTTAATAATATTATTATTATATTTCAGAATCATTCAAAAGAAATTTCAAAACCCCAGAACTTAAGTTCTAAATTTCCAATTTGATTTATTTATTTAAATCTTATTTCAACTATTATTTATAAATTTCATTACCTAACAACCAATATATTACAACCAAATATAATCTTTATAAAATTTATTACTTTATATATAGAAAATATAATAGGCAAAATAATTTCATTCACCTATATTAAAAACAAATATTATGTCGGTCTATCCTATTAAGTGTTTAGAAATCCCTATTGATGTCATAGCGTCCCATGCATCAACCAGAATTTATAAATACAAAACGGAACAAATTAACACAATATTAAAACCTTTTTATAAAACTAACAAATACGCTCTCTCATATATATACGCTCAGCGATTCCCATAGGGTATTACAACCCTATTAATGAAGAGTCAGACCCTACAAAGCTAAGGTTTGTCGCTAAACCAAAGCTCTGATACCAGATGTAACATCCCGCCTTTTTGCACGCTTTAAATCGACAATAAATCACACACGTCAGACTTAAACCATACAGAAGGGCAGATTGTTACGGGGTAAATAGGAAAAAGTAGAGAAAGAAAAAAAACAAAATAGAATCTTGCAGTGGAACGATAAAATATAATAATCAAATATACAGTTCATGAAGCTGTTTACAAAATATTTGATTTTATTTATATAATAAATATCAGAGTTACACATACCAAAGAAATCAACTAATAATGCAGCGGAACAATTGTGATGCAGTGGACTAGTATAATATATAATAGTAATAAAATCTTCGTCTTCGTCCTCCAGAAGTAAGGTCTTCAAATCCTGAAATGCTCAGGCTGACCCGAGCGAATTGGAAAGACAAAACACTCGA
The DNA here is from genome assembly GCA_030765085.1 of Allium cepa. Lineage (NCBI taxonomy): Eukaryota > Viridiplantae > Streptophyta > Magnoliopsida > Asparagales > Amaryllidaceae > Allium > Allium cepa. The sequence goes on along the minus strand of CM060929.1, from coordinate 869,672,981 downwards.
GTCAGAACTAAAATATCTTATGTGAGTTAAATCAACAGGAATAAATACGAGTGCAGTAACCTAAGAGATGCTCGGGATTCACATCTCCTAAGGATCCATTAAACTATTTACTATGTAGTAATATTTCGCTGTTATAATAGTGTCTATTAGTAAAATAAACTTAGTTTAAAATAGCGTTGAGGTGTGACCCAATATTCCCCTTAACACATAATATATTCCCATAGTATATACAGTACCGTAATCTCCTCCGTACTGGACGCCGTCAGAGGGCAGTCCATAGGTATGGTACAAAACAAAATCGTATAAGGCGCACTAGGGTAGGTGACACGGCACAACTAGGCAATGCCAGGGTAGATATACCAATTACGCTTCCGGGTCGATGGTAACACATAGCCGCAGCTACTGCCAACCTCGAGCCACACACCCAAATAAAAAAATCAAAAGTGGCCACCAAATTAATCCAAAATTCAAAGTATAATATCGAAGGGATATGTCCGATCAAATGTGCTACCTCATTAACCCGTCAATCGCTCCTATTTTAGCTACCTTATGCCAACTCACTGGAGTTAGTTCCAGTATTTACCTCAAAGGAAACGCCGCCACCATCCTACTTCATTCTGGAATATCCACCGCGAACACGGTTGTTAAAGTGGTTTTCGGAGTTGGCAGATAGTATGACAACTTCCCATTCCGGTCTCTTTAATAACCAAACGTTATTATAGCACCGCGGTCTTTTCAAAATAGTTTATACTTCAAAAACCAGAATAAAATAACCCATTTCAAAACATATAAATACGATATCATTACTATTTTAAAAACCCAAATCTATGTGATATCCTTTATATTTCAAATATATCTTTTTCCAAAATCATAGCACTTTCAAATCTATATACCTTGAAACCATGGCTTTGATACAAACTTCTAATACTTAAATGGTTTAAATATTAAATTTCTTTATAAAATAAAATAGCTTCTTTAATTTCACAAATAAATTCCAATTACCGATTTGAACCTCCAAATAAACCATTTTCATTCATAAAATTCAAGGCTTTATTTATTCCACCATTTCAAACCAATTCTTTGATAATTCCATATATATCAAATTCAATTACTATTATTTAGATTTGAAATGTTTACTTAATAAATCCAATATAATTTAAGTAAAACTTTTAACTTCAAACAACTGGCTGTCCTTTCAATTTATTTAACTTGAAAAATTCATTTATCTCAACTTTACATTCATTTAAATTACTTTAAACCAAATCAAGTTATAAGAATCATACCTTTTCAATCACCATTTTTATTTAAACTTCAAATCCAATATATTTAAGTACAATTCTTAAATAATTCAATTTAAACCAATTCCATATTTATCTTCAACTTAATTTCAATTAAGTCATTTAGAAACTCTATATATACAATATCTTAAATAGGTACTTAAACATAGAATATAAAACAATCAACTTCATTTTTAACTCATTTTTATTAATAACTTTTATACATAGCTTAAAATCAAGAATTCAACTATATATGTATATAAAATAGTATTTACACATTATCAAAATTAATATTTATTAAACCGTATTTTCTTTCCAAAACCATAGAACTCCTTTCAAATTGTTTTTATATATATATATAGACCACGATGTCTGTATATAATTTTCTATCCTGCCATAGAACTGAGAGGATGATTAAAATACGCCAAACAATCATAGATAAATTTTAATCACATTAAAAATTAATTTAACAAACATAAGCAATCTTAAAAGTTGTGAGTGGGTTAAAACACTCACCTTTTGAATTTAAATTGAACTTAAATTCAATTTAAATCCAAAAATTTGACAGTCTCAGAATTCATCCAAACTAGCGTCATAAAGTCCGGATTTACAATACGATCCTAACAAAAGAAACCGCGCATAAATCAGTGTTCGTATGTGAAAGATATAGCGATAAATGCGTTTTAATTTCAATTATCAAAAATAAAATAAAAAGAACACATCTCATCCCAAATTATGCCACGTCACCCTCTGAAATCATGCATCCATAATTTCGTTCAAACGAAGAGACCACGCATTAATCCCTGCCGAACAACTCGCGTGACCAGATGAAGCCGCCGCCACTTTGCTCGTTCATTTTCCCCACTACCAACGACGCCAAGAACAAATCTAAGAACGCCTTCCCCCTACATGCTTCCGGCCGACCACAACCCACCAGTCGCGAACGCCCCAAACGCCACCGGCGCACACCCAAAATCAAACCCTAATCGAATTTTTAACGACAATCTGACCGTCGAATCACAACGAAACCCATATGGTTGCGACCCTCCCGGCTCTCTCTTCAAAACCCAGAAAGGGTTTTCCGATCAGACGAAATTCTTCGTCAAGCGATGAACGCCAAAAATTCTTTGATTTTTACTGACCAGACGATAAACCGAAATGAAAAACGAATCACACCAGAAGATTATGCTCTTCGAGAGCTTCGATGCATATCTTTTTCAAATTTTTCTGAGGAGTTTGAAATTTTAGCTTTGGATTTGATTTGGAATTGGATATGGAATTTTGTTGTTTGCCATTGAGGAGGAGGTGAAAAGGGATTGTATGCACATACGAATGAGAATAGAGGTAGAGTAGAGTTTATATAGGTAGGTCAGAAATTAGAATGGATGGATAAGGTTGGATTACGCGCTAACGACAAAGTGGCCCAAAAAGCCCATTCTGACCCCGGAACGAAATTGGGTAAACCCATATATCAAAATAGATGTTTTAAAATATTTTAAACGCGATGAAACAAGTTTCAAGTCCAAATTCCATCGTATGAAGAAGTTATGCTAAAATCAATATTTTTCAAATTGATTTCAATTTATCGATTTCAAGACGTTTCGAGTCCGTACGATCAAACGACAAGTCCGATCGCTACGAAACTTGAAATTCTACAAAAATTCATCGTTACGGAGATGAAACCGGTTTCATCAAAATCCGAGTCAGTGGCCAAAATGGCTATTTTTATATTAATTAAATAAATAAATTTTAGTCAATTTAATCAAATTTTCAATTTCAATTCGGTAATTGCCAATTCTTATCATTTTTAATTTTCCCAATCATTTACAATGATTTAAACCAACTTAACTGTCAAATTAGAGTTGATAAATTTATAAATTTCCGTATTAACCTCAATTTTATTAAATTCGAAAATTATAATTTTAATTTCCAAAAATTTCTATTAAATTTACTTTTCATTTTATTCTTCGATTCATTATTATCAAACAAATGAGATTAACATCGGATTCAAAATTCATTACATTAATATTCTCCCATTTCATCTAAATTCCCATTTTAAAATATTTAATTCATTTAATTGCAATTAATACCCTTTTTTTAGTTTAAATTCCAATAAATTAATAAAGCTTTATTCCCGATTCTTATAACTCAACAAATTGTCCAATATGAATAACCTTAACATTATTTACAAATATTACCTAAATTGACGTTAACGTAATATTAAATTATAATTATTGTAACAAATTTCAAAGTTTAAATTTACAAGCTACATACATAGGTAACATACAATAATCGTTACCGTTTACCGTCAGTCACATTAATAGGCTTTTATTGCTTATAAAACAATGTTAACATTTATTTTATAATGCTAATTTCATTCACTTTACCCGTTACCACATTTATATCCATTAAAGTAATATTTAATTTCCTTTATTCAAAATAACCGTTTATCACCAATATATTCTTTATAATTTGTATGGTTATTCTCCACAACAATTACCATCTATCCTATTATTTCAGCCATTATTTAAAATTAAAGCCTCGATTAAATTTATTTATCTTGATTTCATTCTTTTATTACACCATTTATTACTTTACAAAATAAAATACATTTAAACTCATCAAATGTAATATCAAATTTCATTTTAAATCCTATTGATTTCCAAATCAAAGTTTATACATATTTCAAACAACTATTATAATTACTCCCAGAATATTAGTTTTATTAAACGACCATTTATTAATATTAACTTTCCTTAATTTAATCCAATGCTTACCTTTTGTTTTCATATATTCAATTTGTAGCTACGTATACGTCTTCATTTATTCCATTGATTTGCATTTCGTTTCAATTTATTAATTGTTACCTTAGTTAAGTTACCTTAGTTAACATTACGTAATATTAGATTATAAATTTACAATCTTAACAAATTCATAAATTGTCAATTGCCAAATATATACATAAATTACTATTAATGTTCTCAATAATTTTATCTACTAGGTTTCAAACCTTTTTATTCATCAATTATTGCCTTATAAATAAACTTCTGTTTCTAATCAATTTACATCCACCTTTCCGTTATTATATTAATTGAATTCCATTCTAGTTAATATTTTATTAATGATTCACTAATTCAACAGTACCATTTGTTGCTTATATTAAACTTATAACCAAGTAAGAAAATGCATATTATTTTCAATTAATTGCACTTTTATTCTAAATTGTTAATTTTAATTACAATTTCTGCATCTAATTTCTAACATTGTATCACCTCCCCATAAATGTAACATTTATTTTATTTTACTAAACTTTATTTCTAATTCCATCCACAAATTAAACATGTAACTTATAGTAATTGTTTACATGCCAAGGTTGCACTTAAGTTTATCCAGCTTAAACCAATTATTATAATTACCTACATAATACCGAATTCATTCCATTACTATAAAATATATACAAATCCTTTAATCTACACCACTTTTACGCTTATTTACTTATTTTAAATTTATACACAAGTGCACAATTTACGCTATTTCATTTTTATTGATTTTACTTCAATTGTCAACAATTGGTTGCTACAATTCATTCTTAAACTTTTATTTTGATATAAATTATTAAATTTTATTTATTTCTAAATTTAATTACAAAATTTAATTAAATTAACCAGATTTATTCATCAAAATTTATGGGTCGTTACACCAAATTTCTAAATAAGATTATGTTTCGACTCTATCTTCAAAATTTTCTAATATTAGATAAGTATAACTTAGGCCTAAATCTCATCCTTATGAATCTTAACCAATTTAATTTTCTATTAGATAAGCGTCTTTTCTCTATTTTTCTCCAACACAATAATTTTTTTTTCTTTTCTCTTTCTAATTATAACTACAATCTTACTTTCACTACCCGAAATTCTCTTATTCAAATTTCGATTTTCTTTTAGAGTCATGTGTCTAAGTGGCATAATTCAAGGGTTTTATGAATTTTATGTACTTGGGGAGGAAGTTCAAAATCATCTTCAAAGGCACATGATGCGTATTTCTCTGTTAAATTTCATATAACTATCGGAATCATGACATATGACAAAATTGTATCCAGTTGACTAATCCTTATCTGAATCACATTTCTATCTGCATCCAACATTATCCTGTAATGAATCATTCAACCCATACTAAATCAATCAATTCCAAGTAATAACCAATCATAAATAGATGGATCGCTCTGTTAGATAGACTCGACACCACCTAAGTTCATGTACCGTGTGAGATTTATTTTCAAACTATTTACCATCAGATTCCTTATCCTAATTCATTTCCAACTCACAATTTGCTTTCCTTTTCTTTATAGTAGATGGTGGCATACTTGCACTTGGGGCCGCTTCAAGTGCATAGCCCTTCTCTTCCCTATTTGTTTTATTACTCGTTAAATCATTCGTAATTTTACCGTTTTGAAATTCCTTTTTCATACTTTAAATAATAGTAAAGGATTTTTTAATAGAAACTCGTGGGATATCAAATTTTAGAACTTCTATTAGCCTTTGAAAACATAGCATCACTTTTCAAAATATTGTTTTACCTAAAACATCTCATTTACTTAAATGCCATGAAATATAATCCGTTCAGCAAACATTACATTTACTTTTATATTTTAACTTCGACACTAATTTTTTTTCCTTTAACTTCAATAACTTAATATTATTTATTTAAATACATTTAAATTTTTAATTAAATTATGGTTATTTCAAAAATATTCTTACTTCATTTCATACAATTTAAATCCATTTTATCGTATATAAAATATACATCATTTTATTTTAAAATATAGAAAATTTCCAACAATTTTAAATAACACACACAAACAAATATATATATATATATATATATATATATATATATATGAAAATACAATTTAAAATTCACTTTAGCCACTCACCATACTAATATCATTTTAGAAAACCATTTCCATAACCTTAAATCATATACTACTACATATATGTTCAAAACATTATTTCACAAATCCTTCAATCTCTTATTAAACAACATATATATCAAGACATCAGATTTATACTTACTTGAATTAAGATTTTTAATCACTTTTTCAAAAATCCTTTAAATACTTATTGTCTTATATGAATACAATATTAATTTATGACTTCTCTCATAAACAAAATTTCCAATATCAATTTTCAAAACTAATTTTCCTTTTATAATCTCTTGAGACTTTTCGCTCCAAAAAATATCTCGCTTCCAAAACTCAATACTCCTACCATCCTTATTAACTCTTTATCCGGTGCATCTATCAAATCAAATTCAGTTGTTTGCATATATTCTCACAAGTGCTTAATCATGTTCCCATTACCAATTATGGTTCAATTCCAACATAATACTAAGAACTGCTCTTTATACACTAGGTACAAGTATTGTGGGGTTTACACTAGTATGGCTCATTGCTTACAGATACCAGTGGTATCGAACATGGACATTCACACCATAATACCACTAAGATCGATTTTAACATATACTATTTTCTATTTTCGCCTTTCCTCGCCACTACCTATCTCTGTTCCAGTTTTCATCCTCACTTACTCATCCTTTGCTCTCCATACTTAGGATTCATCAACTCCCTAAATATTAGGTAGCTCAATTGTAATAGCTGCAAATGTATTTGACTCATATATAATATAACAAATAAAAAATACAGTTATGCTCTCTCAATATGTTCATAGTTCCTATATTTGAGGTATGTTTTGCTATGATACCAAATGTAATAACCTACCTTTTCAACCCTCGGGTTCAACGTCCAAACTGATGTCAACACCTCGAAAACTGTAAAGGACGATTCGTTGGGTATAGTAAAAATAAGCATAAATTATTCAAACTAATAACTTTCAATGTTTCACAGTGAAGGAAAAAAAAATATTGATAATCATAATCACATCACCATAACATGTCTGACTGTTAGATACACATGTCTATACAACACCAATCAAATCCAAACTATATGCATAAACGCATCCAGTCACTACACTTACTTACATCATATACAATATATACGAATGAGTCTGTGTCTCCCATACCATCTCTTCTCTAATCCCCATCAACATGGATACATAAATTAAGGAAAAAAAAATAGGAGTGGATCGGACATAAGCCTGGTGAGTGAGCCATACATTGCTTCACATATACTACAAAACTAATACCATAGCCTGATATGGGTATAATGCTCGGTCACCTTACATCTTGCTGGTCACGTCATGCTTAATTATCCTATACATCTCATCGCTACGCATCATATCTATGTCGACCTACTTCCATAGACTCACCTTGTGCGCTACAGGGATGCTTATCGTCCATCATGATGTCAATTACATATAGGACTCACTTTCCTAGACCGTCCAAAGCCTACAGGATTGTCTGTCGTCCTTGTACTAACTGGACTCACGCCCTGGACCACCCAAAGTCTATATAGTCGCTTACCATCCATCCTCCACACTAGTCCATCGAAGCCTTTAGGGTTGTAATGCAATACCTCGTACTAACTTGACTCGCACCATGGACAACCTAAATCCTACAGAGTCGCTTACTATCCATTCTCCATGGTGGTCCATCGAAGTCTATAGGGGAGTGACGCAATACCTGGACTTCCTACTTGTGTTATAGGTCAACATCAATATCCTGGGCCACCTACATACGCCACATTTTCATTCAAGTTCACATCCATCATCGCATCATTTTCCATATCATAACAACATATAATACCCATTTCAAACAACGATCAATCATCATCACATTCACTCGAATTTGTAAAGTCGTCACTTGCCTCGTCAATAACCTCTAAATGACTTCATTAAACAAGGGGAACAACACTCAAATTAGTAAAAGTTATTTTATATAGGCTCATATAGGTTTAGGTTCAACTTGACCCCGAAATAGGCTACTGGTGCACTGATTGGAAAGACATGTGGACCGATGTACACAAAAACTAGGGTATTGCTAGGCAACAGATTTGGCCGTTTCACCATGTCATTTTGCCTTTAGCCATCTCCATTCTGCCTTTGGTTGCTTGAGAATGACCCTAGAAACTAAAACTATGTTTTACACTTTATTAGATAAAATTAGTGATATATTTATTAAATTATAATAATTAATAAGTCCTAGTTTCTATTTTGCTGTTTATAATAATTCCCTTCGAATCCCTGTTAATTCCTAATTTAAATATATATAAATGTTTATCTGCTTAATATAGCATACATAATACATATATAGGGTCAAAATTACATTATACCCAACTTTTTTTGCTATTAGATCAGAGCTTGATATGGTTAAATAGAAAAGTGGAGATCTTTAGATTAAAGATGGGGATAAGAACTCTAAATTATTTCATACTTCTCTCAAATTTAAATAAGTTAACACTATTATTCATACCATAAAGGATGCTTTTCTTAATTACTTCACTCGTCTTTTATCTGATCCTATATCTCTTAACACTGAATTATCTGCCTTTCATCATCTTCACCTTCCTGCTATCATTAATACCCAAGCTAACAGTATTATCCAGCAAATATCCAATGATGAAATGATATGAACCCAACTGGTTCTGCATGACCTGATGGATCTTCTGGTCATTTTTTCCAATCCACTTGGAATATTATCAACTTGGAGGTCATCAATGTTATTTTGCATTTCTTCCAAACCAACATTTACTTAGTGGAATTAATCGAACTAAGTTGGATCTTATACCTAAATATGATCCCCTTTAAGATCTACTCAGTTCCATCCTAAGCTTGTTTTAATTTAATATACAAGTGTATAACTCAAATTATCTCTGCTAGAATGAAGGACAGCTTTAATTCCATTATACATGTCAATCAAACTGACATCCTGCCAGAGGAATCAATATCAGAGTATTCTTCTCTCTCAAGAATTAGTGAAAGAATATAAAAGAAAGAAAATATCTCCTAGATGTGTTCTCAAATTAGACATTTAGAAGGCATAAGACACTATTAAATATGCTTTTATTAGTTCTGTTATGTCTAAGATAAATTTTCCTTTGCCTTTTCTAGCCTGGCTATATACATGCATCTCAACTGTTAATCTCTCATTATCTTTTAATGGGTAAAGTTTTGGTTACTTTCTTCCAATAGTGGTATAAGGAAAGGCGATTCCATATCTTTTTAATTATTCATCTCAGTTATGTAACTGCTTACTAGCTTGGTCAATCAACAAGTAGAAGATAGGCTGATTAAAATTCATCGAAAATGCAAAAAAAATTAAAATCTCCACATTAATTTTTATGGGTGATTTGTTATATTCACTAAACCTACTATACATTCCATTACAAATACTTCTTAAACTTTGAACATATTTGAAAGTACGAGTGGCCTTGCTATTAATAAGCAGAAATTTCAAATTGGCATAGCAGGTTTATCAGTGAATGCATCTAATGAAATCCTCTCCTTGTCAGGTCTTTTGATCCTAAGGCAATTTACCTTGGTGCTCCTATGTGCACATCTAGGGTTTTAACAGCCCAATTTTTACCTATATTTGAGAAAATTGTCGCTAAGTTAAATACAATGCCAAACAATAATGTCTCTCAGGCTGCCGACTTATGATCAGCAAAAGTGTAAGTATAGCTATGTGTACTTATTACTTTAGAATTTTTATTCTTCTAGATAAGTTTATATAATTGTTAAATAGGGATTTTTTAATCACTATTTTTGGCACGGCAACCCATATTCCAAAAAATAAATCTAACTAAAAGAACTTGGTTTCCTTTTTAATATATGGGGTCTTGGCATCATTAAGCTTAAATTTTGGAATTAAGCAGTTGTCTCTCATTACATCAGTCAAATCCTTAACAAGAGTAACAGTTTATGGGCTATATGGAATATTTATTATAATTTGAAAAATAGGAACTTCTGGGAAATGATTATTCCTTTAGATTTAAGTTGGTTCTGGCAGAATATTCTTAAACTCAAATCGCCCTTCCTATGATCAGATATAATACCTGGGTTTTTTTGGCATTCTCCTTGGAGTAACTCTGGTATTATTATTTCTTCCTTAATATATTTTAACTTATGTGCCCTTACTAGTATTTCTTAAGCTGCTTTAGCTGAAGATTATATTCAATTTGGGACCGTTATATTACCGCATGTAAGCTTAACCAGTGTTAGATCCTTGTGGAACTCAATTAAAAATACTTACTCTTTTTTAAGTAACATGAATACTTATTGGAATAATAAAGGCGGACACACAAATTCATCAGTATACAAGGCAATGTTAATAAACCAACAAACTACCATTTTCCCTTGGTATAAAAGAATATAGAAATTGGGTTCAAAACTGAAAGAAAATTTTTCGATATGGAAAATTATTAATAATGTCATTCACACTCACAAGACAATCGCTTGCATAGAGGAATTATCAATTCTTCAAATTGTTTTCATTGCTCTCGGGCTTTTGAAAATACTAGGCAGTTATTTTTTAACTGTTTGCATGTGCATAATTTGTGAAAACAGATTCTCTATCACTACAACCTCCATACTCCGATCAGCATCATAGGAATGAATGGTTGACCATATTCAAGGCTACTAGATGGAGATTTCCATCTTTGAACCTGCTTTTAAAACTGTTAAAGAAAGTTCTCATGGTAATTTGGGAGGATGGATTGAGTGTTTGTTTATGAGGACAAAACTTCCGATTTCTTCTTTGTTCCAGAAAATTTTGAATGGTTGAGGCACGATTAGGGCTTAATTTTAGTATAATACTTCAATTGCGGTTGAGGCATTATGTTTTTTTTCACTGTGGGCCGGGCTTCATCAGTTTTCTTATGATTTTTTGTTGTTGTTTTTTGTTTTTTATTACCTTCCTTGTAATTTTCTTTATGTAATAAAAGTGAATCACCCACTATAAGCCGGCTTACCCTGTAAAAAAACATTATACGATGAGAAAACTATGAATCAGTCATCGAAATTGCTTTTCACTACTAAGATCTTCACTATTAGACCTGCTATATTTCCTTGCTTAAATCATTATAAACGCATAACCCTCTTCAATAGCTTTCACGATGCATTAATTCATGTAATTCATTAAGATTTGAGAAAGATACGATGGTTTTAATTTACTTTCTAGAGGTGGAAGAAGGAGAAAGAAAGAGCAGTTGGTTTTCTAAAAAACTAAAAGTGGAGCAAGTGATTTTTTTTAAGGAGAGAAAAACTATCGTTTCAAATTTCAACTTTTAAGCTTTAGTCCCTAACAAGCTTTACATAGTTTCGACCGTCACTCCTTCATACCGATTCTAAACGAGGCTAACCAAAATACCACTCGAATTAAAAAAATGAGATTGTCATAATGGCATTGGTTACATTGTCAAATTACAAAGTTGAAAAAAATGACCATTTTACCCCTTTTTATTTTTAATTTATTTCAATTTCATATTAAATCCAAATATTCTTAACTCTATTATATTTCTGATATCTAGTTATAATATTTTCCAAATTTATGGGGTATTACATAAAGAAACTAATTGGCTTTTGGATTTTTATAATTCTTCCAGCATAGATTATGAGACACTTAATTTGTAAAGCTTTCAACCACCACATTAATTTAATTAATTCTTCGTGCATATGAAATGCTAACACATTTACATTCTTCCATTTGATCCATAATTACCCAATAGATTATCTGTAATACAACCCATCTATGTTGGTTACATAAGAGTTGTGTAAACAATAGTGGAGGTAATCGTATGAAAATCAATGCATTCTTATGAGTTTCATTAAGTAAATTAGTTTACGAATAGCTTTCTATAAGCTATTCTTAGTAACCTTCATTTTCAAATAAATACGTTACATGACACTTTATGTGCATAAACCAAAGTCATGTATTAAGTGCTAAATAATAAAAAGTGAATGTGTCCCTTTAACCAAATATGTGATGTCATATGTATTTGCTCATTAATATGTATCTTTCTACTGATAATTGATCCATATCTAACAACTAAATCTCTTATTTTGTATGCCTTAATTGAATTTGAATTTAATTCATATTATTACACCTTTTTGTTTGTGAAAAAACAAAAAATAATAGTGTGTTCATATAATTTTTATGGTTGCATTTTTAAAATAATGATAAAATTATACATACGACAACTTGATCTTTAGTCGCCTTTATAATTCTAAACCTTTATTGCAATGAAACCTAATGTTACATAAGATTTCATAAAATTATGTTGTATATATATGCTTCAAGTAGCTCCCACTTTCCTCATACAAATATTATATAATAGCATTATTGCTCTTGATCGAGCAAATTTAATGCATTATATTATACGAGATCGTACGAAAGCAAACTTTATGATCAATAATATTACATTGTTGTTAACGAATAAACTTAATTAAACTAACCATCCTCTAATTTCATTAACAAATTCATGTTCTTATGTACAAGGTTATCTTCAACACCATAAATTAACTATTTCCATTATAAAATTACAAACACAATAAAATATAAACTAAAAACTCTTTTCCTGAGAGAATTTTCTAGTTTAACATTTACGTTATGTCATCTTATTCAAATTGATTTACACAAACAATTATTTCTATATTCGCAGAGCAATTACTTATGTTAATTAAATGAGATTTAAAATTTCCAAATTGTTTTATTACTTAGTATGACAAATCATTTAGCACATACACCATAACGATTTAAAATGTTGTGACTACTCCCAAACTATATTTCAACCAAATATAAACATTATCATCACTCAAGCGATGTGATGATCCACCTTAACCGTATGAAAATACATATAAACTTCAAATTTTATCTAGAATCATATAAATCTTATAATATGCATACCTTGATATTCTAACTAATGACAGCGTTCCTAGATCAAATCACATAATATCAAAATATTATTAATTTTCTAAAATTTGGTATGCAAATACTTTTTGAAATATTAATAATGTGAGCTTAAGATCTTCCACTAAAATCTATATATCATCTTACTTAACTTGATTGTTGTATATACATTAATTATATTTCTTATGGATTATAATAGTGCTAGAAGTTGAACAGTTGCAATACAGGATGTCGATCGAATATTGTGAATTATTGTTCGATCCATTAATGATGTGTGTATTCCATAAAGTGAATATAGTTATATCCAACGAATTTGAGTATAAACCTAATAATTGTAGCATGGTGTTTTTTCTAGATGTAAATTCTACAAAAAAAATTGATTTGTAGAAATCAAGGCTTGTGTAGTACTTGAAAATCATTTTACGTTGTCAGAAAACAAAATTAAGATGGCTAAATACATATCATAAGGTTCCTAAAAAATATTGTAGAACAAATTTTACAAGTCTCGATCTTTATTTGCATCACTTTACTTTGCTAATTTACAAATATTACACTAACATATAGTTTAAGTTGTTAATTTCGGTGTCGAAAAAATATTTGTTAAAGAATTTTGAGTATATCTGTATAATATCATAGTAATATCATATGTTTGGTGGCAATTTATTATAAATTATGATAATAATAAAGTATGTGAGTCTTCTTATTTTATCCCATCAAATGTGGCTAGATTCTTTGGTCATATTTCTATGTACATAATTTTGCATATTTTTTTTGAGAATAGGAGTGGTACTTTATTCAAGCAAATCATTCATTTTGATGTTTTGGGGATACAAACTCAAGACCTTTAGAACATTAATCTAGAGAAATTTACCACTTATCACTAAAGGTAGAGGTCCTTAGTAAGAATTTTGCATATTTGTCCTAGTCTTTATCGGTAATATGATTTATTTATCTACTAGTGTAATATATAAAGATATTTGATCTTTTTTGTTGATTAGAATATTAATATCATCAACATATTGGTAAATATTCAAGGTACATCATTAAACGTCATCAATAGATTGCAAAAATGTAACGACCATATTTTGCATATTAGAGGACCATGAAATATTTTTATTTAATTTATATAAGGTCATATGACTCTAAAATTTTGCGAAATGACTCTTAGGGACATTTTCCACATCTATGATGTTTATCAAATTTTTATGTTTTTTGACCTTTAAAATCTTATACAGCTTATAACTTTTGATAAGTGTCAAGTTAGGGTGTGAAATCACTTTCATTGAATCAACATGATGGTTTTCCATTCCATAAGTGGTTATAAAAGTAAAACAGACTTACGGTTTGAAAGTTGTGGTTGTTATATGTTTTGGCTGCTATAGTATTTTGAGAAATGACTAGAATAGTAGTTTGAGATTCGTTTATTGTTCATACTAGACTATTGTTTGACTCGATGTTTTATCCTTTGTTTTTTATTATCTTAGGTACTCTTAAATGAATAGACTAAATAGCAGGTCCAGTTTGTATGCGGAGGTAGCACAGAGGATGAATAAGATGGAATTTTCTTGTATCACATATGGATATTATGCTTATTCCGCTATGAAACACTATCGAGCTTAGGAAATTTTTGCTTTAGTATCATGGGATAGTTTACTTGAGTTATTTATGCTTCATATAAAATCCGTTACTATGTTGCATAACTTTGTGAATCTGTGCTTTGATATTTAGTTTACTTAGTCATTACTGTCTCTCATGTTTTATTTCTCTGATGTATATCATATTTTATTCTATGGACTATGGTTACGATAGGTTTTGTGTTATTTTACTCCTTTTAAACTTTGACAATCATCCTACATCAGCAGGGCATGGCAGCAGTGCACAATTTAGCTATATTGGGTGTCGGTGGGGATAGACCAGTTGTTACATTTGGTATAAAAGCTAAGGTTACATGATTAACCTGAGTTCATACAGTGGTCCAATAAAGATAGAGAAGGAGTTATCACCCTAGACTGGATACAATGACCTACTATCTGATCTTTAGAAACGACACTTAACAGATCCTCGATGGTCGTGTGTCATTGCCCAAGCAAAGGAAAAATGAATCTTCGCAAGGTGAAATAATAAACAAAATAGAAAACCTCACAATGAAACTGCTAAATAAAACATAATAGTCAATAGTACATTAGGTTACTTCTTAACAATGAGTTATCAGGGTTACCCAAAAGTACTACTAATTGGCTTAGGCAGTTATAACATCCTGTCTTTACAAATGCCAAAACAAAATTCATTTACACGAACTAGATAAATAGCGAATAAGTATCTAAATAGATAAAAGCCTCCAGTTCAGATGCCATCTTCAAAGGAGCCCAACAAAGACCTACTCCTAGACTACTCACATAAATGAGTATCCAAGAGTTTAGGGTAACAAATAACTCGATTCAGATGATATGTTTGGTATGAGTAAAACTTCTAAAACAATGGGTGTGAAATTAAACACAACATGTGAGACCATGTAATTGAATAAGAAACGATTTTACACCCACATAGATAAACATCCAAAGGTAAAGAATGGATAAATAATTAAACACCACGAAGTGTGGTTGACTCTTCCCGATGCAAATAAGAAAATAAATTTGAAGGTTCGAATCAAACAAGCAAAGGAAAATCTCCAACAAATGACTAGGAAGGTGCACCACCCTTGAAGTATGCCTCTAGCAATATACTTTGAGAAGCTCATATACTTCGTGACCCTTCTTGGAAATGTACCAGCAGGACCTCGCAAAACCTTACCGAGAATTCGAATATTTCACATTAAAATGTGCTAACGAATCCAATCTAGGTGAGATATGAAAATAGCCAAATGGTAGCAACCCCACATAGCTGGACATCCTTTCGCTCTTTGGGTTCAGTCATTTAACGACAAAGGATAATAAAGCTCAAAGGAGCAACAAATCATCTTCGAATGACTAAATAAAGAAGCTGAAGTAACCGATAGCTGAGAAACCAACTATTGAGGATATAAAATGATCGTATATGAAAATTAAGTCTTGTATACTCACCACCACTCATTGAATTCAAATTTGTATATTTCTTCGTTAACAATAATACTGGACAAGTCAAGATAGTGTTACCTTAAAGTCATGTCCCATGATTATTCTTAACTTTCGAAATAGCGACAAGTCAACTTCTTCGATGTTTAGTGCTAATTATATAAATAAATCATTTCCATACAAGTGAATCACTTTACGATAATTAATTCATTTCCATAGACAATTCATACTTTTCTTTTAAAAACCCAAATTTGTACTTGTCTTCACATTACAAGTATTAGCTTTAAAACACGGTTAAAGAGTTTACTAATTTCGAAACATCATTAAAAAGGATTCAACAACTTAAAACATTTTTATTACGTTAATTAATTAACTTTTAAAAGTCAATAATTAAAATATTAATTAATTTAAGAAACATCATTAGTATATTTACCTTTAATCCATCATTATTAAAAGATTAATAAATTTCAAAGATCATTAATAAAATGATTAATTAATTTCGAAACATCATTAACCAAGTGATTAGTTAATTTTGAACACATCATTAATAAGTTAATTGGTTAATTTTAATCCTTATAAATTAAATAATTAATTAAATTAAATAATCATTACTAAAATAATTAAATATTTTTGAAAATATCTTTAATTAAAAACTTGCTTAACCTGTAAAATAATTCCAAGCAGGATAATGAAACCAAACGGTTTCGATAAAAGCTGGTTTTTCGAAAGTGCCAATATAGCGACTATCGCTATATAGGCAGTTTGACATTCGAGTATATGGCATTTTCAACACAACCAACCATCACAAAGAAAGACAATGAACATACATATATGGTTTGACAAGCACTTATTATCAACGAAATTATTTTAACTACTAGATTTTCATATAACTTAAGATTCGCTTACTAAATTTCCAAAACGACTAATTTTCAAAGCAATAAGCCAATCCAATAACCAAATCATTATTGCAACTGTACAACAAGCGTTCAATAGTCATGAATATGAGCATGGATACAGTTTAAACTTAATGGTTCAAAGGTGGAAGCCTTACTCATAAAAACACTTCTAACTTAACTGGATCACTACAACAAGTTGCCAAATTGAAGAACTATCCTTATGACACCATAACTTGGAATTTTAGGCCCTTAATTGGCTAGGTTTTGGTTCCGCCCAGGCAATATGGAGCTCAGCCTTGGAGTTTTGAGGGGGGAATGGCATTTGTTTTGTAGAGGAGTGTTTGTAGATGAATATATGGAGTTTAACTTGATTTTTGAAAATGTACCTACTAGTTTTTGGCGTAGGAATTTCTGTTGAAAGACATGGAAGTATTCATGTATATGAAAACTATACAAATGAAGATAGAAAAAAATATGAAAAGTAGAAAATGTGTGGAGGTGAGGAGTATTTATGGGTGAAGGAAATGAAGTTATAAATTAAATTAACTTTAACATGTTAAATATATTAAATGTTATCATGTGCATGCATCCATGCCTCCTCCCTTTCCCTAACTGCACACGCACCCCACCCACTTGTCCACACTCCACCATGCTTTGTCTACTAACCTAGACAGCTTAGGCTAGCTTAGGTTATGAATGGGGTACTAAATTAATTTCCTAATGTTATATAATATATTTTTTTATGCATTTTATGTCAAATCAAGTTTTATATTTATACTAAGCTTGATTATTAACTTTAACACATTGATTATCTTATCACATGACATATATGCATGTGTATGCATGTGTATATGAGTGATAAAAAAACGTGCAAAACGTTTTTGACAACTTTCCGATGTCTAAAAGTCAAAATTTCGGAAAACATTTTTCGGTTACAATTTCTTTTTTGTTTGAACTAATTATTTTGGTAAAAAAATTTGAAAATGGTTTTAATATAATTAATATTTAAAATATGTTTATTTGGTTTTTAAAATCCATTATTCAAATATTAAAAAGTGATTTAAATATTCAAATACAAAGTGATTAATTTACGGATCGTTACACTTTTCCTCCTTGGAGAATTTCGATCCGAAATTAATACAAAAAAAGACAATCCAAAAGCTACATATTATACCAAGAAATTCATATAACAATACAAAACAACCATGCCATAATAGAACATTCATAATGCATACGAACAACTAATAACTAACCTGACATTACATCTGTGTAAGTTTCTTTAATATGATCCTCATTCTCCCAAGTACAATCACGAGGGTAATCACTACGCTGAACCTTCACAAGCTTCACCACCTTGTTTCTTAATCTCCTTTCATCCTGAACTAAAATATGAAATGGATGTCGGATTACTGTCAAGTTTGGTTCTATCTCCAAGTCATACTGAACAGATGTCTCTACAATCGGTGATAGATCATGAACATGTTTTCTTAAATGAGATACATGAAAAACATTATGGACTTCTTACAATCTTTCTGACAATTCTACTATATAGGCCAATGATCTAATTCTCTCAAGGATTCTAGATGGTCCAATGAAGCTAGATGCTAGCTTTCCTGCTCTTTTGAATCTTACAACTCCTTTAATAAGGGAGACTTTCACAAATACTAAATCCCTGACCACAAACTCAAGTCCCTTCTCGGTTGTAGCATAACTTTTCTATCGATCCTGGGCTTCTTTCATCCTTTCCTTGATCATAGATACTTTCTCTGATGTTTCTCGAATCATCTCTAGTCCAAGAACTACATGGTCTCCCATCTTTACCCAATATGAAGGTGATTTACATAGCCATTCATAAAAATAGGGCGACTTGTTAGTGCTAGCTTGGTAACTATTGTTATTAGAGAACTTTACTAAATGTGATGATCTTCCCAAGAACCTCCAAAATCTAAAATGCATGTTCTTAAGAGATCCTCCAAAATATGGTTCACCTTTCAGTTTGTCCATCTTTCTAAGGGTGATAGGCTATGCTAAAATTCAACCCTGTCCCTAAAGTAGCTTGCAATGTTCCCTAAAATCGACTAGTAAAGATAGGAACTAGATCGCTAAATATGCTTACTGGAATTCTATGCAGTCGAAGGATAAATCCATGCCAAAGAAGCTACAATTCTTGATGACTTCACCAGAATAAAGTGGACGCTCTTGTTAACTGATCTACAATTACCCAAATGCCTTCATTACCTCTTCTCATTCTAGGCAACCGATTGATAAAATCCATGGGTACTTGCTCCCACTTCCAATTTGGTATCTCTAATGGTTGGAATAACCCAGCAGTCTTTTGTTGGTTACTCTTGACCTATTGACAATTAGCACACCAGCTCACGAAGACCGAAATGTCTCTCTCCATCCCTTACACAAAAGGTCTTCTTTATATTCTAAAACATTTTAGTTACTTCTAGGTGGACAGATAATTTTGACCGATGGCATCCTCTCAGCATCTCTTGTCCAATACCATTAACATCTGGCACATAAATCTGACCATTCATTCTTAAAATGCCTTTGGAGTCAATCTGAAAAGTAGAAATAATTCCCTCTTTAGCACTCCTCTAAAGCTGAGCAAGAATATGGTCTTCCTTGGAAATATGCAATTCACTCTATTAGTGCTGGCTTAACTTTCAAATTTGCAATCTTTTCGCCACATACCTACTCAACTCATCTGCAAAGGCGTTTGCTTTTTCTAGGGTATAAAGAATCTCTAGGTCATAATACGGAAGAAATTCTAGCCATCTTTGTTGCCTTAAATTCAAGTCCTTTTAGGTAAAAAGACACTTTAATGACTTATAATTTGTATATAACTCAAACTTTGCACCCAAAAGATAATGCTCCACACCTTAAATGTGTACCGCCAATAGCTCTAAATCATGCATAGCGTAATTCTTCTCATGAGATTTCAGCTATCGACCTGCATATGCTATTATTTTACCATTCTGCATCAAAACTACTCCCAATCCGGTCCTATAAGCATCCATGTAAACTGTTAATCCTACAATCCTTATGATAGTAGTTAAGATAGGAGCACTTGTCAATTTCTCCTTTAACTCATTGAATGATTGATTGCACTTGGGTGTCTAAACAAACTTTTCATCTTTCTTCATTAGCTTTATTAGATGAGAAGCAATCTTTGAGAAATCTTTAATGAACCTTCTATAGAAACCAGCAAATCCCAAGAAAATTATGACCTCGGTCGCATTTTTAATTTTCCTCCAATCTTGAATCAAAACTACTTTAGCTGGGTCCACTAATATACCTTCTCCCAAAACTACATACCCCAGAAGTCTAACTTCAAATTTCCAAAAATGGAACTTAGAAAACTTTGCCTCAAAAACATGACTTCCTAAAATACTTAGAATAACATGAATATGGTACTTATGCTCTTCCTCCTTTTAAACAAGGATGTCATCAATGAAGACTAGAACAAATTTGTTAAAAAGATCATGAAACACTATATTCATCAAATCCATGACATAAGCGGGTGGATGAGTCAATCCAAGCGGCATGACTAAAAAATCATAAAAACTATTAGGGTTACGAAAAGCTGTTAAGGGTACACTGTCTTCTGCTACCCTTAATTGATGAAAACCAGTGGCAAGATCCAACTGAGAAAATATCCAAGTTCCATGGAGCTGGTCAAACATGTCGTCCGTCCTAGGTAAAGGATACTTATTCTTGATAGTGCTCTTGTTCAACTCTCAGTAATCTACACATAATCTAAGAGAACCTTCTACCTTAGGAACGAAAACTACCGGCTATACCCAACTCGATGTGTTGCATCTGATCAAACCCTTCTGTAATAAATCAAACAACGGCTTCTCTATCTCTCTCATTTCCTTTGGAGCCAACGTTCAAGGAGGTTATACAATAGGTCTGATTTCGGGAATCAAATTAATGCAGAACTCCACTTTTTGGTGGTGAGGTAAAACTTACACTTCCTCAAAAATATCCTCAGAACCCGAATAATTTGTATATTCTTTATCTCCTCTTTGGGTACTTCGAGGGAATAAAGAAAATTACTCATCAACCTATTAGGCTCCATGCAATAGATAACAATGCTTCTGCCTACTACATCTTTTATCATGATGACTCTTCTACTATAATCTAGGATGACATTGAACTTAGATAACATATCCATCCCAAAAGTACCCCAAAACCCATGAACCTGAGAACAAACAAGTCAGAAAAGAAAGGCCGATCTCGACAAGAAATAGGCACATTTAAACATGTGGTATCAAGATTGGTTATACCGCCAATTGGGTTCAACACATAAAGAGAATGGTCCAAAAGAATGGGTTTGAGGTTAAACTTATCAACAAGATCTACTGAAATGAAACTTTGAGATGCACCAGTGTCGAATTACTCTAACATGAATATCGAAAATGGATAATGTACGTTGCAACACCTGCTTAACTTTTGGATCTATAGAAGTGGAAGGTATATCTACAATAGTAAAAGCTTTCCCCTAAGACCCCCTCTTTGGAAATGGGCACTCGTTTTTCATAGGTCTATGTATATGATAATTTTAGCATAATGGTAGATTAGTCTTTGGACAACTGTTTGAAAGTGTCCCATTTTATCGTACTTATAATAAAGAATCTTGGATAAGTTGATCTGCTTTTTCAACGCTGGGTTCCCCCTCCAGGTATATTTCTCAACCACTTTGTCTTCCTTTTTCACTTGAAAAATAGCTTATTAGCAATTGGTATTACCGATAAAGGTTGGGCATGAACTGTTGGAAATACTCTCTTCTGCACTTCTTGCTCAATATCAAGAGCTTCAAACCTCAAAGCCATACTGATCAGATTGGTAAAGGTACTGTTAAGATGATTAGTCATTTCTCGATGAAATTCTAGTCCTATTCCTTGCACAAACGTTTCAATTTTTTAAGTGGCATATCAATCAATCCTGGTCCAAAGTAAGACAACGCGTTGAACCTATATTCATACTGCGCCACTATCATCTCACCTTGTTCAAAATCCATAAAACTTCTGAACAACCGAGTCTCCCTGCCCCTAGAATGAACTGAGCTTCTAAAAACTCCTTAAATTGCACCCAAGAGAAATCTACTTCCACTGTATTCCTTAAGATTGAATCCCACCAATCCATTGCTACTTTCTAAAGCCGACGCGATGCTAACAACCTCTTTCTAGCATCTTCCAACTAAAGATCCCCGAATGTACTTTCATAAGAGCATAGCCATGTCTGAACTCCCAAAATATCTTTGGTTACATAAAATGGCTTACCACCTAAAGCAGTGTAAATCTTGCACAAGGTCACTAAAGTCTGAGGCGGCTGAACTTGCATTACTGCTTCATCAATCGGCTCTACACTGGCTAATTTCTAGGAGCTCTACCATTTGTAGTCAAGCTAGTTCTAGATCCCCTCCCTCTTCTTCCTTTTGTACTCATTTTTAATAACCTTGATAAGTGATAGGTTTTAGTAGAATACAAAGATAAGATCAAAGACGATAAAAGGGAAACTACAATAAAGGATCTAAAACCATACTTTGGGAGAATAGGAAAAACTCTCTCAAGATTAACTTATTCCAAGGCCTGACTCACCATATTTGTAATGAGTTATACCCCAAATTAGGCTAAGGTGTTTGCTTAACCGAAGCTCTTAACCAACTGTGATGACCCACCTTTCTGACCCCTAGGAACAACACTTAACACATCCTCGGTGTTCATGTGCTGTTTCCCAAGCATCGAAAAGATGAATCGTCATGGGGTGAAATGAAGAATAGAATAAAAAACCTCAAAACAAAATTGCTAAATAAAACATAACAATCAACAGTACATCAGGTTACTCCTTAACAGGGAGTTATCATAGTTACACAAAAGTACTACAAATTGGCTTAGAAATTTATAACATCCTGCCGTTACAAATGCCGAAACAAAATAACTTGCACAAACTAGATAAACAGTAGAATAGATAGTTAAATAGATAAAAGCCTCCTACTCAGATATATCTTCAAAAGAGCCCAAAAAGAGCTGCTACTCTCAGACTACTCAAATATATGAGTACAGAAGAGTTTAGGAAAACAAACACCTCAGGTCAAACAATATGTCTAGTATGAGTAAAACTTTTAAAATAGTGGGAAATTAAACACAAACATGTGAGACCACCCCGTTGAACACGGAACAGGTTTACATAAATCAACATCCAAATGTAAAGAATGGATAAATAATTAAACACTACAAAGAGTGGTTGACTCTTCCTGATGCAAATAAGGAAAAAAAATTTGAAGGTTTTGAAACAAAAAAGAAAAGGAAAATCTTCAAAAAATTACTAGCAAGGTGCACCACCCTTGAAGTATACCCCTCGTTATACTTCTTAGAAGCTCATATACTCCGTGACACTTCTCAGAAATTGTAACAACCCGAAATTTAAGCTATAGTAATTAATTAACGAATTAATTAAATAATAAAATAACTTTATGCAATTATTAGAATTGATCCACAGGAGTAGCACCATTGCGTCCATGCAACTATCTGGTCAATTTCCATATATAGATTGTCAAAATCCGACCTAAGACGAGGAAGTTATGGAATAAACAAGAAACGAGAAAACGAAAGAAAAATAAATAAATAGGCAAGATCGACCATAGGGTCGACACTCACCCTGGCTAGGTCGACCTACAGGTCGACCCTAGCAAGTGGTTGGTCGAAATGAAGGTCGACCCACCTTCGTTCTTCCACGCGACCTTGTTCGAACACGTCATTTTGCTATTTTGATCCAATCTTGTGCGTCCATGCTTCCATCCCGCGGTTCCTATCGAGCCTATGACGTGGTTGCACCAGATTTAATCTTGAAATCCAATGGTCTAAGATCCACAAGTGACACTATAAATAAGGCCCTAGGCCTAGCTATTTTTCTCATTCATATTTTCTTCATCTGGATTCATTTTCTGAGGCTAGACCCTAAAAGGAATATTTTTCCAAGGAGAAGATCTTTTTAATTATAATATTTTCTACCCTACAAGTGGATCCGGGAAGGCCAAGGAAAAGAGCTAAGGACCACAGGTGAGTGTTTAAGTAATTATTTTAGATATTTAAGTAATTTAAAATATTAGGGTTTCCAATAGTTGTAGTTTTTCTACAATTTTGGGATAACCTTTATGCAAGTTTATTTATAGTTTATTTTTAAGTAAATTTTGGATTTTCTTTCCAGTCTATTTTCTTTTAGCTATTCTATTTCAGTTATTTGCAATTATTTACTGTTAATTATAGCTTTTCCAATTATTTATAGTTATTTACTATTTTTTACATTTTATCTACTTCTATTCTACGTTGGGATTTATTCTGTAAAATGTTAATTCTTTTTAATACCCTTTTTAGGAAAATGGAATAAATAAAAAAGAATAATTCGCTAATATGGACTAAAATACAAGAACAATGGATTTATAGAAAATTAGATGTAAAATAAGAAGAACTGTAATAAATTGGATATAGATCGAAATAGGCAAATTTAAGATATTTGCAAGCATGGTTATAACATATAATTATAACCAAAAATAGAAAATAGAAGAAATGGTAGAAGAAGCTTATTTTTTTAACTTAGACCTTGGGTTAAGTTAATAAGAAAAATTATAACACACGTATTATAATTAGAGATAATCGAAAAAGGCTTATTATAGCTTATATTTAAGTTAATAAGCAAGCATTGAAAATAATAATATAAAAGGCTTATTTTAAAACTTGCACTAAGTTAATAAGTAAAGATAGAAGTAGGACCCGTACCAATAGCATTCCCCTTCAGTCAAGAACTGATGGTCTCACAATAGATTAGGTGGGGCTGGGCATGCTTTTGCTGGAGTAATGGTAAATAAGAAGTTAATAAATAGAAGCTCAAATCAAGGGATTTAGGCAAGGTGCGCAGCTAGTTTTTTTTTGTTAGGGCCCACACCAATAACATTCACCGTCATTCAGGAACTGGTGGTCTCACAATAGCATAAGTGGGGCTGGGCATGCTTATGCTGGAGTTATAGTAAATAAGAGGACAAAAAAGGAGCAATAGATAACGTGAGCCGGCGGTGGTCGAGCGTGCGGCCTCGGTGTAGGGATATAAGTTGCTATTGAGTTCCAAGCGCTAAACAGGTGTCTTTTGCTATGGGACTCACGTGATGGGACTAGCTCACAGTGGCACAGTAGAGATAGAAGACTGATCAAAGGGTAGAATTAGGACTTCAACCTAATTAAAATAGGACCGGGATTTTAGCCTAATCAAAAAAGTTTTAGAAAAGTGCAAACAATCCAATCGAACTATCTAAGCAAAGCAAACAATTAAACCATATTTTATTTCAGCTTTATCTTTTCTTTTATTTCCTTTTATACTAGAACTATTGAAAACTATATTATATTTATCTTGCTTAAGAATACAAGTCATTACTTTCATTCCCTAGACTTTTAGTCTAACCCACTCCTTTATTTTCCCTTTTTCCCTCCATAGGCAAGTAGAGGCAAGGGCAGCAGACTTTCAGCTTTCCTGGAGTGATATTCTTGGAGATTCTTCACGTATTCTTCTTCTTCTTCTTCTTTTCCAGTTTTCTTTTTATTTGAGTTTGGATGTGCTGGAACTGATGAGAGGGATGGTTTTATTTATGTACTTTGATAGTAAAACTGAGATGGTATTTTCTTTTCTATAAGACATGTATTAGGTATTTTGAGATATCTTACGTATTGGGTTTTATGACTCTTTTTATGAAGTTTCATTTTGAATAATGAAATTATTATTTAAATGTTTTCACTATTTTATTTATTTTGTCTTATGAATCTTAGTCTCTGTAAGTTTTTAGCTAGACCTATATCGTACCATATTTTTTAGTGTACCCTTTTTGGGTATACTAAGGGGTGGGGGGTGTTTCATTTGGTATCAGAGCCTAAGGTTACAGGATTCCTAAAAAATTGTTTTAAAAGTAACGAATTTTTCAAAATAACTTTTTAAAAAGTGTTTTTTAGAAAGAAGCTCTTAAAAATAGTTTTCAATTATAAAAAAGGTTTTTATAAAAACCCGTCAAAGCCCATTTCAATCTTCCTTCGATTCTTTCGAGCCTAAGTTCTCTTTTTCTTTGCATAGAATGGCGGATGCCCCTAATCTTCCAGAGGGTATCCCAGTCCCGGGCTGGTTTCATAGATACCTTCAAGCCATGGCACCAGAGGTGCAAGGTCAAGCACCCAATCCAGCACGAACAAGTGAAAATCCCATCAATCCACCAACAGCGTTCAATTTCTCTAAGCTATGCAAGGACTTTGCCAATCTAGAAGGTAAGACATTTTCTGGTATGGAGGATTATATGGAGGCGCGAGCTTGATTAGGGAGTACAAAGAGGATATTTGGGCTATTGGGATTGGAGGATCAACAGAGAGTTCAGCTTGCATCCTAGCAGCTGAAAAAGAGGCTTCTTATTGGTGGGAGGTTGTTGAGTTAGAAGGAAGAAACGCTGGATGGATCGAATTTCCATAGAGGTTTGAGAGGAAGTTTTTGTCACAAGTAGAAGAAGTATGCAGTTGGAAATGTTTATTAGTTCGAAGCAAGGAAGTCTTTCTGTAAAGGAGTGTATTAACCAATTGATTGAGCTAGTGAATACACCACACAAGAAGGCCATGAAGTTCGCAAAGGGATTGAATCGGCCCCTCCAAGGGTTGTTATTGACTCATGTACCGGTGGGAGCTATCTATGAGTCACTGTTGGAGATGGCCCTCATGTTTGATACAACTAAGGAAGGAGAGTCTAAGGAAGTCCCTAAGTTAGATGGTTCTAAGAAGAAAGGAGAAGGCCCTCTGAAGCGGATTAAGAGAGGAGGGAAGTGCAATAGCTATGGATTGCTTGGTCATTGCACAAAAGACTGCAAGAAGGAGAAAATGAAGGGTAGGTATTATAATTGTGGACAGCCCGGTCACCTTAGTAGAGTTTTCCTCGGAAGAAGGGGAAGGGAGTGGGCGCACTGACAACATAGATTCAGACATTGGATGCAGCACCTTCCAGCAGCGGACTGGATGGAGGTAGTAAGTTGCTATGGAAGGTTTGATCTCTATTTCTGATTTTCCCATTTGGACCCTTTTCGATTTCGGAGCATCACACTCTTTCGTTTCGATTTCTTTGGTTGATTGTTTGCACTTAGATATCACCTTATTAGTAGACCCCATAGTTGTTTCAAACCCCATGGGAGGATCGACACATTTATCTATGGTTAGTAAGGGTTTGGAAATTTTTATACTAGGCATAGAGTTTGTGATATTCTGGAATTTTTGACAATATCAATTTAATAATTTGTGTTTAAAATTAAATTGATTTGATAATTTATGTTAATAATAATTTGAATTGATTTAATAATCTTCCTTTAATAAATATTTAATTAGTAGATTTTATATTTTAAAGCTAAATAAATTGTTATCTATTTATAATGTGTGTGTGTGTCTGTATATATATATATTTGTATAGATATTGTAAATAGATGAGCTTTGTTTTAAATTTAATAAATAAGGCATGTTTACTAATTCTAATATTTTTGGTAATTTGGAAATTTTGTTTTTATTTAATATAAGCTTTTCAAAGCTATTTAATAAATAACTATAGGATTTTAAATTGTTAAGGTAAGTTTAAATTTGTTTAAAATGATTTTAGTTTAAGATTAAAATTTAATTAAATTAACAATAAGGTTTGTTTTGATTTCTTTTTAAATATAGTTTGATAAAATAAATAATTTATCAATAAAGAAATAATTTCTTTTATAATTATTTTAATTTGATAATGAGTTATTTTTAATCAATAATAATAATGTATTGTTTTTAATAAATGGATTCTAATAAAAATAGTATGTTATTTCAAATTGAATTTTAGAATTTGATTTGAATTTGAATATAAAGTTTTGAAATCCAAAGTATAGATTTTAAATTGTTTTGGATTTCTAAATATATGCATAAGATTTTATTTATAGGTATAATTGGTGTTTATTTCTTTTAAAATTATCTATACATATATACATACTAATTAAACTAATTAATCTAGCATAACTTATATATTAACATTTAAATCATAACTAATGATAACCTAAAATACATGTGTTAGCTTTTAAATTCACTTAATAACAAGTGTTAACATATTATGTCCTCTTAAGCTTATGTGTTAGCTAAATAAATAAGGAGGATGACAAGTGTCATCTTTATTTGAAATTTTCTTCTATTTTAATAAAGTTTAATTTTAGCTCATATAAACTTACATCTTTTCTTCTCCATTCTTTTTCACTATCTCATTTTCTAAAAGCGAAAAGAATAAAACTCCAACTTTTCTCTCAAAAACCTGTAAACAAAAAAAAAACCTGAAATCAATTCTCAAAAATCCTGTAACATTCTCAGAGAAATTTCCAAAACCTTTCAACAAATTCCCAAAGCAATTTCTAAAAACTGTAATCAATTCACTCATATCAAAAATCAAAGCCTATCAACAAACTTTCAGAGTAAACCTGTAACAAGATATAGATCATATGCAAACCTGAGATTTTCAAATGCCTGCATTTTTCTTCAATCTGGAAGTCAAAAGCATGCATGTAGTTTTTAAATCAAATGATCTACCAGTAGTTCATTTTTCTGCAATCTGGAACCAAGCTACATGCAAAAATCTAGGATCTAAACAAACATTCCAGTTTCTAAACAAACAAGCAAATCAGGTTTAAAGATTTCAAGAAGCTTTTCAAAACAAAAAGGGGATGCTCTGTCTTCACCTTCAAAATGGTGAGTAACCTTTTTTTTTTAAAGTTAAGTATAAAATCTGGTCGCATGCTAGTGATGTTGAAATAAATACGATTGTGTGAATTTGTTGTTTATATTATAAGTATGATGTACGCATGTTTTTGTATATTTGTAACTACTCTGTTTATAGTTCCAGATTTTTGTTTTTGATTTGAATTCATTTTCTGTGGAACCAATTGTTGTAAGGACGATTTACAAACAAAAGATGTTTGATTTAACATAGATTAAGGTTTAAAATTTTAATTAAGTTAGATTAAAGCCTGATTACCTTTGGAAAACCAAAAACAACCGTGCATATCAATAAAAATGAAAACTCAAACTTTTTAATTTATAAATTCAGTATTATAAATTGAATCTATAAACAAAAACATGATTTTTAAAACAAGAATCGTAATTTTTAGTACTAGTTGGAAGGCGCAGTTCTTGTTTGAACTGAAAGTGGTTATTTGGGTTTTTCTTGTGATCCAAGAGGTTGGAGAGGTCGGGATTTTGGGTAATGATGGAGGAGTGATCAGTGTTGATGGCAAAAATGGCTGGTGGTTTTGAATTTCATCGAGGAGGAAGCGGTGATGATTTCTTTTCTGTAACCCTAGTTTTTAACTAGGCTAATTGATTTGGTCAGCGAGTTTTTGGGGAATGATAGCATGGTAGTTGACGAACGTGTGGCCGGAGTCGCTGTTATTCTGGTGGCCGGAGTTACGGAAGCGAGGCGTTTCTAGGTTTTGGTTGAGGAGGTTCCAGCTTGTTCCAGGTTTGGGTTAGTAGACTCGATTTTGATTTCGAGTTATTCTTTGACTTCTGAGGATCGGATTCTGGTGAGGGGATGGTCGCCATTTTGCTTGATGGTGTGGTGTCAACCAGAGATGGTCGGTGGCACCGCGCATGTGCACGGTGCACTGTGTTCTAGTGAAGTTGCTTTGGTTCTGATTTGTATTCGAGTTAATGGTGATTGACTCGAAGTAAGTAGATGGTTTGCTCGGAGTAAAGTGGGTTTTGACTCGAAGTAATATAGGTTGCCTCGGGTAATAATAATGTTACAGGTTTTAAAGAGCCTGTTTGTTCTGTTTTTTTAAATTTAAAATGGATTTAAAAACTGAGTTTAAAATGAAAAGAAAAGATTTAAACCAAGTTTAAATCTAAGTTTAAATCTGGGATTCAAGTTTAGCTTGCATCTCAGATTTAAAAATAAAATAAAGATTTTTTTTAAAAATTGAATTGTTTTAATACCTTAAATTGTTTAAATAATTTGAATTTTAAAAATGAAGTTTTAAAATGTAAATGGTTTTAAAATCTAAGTTAAATCTAGAATCAAGATTTAATCTGTATTCCAGTTTTGAAATAAATGAAAGTTATGAAATTTAAATTGATTTAAACAACGTTGAATGTTAAAATGTATTTTTATATATAGTTTGAATTTAAAATAAATTTGGATTAAAATTATTTTAAGCTTCTTTTATACGGTGCGTATTTCTAACATGTGAAATAAAAAGGGATTTTTGAATTGTTTTAAACTTTGTTTAAGATAAATTTGTATTCATTTTAAATCTTAAATTTAAAATGAAATTTGAAAGTAAATTTCAAGTAATTTTTTTTAAATATTTTGTAAATGATAACTTAATCATTAATAAGAACAAAGTTTTATCTTAGAGTAAATTAGGATTTAATGATTTGTAATTCATTAAATTATTAAGGATATTTAAATGGATAATTAATTTATTTAATTAATTAATGAAATGGATAGTTAATTAAAGTAATTAATTGTTTTAAATTGATTAATCAAAGTTTAAGATTAATTATTCTTGGAATGATTAATTTGTAATTAAGAAATCATTAATGAGATAAGATTAGAATTTGAACTAATGATTAAAGATTAAATAATAAAGTAATTAAAAATTAATTAAGTTACAGTTCACATTTAATTAATTAAATAATTTGGATTAATTAATGGATTATTAAAAATTTATTAATTTGTAATTAATAATGATTAATGTAAGTACATTCCTTTAGGAAGTAATTAAAGAATTTTAATGATGGTCGTTAACTTAAGGTTATTTAATAACTAATTAATGTGATTAATTTTAATAATTAATTAGATTCATTAATTAGTGATAATCATTTGTAAAATTGTTTAAGTTTAATTACTTAATGAAAGTAATTAGGGAATTAATTACTTAATGTAATTAATTAAGTTTAAATGTAATTAGTTTAAGTTAATTAATTAAGTTTAATTAAGTTAAACACGGGATGCTTTGATAAATAATTACTTAATGTAATTAATGGATTGAAATTACTCAGTGAAGTAATTAATTGATAATTACTGGATGTGATTAATGAAAATGATTAAAGAATGGAAGTAATTTGGATTAAATTACTTTATAATTAGTAAAGGGATTAATTAGGATAATTAATTAAGGAGTAATTCATTTATTTAATGGAGTAATTAAGGGTAGTTAATTATTGAATGTGATTAATCAAAAGTGATTAATAATTGTGGTTTAATTAAAGATTAATTACTTATTGTAATTAATTTTAATAAATTAATTAATTAAAATGTTATTAGGGATCATTAATTAATATAATTAATGATGTAATTAAGGATTGATTAATTAAGATTAGTTAATTAATAATAAGTGATTAAAGGTAATTAATTAATGTTATTAATTAAGCATTAATGTAATTAATTATAGTTAATTAATTAATGAAATAATTAAAGGTTAATCACTATAAGTGGTTAAGAGTAATTAATTTGTGAAATTAATTAAAGGATAATTACCTGAATGTAATTAAAGGATAATTAATCAGGGATGATTAATTAAGGTGGATAATTAAAGGATAATTTAATTAATTAATAGTTGTGTAAGCAAGATTTATATTGATGAAGTAATTAATTTAATTCACTTTAAATTAATTAGAAATGATGTAATAATTTAATTCATTTTAAATTAATTATATTTGGTGTGATTATTAATCATTGCTTATGAATGGATGATATTGGTTGCCTTGAATGGTTTGAGATCGCAGATATGAGATAAGCAATGCTATGTGATAAGGATGCTTCAGATTACATTATGATGATAATATGGATTATCTATTTTTGATGATGATATGGATTATCTTTTGAAAATGATAATATGGATTATCTGTTGTGATGATACTGATGATTATTTATTGTGGTATGTGA
This sequence comes from Allium cepa, assembly GCA_030765085.1. Lineage (NCBI taxonomy): Eukaryota > Viridiplantae > Streptophyta > Magnoliopsida > Asparagales > Amaryllidaceae > Allium > Allium cepa. The sequence goes on along the minus strand of CM060929.1, from coordinate 869,640,920 downwards.
CTTATCCTTCTATGTGTATATAGATAATGAAACTGAATTGTTTTAAACTTCAAAACAACTTGGCCTTAAAAGATACGCTTTGGATTTCGATGAGACCGGGATCAAGTTTTCAGATTTGGTATCCAAAAACCACATCGATCCAAATTAACGATAGGTCGAGAATCTCAAGTGAAGAGTGAATACTCGAGGTGTAAGGACTATTCGTCGTTAAAACTCTGAGGGTGATTCCAATACGAGTTTAATGGGGTAGTACTTACAGATTCCAGATGAAGATTCAGAGTGCAAGGGTTATCATCATTAACTATGAGGGTGATTCCAAAATAAGTGTAACGAGATAATGCCTTCGGTTTTGTTCGAATCCGGAACGAACTTGTATGGATTGAGTGCTTTCAGAACATCGTTAGGTGGACGATGAGCATTCTAAGGGATGTGTTCTCTAAAGGTAATCGTAGCCTTAAGCCTCATCAACCTGGAATTGCTAAAACAGGGGAGGTGCAGCAAGGCTAAGTGGGTCATTCCCAAGTAGGACGAGATTGTCCCCTGTCTAGAGGTCCATTTTTATTCGACTGTGTGGGCAGTTGGAACGCACGCCAACTGCGGGTTGTCTTGTTCGGGACTGTCCAGTAAGGGATGGTTCTGGCCTTGTGTTGCATGGGATTGGGAGTAATCCTCGGTACGTTGATCTAGGCCACATACTGTGACGGGTGGTACCCCAGTAGCACTGCCATTGTATGGAATCCAAAATCCAATAAGTGCCATCGGTTTTGATTGTATTACCCACTTTTGTGGCTAGTAGATGGAATTTAATCATGTAACAATTTTGGCTATTTCATATTTACATGAAAACCCTAGACCCATTATAATATCACTGGATTTCCTATAAATTTTTTGGTTAGCGTAAGGTAAAAACTTTTCCATGTTTATGTGTAGGAAGTCTTACGTGATACCTTTTGTTTTCAAAGATTTTTCAAAGTTAAGCAACCTTAACTGTTACTCACACCAAACCCATGTCTGACCGGAGTTTATTTTCTATTTTTTTTAACTCTTGGGTACTCAAATTTTTACGAGTAGCCAAGGGATTCAGGTTAGCTTTGACGAATTATGGAGGAGTAATGGAGCAGGAGGCTTCAGCGTTATAGATATGTATAGTGTTCCGCTATGTTTGGTATCTCTGTGTTTTCTCTGAGTTATTTTGAGTTGTAATAACTAGACAGGTGTTTATAACTGTCTAGCATGTGATGTATAATCTGTGTAACTCTGATAGTTATTGTATACTATGTAATACTTATGTTATTAGTATAATTTATCCATTCCGCTGTTTAGATTCTGATGTTGTTCTTCTCTCTTCTCTTTCTTTTCTCTTTTCTATACCTTTCTTTCTTATTAATGATGCATCATTCTGTGGAGATGAATGGCGGGTCGTTACAGTGGTATCAGAGCGCTAGGTTGAGTGAATACCTAGGCTTTGGGGTGATTTCTTTCTTGAGAGAGAGCGTATTTGTAATTTTAAATATATTTATATATATTTCTACCTATCTGTTGGGTTACCTATTCGGGTTTTCCAATATAAGTGATAAAGGTAGATAAGGTAGTGGTGTTTGTAACACGACTACTACCAATGGAAGGAGTTTGAATGTTTGAGGTTGGAAGTGTGTCTGTCGAGGCTGTAGACCTAATACCGTCTCGAGTGAGCTTTGCAGCTTGGTGTAAAGATTACATTGATCTCTGAAGGAAACCTTTTTAAGGTTCAGAGTCCATCTTTGAAGTGTAGAGTTTGGTGAGTAGAGTTTGGATCTGTCGGCTGAGCAGAAGCGAGTAACGGTATCTTGATACCTCAGGAAGTAGTAGCTGCGTGATGATATGTAGTGATTATGGATGTGTCCGAAGATGTTTCTTTGGAACAAGTTTAAGGAAGTGTGTTTACTTCGGTGTTGTGGCTGGGTTCAGCAGGATGTTGTGGTTGGCTTTGAGGTCCGAGTTTCCCGAAGAGCTTTGGATTAGGAAGTCTTTGGCTTTGGTGTCAGCAGTGCAGCTCGAAGTGTTCTGTGTTGGCAGGAAGTTTTCTGGCTGAGTAGTATTTCTACAGGTGGAGTTCAGAAGTAGCGAAGTGGATCCATTTCTTTGATGGATTGGCTAGATAAGTGTAAGCTGTTCTATTGGGTAAAGAGAGAACAATTTTTCTTTAGAATTAGGATGGGTTGATCGCAAAAGTGACTTGCGATGGTTGTGTGTTCTCTTTTGCTTGAGGCATATGGAGTTTGAGTTTTCGTATAGACTAGTATTCCAAGAATGATTCTGGTGGTTCAATTTAGTCGAAGGATGGTTCTTAGAGATTGAGTTGGTGTAGCAGCTCAGGGTTTTGGAGGAACTTTTGAGTTTTTCTTTATGGATCTGTTGAACCATATTTCTGGGATGCGTGGTATAGTTTGTGCTCGTGTTCATCATCAACATTTTAATCTACTTCAGATCAAAGTTGTGCAGCGGAAGCATTTTGGAACTGCTTTTGTTTTATCTTTTTCGGATAGGAGAAGTTTGTTGTCTTCTGATGTTTGAGGAGTAGTGTTTGTGTTCTTGATTTTGGATTTATCGTGAGAGGATCATTTTGTTGAGTTGATTGGTTTTGTTTGTTTCTAGAGGCATCGGCAAGGGTTGAGCTAATTAGGAAGGATGTAGGCAGCCCAGGATCGTCTGAAAATTTTTGTGAATAAGAGACAAAGGAATTTGGATTTCGAAGTCGAGGATTTGATTTTGGATAAATTTTCTCCGATCTAAAGGAGCTATAAGTTTTGGTAAGACTAGGAAGCTAGCTCCGAGGTGTTTTGGATCTTTTCTTTGTTCTTGTTAGGATAAGTGTTTGATCTTCTGGATTGAATTGCCAATTTGGATAACTGGGATTCGGTGTGTTTCACGTACCTCTGTGGGAGTACGTGTGTGATCTATCTTTGGTTTTGGAACCAGTAGTTCAGGAGGTTTAGTTGTTGAGTCAGACTTGAGTGTGGCTTGGTATCCTGTCTAGTTTTGTAGATCTAAATGAGTAGGAGCTCTGTAGCTTCGTAGTTTTGATTGTTTGGATTCTGTAGAGCGAGTATCCCGATATTTATACTTGGAAAACTCTAGGAAATTCTATCCAGAATTTTTCTGGACAGTTAGATTTGTTTGATTGGGTGAATTGGTTGTTATGGCTGTTAGCATATGATTGATATATGCTTGTGTTTTAAAATTAAATCTTTAATGAGATTATTAAATTACCTTTGTTTTAAATTTCGGGGACGAAATTCTTTTAAGGGGGAAGGAATGTGATATCCTAGAATTTTTGACAATATCAATTTAATAATCTGTGTTTAAAATTAAATTAATTTGATAAATTTTGTTAACAATGATTTGAATTGATTTAATAATCTTCCTTTAATAAATATTTAATTAGTAGATTTTATCTTTTAAAGCTAAATAAATTGTTATCTACTTATAACGTATATACATATTTGTATATATATATATATATATATTTTAAATAGATGAGCTTTGTTTTAAATTTAATAAATAAAGCATGTTTTATAATTCTAATATTTTTGGTAATTTGGAAATTTGATTTTTATTTAATATAAGCTTTTCAAAGCTATTTAATAAATAACTATAGGATTCTAAATTGTTAAGGTAAGTTTAAATTTGTTTAAAATGATTTTATTTTAAGTTTAAAATTTAAATAAATTAACAATAAGGTTTGTTTTTATTTCTTTTTAAATATAGTTTGATAAAATAAATAATTGATTAATAAAGAAATAATTTCTTTTGTAATTATTTTAATTTGATAATGAGTTATTTTTAAACAATAATAACAATGTATTGTTTTTAACAAATGGATTTTAATAAAAATAGTATGTTATTTCAAATTGAATTTTAGAATTTGATTGGAATTTGAATATAAAGTTTTGAAATCCAAAGTATAGATTTTAAATTGTTTTCGATTTCTAAATATATGCATAAGCTTTTATTTATATGTATAATTGGTTTTTATTTCTTTTAAAATTATCTATACACATATACATACTAATTAAACTAATTAATTAAGCATAACTTATATATTAACATTTAAATTATAACTAATGATAACCTAAAAGACATGTGTTAGCTTTTAAATTCACTTAATAACAAGTGTTAACATATTATCTCCTCTTAAGCTTATGTGTTAGCTAAATAAATAAGGAGGATGACAAGTGTCATCTTTATTTGAAATTTTCTTTTATTTTAATAAAGTTTAATTTCAGCTCATATAAACTTACATCTTTTCTTCTCCATTCTTTTTCACTATCTCATTTTCTAAAAGCGAAAAGAATAAAACTCCAACTTTTCTCTCAAAAACCTGTAAACAAAAAAAAACCTGAAATCAATTCTCAAAAATCCTGTAACATTCTCAGAGAAATTTCCAAAACCTTTCAACAAATTCCCAAAGCAATTTCTAAAAACTGTAATCAATTCACTCATATCAAAAGTCAAAGCATGTCAACAAACTTTCAAAGTAAACCCGTAACAAGATATAGATCATATGCAAACCTGAGATTTTCAAATGCCTGTATTTTTCTTCAATCTAGAAGTCAAAAGCATGCATGTAGTTTTTAAATCAAATGATCAACCAGTAGTTCATTTTCTGCAATCTGGAACCAAGCTGCATGCAAAAACCTGGGATCTAAACAAACATTCCAGTTTCTAAACAAACAAGCAAATCAGGTTTAAAGTTTTTAAGAAGCTTTTCAAAACAAAAAGGGGATGCTCTGTCTTCATCTTCAAAATGGTGAGTGACTTTATTTTTATTTTTTTAAAAAAAGTTAAGTATAAAATCTGGTTGCATGCTAGTGATGTTGAAATAAATATGATTGTGTGAATTTGTTGTGTATATATATATATATATAAGTATGATGTATGCATGTTTTGGTATATCTGTAACTACTCTGTTTATAGTTTCAGATTTTTGTTTTTGACTTGAATTCATTTTCTGTGGAACCAATTGTTGTTAGGACTTGATTTATAAACAAAAGATGTTTGATTTAACATAGATTAAGGTTTAAAAATTTAATTAAGTTAGATTAAAGCCTGATTACCCCTGGAAAACCAAAAACAACTATGCATATCAATAAAAATGAAAGCTCAAACTTTTTAATTTATAAATTCAGTATTATAAATAGAACCCATAAACAAAAACATGATTTTTAAAACAAGAATCATAATTTTTAGTTCTAGTTGGAAGGAGCAGTTCTTGTTTGAACTAAAAGTGGTTATTTGGGTTTTTCTGGTGATCCAAGAGGTTGGAGAGCTCGAGATTTTGGGTAATGATGGAGGAGTGACGAGTGTTGATGGAAAAAATGGCTGGTGGTGTTGAATTTCATCAAGGAGGCAGCGGTGGTGATTTCTTTTCTGTAACCCTAGTTTTTAACTAGGCTAATTGATTTGGTCGGCACGGCTTGTAGAAGTGATCGAGTTTTTGGGAATGATAGCATGGTAGTTGACGAACATGTGGCTGGAGTTGCTGTTATTCTGGTGGCCGGAGTTACGAAAGCGAGGCGTTTCCATGTTTTGGTTGAGGAGGTTCCAGCTTGTTCCAGGTTTGGGTTAGTAGACTCGATTTTGATTTTGAGTTATTCTTTGACTTCTGAGGATCAGATTCTGGTGAGGGGTGGTCGCCGTCTTGCTTAATGGAGTGGTGTCGACCAGAGATGGTCGGAGGCACCGTGCATGTGCACAGTGCACTATGTTCTGGTGAAGTTGCATTGGTTCTAATTTGTATTCAAGGTAATGGTGATTGACTCGAAGTAAGTAGATTGTTTGCTCGGAGTAAAGTGGGTTTTGACTCGAAGTAATATAGGTTGCTTCGGGTAATAATCATGTTACAGGTTTTAAAGAACCCGTTTGTTCTATTTAAAAAAAAACAATTTAAAATGGATTTAAAAACTGAGTTTAAAACGAAAAGCAGAGATTTAAACCAAGTTTAAATCTGGGATTCAAGTTTAGTTTGCATCTCAGATTTAAAAATAAAATAAAGTTTTTTTTAAAAAAATTGAATTGTTTTAACAACCTTAAATTGTTTAAATAATTTGTATTTTAAAAATGAAGTTTTAATATGTAAATGGTTTTAAAATCTAAGTTAAATCTGGAATCAAGATTTAATCTGTATTCCAGTTTTGAAATAAATAAGTTTTGAAATTTAAATTGATTTAAACAAATTTGAATGTTAAAATGTATTTTTAAATATAGTTTGAATTTAAAATAAATTTGGATTAAAATTCTTTTAAGCTTATTTTATGAGGTGTGTATTTCTAACATGTGAAATAAAAAGGGATTTTTGAATTGTTTTAAACTTTGTTTAAGATAAATTTGTATTCATTTTAAATCTTAAATTTAAAATGAAATTTGAAAGTAAATTTAAAGTAAATTGTTTTTAAATACTTTGTAAATGATAACTTAATCTTTAATAAGAAAAAAGTTTTATCTTAAAGTAAATTAGAATTTAACGATTTGTAATTCACTAAATTATTAAGGAAATTTAAATGGATAATTAATTTATTCAATTATTCAATGAAATGGATAATTAATTAAAGTAATTAATGGTTTTAAATTGATTAATCAAAGTTTAAGATGAATTATTCTTAGAATAATTAATCTATAATTAAGAAATCATTAATGGGATAAGATTAGATTTTAAACTAATGATTAAAGATTAAATTATGGAGTAATTAAAAATTAATGAAGTTATTGTTTACACTTAATTAATTAAATAATTTGGATTAATTAATGGATTATTAAAAATTTATTAATTTGTAATTAATAATGATTAATGTAAGTTAATTAATGTGATTAATTTTAATAATTAGTTATATTAATTAATTAACGATAATCATTTGTGAAATTGTTTAAGTTTAATTACTTAATTGAAGTAATTAAGGAATTAATTACTTAATGTAATTAGTTAAGTTTAAATGTAATTTGTTTAAGTTAATTAATTAAGTTTAATTAAGTTATACACTGGATGCTTTGATAAATAATTACTTAATGTAATTAATGGATTGAAATTACTCAGTGAAGTAAATTGATAATTACTGGATGTAATTAACGAAAATGATTTAAAAATGGAAGTAATTTGGATTAAATTACTTTATAATTGATCAAGGGATTAATTAGGATAATTAATTAAGGAGTAGTTAATTTATTTAATGGAGTAATTAAGGGTAATTAGTTACTGAATGTGATTAATCAAAAGTGATTAATAATTGTGGTTTAATTAAAGATTAATTACTTATTGTAATTAATTTTAATAGAGTAATTAATTAAATGTTATTAGGGATCATTAATAAATATAATTAATGATTTAATTAAGGATTGATTAATTAAGATTAATTGATCAATAATAAGTGATTAAAGGTAATTAATTAATGTTATTAATTAAGCATTAATGTAATTAATTATAGTTAATTAATTAATGAAATAATTAAAGGTTAATCACTATAAGTGGCTAAGAATAATTAATTTGTGAAATTAATTAAAGGATAATTACCTGAATGTAATTAAAGGATAATTAATCAGGGATGATTAATTAAGGTGGATAATTAAAGGATAATTTAATTAATTAATAGTTATGTAAGCAAGATTTATATTGATGAAGTAATTAATTTAATTCACTTTAAATTAATTACAAATGATGTAATTAATTTAATTCATTTTAAATTAATTATATTTGGTGTGATAATTAATCATTGCTTATGAATGGATGATATTGGTTGCCTTGAATGGTTTGAGATCTCGGATATGAGATAAGTAATGCTGTGTGATATGGATGCTTTGGATCGCATTATGATGATGATATGGATTATCTACTTTTGATGATAATATGGATTATCTTTCGAAAATGATAATATGGATTATCTGTTGTGATGATAATGATGATTATCTATTGTGGTATGTGACTTATCTATTTATGTGTATATAGATAATGAAATTGAATTGTTCTAAACTTTAAAACAACTTGGCCTTAAAAGAAACGCTTTGGATTTCGATGAGACCGGGATCGGGTTTCCAGATTTGGATATCCGAAAACCACATCGATCCAAATTAATGATAGGCCGTGAATCTCAAGTGAAGAGTGAAAACTCAAGGTGGAAGGACTATTCGTCGTTTAAACTCTGAGGGTGATTCCAATATGAGTTTAACGGGGTAGTACTTACAGATTCCAGATGAAGATTCAGAGTGCAAGGGTTATTGTCGTTAACTATGAGGGTGATTCCAAAATGAGTGTAACAAGATAATGCCTTTGGTTTCGTTCAAACCCGAAACGAACTTGTATGGATTGAATGCTTTCAGAACATCATCAGGTGGGCGATGAGCATTCTAAGGGATGTGTTCTCTAAAGGTAATCGTAGCATCAAGCCTCATCAACTGGGAATGGCTAAAAGAGGGGAGGTGCAGCAAGGCTAAGTGGGTCATGCCCAAGTAGGATGAAATTTTCCCCTGTCTAGATGTCCCTTTTTATTCGGCTGTGTAGGCAGTTGGAACGCGTGCCAACTACAGGTTTGTCTTGTTCGAGACTATCCATTAAGGGATGGCTCCGGCCTTGTGTTGCAGGGGATTGGGAGTAATCGTCGGTACGTTGATCTAGGCCACATAGACAGAGGGTACCCTAGTAGCCCTACCATTGTATGGAATCCAAATCCAATAAGTGCCATCGGTTTTGATTGTATTACCCACTTTTGTGGCTAGTAGTTGGAATTTAATCATGTAACAATTTCGGCTATTTCATATTTACTTGAAAACCCTAGACCTATTGTAATATCACTGGATTTCCTATCAATTGTTTTGGTTAGCTTAAGGTAAAAGCTTTTCCATGTTTATGTGTGGGAAGTCTTACGTGATACCTTTTGTTTTCAAAGGTTTTTCAAAGTTAAGCAACCATAACCTGTTACTCACACCAGATCAATGTCTGAGCCGAAGTTTGTTTCTGTTTTTCTTAAACTCTTGGGTACTCAAATTTTTACGAGTAGCCAAGGGATTCAGGTTAGCTTTGACGAATTATGGAGGAGCAATGGAGCAGGAGGCTTCAGCGTTGTAGATATGTATAGTGTTCTGCTGTGTTTGGTATCTCTATGTTTTCTCCGAGTTGTTTTGAGTTGTAATAACTAGACAGGTGTTTATAACTATCTAGTATGTGATGTATAATCTGTGTAACTCACATAGTTATTATATACTATGTAATACTTATGTTATTAATATAATTTATCTGTTCTGCTGTTTAGATTCTGACGTTGTTCTTCTCTCTTCTCTATCTTTTCTCTTTTCCATCCCTTTCTTTCTTATTAATGATGCATCATTTTGTGGTGATGAATGGCGGGTCGTTACAGAGTTTTACGTTGACGCCTATGTATTGGGATTTTTGGGGTATAGGATGATTTTGGGGATGGATTGACTATCCACTTATTTAGCGATATTAAACTACGAGAGGAGAGTTGTCAGACTAGAGACATGAAGTGGTAGGATTCTTGAGGTTTCTTGCGACCCACAGGGGTTAATCATGTTGAGCTTTCTTTATTCCCTCGATTCATCGTCAGTAGAGTTAGATTCAGTTCCAATCGTCAGATATTTTCTAGACGTCCTTGAGGAGGTTAGAGGGCTACCCCCTAAGAGAGAAATCGACTTCAAAATCTATTAGAATGACAATGCCAAGCCAGTGGCATTACCCATGAGACACATGGCACTTAGGGAGAGGAAGGCGTTAAGTAAGAGGATTTATGAGCTATTGGAGAAAGACTTCATCAGAAGGAGCATATCTGTATAGGGAGTGCCAATCATCATCGCTACAAAGGCAGATGGTTCCCTTTGACTTTGCGTAGACTATAGGGAGTTGAATAAGCTCACTAAGAGGAACCATTATCCCCTTCCTAGGTAGATGAACTTTTCAATCAGTTGGTTGGCTCTTCAGTATTTTCTCAGCTAGATTTAGGCATTGGATTTCATCAGCTTAGGGTCGCTGGCGATTGCATTGATAAGATGACAGTTAGGACACCCACAGATTCTTTGAGTGGTCGGTTATGCCATTTTGGCTAACCAATGCCCTAGCATATTTTGTAGATTTGATGAGCCATGTTTTTCAAGATGTCCTAAATAAGTCTAGTAGCATTTGTGGACGACATTTTGGTGTTTTCGAAGAGTATCAAGGAGCATGCTATTCATCTAGACGAGGTTCTTCGTACACTTCGTGTTTATCAATTAGGAGAAAAGTTCTTGAAATGTCACTTTTGGTGAGAGGAGGTATGTTTCTTAGGGAACGTAGTCTCAAGAGAGGGTTTAGCTGTTGATCCCGCTAAGGTAATTGCAGTGCAAGATTGGAAGTCCCCCTAGAACGTTACCGAAGTTCGAAGCTTCCTAGGTTTGGCTGGCTATTATAGGAAGTTTATCAGAGATTTTGCTAAGATTTCTACACTGCTTACTGGCCTCACTGAGAAGAATAAAGCGTTCGTGTGGGACGTGGATTGTGAGGATTCCTTCACGATGCTAAAGAGAGCCCTTACTAGTGCACCAGTGTTAGTTTTACCCGATGGAGCTAAGCCTTTTACAGTATACACTGATGCATGTGGGACTGGTCTCGGAGCAATGTTGATGCAAGAAGGGAGGGTAGTATGTTATGGAAGTAGACAGTTGAGAACGCATAAGAAGAACTACCCTAACCATGATTTGGAGTTAGCTGCTATAGTTTTCACACTCATGTCTTGGAGGCATTACTTACTAGGAGATAGGTTCGAGCTTTTCACCGACCTTAAGTCATTGAAGTACCTATTCTCATAGAAGGATTTGAACTTGAGGTAGCAACGATGGATGAAGTTTTTGGCATCGTACGACATTGAGATAGCTTATACTCCTGGCAAGAAAAACTTGGTTGCGGAAGCATTGAGTAGTTAAGAAGGAAACCCTTAGTCCAATGTTCGTGGAGTGGAAGAGCCTGGAGTTTATTTCCACTTTTGATTTTAAGCATACTGCGGACATTACCCCAGGATTATTGACAGCACTTTAGGTCAAGCCTACCCTCATAGATCTGATTGGCTCTAGGTAGCAAGAGGATTCAGAGCTTATGGATATTTTAGATAGGATTAGTAGAGGAGAGGTCTCTAGACATCACCAATGCTATTCCATTGATAGTAAAGGGTGGCTAAGGAGAGATGGAAGACTTTGTGTCCCCTACACTAGTGATTTGTTGAGAGTAAATCTAGAGGAAGCACACCTTTCTCGAATGACTATTCATCCGGTTGGTGATAAGATGTATAGGGACATAAAGAGAATGTTTTATTGGAGAGTTTTATTGGAGTGGCATGAAAGAAGGATGCGGCGGAGTATGTAGCTAGGTGTCTTGTGTGCCAAGGAGTTAAGGTGGAGCAATAGAAGCCCGATGGATTACTCCATCCATTGGATATACCCGAATGGAAGTGGGATAGTGTTTCGATGGACTTCATAGATGGTTTAACCCAGTCTAGGAAGGGGAATACTAGCATTTAGGTGATTGTAGATCGATTGACTAAAAGTACCCACTTCATTATGGTCAAGAGTAAGAGGATGGCACCTTATTTGGCATCCTTATTGTTATCCCACTTTTTGGTCAAAGCTGGAATATCAACAAATTGGCAAGGAATGATGGATGTCAGGATTGGAAATCGATTGGGAACAAGGCTGCAATAGATGTCGTTAAAATTTGGCCGAGCTTCGATTAGGGCAGAATCAATTGGAGATGATGATAAGGACTAGGGAAGGCTACATTTTAAATTTCAGGTCGATCGGAGGTCATATGCATAAGATATGGAGGGATTAAGGTGCGCAAGGCACAGTTCGTGTCGATGCATTTTGCATCGATCATCACATGGCGGTTCGAATCGATACATTTCGTATCGATCATCAAGTAAAGATTTTGAATCGGTACCGTTCGTATCGATCGGCACAGGTTCGACTCGGTGAAGTTCGCATCGATTAGGTTCTGGTTGGACTCGATGACATTCCTATCGATCAGTATGGACTCGACTCGATGATTTCGTATCGATCGGATAAGAAGGCTAGATGGATATCGACTCGATGGCAACACACCCAGATTGGGTGGCGAGCGTGCGGTGGTTTGTTCGAATCAATGCAGTTCGTATCGATCACAATGGGAACAGGTGGTGCATTTCGAGTCCATGATCTCGTATCGATCACAGGAGCTCAGTTCGACTCCATCAGGTAAAATCTCGCTCATATCCATCAGGTAAGGCTTTACTCGTGTCCATCATTGTGTTTAGTTTCGTACCCATCTGTTGGCCCTTTATGCATTTTTCGTATCGATTGAATTTACCGTTTCGTATCGATCGATTCAAAGATCGACACGAAATACACTCCTGCAACCGATACGAGGGAACATGGTAATGCAAACAGTTGAGTACGAATGATCTGGAGAAGTAGTGTACACGAACAAGCGTGAAGCGTGGATACGTGCGAAGAATATCCACGAATCTAGGAAAGAAGCATTCAACTCGGTGCACAAGATGGATCGGTCCAGGAAACTCACGCCACGTCACAAGCAAGCACGTGCTTCTGATCAATGCGAAGCGGAGGGATACGAAACAATGGACACGAACTGGACAGCCTTCGAAGAGCACAAAAATGAATCGATCATATCTCCTAAACAGTTGATCCAAATGCAACGAAATTTTCACAGCAGCTTCCATATAAGGTAAAGATTGTTCCTGCCAAGTTTCAGCTCGATTGGATCAATTCTTGATGGATACGAAATCAATTCGTATCGATCACAGATCGAGTCAAAACTTGGTGGGGTAAGTCGCGTGGGCCCACTCACATGCCAGAAGGAGTCTCCCAAAATTTTAGCTCGATCTCAGCCTCCTACGCCTATAAATAGCCTCTTGAAGCCTACATAAAAATGATCTTTTGGCCATTCAACGTCCAGACTCTGCCGGATTCATTTCTACACTTCAATACAACTATTGTACTCGAAATTCTCCATTGATACTGCTATAATCATCTGTAACCAGCAAGGACAATCAATAAAGGATAAAACTTTGAAGTGGACGTAGGCCGGAGATAGCCGAACCACTATAAATCTTGTGTCTCTGTTCATTATTTATAAATTGTTGCTTGCTATTTACTTAGATCCGTGATTAACACTGCTGATTTATATTCATACTTTGGTGCTTTCACGATATTGGGGTTTGTAACCAATTTTGGCGCAAACACTTTGGTGCTTTGACTTAGAAGGACTAGCACCTGCTACATCAGATAGAAGTTCTGATTTGAAAAGCTTGAAGAATTCAGACTTAGAGAAAATGACTAGACAAAACAGTAGAAAGCAAAGGGCTGAGAGAAGCCAACGGGAAGGAAGTCAAGAAGCTTCCTCCGGAGCTGGAGAAGGACATGCTTCCATTTACATAACCAGGGATGAAATGGAACATATGACAAATTCATTGCAAGAGAGATTGTTGAAAAGTCAGCAGGACATGATGCAAACTTTCTTTGAACAAATGAGAGCTGTAGGAACACATAACCTTGGACGAACTACGGTGGCTACAAGTGCAGGACAAGGACCTAGGGTCACGGAACCCAATGGAGGCCAGGATACAGAACCAAAAGGCAATCAACGAGGGCTTGGGGCAGGTCCACAGGATCCAACGCAAGAGGACCTTTGGAAGGAGTTCAACAGGCTAGAGCCAACGTTGCTGAGTCACATGAAGAATATGTGCCAGAGTTCCCTTGGGGGAATGGGGGGCAACTCTTGACAGACGATACTGGATTAGTGGAGATCATTAGAAAAACCATGCGCGGAGGCTTGGCCAATAGAGACTTAGAAGGAGTGAACAGGAGTCCGTTCGCTTGGGAAATAAGGATAGCTCAGAATCCACCTAAGTTTAAGTTACCTAGCATGGAAGTATATGATGGCAAGGAAGACCCAACTGATCACTTGATGAGATACACCAGACACATGGAAGTGCTGAGGGCATCGGAGGAAGTAATGGCCAGATGTTTCCCTTTGTACTTGACGGACCTAGCTGCAATGTGGTTTAGGCAGCTGGAAGAAGGATTTATTAGGACTTGGAGGGAGTTGGTGGAAAGGTTTTGGGGGCAGTTTCAGGTTCATATTAAGAGACCGAAGAACGTAATGACATTGACATCGGTAAAACAAAGGACGGATGAATCGCTTAGAGCTTCTCTAACTGGATTCAATGCGGCAGTTGCTTCGGTGGATCGGCCAGTTCCATCGATGGTTTTAATGGCAGCAGTGTCAGGAGTCAGAGAGCATTCGGATTTCAAGGTACCTTTGATACGAGACCCACCACTGGATCTTGGGGAATTCTTTCACGAAGCTGAGAGGTTCCTCTGACAAGAGGATGCATGTGCAGATTTAAAGTTGAAGGAAGTGAATGCAACCGAGGGTGGAGGACCATCCAGTAGAGGTTCGGATAAGGATAAAGGAAAGAGGAAGCTGGATGACGATCCAGGAAAAGCCAGAAAGCGATGGAAGGATCCAAAGTTTTTCACATACATAGGATTAAACGAGACACTAGAGCGGATATACATGGAAACCCGAAATTGCCTTCCTTACCGGAGGCCGGCTAGGAGAGAACCATCAGGACGGGAGAGAGCATCAGGAAGGTACTGTCTCTTCCATGATTTGGATGGACATGATACCAACAGCTGCAGGCACTTAAAGGACATAATTGAGGAGCATGCAAGGAATGGACAATTGAGGCAGTATGTTGGGACATGGAATGCAACGGTGGAGAAGGAGCAGCCACCGCCTACCTCACACCATGATGATGTGAGGCCCAGGAATAATGATCGATTGGTTATCAATTGACCGGGATAATATGAAATAAGTAACAAGCTATTGGCAAACGGCAAAGTCATTTACACATGTATGGGGACAGAGATATCCCCTAGGCATGCTTTGAATGATGATAAACCACGATGCTATGGTTTGTGAAATTTGTCTTTTGCTTTCAGATTGGACACTGGTTTTTCTTGTTTGGTTTTGGGGTTTGGTTTTGGAGTTTGGATTGAACTTCTGGTTTTGTTTGCTTTTTGATTTGGATTTTCCTTTGGATGATTGTTTTCGGTTTCTGATGCTGGTTTGGATTTTTGATTTTTTGGTTTGATTTGGATTTTGGATTTGATTTTGACTGGGTTTTTTGTCTGGTTTTTGACAAACGGTCGTCGTGTATGGATTATGCCTGGCAAGGGGTGAGTCGTTTTGCCCAAACGCGGTAAAGTGACTCATTCAGGTCGCTGAGTATGGACTATGCTCGGAAAGGGTCCGGAGTGACCAGGATTCGACCTAGGACTTAGGCCCTATATTATCGGTTATTGTTTCAGGTCATCGAGTATGGACTATGCTCGACAAGGGTCCGGAGAGACCAGGATTCAGCCTCGGACTTAGGCCTTGTATTATCAATTGTTATTTTCAAGTCGATGAGTATGGACTATGCTCAACAAGGGTCCGGAGGGACCAGGATTCGGCTTAGGACTTAAGCCATGGCATTATACAACGTCCAGGGACACTAGACCACTGTCGTCAAGTGTGGATTACGCTTGGCAAGAACCCGGAGAGGTTAGCTCAACATCCAGGGACACTGGACCACGGTGGTCAGGTGTGAATTGCGCTTGGCAAGATCCCGGAGAGGTTTTGGATTTGGATATCGACCCAGAGAGATCCTGGATTCGGTTATTGGCTATTGGATAAGGATGGATTAGGACTCAGTTCTCGAGTTTCGATGGATATGGAATTGGCTAAGGCTTTGGTTATTAGATTTGGAATTAGGCATCGACTCGGAGCAGTCGAGGACGATGTACTCTGATGATATGGCTATGGACTTCGGATATCAGATTCAGAATTATTCAAAACACGCCTTCTTATCACAAGGCATGTTTTGGTGGGCAAATGTTATCCCACTTTTTGGTCAAAGCTGGAATATCAACAAATTGGCAAGGAATGATGGATATTAGGATTGTAAATCGATTGGGAACAAGGCTGCAATCGATGTCGTTAAAATTTGGCCAAGCTTCGATCAGGGCAGAATCGATTGGAGATGATTATGAGGACTAGGGAAGGCTACATTTCAAATTTCAGGTCGGTCGGAGGTCGTATGCATAAGATATGGAGGGATTATGGTGCACAAGGCACAGTTCGTATCGATGCATTTCGCATCGATCATCGTATGGTGGCTCGAATCGATGCATTTCGTATCGATCATCAAGTAAGGATTTCGAATCGGTACCGTTCGTATCGATCGGCACAGGTTCTACTTGGTGAAGTTCGCATCGATTAGGTTCTGGTTCGACTCGATGACATTCGTATCGATCAGTATGGACTCGACTCGATGATTTCGTACCGATCGGATAAGAAGGCTAGATGGATATCGACTCGATGGCAACACACGCAGATTGGTAGGCAAGTGTGCGGTGATTTGTTCGAATCGATGCAGTTCGTATCGATCATAATGGGAATAGGTGGTGAATTTCGAGTCCATGATCTCGTATCGATCACAGAAGCTCAGTTCGACTCCATCGGGTAAAATCTCGCTCGTATCCATCAGGTAAGGCTTTGCTCGTGTCCATCATTGTGTTTAGTTTCGTACCCATCTGTTGGCCCTTCATGCATTTTTCGTATCGATCGAATTTACCGTTTCGTATCGATCGATTCAAAGATCGACACGAAATACACTCCTGCAACCGATACGAGGGAACATGGTAATGCAAACAGTTGAGTACGAACGATCTGGAGAAGCAGTGGACACGAACAAGTGTGAAGCGTGGATACATGCGAAGAATATCCACGAATCCAGGAAGGAAGCATTCAACTCGGCGCACAAGATGGATCAGTCCAGGAAACTCACGCCACGTCACAAGCAAGCACGTGCTTCTGATCGATGTGAAGCGGAGGGAAATGAAACAATGGACAAGAACTGGACAGCCTTCTAAGAGCACAAGAATGAATCGATTATATCTCCTAAACCGATGATCCAAATGCAACGAAAGTTTCATAGCAGCTTCCATACAAGGTAATGATTGTTCCTGCCAAGTTTCAGCTCGATTGGATCAATTCTTGATGGATACGAAATCAATTCGCATCGATCACAGATCGAGTCGAAACTTGGTGGGGTCGGTCGCGTGGGCCCACTCACGTTCCAGAAGGAGTCACCCAAAATTTTAGCTCGATCTCTGCCTCCTACGCCTATAAATAACCTCCTGAAGCCTACAGAAAAAGGATCTTTTGGCCATTCAATGTCCAGACTCTGCCGGATTCATTTCTACACTTCAATACAACTAGTGTACTCGAACTTCTCCATTGCTACTACTGTAATCATCTGTACCCAGCAAGGATAATCAATAAAGGATAAAACTTTGAAGTGGACATAGGCCGGAGATAGCCGAACCACTATAAATCTTGTGTCTTTGTTCATTATTTCTGAATTGTTGCTTGCTGTTTACTTAGATCTGTGATTAATACTGCTGATTTATATTCATACTTTGGTGCTTTCACGATACTGGGGTTTGTGACCAATTTTGGCACAAACACTTATATGTTCGTGAGATAGTCCGACTTCATGGAGTTCCCTCTAGCATAGTGAGCGATAAAGACCCTATTTTTACTAGTGAGTTTTGGAGGAGCTTGCAAGAGGCTTTAGGGACGCAGCTTAGATTGAGTACGACCCATCATCCACAGACGGATGGCCAAACAGAGAGGGTTAATAGAGTGTTAGAGGATTTGTTGAGGGTGTGCATTCTTGATTTTGGAGGAACTTGGGAGAAGCATCTTCCTTTGGTGGAGTTCGCATATAATAACAAATTTCAAGCTAGCATTGGGATGGCACCTTTCAATGCTCTTTATGAGAG
This sequence comes from Allium cepa, assembly GCA_030765085.1. NCBI lineage: Eukaryota > Viridiplantae > Streptophyta > Magnoliopsida > Asparagales > Amaryllidaceae > Allium > Allium cepa. Next base: position 869,623,022 of record CM060929.1, on the reverse strand, counting down.
ACCTTGCAAGTCACCTTCATGTTGGTTGAAGTCTACGGAGTGATTGCTACTTGGTTCCAACATGATTAGGGAGACTTCAAAGAAGATCAATTTGATTAGAAGGAGCATAAGGAGAGCCCAAGATAGATGGAAATCTTATATAGACAAGCGGAGGAGGGATATTGATTTTGAAGTTGGAGACATAGTTTCATTAAAGTATCCGCGCTAAGGAAGCTGGTGAGATTTGGATCAAGTGGAAAACTAGCTCCCAGATTCATAGGACCGTTCCTCAGTGTAGTGAGAGTAGGGACGAAGCGTATAGAGTGAAGCTACCAAAGAGGCTCATGAGAGTACACGATGTTTTTCATGTTTCGCACTTGAGAAAGTTCTTACATGACTCAACAGAGATTGTGGAGCCAAGTCAACTAGAGGAAGTTGAAGTGGAGAGAAGCATCGGTTCGTCGTTTTCATACTAAGATCACTGGACGTGATATCAAGAAGCTTAGGAATAACAACGTCCCATTAGTAAAGATTCAGTGGGGGAGATAATGTTGAAGACGCTATATGGGAATGTAAAGAGAAGATTCATACTTTTTATCTGCATCTCTTTGATAATGAGTTTTAGAATTTCCTATTCCCATCTTTAGTTTGAATAAGTTATTTCCTTCATTATCCTTTGGGGGAGTAGAACTTAGGGTTTAACATATTGGTGGTAGGATTTGATGTAAACATGTTATTAGAACATGTTATGTATGATGGATACTAGTGGTTGCAAGGGTTGCTAGTGGATTCTAATGGACGCATACCCTAGGCACTATTATCTCTTAGGGATCGGCCTAACTAGGACACTAGAGCATATACATATGGATGTGTGCGCAGTTGCATTTCTATTTTTACTTTATTTTATGGTTGCTATAAATGGATGATTATCACATGATTGTTGCATTTGGATGATGATTGTAGCACGCATATAGAACTATCAGTCATCGTTAGGGAATTTAATTTCATTTGGAAACATGGCACGGACATGATTGCATAAAAGGAGGTCGACTGAATCAATAGACCGCCTAATCATTTGCATTAGTTAGGGACATTGACACTACACTATTGCATATGTATCATAAATTGCAGTAGAAAACATAAGGACAATGGATGTAATGGATGATGGTTGAGTTGTTGTTTGTAAAACTTGGATGAAAACTTTTGTTTCATTCTTCTACCCTTAGACATTACGAGGACAAAATCCTTAAAGGAGGGGAGAACGTAACAACCCAAAATTTAAGCTATAGTAATTAGTTAAAGAATTAATTAAATAGTAAAATAACTTTGTGAAATTATAAAAATTGAGCCACGGGAGTTGCACCTTTGTGTCCGTGGTGATTTTCTGGTCAATTTCCATATATAGATTGCCAAAATCCGAGCTAAGACGAAGAAGTTACGAGATAAACAAGAAACGAATAAACAAAAGAAAAATAAATAAATAAATAGGCAAGGTCAACCCTAGGGTTGACCCTCCCTATGGCTATGTCGACCCTAGCAAGTGGAAGGTCGACCCGCCTTCATTCTTTCACGCAGCCTTGTTCGAACACATCATTTTGCTATTTTGATCCAATCGTACGCGTCTGTACTTCCATCCAACTGTTCCCATTAAACTATGACGTGGTTGCACCAGATTTAATCTCAAAATCTAACAGTCTGAGGTCCAAAAATGACACTAGTAAATAAGACCCTAGGCCAAGCTATTTTTCTCATTCAGATTTTCTCCATCTGGGTTCATTGCCTGAGGCTGGACCCTAAAAGGAATATTTTTCCAAAGAGAAGATATTTTTAATTAAAATATTTTATATCCTACAAGTGGATTCGGGAAGGCCAAGGAAAAGAACGAAGGACCACATGTGAGTGTCTAAGTAATTATTTTAGATTTTCAAGTAATAGGGTTTTCAATAGTTGTAGTTTTTCTACAATTTTGGGATAACCTTTATGCAAGATTACTTATAGTTTATTTTTAAGTAAAATTTGAACTTGATTTCCAGTCTATTTTCTTTTAGCTATTCTATTTTAGTTATTTGCAATTATTTAATGTTAATTTTGGTTTTTTTAATTATTTATAGTTATTTACAGTATTCAGTTATTTACTGTTATTTACATTTTATTTGCATCTATTCTACTTTTGGGATTTATTTTCTAAATGTTAGTTCTTTTAATTCCCTTTTTACATGAACAGAATAAATAAAAGTGAATAATTCGCTAATATGGACTAGAATACAAGAACAATGGATTTACATAAAATTAAATGTAAAATAAGAAGAACTATAATAAATTTGATATAGACCGAAATAGGCAAATTTAAGATATTTGCAAGCATAATTATAAAATGTAATTACAACTAAAAAAGAAAATAGAAGAAATAGCAGAAGAAGCTTATTTTTCTTTCAACGTAGACCTTATGTTAAGTTAATAATCAAAATTATAACACATATGTTATAATTAGAGACAACAGAAAAAGGCTTATTATAGAACTTATATTTTAAGTTAATAAGCAAGCATAGCAGAAATAATAGAAAAGGCTTATTTTAAAACTTACACTAAGTTAATATGCAAAGATAGAAGTGGGACCCATACCAACAGCATTCCCCTTTAGTCAAGAACTGATGGTCTCACAATAGATTAGGTGGGCTGGGCACGCTTATGCTGGAGTAATGGTAAATAAGAGGTCAAAAAGTAGAAGCTCAAATTAAGGGATTTGGGAAAGGGGCGTAACTAGATTTTGTTTGTTAGGACCCATACCAAGAGCATTCCCTTTCAGTCAGGAACTGGTGGTCTCACAATAGCACAGCTGAGGTTGGGCACGCTTATGCTGGAGTTATGGTAAATAAGAGGTCAAAAGACGGAGCAATAGATAACACGAGCCGACGGTGGTCAGCTTGCGGCCTCGGTGTAGGGATATAAGTCGCTATTGAGTTCCAAGCACTAAAAAGGTATCTTTTGCTATGGGATTGACATGATGGGACTAGCTCATAGTGGTACAACAGAGATAGAAGGCCGATCAAAGGGTAGAATTAGGACTTCAACTTAATTAAAATAGGATTGGAATTTCAGCCTAATCAAAGCAGTTTTAGAAAAGTGAAAACAATCCAATCGAACTATCTACTTGGCTTAAAATTATAGATATGAGCTTTAAAACACTTCATTAAAGAGTTTACTAAATTTGTAACGTCACTAAAATGGATTCAATAACTTAAAACGTGCTTATTACATTGATTCATTAATTTTTAAAAGTCGTTAATTAAAAGTTTAATTAATTTAAAAAACATCAGTAGTAAATTAATTATTTAAATTTAATCCATCATTATTAAAAGATTAATTAACCTTAAAGATCATTAGATAAAATAATTAACTAATTTCAAAACATCGTTAACAAGTGATTAGTTAATTTTAAATACATCGTTAATAAGTTAATTAGTTAACTTTAATCCTTATTAATTAAATAATTAAGTTGAATTAAATAATCGTTATTAAAATGATTAATTATTTTTTAAAACATAACTAATCAAAAACTTGCCTAACTATTAAAATAATTCCAAGCATGATAATGAAATCAAATGGTTTCGATAAAAACTGATTTTGCAAAAGTGTCAATATAGCGACTATCGCTATTCGCAATTCAGAATTTGAGTATATGACATTTTCAATATAATCAACCATCAAAAAGCAAGGGGATGAACATACGCAGATGGTAGTTTACAATAATTCAACATGTAATAAGCACTTATTATCACCGGAATTAGTTTAACCACTAGATTTGCATATAACTTATGATTCGTTACTAACTTTCCAAAGGGACTAATTTTCAAAGCAACAAACCAATCCAACAACCAAACCATTATTACAACTATACAATAGATATTCAATAGCTAAGATTATGAGCATGAATATAGTTTAAAATTTATAATTCAAAGGTGGAAGCTTTACTCACAAAAACACTTCTAACTTAATCAGATCACCGCAACAAGTTGTCAAATTCACGAACTATCCTCATGACACCTTAACTTAGACTTTTAGGCCCTTAATGGGCTGGGTTTATGTTCATCCTGGGCAATATAGGGCTCAACCTTGGAATTTTGAGGTGGGAATGGCTTTTGTTTTGGTAGAGCAGTGGCTGTAGATGAATATATGGAGTTTAACTTGATTTTTGAAAGTATTTTCACTAGTTTTTGGCTTGGGAATTTCTCTTGGAAGCCATGAAAGTATTCATTTATATAGAGAGAAGAGAAATGAAGATAGAAATGAATATGTAAAGTGGAAAAGATGTGGAGATGATGATTATTTACAGGTGAAGGAAACGAAGTTATAAATTAAATTAACTTTAGGATTTAAAATATATTAAATGTTTTTCTTTGAGAAAAATGTGCGATCCTCTAGAAATAGAGGAGAGCACACATGCAACTATATATATAACACAAAGTAAGGTGCTGCCAACATGCCTGGCAGGTAGCTAGTCTAAGTACATGTATCAAAGGATAAAAGCTCAGGTATCCCTATAATGAGCTTCGAGAAGGCCACCGCCCATTATACCCCAATATCGAGCTCCGGCATGGCCACGGCCCGATATTTGGGTGTTAGGAGTACTTGAAAAACTAAAGAATAACACAACGCCAATGATACGGAAAGCTAGCACCATCTAATAAGGAAGCTCCATGCTACTAACTCAGAAGGAATGATGATGTGACTAAACCGAGGTGGAACTGCTAATGATCCTGTAAGGAAAACACCGCTCTAAAGAATCAGCAAAAATGGAAGTAGCCCTAGCCGAAGAGTGAATTTCCATGAAAATTAGCCTCCATGATGAAGCTGAAGAAGTGTCCTTCACTGAAATCTGCAATCCTGCAACTGCAACCCTGTGTACCTGCAAAGAGAACCTAACACCCTATCTAGCACATACCTGTATCTGAAGAATGACTAAGAAAATAGTTAGAATGATATGTATATATGTTTATACATGAAATTTACATACATACATACATACATACATACATACATACATACATACATACATACATATATGTATAAATGAGATAGGATTGTAAATACAAAAGTAAGGCAAACATGACAAAATAAAGTATAGAGAGGAGAAAAACTAAAAAACAAATAAAAGAACTTATAAAGAAATTCCAATAGTATCCATAATCTAAAGAACTAAAAGATCAAAAAACTAAAACAGACAATGACTAATACAGTAATTAAAATAAGTCTAAAAATATCTTTATGGACCTTTAATCAAAAGTAAATTATGATACACGGTGAAATCGTCATTTAAGTTCAAAAAAATATTAATACTACATTTATTAATGTTAAAATATTATTATTTTGCTTAAATTGATTAATATTATTATTAACCTTATTAAGATAATCTTTAAATAGGTTATTTTTAGCTAATTTATATTTGGGATTAGAGGTCCAATTAAAACAAAATGAAGAAATTATAAAAATCAATTTATTAAAGTGACTATTATTATTATTAAAAATTCTCTCATTTCTTTCAAATCAAATATACCAACAAATAATAATGAATAAAGTGTCAAGTAAGAATCTAATATCCTTTTTGAACCTAAATCTAAAAGTATTCCAATAAAATTCACCACCTGAAATTTTAGTCATTATATTAAAGTTAAAAATTTTAAGAGTACTGTTTAGAATGAAATAAGTATCAATGCAATCATAGTATGTATGTTTAATATCTTCAAAATGCAGATTACAAAAATATGTAATTAGTATATAATCATATTTTTGAGACCGCGTGGAATGCTGTAATGATTATCCCCTCCAAAGAACCAACATATAATTGGTACATAAGGTGATATAATAGATAATGTATAGGGTGTAGAATACAAATAATATAACATAGCTGGAATGGTTACATTACATTCAACAACATATTAAGAGTACAATCAAAACCCGATATGGAACGTTCGTATATTGGATTTTCCACGGAGATCTCTTCAGGGAAGCCGAATCCAAACTCAATCTACAAGGATCAGAAGTTACCTTTCGAGCGCCGTATATCTCTAGACAAAATATACCATAAGGAAAACAAAACGACCCATGCCCGAACATAAACATGAACAACATGAACCAAATATCATCAACTCCCACGCACTCGATAAGCATAATCTAGATCTGGAGTTAATAGTATCATGTCGTGGGTTAGAAAAACCCAAGATTGTGTAGCCTACTCTGTCTTTAGCCATTTCCTTGGATTCCCACTTCCCGAATAGATCTCGAAACCACACATGGATTCTCATATCTCAATAGATCTTGGACTCACACATGGATTCCTACATCTTGAATAGATCATGAACAACTACATGTGTTTGAGCATCATAAACAGATCTCGAATCTCCTTATAGATTCCAACATTCCAAAGAGATCCACTTCCAAGAGACAGAACACGTATCTCAGCCTTAAAGTGGTTTTTGTAGGTAAAACACTTACCGATCTCGTTCTCTCCAAGACTGAATCGATGAATTTGGTCATTCAATCATAATGAGAGCAATCACATATAGAAACCAAGTCTCATACACTTATCACATTTCTCGATATTTTCCTCTCACATTATCCCTTAATCAAGAATGAAACCGGTAGGTTAGAGCTCTATTGCTCATATCCCTACACGAATATCGGTCTTAGTTCTCAAAGATAGACAAGTTACTTCATCGACTTTTAGTGCTAGGTATACGAATAAATGTTTTCCATAAAGAAGAAAACAAAAAAAGCACGATCAAGTCACACAAAGCACGATCAAGTCACATAAGCGACTTCTAATCCCCTTTTTGTTTAATTAATCATTTATTAATTAAAACCTCTTTTATTAGTAAAACTCCTTTTACTTAATAAAACTTCATTTACCTATTCCTGCTATTCATTTGCACTCTTTCTATACTTCAAAAGCATACATATACTTTTCTCAAATGGTATAAGTATATTTGCAAATTATTAATTGGATTTCTTGCTTTAAACCTTTACTCATTTTATACTTCAAAAAGTATTTATATGCTTAACCTAATTGGTGTAAGTGTATTCACAAATCATTAACAAAATTTTTATTTAAACCTTTACTTTTTCTATCTTTTTTCAAAAAAATTCATTGCTTATAATTTCCTTCAAAATATCCATTTTCAGGAAGTACTTTCACAAATCCATTCAAAAGGTTTAAGACTAATGTTACTCAAACATTGTCACCACAAACCCAACATTTCGCTTTTGCTTATCTTTAAACATTTATCTAAAGATCTATTTACATTCATAAGTATAATAAAAAGGGTTAAAGACGAATGTGATCAACACATTGTCACAACAAACCTAAACCATTTTCCTACTTGTTAATATCTTTCAAATTACATTTTAAAGATATAAGTTTGATAATAATTTAAGTTCAATAGTCGATTAATCGACGATCTAGTTAAAACAATTGCTTATATAAATCAATGTTTGTATACTTAACCCGTTTCCAACATTCCTAACTTAACTATTCCTTGTTTAAAAGGGAATCCCGATAGGTTAGAGCTCTATTGCTCCATTCCTACTCGACATAAATCTTTAACTCTCAGAAATAGTTAAACGTACTTTGTCTACATTTAGAGTTAAGCAAATTTGATTATCATTTTAAACAAGCTTGTAAACAACAAGATTAACACTTTTTTGAATTTCCACTTACATTATTCCTCATTCAAGAGTGAATCCAGGTAAGTTTGGGCACTGGTTGCTCCAAGCCTTGACTAAATACCTCATTCTTGGATCTAAAAAAAACAAGTTTACTCGTTGGTTTATTAGTGTTAAGCTTAATCAATAACCTTTGTCAAAACTTATATATATATATATATATATATATATATATAAAATAATCCTTTTAAAACACTTATAAATAGGTTTTAAAAATCCATGTAAAATATTACTTGAAAATAACTAATTTAGAATTTGATTAAAAACATGTTTTACATTTTGCAACAATTTACTTTAAACAATTCATAAATAATCATTAAGACTTTATTCAAACTTCCATTCTTTTTTTCATACTCAAATACATTTTATAAGAACTTTCATCTAAAGAATTTATTAAGAAAAGAATTTAGAAATCATTTAAATTACGAAAAACTAACTAAAATATCACATTTTAAACACTTAAAACTATAAGCGGCTTACTACGGCCTTTATAAGTGCTATTAAAAGTCCTTGTTGAAACAATATTGAAAAGCACCATCTTTGCGACAAGTTTTAACCACTAAAACAAATGATTTGAGACTTGATATTTTTATAGCAAGTACTATCATTAGTGTACTTAAAAACCATAGAAAGAAATCCTTAAGAATATCTTTCCACTTATTTATAATAATTCTTGAAAACAAGGGATTTTGAAGTGCACTTGTAACGACCATTCTCGTTTCAAACACTTTCAAACTTAATTCTTAACACACAAGTTAAATAACCATTTAAATATCAAGTCAAGGCCACGCCACATGTTTAAGAGGGTAATATAAATGATGTTATAAAATACAAAATTATCACTTGCTTTTATAAGTAAGAGGGTCCAAAGATTATAACTTTACATAGTTAATATCACTTTAACATTATAATTTGCACACAACATATATACACACAATTGTTCGAACCGGCTAAATTCCATCGAGTTAGAAAAGTGCCGATCGAATTTTAATTAAAAATAACCACAAGCGCAGGGCATACAATGCTAGTACGTAGCAAGTACAGGTCCATCAGTAGTGAATTTTTTAGATTTTAAAATTCTATTCATTCAAATTAAACCAAGAGTTGTGAGAATTTTTTAAGCTAGAAAAAATTCTAAAAACTAACAAAAATTAAAAGCGATAAAAATATGAGAGTAGAAGGCAATTTAGAGGCAACTTCCTTCTCAAGATCACATAGTTCAACAAAATAAAATTATGATATCTCTTTTTGGGTCATTAGTGAGTTTAATTGATATGTTTATCATAAGTATGACATATTTGCTATTAATTAGCCTAATATAAACCATCAAACTATAATACAAACACTAAATCACTTTTAACTCTCATGAAAATGTTAATCAATTTGAAAATAAAATCTCTTATAAGCATGACCTATTAACTATTGATTAGTAATATAGACCATCAAATTTTGATTTTAAAATCACTTCATTACCATAAGATGAAGAGGTAATTTGCGTTTTTGTTTGTTTAAGCATAGCCTATTTGGTGTTAACAACATAGGCTATCAAATTCAAAGCTAAAACAACAAAGTTCAACCACATCCAACATTTCCATTAAGCACAAAATGAGATTAATAATTAGAAAAATGTTGAAGCTACATGATTATAAGAGCTTCATTACCTCTAAATTGAAAGGGTTTAGCCTTTCATATTTGTTATCATTTCAAGAAATGTAGCATTCAACATGAAATAAAAACAAGAGGAAAAAGAGAGCTAAATAAATAAAAGCTAAGCTACTTGCATAAAGTAAAGAGATCTACAATACTAATATGAAATAAACAACAAAGAAAATAACATATATCAAAATCGTATAAAAAAGAAAATTACACGAAAGAAGAAAATGGCTAAGTAGCCACGGAAAAGAAAGAGAGTTTTTATGCTTAAACTAAAGCAACTAAGAAGAGGCTAAAAGAAAGAGAGGACATCTAATTACATGAACATATGGGGTATTTATACATGTTTGAAAACCCTAATCATATTTTTGGAAACTATCCAAATTGCCCTCTTAGGAAGTGTGACCACCAAGTTATCATTAGCATGTGATAATCCTTCATTAAATGTGCATGTAACTTTAATGGTATTTTAGCATGTGCATTAGCTTCTAATGGTAGATCAAGGTAAGTGGGTAAGTGGGGTCCTCCATGTTGCGTGGTTTAAATTATTTCCATCTTCATTCCTTTGTATTCTCTTGCGCGTGCATATTTTCTATGAAAACCTCTTCCTTTTGAATCCAAATTCCAATAAAAATCATAAAAATGTCCAAGTAAAAAATTTCAAATTAATATATGCACAAAAATGACCATTTTGCTCCTATATGAAAATGAATAAACAATGATTTGAAAATATTTTAAATTTTCGTTTAAACATGTTAGAATACCCGATTTGATCATTTATTTAATTTGATTAGATAAAAAATGAAAGTAAAAATATGCACATTTACGTGCAAATCAACAATATATGCTTAAGAGATGGTGAGATAACTCACTTAGATCCATGGCTAACCCAAGCACAAAGCCATAAGAACCAAAGAACCACCTTCTTCCAACAACATAAGCCTAAAGGTCCAACCTTTTGCCTTTCCAAACCAAAGCCACCACCTCCATGCTCATGACCCATTATGGATCCCCCTCTTCCTCTTACCTCCTCCCACTTATTACTTTATAATAATGCTTCCCATGATGTCTTAGGCCCAAAGCCAAAGCTTAAAAGAGATCAGAGAAGATTTGGTTAACTTTTGAAAAAGTTAGAGAGTGATTGGTGGATTATAAGCACTTCCACCATTTTTAACCCACTTCATCTCAAGCTTAGGAATTTATTTTTGACTTTTTAAGTGAACGTCTCCCCTCTATTTATAGGTTTCAAATGGTGAAGTATAAGCTTATACTTACCCCTTTTAGAAGGCTTATCTCCCATCACATATACTATATCATTTTCTTAACACTTAAGCATTTACATTTATGCCTACTTTTACTTTATGTCACTTCTTCTTTAGGATAATTACTATTATACCGTTGCCATAATATCATATGTTATCCTAATAGAACTTTCTAGAACCTTCAGTGCTTTATAAAGAGGAGAGTGTTTAACTAGTGGCTAATGTGTGCATTAGATATTAGCTTAAGAGTTAATCATTCTTATTTTTTCTCATTTTCCTTATTTGTTTATTTTCCTATATAGTAAGCCATAAACATGAAAATATTTTTAATTTCCAATCAACTCCTTAATGATTACTTAGACATGTCTAAAAATTTGAAATTTCCATTGATAAAATAGCTATTTATCGATAAAACGATTTTCGGTCATATTATCGATATTTTCAAAAGTATATATTTTGTAAAAAAATTAAAAACAATTTTACCATCATTAGTTATGATTTAAATGGGGGTTAAAATGCTTATTAAATCATTTTAACAATATTTAATCCAAGATTCAAATATTTAAATAATTCAGATGTTCAAATATGAAGTGTCCAAAATTCCGAGTCGTTACATTCCCCTCCACTTAGAATATATACTCCTTGAAATTCTAGCATGAGCTGCAAAAGAAACAATCACATAGAAATAATTGATAGTATTCAATCACTAGTGAAAAATACTCATGGTTTGCTTAAGTCCAAACCCTCTCAAAGCACGAGGATGATAACCAATCTACTAAGCATACCTTTTGCTTAACAGCCTTAGATTATTACTCAGATGATTATTCATGACACCCTAAAACAAGTCGAAGAGTCATTCCTTAAACTCTCCCTAAGCTAATCAAAACACAGAACACAAATACTAAAGCCCATACAATTCACATGTAACATTCATATACATTGTCAATTCCTTTCACTTGATCGATCACATAGATCTCGCTTCCCAACTAGTATAGATCACTTGACCTCTCTAGTACAGACTTTGATCAGGTTACTTGATTAGAAACCTCCGTTCTCATTAAATAGTTATATGCTATGATAGAAAACTTAAGCATCATATCAATAATCCATATCAATGATCGTCGTCAAGAATCGAGTGAAAAATCCTTGTTCAGACAGGTGTAAATCACCTCGAAATCATGTACTCGAACATTGGATCAAGAACAATCATGTGAATAAAATGATCTACGTACAACTTGCATATTTATTTTATTGGTTTCTCAACTATACCTATATCTTTTACTACTTTCTTTTATACAAATAGTATGTCATTAATACTAAGATCATTTATGAATTATTTCATAAATCACAATTTCAAGTTTCTAAATGTTTTATAATTTATACTCATATAGTACTCCATTATATCCTAAGAGTATATATGAAACATTAAATTCATTTTACTTAACAAGTATGTTTAAACAATTAAACTTGTTTTAACTTACTAACTTCTCAATCCAAGTGTTATATAAACTCATCTTCATATTTTCACAAAACATTTAGTTTCAAATTGCATAATAATTCGGAAGTTCCCGACTGTCCGAAATCGTTGAAAATTCCGTTTCATTTTAACAACTGCAACTACCAAACAACATATCATAACAAGATGTGCACACCATACAATCCTAATGCATAGGCTACATGTGTCCATAAAACATTTTAACAAATTTCAATAATTTATTAAACACACTTTACTCAAAGTGGGAAAACATGAAAAGTTTGAACTTTTATATTGGGCTATGCCACTACCACTTGGGCACCCTGTATTAAAAATCTTTTAACATTAAAAGTTCATACCAAATTTCTTTGCGAAGAAAAACTTTAGAACTAAACACCCGGGTTTTAATTTGAATCATTTTTGAAATAAAAATACACACATATATCTTTTTTGTATCAAATCATACTTTTGAAATTTAAATCGAAATCTGTTTTGCTAAAATAGTCCTATAGCATCCCCTACTTAGAAACCCAAAAATAAACGTCGATGATGTTGAAGTCATCACTAGAATTATTTTTTAGCGGCCAGAGTGAGTTTAATATATCCAATTCATGCCTTTTGGACTTAACCAAAATAATGTCAAAATGATATCAAGCACTTCGTAAATATTACTAAGTACGATGATCTCGATTTCATGAACCAATTTTCCAAATACTTATATTCAAATAATACTACTATTATTTTCAAAAATCATAAAAAAAACATTTTCAAACAAACTAGGATTTAAGTTCTCAAAACATCAATTAAATCCTCTTGTTTATAAATGATATTTTATAAACCAATTTCTTATATAAAATCCATTCATAGATGTTTACTCCAAAAATAACTTATCTTTCCTTAGATTAAATAAACATCTTTTACTAAATTAAACATTTAACCCAACATTATCACTGACCGCCTAGAGTCAAATTGTGAAACTTAATTCACAAGGTGTTTGTTTTATGTTCCCATACTTTACTATTTACCCAACACATGTAGTAAAAAGGTAAAAGTGCCCATAAAATGGTCAATCATAAATCAACAATCAACAAATGATAGTTATGCCCATAATTTGGCCAAGCATAACTAAACTAGTTAATGAGAGAAAATAGACAAACATCATTAACCTCTGCATTAATTAAACTATAATTTGACAATTCACTAATATAAGTTAAGTTACCTTATATAAGATCTTTAATTTTTGCAATTATAATTGCCATTAAGGTATGCATTTATAACAAATACAAATACGCTTTCATATGTATAATATATTCAGCTCATGATAGGGCATCCCAGTACCCTATCTCTTAATAAGTCATACCCATCGAAGCAAAGGTTCTCACTTAACATAGCTCTGATACCAAGTTGTAACACCTCGCCCTTTCGACTCCCGACTGTCGACAGTAATACATTCACGGTATTCGTGTGCCGAGCATCCAAGTGCCGAAAAGACAATTTATTAGGGTGAAATAAAAAAATAGACCAAGAAAGAAGAGAATACAATATCAGAATCTCACATTGGAATGATAATACATAGCATTAAAGGAACGGTACAAAAGGGTTACTTCGATACAGATACAAAACCTAAGTACCGTCATCAGCCTGGACAATTATAATAGCTTGTCATCATAACTGCTGATATATACAATATAGTAATGCGGCAGAAATAAGAATACTACGGTAGGTGAAACATCCATCTAGTCTTCTCGAGCTCCACTGAACATCAAAGAAAACCTGCCTTTCTCAAGCTACTCGAAAGAGCACATGAGGAATTTGGATAAAATAAAAACCAAGCGTCAGAAATAAATCTGGTATAAGAAATTCAAGAAATATATGATCAACATAAAATAGTACTTTTGAGACCGTATGGAATTCCATAACGATTATCCCCTCAAAAGAACCACCGTCTAATTGGTACATAAGGTGATGTAATAGATAATGTCTAGGGTGTAGAATATAAATATTATAATATAGTTGGAATTGTTACATTGGTTACATTCAACAACGTATTAGGAGTACAATCAAAACCCGATAAGGAATGTTCGCTTATTGGATTTTCCACCGAGATCTCTTCGGGAAGCCGAATCCAAACTCCATGCATAAGGATCAGAGTTACCTTTCGAGCGTCGTATATCGCTGGATAAAATATACCCTAAGGAAAACAAAAGGACTCATGCTCAAACATAAACATGAACAATGTGAATCAAATTCCATCAACTACCGCGCGCAACATCGATAAGCATACTCTAGATCTGAAATTGACAGTATCCTATCCTGGGCTAGCAAAACCCCAGATTGTGCACCCTACACTGTCTTTAGCCATTTCCGATGTTGGGATTATGTTCGACATCTTTCACACAAGTCTTCATCACTTGAACAGAACGTGAATCCCAAACTGGATCCCTACATCTTTAATAGATCTCGAAACTGTACATGGATTCTCATATCTCAATAGATATTGGAATCACAAATGGATTCCTACATCCTGAATAGATCATGAAAAACTACTTGTGTTCGAGCATCTTAAACAGATCTCGAATCACCTCATAGATTCCAAAATTCCATAGATATCACTTCTAAGAGATAGAAAACATATCTTGACTTGAAATGATTTTTGGTAAGTAAAACACTTATCAATCCCGGTCTCTCGAAAACTAAATCGAGGAATTTGGTCATTCAGTGATAATGAAAGCGATCGCATATGGAAATAAAGTTTCGTACACTTATCACGTTTTCGACTCTCACACTATCCCTCGATCAAATTTGAAGCTGGTAGGTTAGAGCTCTATTGCTCATATCCCTACACGAGCATCGGTCTTAATTCTCAAAGATAGACAAGCCTACTTCATCTGCTTTTAGTGCTAAGTATATGAATAAATGTTTTTCATAAAGGAGGAAACAAACAAAGCACAATCAAGTAACACAAAGCACGATCAAGTCAAATAAGTCACTTCTAATCCCATTTTTGTTTAATTAATCTTTTGTTAATTAAAACCCCTCTTATTAATAAAACTTCTTTTACTTAATGAATCTTCATTTATCAATTCCTACTATTCATTTGTACTCTTTCCATACTTCAAAATTATTCATATACTTATCTCAAATGGTATAAGCATATTCGCAAATTATTAACATGATTTCTTACTTTAAACCTTTACTCGTTTTACACTTCAGGAAATATTTATATACTAATCCTAATTGGTATAAGTATATTCACAAATCATTAACAAGATTTGTTATTTAACCCTTTACCTTTTCTATCTTTTTTTCAAAAACATTCATTGCTTATAATTTCCTTCAAAATATCCATTTTAAGGATCTAAGTACTTTCACAAATCCATTCAAAAGGTTTAAGACTAATGATACTCAAACATTGTCACTACAAACCCAAAATCATTTCGCTTACGCTTATCTTTAAAATATTCCTTTAAAGATCTATTTACATTCACAAGTATAATAAAAAAGGTAAAAGATGAATGTGATTAACACATTGTCACAACAAGCCCAAATCATTTTCCTACTTGTTACTGTCCTTAAAACATCCTTTTAAAAATCTAAGTTTAATAATAAGTTAAATTCAATAGTCGATTGATTGATTATCTAGTTAAAATAGTTGCTTATACAAATCAATGTTTACATACTTAACTCGTTTCCGACATTCCCGACGTAAGTATTCCTTGTTCAAGAGGGAAGCCCAGTAGGTTAGAGCACTATTGCTACTCCTATACTCGACGTTAATCTTTAACTCTCAGAAATAGATAAACCTACTTCGTTGGCTTTTAGAGTTAAGCAAAGTTAATTATCTTTTAAAACAAGTAAGTAAACAAAAAGACTCATACATTTTCGACATTTCAACTTAGACTGTTCCTCATTCAAAGGTGAAGCTAGGTATTTTGGGCGCTGGTTGCTCCAAGCCTTGTCTAAACACCTCATTCTTGGATCTTACAAATAGACAAGTTTACTTATCAACTTATTAGTGTTAAGCCTAGTCAATCACATTTGTCAAAACTTATATATATAATCCTTTTGAAATACTTATAAATAGGTTTTAAATATCTATGTAAAATACTACTTGAAAAAACTAATTTAGAAGTTTGATTAAAAACACGTTTTACTTTTCCCAGCACTTTACTTTTAAAATTCATAAATAATCATTAAGACTATATTTAAAAGTTCATTCTTTTTTATATTCAAATACAGTTTACAAAACCTTCCATCGAAATAATTTATCAAGAAAAGAATTTAAAAACCATTTAAATCAGAAAAAACTAGTCAAAACATCGCATTTTAAACACCTAAAACTATAAGCGGCTTACCACAACATTTATAAGTGTTATTAAAGTCCTTGTTAAAACAACATTGAAAAGCACCATCTTTGCGACTATTTTTAATCACTCAAATAAATAATTTAAGGCTTGATATTTTTATAGTAAGTACTACCATTAGGGTACCTAAAAACCATGGAAAAAAATCCTTAAGAATATCTTTTCACTTATTTGTAAAAAAAATCAAAAACAAGGGATTCCAAAGTGCACTTATAACAATCATTCTCGTTTCAAACACTTTCAAACTTACTTCAATTTAATGCACAAGTTAAACAACCATTTAAACATAACGTCAAGGCTATGCCACATGTTTCAAAGGGCAATATAAATGATGTATACAATATACATTCATCATTTGCTTTCATAAGCAAGAGAGTCCAAAGTTTAAAACTTTACTTAGTTGATGTCACTTTAACTTTATAATTTTCACACTACATATATATACATAATATATACTTAAGAGATAGTGAGATAACTTACTTAGATACATTCCTAACCCAAGCACAAAGCCATAAGAACCAAAGAACCACCTTCTTCCATCAACACAAGCCTAAAGGTCCAACCTTTAGCATTTCCAAATCGAAGCCACCACCTTCCTCCTCCTCCATGCCCATAGCCCATCATGGATCCCCAACTTCCTCTTACCTCCTCCCACTTACTACTTTCTAATCATGATTCCCATGATATTTTAGGCCCAAATCCAAATTTTAAAAGAGATTAGAGAAGATTTGGTTAACTTTTGAAAAAGTTAGAGAATAATTAGTGGATTAGTGCTTAAGAACGTCCACCATTTTCAACCCTCCTATTTCATCTCAAGCTTTGGAATTTATTTGTGATCATTAAGCGAACATCTCCCCTCCATTTATTGGTTTCAAATGGTGAATCATAAGCTAACTCTCACTACCTTGGAAGACTTGCCTCATATCACATCTACTTTATCATTTGCTTAACACTTAAGCATTTCCATTTATGCTTACATTTACTTTATGTCACTTCTTTTTTAGGTTAATTACTATTATACCCTTACCATAATATCATCTCTTATCCTAATAGAACTTTCTAGAACCTTCCATGCTTTATGAAGAGGAGAGTGTTTAATTAGTGGCTAATGTGTTCGTTTGATATTAGATTAAAAGTTAGTTATTTACATTTTTGCTCATTTTCCTTATTTGCTAATTTCCCTATCTAGTTAGCCATAAACATGAAAATATTTTTATTTGCTAATTATCTCATTAATTATTACTTAGACATGTGTAAAAAGTTCAAAAACTTCCGCTAAGAAAATAGCTGTTTATCGATAAAACAATTTTCGGCCGTATCATCGATATAGTTTGAAAGTATTTATTTTTGTAAACATTTTTCTAAAAAGAGTATACCATCAGTAGTTACGATTTAAAAGGGGGTTAAGATGCTTGTAAAATAATTTTAATAAAATTTAATCCAAGATTCAAATATTTAAATAATTCGGATATTTAAATACAATGTGTCCAAAATTCTGGGTCGTTACATATCTTGCACAACTCGACACCGAATTGGCACTACATGTCATCTTTAAGTGGAATTTCTCTGGACCACTTGATTCCCTTTGAAGATGCTTGGCTTCTCTTGACTTGCAAGTGGGTTTCCATATATTATTAGATTTTTGGCCCATTGTCCAATCATTCGATGGTTCTAGCTCATATAGATATAGCTTGGTTCAAAGATAGGATAACACATACATACATATATATTGTACTTTATATAAACGATGTTTATATCAAGACTAAGTTTATTTAGCCATAATGCAATTTTTAATTCAAATCTTTTACAATATATATACACATATAATTTTATATATATATATATAACTTTATTATTTTATATTAGAATTTATAAAAAAAGGCAAATAGTGAGTGCTTTCATGGAAAAAACCATTCCTAGTCATAACAAGAAGAAAAACCACTAGATAAATCTCAAAAAACTGCGGCATATGTTGAAAACATTCTAAACCTTGGCAGAAGTAGTTAAAAGATCTACCAATGAACAAAAACAATATTAGGAAGGCAGATAGTTGAAATTCGTACCTCCCCAAAGGTGGTATGTCTTTCTTCCTTATTTGACCCTCATAAAATCGAAAGGATCATGGACAGATACACTTATGATATATGGTGCTGGTTTAGAAATTCCATATATCGAATTGACGGAGTATATTCAAAGGGTTTGGAGGCCTAATGGTAACTTTTTATACACAATGCTCAGAATGATTGTTACTCCGTTCAATTTTCAGAATAAGAAGATTACATTAAAGTTTTGAGTAAAAAGGCTATCTCATATTTTGGGAGATAGTCATTGTTGAACCATGGTGCCCTGATTATGAATATAAAAACAAGGATTCAAAATTAGTTTAAATATAGGCTAGCTTTGACGAATTAGACATGAAAATATGGAGTGTCGAAGCATTCTCTATAATAGCAAGTTATATAGGTAAACAAGTGAGATGACATGAATTTACCAAGTAAAGAAAATTCACTAAATGAGATAAAATTCTTGTCAAAATAAATGTCCAATCAGAGTTAATTGCAAAAGTCCTAATACTATTACATGATTGTACAAAGATAAAAGCTGTTGTTTCGGATAAATACATTACCTCAAAATGCTCAAAATGTAACATATTTTGACATAGAGATTCAGTCCACTATGATAACTCTAAGCCATAGTGGATTCCTAAAAGGTAAGGGAAACACCAAGAGAAAGTTCTGTAAAATATGATAGTAGTGCAAATTCTTATAAATTAGAAGACAAAACCAATGCTTCTATAAAAGAATTACGAAATTCTAACTAAGAGTATATGGTTCAGTTGATGATAATGTAATAGAATAGAATCCAAATGTAATGACCATAATTTTGACCAATATTATTTAAGATATTTAATTAGACAAATTAAATGAAATAATATAGGTAGCTTAGGGATTGAGATTTGTAAATTAAAAAAGAGGCTGTGCTTTAACGAATATATAAGCAAAAGTAAATTTAAAATAAGTAGGTAGGAGGAATATGGTAAGGGAAAAATAGGAATAGACTTTGTTCTTATACTCTAAACACTTCTTACATTCATTTCTTGTTTATTTCAACAATTACAAACAAAACTGAAACCCCTAAAGAGCTCGGCTGGCCACCATTAAGAAGAATCAAAAGAAGATAAGTTAGGAATCAAGTAGGAAGCTTGAAGAAGTTAATCATAGAGCATATCTCAACCTTATTAACACCAAGTCAAGGTGAATAATAGATTTACATCTCATTTTGACTATGATTTCGGTTTTATGATTATGGCCGAATTATTTCGCAAATAATATGCCATGTTATATTTGTTTATATATATATATATATATATATATATATGTATATGTATATGTATATGCTTGTTGATGATTTATATTGTTTCACATAGATTTTATGATAAGTTTAGATTGGAAAAAAACCAATTAAATGATGTCCAAATGACTTGCATTTTAAGATATGGTCAAAAGCATTATTTTAGAAGTGGGTTTCAAGTTTCATAATTTTCTAAGTTGTTGTGGATTTATCATGAATTTTCTATGAAATAAAATATTTAATATTAGGTTTAATTTAAATTACTTAACACAGTTATATAATAGGTTTGGATCTGAAATTTAAATATGTTAGAAAACATATCGAAAGTGAATTATGATGATTTTTGGGGAATCTTCCTAAGTATTTTATCATAGTTATAAAATTATTTAAGTTAAGGGACTTAAATGTTTTATATGTTTTATCAAGGAGAAAGGCCTATTTGTTAAAATGTTTTGATTAAAAATTATGAATTCAGTAGCACTTTTAGAAAAGGAATTTAATAAAGAAATGACAACCAATTACATTTGACAAATAAGGCAATTTAGGTGAAAAGAATTTTCTTCTAAAGGCTAAAAATCAGTTTTGCTTGGATTTACTACTTCGCCACTTCGTCTGTTAGCTTTCGACAGCATATCTCCATCAAAGCACCCATTCGAAACTAATGCACATGGTATCTAGCAATTAATACGTAGTGCATTGGAGAAAGGCAGAAGGGACAGTGTCAAAACCTAGCTTTCGAAGGGGTATAATCTAATCTTATTAACTTTGAATTACATCTGTTTAAAAAGGATGCTTTCGAAGGGGTTGTATTAGCTTTCAAATTAATCAGCTTGCCTTTATTTTAGAAAAGAGCTTTCAAAAGAGTTGTTGCCAAGCTTTCAAAAGGATACTCGCATTGAACCTATTCGAAACTCATGCTGCCGCATTCATACCTTTCAAACTAGCTAAGGCCGCTTTTCTTTATAGCCTTTAAACAATGTATTCGAAAGGATGTTTTTGCCTTTGTACTTTGAAACCGCCTCTCAATGCTTTCTAAAGGGTCCTACAGATGTTTTCAAAATGGTTTTGAAGGCAATGTTTTCGAATGCTGGTTTTGAAACTTCTCTTTCCTTTACTTAGGATTAATGCTTTCGTCTCTGTTCTTTAGCGACCCTTAATTATATTAGATATTAAGCCTAATGTTTCGAAAGAGATAACTTTAATTGGTTTCAAAGCAACGTTTCCACAAACCTTTACTTGAACCCAATGCTTTCGAAAGGTATATTAAAAGTGTTTTGAAAGATAAGTTTAATTGGTTTAGAAAAAGGATGCCCAAAGTTTTAGGCTATTCTTTCAAAATAGTTGTTTTCAATGATTTTGAAAGGTATTATTTAAGGTATTAAACAAGGGTTCCGAAGGTGATGTCTTGGCATTAAAACCTAATGCTTTCTAAGTCGAAAAGGGTTTTAACTTGTTTTAAAGGTATAGATTATCCTATTGATATAGGTTTTCATCAACATTGTTTTATATAAAGCATACATCATGGCAAAGGCATTTTGAGTAAAGTAAAGGGTATATTTTCCTTCTTTAAGTATGATTTAAAAGAGTTAAATCAATTTGAAAGAAATGTTTTTTAAGGAAAAATGGATGGGGTAGTTAACCCTAACTATTTGACTCAGATATTAGAAGACCAGATGAGACTGGTGTGATGTCGCGCCCTATACTTTAGCTATTAGCCCCTAGCTAAAGTTAGTCCAACAGTTTAGTATGTAGGGCTTTGTCACAAGTAAGACAAAAATGATGTTATACACAAAAAGAAATATACAGAGAAAAGATAGGTTATTAGTGACCCCACAAAACCATTGGGATAAGTTGACCTTAGGAGAAGTAAGTTAAGGACATACCGTCTAGTATTGTGTCTAACATAACTTTGATTATTTATTATATCTGGTAGGCCTGAGTCAGGCAATGGTTAATAGTTAGCCGCTAAAACTACAAGATTGGACAGATAGTTCATTGGTTACCTAATTTATATGCATATATGTTATTACTGTTGCTATTATAATTGGTTTAATTGTAGGATTTTGATTTGCAAAAGATACGCTTTTAAAAGTATATTAGTGAGGGGAAACCCGTTCTTCTAAGCAGTTTGGTCACTTAATATCAGTAAATCGAGATATAATAGTATTATCCACACCAGGCTTTATTTTTTGACCCGAAGTTTTTGTTTTCCCCTTAAAATCTCGGGTGCTTAAAATTTAAATTGAGTAGATTGATAGTTAGGGACTTTTCAGGTTTAATAGTTTTGACGAATAAGCTTCCAAAGACGTGCAAGTGGCCAAGTTGGCTATGCAGGGGCTATTTAGTATTATTTCCACTGTGATGTAATTATGACTAATATGTCTATCTAGTACTCTGATCATCCAAGCGGGCATCTCTATATGTCGCTCTTGGCGTAATTTGTAATAATTATATTTTATCAAAACCAATGAATCGTTTTGAGATTATGTAGTTGAATATGAAATATTGTTTTGCAATGTAATCAAAAATGTTGTTTTTAAAATTTGTGATTTTATTTCATATTCATGTGCTTTGATATTTTAGATACCATTAACATTATTGTATTTTTCCATCGAAAGTTAACACTAAGGATGACTACAGTATCTGTAGTGCTTAGCTTTAGACCTCAAGATAGAGGATGTTACAACATGGTACCAAGCATAGGTTTATGAAAAATTAAAAGAAATTTCAAAATTAAAATGATTCTTAAAACAAAATCCTAAGGAATTATAGAAAAAACTAGGGTATGGAATAATGCTATAGATATATACTTGTATTTTCTATATACACACACACACATTTTATCTATATTCTCCATCTTTTTTAGGCTATACTTTTGTATCTTACAAAGGCTTAAATGCATATTTTAAGGACGTAAGATATGGATGCCAGGAGTGGAAGAGCTAACATTGATGGAGGAACATCACAACCAATGGGAATGCCAGACCAAACACTGAAAGGAATCCAGGTCGAGCACAAGCTGCTAATGTGGGTGCTGGAGCATCGCAGGCTGATATAGAAGCTATGTATCAATTCTTCGTTTACATGATGTGGGCTGAAGTTGCTGTGAATTTAGTTGAAGGAAATGTTGAAGGAGGAATTCATTGAGCTCTGATAGTCAATAACTATGTAGTACTAAGCAGAGATTGTGCCAGGCTTGGAGGAAAATCATTTATCAGGATTGAGGATGCAGTTGAAGTGGAGAATTGGTTGCTTCATTACGAAAGGATTTTTGCTGATTTAAGACTCAAAGATAAGCAGAAGAGAAGACTTGCTTCTAGAAAGTTCTAAGGAGAAACACTGTACAAGTGGAATAGTGTTACCGTGGGAGTTGATGAAGAAATCATGACTTGGGCAGAATTCAAAACGAGGTTTGAGGAAAGATTCATGTCGGAGATTGCTAAGTCAACTCTGCTCAGGAAGTTCATTGAGTTAGAGCAGGTAGACATGACAATTCTTGAGTATGCTACCAGATTTGAGGAGTTATCGATGTATGGGTATGCTACGATTGATATAATTATCAAAAGAAATGAGAAGTTCATGTGTGGATTAAAATCCAATCTTGCTAGAGCCACTCTGCCACATATTAGGATCCATGTGATGTAGTTGTTGAGATGGCTTTGAAGCAGGGGGAGATGCTTGCTTTCTTGATGTTAACGAAGGTAGGGAAACTCAAAGTGAGAAGAATCAAATGAGGAAGTTTTTCCATAAGAAAGGTGCTCGAAAATAGGGAGCAGCCAAGAAAGGAAGGTTGACGTAGTTTGCTATAACTGCGATCGGAAGGGACACCATGCTCACGAGTGTCGGATAGGCAAAGGGAAGAAGGATGCTAACAAGAAAAATTGAGATGCTTCAACTATGATCAAATTAGATGCTATAAGCATCAGTGCAAGGAACCAGCAAAGGATGGAAAATGTAAGATGTTTGCGTTGGAATCGGCTACCTCAAAACTAATAGCCAAGGAGAAAGGAAAAGCTACGTTGGGAGGTACGTTGCTGATTCATGGTGTATAAGTTAGAGTTCTATTTGATACCGGTGGATCAAATTCTTATATATCTCGTTGTTTAATAGATAAGCTTAACCTAAAAGCCTCATACCTAGTTACTTCCTTAAGGGTTGTGAATCCGATAGGAGGATATGAGACTCTTGGAATGAGATATGACCACTTATAGTTTGAATTGTTAGGTCATATATTTGCTTGCAGTAAGCATGTATTTGATTTCGTAGGGTTCAAAATTATTTTGGGTATGGATTGGTTGAGCGAGTATGATGCTAGGATATTTTGCCATGATAGGAAAATATCACTTAGACCCCCTAGTTGTTGTTACCGGATTATATAGTCCATAGAAAATCCTAGTTTTGAGGTAAATTCTTTGTTGGGTGTTATAAAGGAAGAAGACGATTGAATTGAATCTTTCTTGTTAGAGAATTTGCCGAAGTCTTTGAGCCGTAGTAGGACTGCCACCAAAATGATCTATTGAGTTTTGAATAGACTTAATACCAAGAACTGAACCTGTGAGTAGACCGCCAAGTAGAATGACACCCACCGAGATGAAGGAGCTAAAGGTGCAGTTCGTGGATTTGGAAAGCAAGAACTTTATTAGACCAAGCAGTTCATCTTGGGGAGCAGCTGCAGTGTTTGCAAAGAAACCAAACAAATCGTTGAAGTTGTGTATCGATTATCGTAAGTTGAACAAGAAGACGATAAAGAATCAATATCTGTTAGCTAGAATTGATGATTTGTTCAGCCAGTTGAGTGGAGCCATAGTATTTTCTCAGTTGGATTTGGCAACAGGGTTCCATCAGCTTAGAGTAGCAGAGGATAGTATTACTTTGATGACGTTTAGGACCAGGTATGGATCATATGAATGGTTAGTGATGCCGTTCAGACTAACTAATACGCCAGCATTTTTCGTGGACTTGATGAACAGAATCTTCGGGGAGCATCTAGATAGATTCGCGTTAGTGTTCATAGATGACATTTTGATATACTTTAAAGATGAAAGAGAGCATGAGGTTCATCTTAGAGTGGTGCTTGAGACGTTGAGGCAACATCAGCTAAATGTGAAATTTTCAAAGTATCACTTTTAGAAGAATGAAGTGAAGTTTCTTGATCATGTAGTCTCGGAAAAAGGGTTATCAATAGATCCGGCTAAGATTGAAGCAGTAAAAAGTTGGAAGTGAGCCGAGATAGTGACTAAGATAAATAGTTTTCTGGGATTAGCTGGGTACTATCGGAGATTCATTTGGGATTATTCGCGGATAGCAGCACCGATGACTAAGTTAACTCAAAAAATGTGAAGTTTGTCTAGACTAATAAGTGTGAGGAAGTATCTGAAACTAAAGTATTTATTGACAAATGCACCTGTATTAATAGTTCTAGAAGGGAACCAGGATTTAGTGGCATACACAGATGCATGTGGAATAGGGTTAGGAGCTGTGTTAATGCAAGGAGGTAAAATGATTTCCTATGCTTCTCGAAAGCTCTGATCGCATGAAGTTAGATATCCAACCCATGATTTGGGATTAGATTTAGAAATTTTTGCATTGAAGGTGTGGAGACATTACCTTTAAGGAGAAACATTCGAGTTATATATGCATCATAAGTTACTGAAATATTTATTCTTTCAAAAGGAGTTGAATATGAGACAACAGAGGTGGTTAGAGTTTTTACCCGCCTGTGATTTTGGAATTAAGTACACACCGGAAAAAGGCAATAAGGTTGCAGATGCACTTAGCAGGAAACATCAAAATGTGATGTTGGCAATGATAGCTAAGTGGAAAGATTTAGAAGCATTGACTACGTGTAGAGTACATTGGAGATCTAAAGCTTGTTCTAGCAAAGAAAGTGCTGTGTTGTCATGTTTAGAGGTTCGATCGGTGATGATCGAAAGGATCACTTTTATGCAAGGAGAGGATGCATTATTAGCTAAAAGGATTAGAAAGTTAAGGAATGGTACAGAGAGTGATGACTTGAATGATTTCATTCTTGACTATAATGGATGGTTGAGGAAGAAAGGATGACTATATGTTCCAAATACGGGAGATATTAGGAAGGAAGTTCTTGGAAAATGCCATCGTTCAAAGTTCACTATTCATTCGGGAGGAACTAGATGTATTAGGATATGAAAATGAGTTTCTTCTATGAAGGTATGAAGAGAGATGTAGGCATATTGGTGAGGCAGTGTTTAAGCTGCCAACAAGTAAAAGATGAACACCAGATACCTAGTGTGTTACTTCAGCCTTTAGATGTTCCCTATTTGGAAATAGGATTCTATCTCCATGGATTTCATAGATGGGTTGCCAAGTTCGAATAGAGGAAATGAAAGTATCCGGCTTATAGTGGTAGATTGACCAAGGGTTTTCATTTTATTCCAGTTAAGTCAACTAGGGCGGCATCCATTTTAGCTAAGTTATTCATGAAGAATATAGTTAGATTGCATGGAATTTCTAGTAATATAGTATGTGACAGAGATTCCTTATTCACTAACGAGTTCTAAAAGAGTCTACAAGTGACTTTAGGTATCAAGCTAAGGATGAGTCCTACTTACATTCCGCAGACAGATGGGAAAATTGAAAGAGTTAACGAAGTGTTAGAGGACTTGTTAAGAGCTTGGTGCTAGATTTTAGGAGATCATGGGAAGACCATCTATACTTAGTCGAGTTTTCATATTAGAGCAGTTACAGACTAGTATAGGGATGACACCATTTGAAGCTTTGTATGGAAGGTCATGCAAATCTCCCTTTTGTTGGTTAGAGAACGAGGATATGTTAGTTCTTGATCCATATTTGGTTAAAGAAGCTACAAAGAAGATTGAGTTGATTCGATTTAGGATGAACTAAGCTCAATCTAGGAAACAGAGTTATGCTGATAAAAGACGGAAAGACTTAGAGTTCTCAGTCGGAGATCGTGTTTTCGTCAAGATATCATCGATGAAAGGTGTTATCCGATTTGGAAAATCTGGAAAATTGGCACCGAGATTCGTTAGACCATTTCCTATTGTAGAAAGAATCAGGAAACTCGCGTATAAAATAGAGTTACCGAATAGTTTGGTAGGTGTCCATAATTTTTTTCATATTTCTTATCTAAGGAAGTGTATTCGAGATCCAGAAACTACTACTGCACCGACTGTGTTAGATGATATAGTAGTGGAACCGGATATGACTATAGTTAGAAAATCAGTTCATATAATCACGAGAAATGAGAAGAGATTAAAGAAGAAGACAGTTAGATTAGTCAAAGTCCAATGGAGTAATGACGAGAGAGAATGTACTTTGGGAAACTGAGAGCAGGATTAAAGACACTTATCCTGACTTGTTTGATGGTATGTTTTACCTTTATGTTTGATTGTTATGGGTACCTTATTGTGATTTCGAAGATTAAATTCTTTAAGAAGGGGTGTCTATAATGACCCTAATTTTGACCAATATTATTTAGGACATTTAATTGATAAATTAAATGAAATAGTGTAGGTAGTTAAGGGACTGAGATTTGTAAATTAATAAAAAGGGTCGTGCCTTAGTGAATGTATAAGCAAAAGAAGATTTAATATAAGTAGGTAGGAGGAATATGATAAGGGAAAAATAGGAGTAGACTTTGATCTTATACCCTAAACCCTTCTTACCTTCTTTTCTTATTCATTTCAACAATTGCAAACAAAACTAAAACCCCCAAAGTGATCGGCCGGCTAGCATTAAGAAGAATCAAAAGAAGATAAGCTAGGAATCAAGTAGGAAACTTGAAGAAGTTAATCCAAGAGCAAATCTCAACCTTCTTAACATCAAGCCAAGATGAATAATAAATTTACAACTCATTTTGACTATGATTTCGGTTTTACGATTATAGCTGAATTATTTTGCAAATATTTGTTTATATATATATATATATTTATATATATATATATGCTTGTTGATGATTTATAATGTTTCATATGGATTTTATGATAAGTTTAGATTGGAAAAAAGAACTAATTGAATTACATTCAAATGACTTGCGTTTTTGAGATATGGTCGAAAATATTATTTAAGAAGTAGGTTTCAAGTTTCATAATTTTCTAAGTTATTGTGGATTTATTGTGAATTTTCTATGAAAGAAAATATTTAATATAAGGTTTAAATTATTTAAAGCAATTATATAACGGGTTTGGGTCTGAAATTTAAATATGTTAGAAAACAAATTGATAGTGAATTATGATGATTTTTGAAGAATTTTCCTAAGTAATTTATTATAGTTATAAAATTATTTATGTTAAGGGACTTATATGTTTTATCAAAGAGAAGGTACTATTTGTTAAAATGTTTTTGATTAAAGATTCTGCATTTGGCAGCACTTTTAGAAAAGGATTTTGATAAGGAAATGGTAACCAACTACATTTTGACAAATAAGGAAAGTGAGGTGAAAAGAATTTTCTTTTAAAGGCTAAAAATCAATTTTGCTTGGATTTACTACTTCGCTATTTCCATTTATTAGCTTTTGACACCATATCTCCACCAAAGAACCTACTCAAAACCAATGCATATGATATCAAGCAATTGATATGTAGTGCATTCAAGAAAGGTAAAAGGGGCAGTGTCTAAATTGAGCTTTCGAAGGGGTAAAAACTACTCTTATTAACTTTGAATTATTTCTGTTTATAAAGGATGATTTCGATGAGGTTGTATTAGCTTTCGAATTAATCAACTTGCCTTTGTTTTGGAAAAGATCTTTCGAAAGAGTTGCCGCCTTTTTGTTTTAAAAGAAGTTTTCGAAAGGATAGCTGCTTTGAACCTATTTGAAACCCATGCTGCCAACTCATACCATTCGAACTAGTTAAGGTTGCTTTTCTTTATAGCCTTTAAATAATGTATTCGAAAGGGTGCTTTCGCCTTTGTACTTTGAAGCCGCCTCCTCAATGCTTTCTAAAGGGTCCTATAGCCGTTTTCAAAATGGTTTTGGAGATAATGGTTTCGAAAGAGGGCTTCAAAACTATCCTCTTTCTTTTACTTGAGATTAACGCTTTCGAATGTAATGCTTGCGCCTCTATTCTTGACCTTTAGTTACATTAGATATTAAGCCTAATTGTTTCGAAAGGGATAACTTTAAATGGTTTCGAAGCAACGTTTACAAAACCTTTACTTGGAGCCCAATGCTTTCAAAAGGTGTATTTAAAGTGTTTCAAAAGATATGTTTTAAGTGTTTCGAAAGATAAGTTTAAATTGTTTAGAAAAGGGATTTCTAAGGTTTTAAGTTATGCATTCAAAAGGGTCGTTTTCAATGATTTCAAAAGGTATTGTTTAAGGTTTTAAAAAAGGGTTTCGAAGGTGATGTCTTGGCTTTAAACCTTAATGCTTTCTAAGTTAAAAGGGTTTTAACTTGTTTTGAAGGGATAGATAACCCTATTGATATGGGCTTTCTTCAACATTGTTTTGTGTAAAGAATATATCATGGCAACGATATTTTGAGTAAAGCAAAAGGTATAATTTCCCTCTTTAAGTATGATTTAAAAAAGCTAAATCAATTTGAAAGAAATGTTTTTAAGGAAAAATGGATGGGGTAGTTAACCCTAAGTTTATGGATCAGATATTAGAAGACCAGATGGGATTGGTTTAGGGCCGCGCCCTATATTTTAGCTATTAGCCTCTAGTTAAAATTAGTCTAAAATTCCAGTATGTAGGGATTTGCCATAGGTAAGACTAAAATGATTTTCACACAGAAAGGAATATACAGATAAAAGATAGGTTATTGGTGAGCCCGGAAAACCATTAGGATCAGTTGATCCTAGAAGAAGTAAGTGAAGGACTGACCGTCCAATATTGTGTCTAACAGAAGTTGGATTATTTATAATGTCTGGTAGGCCCGAGTCAACCTATGGTTAATAGTTAGCCAAATAAAACTATAATGTTCGATAGATAGTCCATTGATTACCTCATTTATATGCATATATGTTATTGTTCTTGCTGTTATAATCAGTTTGATTGCATGATTTTGATTTGTAAAAGATATGATTTAAAAGGATATTAGTTAGGTGAAACTTATTCCGCTAAGCGGCATGGTCACACTTAATATCACAAAATCGAGATGTAATGGCATTATTCACAGCATGCTTTATGCCTAACTCAAAGTTCATGTTTTTCCCTTGAACTCTCGGGTGCTCAAAATTTAATTTGAGTAGATTGAGAGTTAAGGACCTTTTAGGTTTAGTAGGTTGGAAGAATAAGCTTTTGAAGACGTGCATGAGGCAAAGTTAGTTATGTATAAATATTATTTCCGCTGTGATGTAATTATGACTAATATGTCTATCTAGTACTCTGATCATCCAAGGAGGCATCTTCATATGCCACTCTTGGCGTAATTTGTAATAATTATATTTGATCAAAAGCTGAGAATTATTTTGGGATTATGTAATTGAATATGAAATATATTTTTGCAATGTAATCAGAAATGTTGTTTTTGAAATCTATGATTTTATTTCATATTCTTGTGCTTCTGATATTATGTATACGATTAACATTACCGTATTTTATCACTGGAAGTCAATAATATGGATGACTGCAGCATTTGTAACGCTTAGTGTAATGGCCCATTTTTCCGTACCCTTTGAATCAACAATAAATCACACATGTCCAACTCAAATTGCATGAATAAGCGGATCATTAAGGGTAGAAAGAAAATAAAGATAGAATAGAATCTCACATGAATGGAATAACATATATTATTTCAATAATAATCTTTACAGCGGAAAATTTTAAATACAATATCAGAGTCTAACCTAAATTCAGTTTGGACCGTTATAAACACCTGTCCTTACAATTTTTGACAAACATCAAACAAATTACACTAAGTACAACGAATAATAGAATACGTCCATACGATGATGAAGATCTCCAGCTCTCCTCTGTAAACTCCAACCGTCTTCAACTAACCCTGAAACTACTCGGATCTGAACTGAGTATTAAAAGTACCCGGATCAGGCTTGATAAACCAGTGTGAGATACTCAAACTTTAAAATGACTATGTTATCAAAACCTTTGAAAAGAAGGGTATCTAATAAGACCACGCCCACACATAAACACGGACGGGTTTTTACCTTATGATAACCAAAACACTTTTATATATCAAAACGTTTGATATTATTTCTAATGACATTCTTTTGAAAACACTTTTCAAATAAACTTATTCAAATAAGGTATCAATAACTGGAATAAGTTTAAAGAAATATATCCGGACTGGGTCAATGGAATAACCGAATGGAATATATAATACTAAAAAGGGGTAGCTGAAATGTTTGCAAGTCATTACAGCTATTTTGGGAATACAATCAAAACCGTAAATCTCGTATTGGGATTCAATTTCCAACATGATAGGGAACTAGTGGAAAGATCAATCTGTATCCACGGCTTACGTCCATGACTCAGACGCCGTTATACAACAACACAAATGGCTAAAAAATAGATGCAATCTATGAATAACATCCAAGGACTCGGACTTCGCGCATCCCTACTATGAGGCCTAGACGTATTTGGTACCTGGGGCTCAGAACATCTGATAACCCAAATCACTACTATCCAAAATATGAGCATACATCCGACCACATAGAATCCCATCATAACCGGGGTGTGAGGCTCGCGAAGCTACGATCAATTTATTCAAAGCCACGCTTTTCATACAAAACCACGCTTTGATCATAACAGGTTCCACTTTCAATGCCACATTTCCATTCCATGTCACACGACTGATTTCTAGAAAAGTATAACTTCCTGAGCTCGTATGTCTCGGGAAAGGGTGGTAAACTAAGAGTAGTTGCCTTCTCCGCCACCAATTGATATACGTTTATAGAAACCACTCAAATGTGATTTAGAATACAATGTCAGACAAACATCCATACAAGTTCGTTCTAGGACTGAACGATACCGAAGGCACTTTACTCGGTCATTACTAGGCGAGAAGCCCTTGCAATATGAAAAATCCTGAACGATACCGAAGGCACTTTACTCGGTCATTACTAGGCGAGAAGCCCTTGCAATACGAAAAATCTCCATCACGAGGAGACCACTGCTATAAATAACTCTATAATGGGAGCCAACCAGAGCATGTTCAACAAGCAGCCTTCACGCTATAAAGATCCACGGTCTTCAATAATCATCATCTTCAACATGTCTTCACTTTCGAACGTATAGATTGGTTCGAAGTGGTTTTCGAATAGGTATTATCCAAATCCGACTCCGATTCCTTCAAAACCAATCATCGCATAAAAAGATGTTAAGTTCATACATGGATATCAATCATCAATCAATTACTTCATCATTTAAATCAAATATCTTTCTTAGATATAATCTTTTCAAGTTATTCCATTTTCTTTTCAGATGTATATGGAATCCTTAAGCCTTGTTTATCAAATCATTTGATATATTAAATTTCTTTCGATCTTGGAATAATTCCAAATCATTTTTCTCTTTTAATTAGGAAACTTTTCTAAATCATTCATTAAATCTTAATCAAAGATTTCTTATATTGAAGTTATAACTTTTAAGTTAGGGAAAATATTCCCAAATCATTCATTAAATCTTAATCAAAGATTTCTTTCTTAACATTAAATCGTATTCTTGCAAATCGAAGATTTTCATAATAGAGTACTACTACCATCTTAAATATGGTAAATTTCACCTCCAGGGACCAATGGAAAGTTTCACCTCCAAGGACTAATGGCAAGTTTCACCTCCAAGGACTAATGGTGAGTAATCCTACATTATGAATATCTTTGTCTTTTAACGATCTTTGTCTTAATATATTTTATTTCCAAAATTAGTTTCTTTTCTTTTATCTTGGAAAACTTAAAAATTATCTTTTTTAGGGCTTTCCTTTTGATCTATTCCACCCCTCGCCTAAAAAGAGAAAACATAGGCCAGGTATGTTCAGGTCACTGGTTGCTCCATCCCTAACCTTAGTTAAACACCTTGTTTTACCTTTCCAGACCTCACGGGCGGGACAAATGTACTAGTTTTTTCCGCACACTCAGTTATTAATCTTCATTTTAGAAATGATTTATTAAACTTCCAAAAAATCATTTAAAACACTTAATTATTCTTTTAAAAACATTCATAATTGATTCTAGAAAATATCGTTACATTTAAATTCATATTCAAAATGTTATAGACTTCGCAGCATAAAAGTGCTTCCAAAAGTGCTATATAAGCTTATTTGATTTAAATAACTTTTTAATATTTGAAAATTCATATTTTCCATTACAAATCTCTTTTAAACCATTTTAATAGATTTATCAAATTTATTTCATATTTTTAATCATTTAAAAATATCATTCATAAAGAAATCCCGTTTTGGATTCCAAACTGCAGAACCGCGATGTTTTTAGAAAATTATTTTGGACATATTTAAAACTCTACTTGTTGAAATCTTAATTTTATTTCTTCATTGGAAAACTATTATCATTGTGGACCAAAGAATTTTTATTTCGAAGAAATCCGACTTATAAATCATTTTCTACGTCAATTTGAAGTTGAAGGTCGAAATTTACGAACTGCCGCTGACCAATTTTGTGAATTACTTCGGAACTTGTCTGAAACACTTCAAATTTTATTTTAAACCATATTTAAACTATTTTAACTTATTTAATATCATTAAGAGGCTAAATAGCTTCCACACACATATTTGTATGGATTTAATTCTCATGTAATTAACTATGCTTAATTACTAATCATTTCTCTAATCATTTATCAAACAAGTTATCAACCACATAATCAATCACATAATCAACCAATTTGCAACCAAGTTATCAAACGTTTAATCATTCAACATATTTAAACTTTCAAATCATTATACTTGAAATAATTTATGGATTTATTAGTAAATAAGAGTACTCACCTTCAACTAAACCAATTCTTCCTACCAACATTCATTTGCAACAACACTTCACTTCAACTTCAACTAATCAACTTCTACTCCGTTTCTTTTGCTTTATGCCATCGACCTCTTCTTTCAAACTCCTGAAAATCCGGCAGAGCTTCCGCGGCACCTTGAATTGCTCCTAGCTTCTTGTAATGAAATCAGCGGCAATTCTTTCTCTTTTTCTTGCTCCGGAGCTTCGCGAACTTGCTCCTCTTCCTCCATAGGTTCGGCCATGCCCTATTCCACTCCTTCCTCCATCATTTCTTCACTTCTTAGATGCTAAACCATGTTCTAATGGCATTCTAAGGTCTTTGGAAAAGTTTGGTGGTGTTTGAAGTTGATTTGATATGGTTTTGAAAAGTTAGTAAGCATTTGGAAGAGAAGAAGAAGAAGCCATTAAAAAGGTAGAGAAAAGCTTGGAAAAGGAAGAAGAAGAAGAATGAAAAGTACGATAAAAAGTGAGAAAGTGGTTGGTATATATAAAAAAAGAAATGAAGTGGTAATTTATCAAAATATCCCTTTACCAAATTACCAAAATAACCTTACTTACTTCTAAAGTAATTTTGTTTTTTTCAACACTTAACATCACATCTCAAATCATTACTTTACGTCATTTTCACTTAGATATTAAGTAAAGTAAGTAGTAATTATGTTTTTTGATTTGATATTTTACTTTTTGCTTTGAAATTACATTTTTATCTTTTTGTACTTACTTTTCCTTAATTGTTTTCTAGAAATTTCTAACCTTATTTATTAAAAGTAAACTTGATTAGTGAATTATTTAATACTTACACTATTTGAATATATGTGTTCCTACATAAGAAAAAAAGGTGCGACGATGTTGCGACAACTTTTAATCGACAAAACGTCATTTTTCGACAAAATGTTTTACGGTCACATTTTGACATTTTAGTTAAACTGTTTATTTATGTAAACCAAATTTAAAATTGAACTACTTAATTCTTTAAATAAATTAAAACATGTCTATTTACGTTTTAAAATTATATTTAAATAATACCAAAATCTCTAATTTTACGGTGCATGTAAAACTGACAAAATGCGACAAAATTTGGTTATTTTTATAAAAGATTATTAACATACTTTTAAATCTTTTATTATACTTCTATTATATTTATTAGATGTTTTCAACGATATTAATCTTTTTAAATAAATATTTAAACCTATTTATTTAAGCATTTATTTATTTTTAATAAAGCTTAGCTTTTTTTGATTTGTTCTGAAATCCAAATTTATACTTTTTAAATTATCAACTGTAAGAATAAATAATTTCTCTATTATTATCTATTGTATATAACTTGTTTATTTAAGCTTTAAACCTTTTTAAATTTAAAACAAATGAAATCTCTCATTTTTTTAGTAGCGAAATTACGGGTCATTACATTTAGCTTCGAACATCAAGATATGAGATGTTACACCAAATGTATAGAATAATGACCAGAGAGAATAAAGAAAAAAAAGAAGGTGTTGAGATACACGTAGACGCCCTCATAAAAGTAAGTGTTCATTAAAAGGTTCTCTCAATGCTGTTTTCCAAAATCAATTGGTAAAGAGGATTTTATACATAATGAAACAGATTATATTGCTGATGAGGTGCAACACGAAGATGATACTACCGATGTTACAAAGTATATGTTCCCAAATGCAGGCTACCTTTTTGAATTAAAAATTAAATGGTGCTACACACAAGGTCCCCCGTAAAAGATATTTAAGGAGTGACTCAAAACTTAAATGAACATAATCACTTGGAAGTAAAGGGCATAAACACATTAAACATAATGAATGGTCTTCTCAAACTCATAACAAATTTAAGCAAAATATAGTTGGCCTGGTAGAGAATAAATTGAATGATAATAAACAAAATCCCATTACACTGGAATGAAGTAGCTGAAAACTCAATGCAGATTACGGATAGAATTTTAGTCTTATGGGATATAACAGTATAAAGCTTATTTTTATCTTACCCTTCTCATTTCAGCACATATCTCTTATTGCTAATAATGCCAGAATATTCAAAATGCTTGTTACAGCAATCTATTGTAATAATTTATAGAATGAAAGGGAACAATTATGGAAACATATCATTAATGAATTTGTAGTTATTACAAAAATTAAGGTCTTAATGTGCGATTTTAATAATGTTTTATCTCACTAGACAAAGAGGAGGTCTACCAATGCCCTTCTAATAGTTGATAGATTTCAGCAATTACTTCTGCAATCTGGTTTGATATATTAAGCTAGTTGTTTAACATTGCAAGGAGAATTTAAAATAAATAAATGACAAACAACCCAAATAACTGAGGCAAATAACAGTTTCAAAAACACATTTTTATTGTACATTGCAAGATATTTCTTTTTCAATTTTATAGCGTTAGTGGTTATTTTGCGGATAATTTAGATTCTGGATACAAACTGGAATAGAGTTGAAGATAAATACGAGTATTTGAGTGATATGTAGTGAGGTCAAAATTGTAAATTGAAATTTGTGATGCAATCGAAATTGTACTGCAACTGAAACTGAATTGTAATTGAAACTGTGTAAATGTAGTGAGAGCTGAAGTTTCTACTATTTAAATTTGTAATAAAATATTTGTTCGAATAAAATATTTGTTCGAATATGAATTTTGTGTTATTTATTTTATCATCAAATATTTATTCAATTATGTAAAAATAAAATAAAATAGTACAATAGCAAATACATTTAAATGAATATATATATATATATATATATATGTTTATTATCATCAAATAAAAATCATATACTAGCATATTCAACAATCTCCCCCTTTTGATGATGACAAACAAATATTAAGATTTTGAATTTATTAAATGTATTTGGTCATTGATGAACTCTATTTGCTCCGCCTATTTGAATGCCCTCCCTACAACCAAGCTCTCCCTTCACATATGCATGAAAAATTTGCAAATAAAAAACAATTGCAATGAGCCTATATGAGAATATGTTATGCAAATAGATGAGAATACACAAAATAAAACATCTGAATTTATTTGCCAAAATCTTAACTTCTCTCCCCCCTTTTGTTATCAGCAAAAGAGTAACTGTTAGAAAAATAGAGATCAAGTGACAGACATTAATACAAGATTAATGCCCAATCGAGTATAAATATTAAATTTCAATAGAAAATCAAACAAAAATCATAAATACTCTATTAGGCGCATTTCCACTTTAGAGAGATAGGGGTAACGTTGGCATATAAAACCATATAGTTGTGTCTATTTGTGGTATGTTTATATCAAGAATTTGAATATCTACTAACCATGCATAAACTTTAGGACTTATAAATGAGATTAGTAGCATCCTTAATTTTTAATTAAAAAAATGAATTTCAAGCATTTTCTAACCACGCTTAACCATGAGGACTTTTAAATGGGATTAGAATTAACTCGTCTATTTAATAATCAACTTTGATATATGTTCTATACATGCATAATCGTGAGGTCTTTTAAATGAGCATGAAAGCACATAAACAAATATTCCAAGTAATTCACCCATGCATAACTGTGAGGACTTTTAAATGGGAGTGAATACTTTGGATGTTTTTATTGCTAAAAATAAAATAAAATAAAAATGAATAATTTCCCATTTAAAATACCATATTTTGACATACTATATTGGATTTTAATAAGTGATGGTCGTTAGAAATATGATAAAAATAGAGATGGTCGAGGAATTTTTACCTACAAAAATTATTATAAATCTTATTTAATTTTTTTTAATTATTTTTACTAAATATACTATCTCGAGTCATAATATATGATTAATATCGACATCCATCACTATTTCAATTACTATTTATCTTTTCGATAATCAGTAGGGTGTCAGATTAGTTAATGTAGTCATTTAAGATCAAATCCAAAAATAATTATAAAATCAAATTTTCTAAAATGACTAACTGGAATGAAGTCAACAAAAACTATTTTCTCAAAGGGGTTTTTTAAAAAATATCTGCCAATTGAAAATCAGTTAAAATGAAAATTATGCAGATAATTTCTTTGTGAATGTGATGCAACTAATGAAGGTCCCCACATAAAACACATTCCACTTGTAATTTTTGTATAAACTAGACTACCAGTAGAATCTGCATCTGAATACTCCTTTAAATCATAGTTATTAAAAATTCGATGTCATAGACCAAACTATGAAGTTGCAACAAATACCTTATGATCATTTTACAGCTTCTAAATGTGATTCCTTAAGGATTTGATTGAAAATGTGTATATAAACAACTAGTGAACATAGTGTCAGATCTTGAAGCAGTAAGATAAACAAATATATCCACGTGGCCAAGAGTAATCATCAACCAACACAATACACTATCTCTTACCACCTAAACTTTCAATACCGTTAGTCCAAACGAATCTATATGAATTAGGTCAAAGACTTTAGAGGTACTTATAGTTTTCTCGGCATAAAAGATAATTTGACAACAATTTTACATAAATTGGAATCAAAATAAACATTTATTTCCTTACCACATAACTGGCTTATTTAAACCAGATTATGGTGCAAGTTTTCACATTTAATATATCGTTCAAGAAAAATGCATCGTTACTTATTTTACCTTTACCGGTAACTTTTCATTGTTACCTATTGTGATTCTGCTACCTTTATACTAGGCTAAGGAGCTTTGATTTATTATCCGTTGTGTGCCTGGAATAGCCAGAATGCAGATAACACTATTATTGTTCTTTAGCCTGCCACAACACCTACACGAGAAACCACCACACCTACGCGAGAAAATATTTTTGTGACCTCTTTGTTTTTATAGGTCCATGGTTGTTAGTGACAAAAGATTTTGAAAAATATGTTTGATTAGACCTAAGACAATTTATATTTGTTCCTTTTGGCACCCAGATTTGTTTGACTTTAAAGGATTTTATATTCGTGCCTTTTAAAACCCAAATTGGTATGGTGTTCACGTGTTTGGGTCTATACGAACAATTATTGTGATTGTGTCCAGTTGTTCCACAAAACGTGCACTTGGAATTGACTTTATTAATTTCACTTTTAACACGTTTAGCTTGAGTATAAACAAGTCCTTGTCTAACAGTATTGACAGTTTGTTTCCCTAATAACATATTTAGCGATCTTTCTCCTTTGGAGAATTTTCCTAAAGTTGTAGACAATTGTTGGACTTGTGTTTTGAGAGATTCATTTTCATTCAATAACAAAGTGCACTTTTTTATAGAATTTTCTCTCTTAGTGTTTTCACTGTCTTTCAAAATATGAATTTCATTTTCAAGTTATTTAATTTTAATTTTTGATTTTTTAATTTCTTATTTAAGTAGTGGACACTTATCACACTTAGGGCTCTTATTTCGATAGTTTTGAACCAATTGATCAAGCTGTTTATTTAATTCTATCAAACTATCTTTTTGTGATTAAATTTTAATGTACTTCTCCCTAAGTCTTTCAAAACATCCATTTACTTCATGAAAATATATAAGTAATTATAAATGATTAAGTTTTGATACCTTACTTGGCTCGTCATCATCACTGTCAGTTATTTCTCCTTGGAGACAAAAAATTTCTTTTTCACTCTCACTGCGAGTGCTTTTATCATGTAACGACCCGTGAATTTAACCGGTTTTAATAACGTATTGATTGAAATTTTGCGGGAATTTGAACGATAAAATTTTGGAATATAAATTTGATATTTGGAATGCGTCTTGTTAAACATAGCAACCGGTAAATTTTCGTCCGAAAATATGAAAGTTTATTTCATGCGTAAATTTACTTCATTTTAATCAGTTAAAAAGCGATGAAAATAAAACGTTTTCAAAACTAAAATAATTTTAAATAGAAAATTTCTAAACCATCTTCTGAGCAAGATGTCAGTTTGTCGTTTTTCCAAATTCAGACATCTTTGGCTCCGTCGATTTTATTGTTATGTGTTTTTCATGCATTTTCCCTAGTATAAAAATTCGAATTTTTTATAATTCGATTATACCGCTGATATCCCTATGCCATTTTGATCGTCATATCGTGCGGATCCATGTGGTATATTCAATTCTGTATTTTGGATACCGTTGCACATCTGAAACCGTGAAACGGATATCCATTTTGAAGCTTTTGATACTCGGTGACCATACAATTTTCCAATGCGGTTGGCCACTACTTTCCATATTCTCAAGAAAGTATTAAATTATGACGTTTGCTTTTCTCTAGCTTGATTATTTTTTTCATAGTTCAAAATTGTGTGCGACCTTACGTTGAACAGATTAAATATGATATAATTGCATTCCATTACCTGTCTGTTCATGTATCAGTTGTCTATTTCTTTTCAAAAAAAAAACCTGCCTCTTCTTTCTACAATTCCCCTCCACAAATTCTTGCACCGTCCCAACCTCCACCTCCTCAAGACACACGAACCCATCAGCTCCTCCACCCGCCCGCACCTAGTTTCACCACTTCGGCCATCACGTGATCACGCAAGCACCTCCCCGAATCCCCACAACCACCGTGCTCAGCCACCACCGACCTCTCTCTCTCCGTCGACAACTGCAACCCCACATTCTCCACCTTAGCATGGCCGCACCCAACAACAAAAACGCGGCATCCACTCATTCTGGCCCGAACAGACCCAGCCCCTCCGAGTGCCACCGTCGTTTCCCCCACTACCCTGACACCCACTCATCGGTGCAATTCCACCACCCGCATCCATGTCTTCCGCCTCCACCGCGTCGCCTTTCCGCCATCACCCACGGTCCGAGCCCAGTTGCACCGAAACTAGAGCCATCCTGGCCAGCAGCCGCCGGAACCAAGCTCAACCGACCCCACCTTCCGGCTTCCGCCACTTGGCCTCCTCCTCTGCAACTGTCTTCATCTTCTTTTCTAAATAAAAAGAGAGGGTATTTTATATGTATGGTTATAAAGGTAAGTCTATCTGTAATTTGTTGTTATACTATATATACAAATTATATATTAAGTCTAGCATGTATATTTGGGTGTAGCATGAGTATACTGTTGAATATGTAGTCAGTAGTTTCAGCAGGTATAAATTTATATAGTTTACAGTAGTGGGTATGTATGTTAAAGGAATAACACACGTTATGTTTATATAAATGTCAACATTTTAGGCCATATGAAGAATAATTTGTAGATACATGGTCTGATTTAGCATTTCAAAGCTCTGTAGCTATATAATATAATATGATGCTTATATGAATTATATGTTTACAGAAATGCTATACATTTGGTTTTAAAACGTATATAGTTTTTGTAACGACCCAGAATTTTTAATAATTAAAATTTGAATATTTAATTAATTTTAAATATTTATAAGTGAATTTTTAAGTCAAATAAATTTTTATTTGATTTATTGGATTTAATTGGATTATTAAATCGATAATTTAATATGTTAAATTATGGAAATAATTAAAAATTGAGTTAAAAATGATTGGAAATAATTTGGAAAATTTTATTTAATCATACTGGAGTTATAGAAATATTTTAGAACTTTTAAAATCGAATTAAAAGTTAATTTGTGAAAATTGAATATTTTAATATTTAATAATCGACTGTAAAATAGTCAATTTTTGGACAGTCTCAGAATTGAACGAAACCAGTTTCATTGGATCCGTAATAGTTAGTTATTACCGGATTTCAAATTTCGTGTCAATCGGAGCTATCGTTTGATCGTGGCAGCTCGAAACGCATCGAATCGTTTTTAATTTAAATTTGGCGAGTCAAAATAGCCATTTTTCAAAAAGTCTCGGATTTCGACGAAACCAGTTTCATCGGATCCGTAATGTGATATTATTGTAAGGTTTCAAATTTCAAGTCATTTGGATTTACCGTTTGTCCGGTACAAATTAAAACGCCTAGAAATCGACTTAAATCGGTTTAATTCAAATTGAGCGTTTTCAGCCATAACTCGCACATACTTCCGAATTAGCTTCCGAAACCTGTTCCATTGTGTCCGGAACGCGGGATAAACCCTAGGTACGCTGGTTACGGCGTCTAAATCGGAGTTCGGAATTTCCGGGATGAATAGTGTCGCTCGTTCCTTATAAATACCCCCATAACTCAAGAAAATAAAAAAAATATATACAAAAACCCTTCTTCCTTCTTGTAGCCGGCCCTAGGATTTTAATGGCCAGAAAACTCCCTCCTTTCCTCCCTCCGATCTCCTTATCCATCGATTTATAGCAAAATCTTTCAACTAACAAAATGAAGAGCACATCAAGTACTACGTATTCAACGGTTATGATCAAAAACGAAGCGATGTGGTGGCGTCTAGGGGGCCGCGTGCGTGCCGTGTTCACCTTCGTGCGCACACATGTAGAGGTGGCCGAGCTCATGGTTGTTCAGGGCGTGGGTGGTGTTCGAGGTGGCGAGTCGCGTGGCGTTCCCTGATCGAGTTTTAATCGAGCGTAGGCGATGTATTATTTAACCCTAATCGATATATGTTGGGTTCGGCCTCCATATGTTTTCCTGGAGATGAACGAGAGGGGGAAGAAGATAGTAAGGGACGGTCCAGATTTGGAGCTTGATGGATCAACGGCCTGCACTAGCTTAGGTTATAAAAATTTAAGTTTTTGTTGTAAAATTGTATAATAAAAATCGTGTAATCTTAGAAAATGCATAACTTTTTCATACGAGGTCGAAACTGCGCGAAATCAGTTGCGTTGGAATCGTATGGACGAGCACTACGCGATGAAGTTGGTTTGGAGTCGTTTGGAGTTAGTGAGAATTTCGGGTAAAATTAAACGCGCGTTTAATTTTATTCGAAATAAAAGCTTAAACGGAAATTAAAACCAAGGTGAGAACTTCTCACTCAATCGAATAGATTTCGATTTTATTTTAAATAGTTAGATTTAAAATATTTGAATGCATGTTTGAATGATGACTGTAAATTATTGATTGTTAAAATAGACATTATGCGCCGTTAGTAAGCGGATGTTATTTATTAAAAACATATACCGCGAATATTTCATAAACAGTGAAATTGGTATTATATATAATATCAATATATATATATTGGCATATGTATATATTGCAGTTGTTGATTTCCCGCATTTTTTTGTTTAGCGGATGAGACCCTATTACGCCGTTATTAAGCGGATAATATTTATTAAGAACATGTACCGCGATAATTTCGTACTGGAGCGAAATTGGTATTGTGCTAATGTTTTTGGATGCAGGAAAACAGGTTGGAGGGATCCAACTGGATTCCTCAACAGTTTTTATTTTATTTCAGATATTTTGATATTTGATGGATTATCATATCGATATATGATATCGTTGTAGTCGTGATTGACTATTTGGTGTGTAGCATCATTGGACCCAGATTTTGGGATTTTAAAATGGTTTTAAAGTGATTTTTGAAAATATACTATATTTTTGGAATTGATCCATTTTAAATAAATAAACGTTATAATTTTTAAAGTTATAAAATTATGGTTTTTGTGAAATATAGTTAAAAGCTGGTTTTTGAGAAATATGAACAAATGATTTTATAAAATAATTTAGATTGGATTTTTGAATATATGATAAAAGTTTAAATATAGGATTTATAAAATTTGATTATTTTATAAATCGAAATGATGAAATTATAAAGGAATTTAAAGACGTTTTAGAATAATAATATAAACTGATTTATATTAAGAGATTTATAAATGGATATTTATAAATTGAATTATGGACATTATAAAACGAGTTTTTTTTATAAGTGTTTGAATGTAGTGGAAATGAATTTCCTAAATGAATGAAATTTATAGAATTTTAAACTGTGAAGTTATAAATGAAATTTTATAAGCAGTAGGTTTATAAAATTTATAAAGTTATCCAAAGAATGAATTTTGGATAAATAAACAATCTTATAAGTTAAGATTAATAATTTGGGAAGTTAAATGAACGATTTTGTAAAATAATCGTTTTATAAGTAATTAACTTATAATATGAACTTGTAGTTTATAATTGAGTTATAAACTGGGATAGGTTAATAAAGGAATTTATAAAAAGGAAGTTTTTATAAATAAATAGAAACGGAATTTATAAACGTTGTTTTATAAATCCGCAAATGACTTATTTTGATAAGTTAATTGTTATAACTTAGAGATAGAGTTATATTCACATTTTGAACAGTGAATAATCCTTTAAGTTAAAGTGAATAGAAAGGATGAAATTTGTTAATGAAGTATATTCACGTTTTTGAA
This sequence comes from Allium cepa, assembly GCA_030765085.1. Classification (NCBI taxonomy): domain Eukaryota; kingdom Viridiplantae; phylum Streptophyta; class Magnoliopsida; order Asparagales; family Amaryllidaceae; genus Allium; species Allium cepa. The sequence continues at coordinate 869,579,099 of CM060929.1, read as the reverse complement.
TAGTGAATAATACGTTAAAGAAAATGTATTGAATGTGAATGCTTTAAACAGAATTAAAACGATCTAACGATGTTTTAAAACATGTTGAGATTCGAAACCATAGATTTCAACATTTATTGTTGAAATAGACGTTTTCGAGAAATAAAAGGAAATGGTAGACTATAACACTGTTGTTATAGTAAATGATTTCCGAAAGGAAATATTTTTGAATAATATTGGGATTTATATATCTATTTTAAATTCGAATCCCTATACTAGTGATTTTGGGTTGTCGTAACGATGTTTTACGCAACATTCGTTTTGGCCCAAATAAATAAGTTTAAGTGAATGATTTCCTTAAAGAATGAATTATATACTTAATTCGATTTAAGTATATTGAATATTTTCAAAGGTTGAAAATAAAAAGATTTGTCGATTACTTATTTTTGATAAGTATGAAATTTATATGTGAAAAGTGGAATTTGTTAAAAATAAATATTGATTTATTTTTGAAGTGTTGAAATAATATATCTTGTAAAGATATTTTGGAAAATAAATAATTTGGAAAATTATTTGGAATCTGGTGATGTGTGCATATCCAGTGATAGTTCAATAGCCGACTATCAGTATTTCCCTTTGAATGGGTATTTGATGTGAATTGTTTGAATTTGAATGCACACTTATTTTTGAATAAGCGCTCACTATTCGGGTTAACCGGGAAAGGACCATGGGGTCGTATAACCCACTCCGAATATGTGATACGTCGTTGTGAATCGCATTGAAGATCGGTGTTGAAGACCCGGTATTTGCGAAAGCGATAGGATGAACTATCGATTGACTCTGCACCGAGTTGCTCCGGTATTGAGTTCTCCATATGTGATGGTGAATCCGATCAGGATTGTGAATATCCGGATTGCAAGGACTTCTTTGTAAGTGCCTTCGGTTCTGTTCGAGCCCGGAACAGACTTGTATGGATTGTATGCCTGACATTACAATTTGAGATATAAAGCCGATTTCTTTCAAATATATTTCTGTTGGTGGCGGAGAATTTATTCTTTGCTTAACACCCTTCTTTGAGACGTACGAGCTCAAAGGTTATATAGTTGAAGTTATCAGCAATATATCCCATTTTGGTAATGTGACATGCTGAGTGATGCTGAAATGATCATTGTGTTGATTATTGTGATAGGATCATTTATTTGATCGTCTATCTTAGTGATCATTGTGTTGATCATTTGTTGACCCAAAGCATGGCTTTTGTATAAAGTGTGTTTTTGTGGACGTGAATTCATCGAGCCTCACATCCCGTTAATGGTCAAAACAGGAAAGATGCGGCAAGGTTATGAGGGGTAGCTCCCTTTAGGGTATGTGCATTTCCTTCTGGAAAGGGTGGTATCATGGTATGGAGCCCAGATACTTACTCATGTTGATACACTATATCTTTTTCTGTGTGGTGTTGTTGGTGACGAGCGCTCGGTTAAAGGTCCGATGGGACCGGGGGATGCCATATTCGTGTAGTAGTTACCTAGTGATAAAGGTAACCCGGCCTTGTGTTGGCAGAGAGCTGGTTAAGTTCTCGGGACGTCCAGCCAGAGGCGATCCCATGTGACAGTAGGAAGTTCCTTAGCCTGACCATTTGATTGAAATCCAATTCCCAATACGAAACTTGTACGGTATTAGTTGTAGAACCTGCTATTCACTTATGGTGGTCACCACTGTTTGGATAGTAGCTATAGTAGGCATACGATAATGGTCGTATGTTGGCTAAGATTTATATCTTTATTTTTGAAATGATTTGTTATACACTATGCACTAACAATAATAACAAATGTTATTTTAAATGCGTATCAAGCATCTTTGACTATCATAAGGAGAAATCTCCTCCGATTCTGCGTTTGCATGTGTGTGTGTGCGGGAGGCCTTATGGTAGTCTCATTTTTAAAAGCATTGCGAATTGAAAAAAAATATTCCTCTCTTTTGATTTTAAAGTTAAATAAACTGTTTTGAGTTCTCACACCAGTCACATGACTGACTCGGAGTTTATTGTTTTCCTTCCTAAACTCTGGGTGCCCACCAATTTCCACACGGGCAGTTAAGAGTTAGGTTTATCAGGATATTCTGGATATTCTGGAGTTGCTGGAGGCAAGCTGGATGGCATGGCGTATTACTAGTTTATATAGTATTTCTTTTTCCGCTGCACTGTTTGTTGTTGTATGATGTTGTACACTCTGATGATATGATGTAATGTAATGTATAAAATGTAATAACTGATATAGTTCTTTGTTTAAAGATTATTCATTTATTATTATATGTTGTTCCGCTGCGAATTGTGAGATTCTGTTGTTGTTCTGTTGTTTTCTTCTGTCCCGTTCTATTTTTAAAATTCTTCTATCTTCTGTTTTTCTAATTCTCTGTTTTCAAAAAAAAAAATTGTCTATCTTCTTTTCCCTCTATTTTTCTTTTTCTTTCTTCTTTTTCTCTCTTCTTTCTTTTCTTTTCTTTTTAAAACCGCAATCGTTACATTTGGTATCAGAGCTTATGGTTAAGCGACAACCATGGTTCTGTAGGGTATTACTCGTTAGAGATAGAGTCAGTAGTGCTCTAGAATGAGTTTGAGTGCAATAATAGCTATGAGAGCGTATTTGTTAGTGAATATGAAATTGTTTTATATTGTGATGGTTGGTTTATTGAGTGGTATATAGATTCTGGTTAATACGAGTAATTAACGTTGTTGATAGGGATCTATAAACACTTGAATAGAACAATTCGACACAGTATTATTTTAAATTGGGTAAATGAAATAATTTTACCTTAAGTATATTTTATATATGAAGGAATAATTTTTCAGAATTATTAAATAGTATATAAGTTGATTGTTAGGTTGTTTGAATAATCTAAATAAAAGAATAATTGTATAAGTAAAAGAATTATAAGAATTGAATTATAATTAAAGTGATTTACAATTGTGAATAAACTTATATATGTAAGAAGTGAAACTATATGAATATGAGTTGTAAATGAATCAAGTGGATTAAAAGAATATGAACTTAAGTTATGTGAATAGAATTCAACTTTAGTAATTGAATTGAATTAATGAATTGAATATTAATCAATTAAATGTGAAAAATTGATATGAAATAATAAATGAAAGTGTAAATTCATTTAAAATCTAATGTTACTGAAAGTTAAATAAAACTGAATGAAAATCAATTTAATTAATTCAATTGAAAGTGATGGTGTTAAACCAAGATGAATATAAGCAAAAGAAATTTGGTTATAATTAATATACTTTGGTTGCTATATGGATGTTGTTTAATTGTATGTAATTCATTAAGTGTTAATGAAATTGAAAGCTATGAAATTGAATTCAAATGGAAAGTAAATAAATTTGAATAGAATTGAAAGTGAATTGGATTTAATTAGTGAATGTAAACTAATTAAAATTGAGAATGAATGTTGATAAAATCCAATGTTAATAAATTAAATGTAATTTGAATTGAAAACCCAAATTCATTGAATATTAATGAGAATATGAATGAATATTCATTTGATTATGAATGGTAGTTGGTTGATGTTTGCATTTGTTGTTTAGTTGCATTTGCTATGTGACTTATATAGTTATTATGTTGCTATATGTTGTATATTGAGATTATTTGCATATGTGCATGATTCTCATGTTGTTTGTTGAGTTTAGTAGGTGCGGATCGCGTTTGCTTCGCATTTGGAGTTCGCTTTAGCGCTATATTAGCCGTATATGCTTGCTAATAAAATATAAGGTACATATCTCGGATTAAATATCGCACTTTTATACTTTTTCCCTTCGGGATGCCTCATTACTTGATGAGATGTATATTTGTGATATATATACTGTCATTTTTTTTTCGGATCGAGCCGCGCAAAGGAGACTATGGCGAATTTTTTCAGAAATTTAAGGCGTTAGAAAAAATTTGAGAAAATTTGAAAATTTTGAAAATTTTAACTTTGATTTTGGAATTGAAAGTTAAATGATATAGTTTGTTTTGAAAAGATAACTAAGTATGATTTGAAAACTTAGTAAAGTATTGTAAAAAGTTTAATTATGAATTTTGGAAAGTTAATAAATTCTGTAATTTTCTTACTTGTAATTTCGAGGACGAAATTCTTTTAAGGGGGAAAGATTGTAACGACCCAGAATTTTTAATAATTAAAATTTGAATATTTAATTAATTTTAAATATTTATAAGTGAATTTTTAAGTCAAATAAATTTTTATTTGATTTATTGGATTTAATTGGATTATTAAATCGATAATTTAATATGTTAAATTATGGAAATAATTAAAAATTGAGTTAAAAATGATTGGAAATAATTTGGAAAATTTTATTTAATCATACTGGAGTTATAGAAATATTTTAGAACTTTTAAAATCGAATTAAAAGTTAATTTGTGAAAATTGAATATTTTAATATTTAATAATCGACTGTAAAATAGTCAATTTTTGGACAGTCTCAGAATTGAACGAAACCAGTTTCATTGGATCCGTAATAGTTAGTTATTACCGGATTTCAAATTTCGTGTCAATCGGAGCTATCGTTTGATCGTGGCAGCTCGAAACGCATCGAATCGTTTTTAATTTAAATTTGGCGAGTCAAAATAGCCATTTTTCAAAAAGTCTCGGATTTCGACGAAACCAGTTTCATCGGATCCGTAATGTGATATTATTGTAAGGTTTCAAATTTCAAGTCATTTGGATTTACCGTTTGTCCGGTACAAATTAAAACGCCTAGAAATCGACTTAAATCGGTTTAATTCAAATTGAGCGTTTTCAGCCATAACTCGCACATACTTCCGAATTAGCTTCCGAAACCTGTTCCATTGTGTCCGGAACGCGGGATAAACCCTAGGTACGCTGGTTACGGCGTCTAAATCGGAGTTCGGAATTTCCGGGATGAATAGTGTCGCTCGTTCCTTATAAATACCCCCATAACTCAAGAAAATAAAAAAAATATATACAAAAACCCTTCTTCCTTCTTGTAGCCGGCCCTAGGATTTTAATGGCCAGAAAACTCCCTCCTTTCCTCCCTCCGATCTCCTTATCCATCGATTTATAGCAAAATCTTTCAACTAACAAAATGAAGAGCACATCAAGTACTACGTATTCAACGGTTATGATCAAAAACGAAGCGATGTGGTGGCGTCTAGGGGGCCGCGTGCGTGCCGTGTTCACCTTCGTGCGCACACATGTAGAGGTGGCCGAGCTCATGGTTGTTCAGGGCGTGGGTGGTGTTCGAGGTGGCGAGTCGCGTGGCGTTCCCTGATCGAGTTTTAATCGAGCGTAGGCGATGTATTATTTAACCCTAATCGATATATGTTGGGTTCGGCCTCCATATGTTTTCCTGGAGATGAACGAGAGGGGGAAGAAGATAGTAAGGGACGGTCCAGATTTGGAGCTTGATGGATCAACGGCCTGCACTAGCTTAGGTTATAAAAATTTAAGTTTTTGTTGTAAAATTGTATAATAAAAATCGTGTAATCTTAAAAATGCATAACTTTTTCATACGAGGTCGAAACTGCGCGAAATCAGTTGCGTTGGAATCGTATGGACGAGCACTACGCGATGAAGTTGGTTTGGAGTCGTTTGGAGTTAGTGAGAATTTCGGGTAAAATTAAACGCGCGTTTAATTTTATTCGAAATAAAAGCTTAAACGGAAATTAAAACCAAGGTGAGAACTTCTCACTCAATCGAATAGATTTCGATTTTATTTTAAATAGTTAGATTTAAAATATTTGAATGCATGTTTGAATGATGACTGTAAATTATTGATTGTTAAAATAGACATTATGCGCCGTTAGTAAGCGGATGTTATTTATTAAAAACATATACCGCGAATATTTCATAAACAGTGAAATTGGTATTATATATAATATCAATATATATATATTGGCATATGTATATATTGCAGTTGTTGATTTCCCGCATTTTTTTGTTTAGCGGATGAGACCCTATTACGCCGTTATTAAGCGGATAATATTTATTAAGAACATGTACCGCGATAATTTCGTACTGGAGCGAAATTGGTATTGTGCTAATGTTTTTGGATGCAGGAAAACAGGTTGGAGGGATCCAACTGGATTCCTCAACAGTTTTTATTTTATTTCAGATATTTTGATATTTGATGGATTATCATATCGATATATGATATCGTTGTAGTCGTGATTGACTATTTGGTGTGTAGCATCATTGGACCCAGATTTTGGGATTTTAAAATGGTTTTAAAGTGATTTTTGAAAATATACTATATTTTTGGAATTGATCCATTTTAAATAAATAAACGTTATAATTTTTAAAGTTATAAAATTATGGTTTTTGTGAAATATAGTTAAAAGCTGGTTTTTGAGAAATATGAACAAATGATTTTATAAAATAATTTAGATTGGATTTTTGAATATATGATAAAAGTTTAAATATAGGATTTATAAAATTTGATTATTTTATAAATCGAAATGATGAAATTATAAAGGAATTTAAAGACGTTTTAGAATAATAATATAAACTGATTTATATTAAGAGATTTATAAATGGATATTTATAAATTGAATTATGGACATTATAAAACGAGTTTTTTTTATAAGTGTTTGAATGTAGTGGAAATGAATTTCCTAAATGAATGAAATTTATAGAATTTTAAACTGTGAAGTTATAAATGAAATTTTATAAGCAGTAGGTTTATAAAATTTATAAAGTTATCCAAAGAATGAATTTTGGATAAATAAACAATCTTATAAGTTAAGATTAATAATTTGGGAAGTTAAATGAACGATTTTGTAAAATAATCGTTTTATAAGTAATTAACTTATAATATGAACTTGTAGTTTATAATTGAGTTATAAACTGGGATAGGTTAATAAAGGAATTTATAAAAAGGAAGTTTTTATAAATAAATAGAAACGGAATTTATAAACGTTGTTTTATAAATCCGCAAATGACTTATTTTGATAAGTTAATTGTTATAACTTAGAGATAGAGTTATATTCACATTTTGAACAGTGAATAATCCTTTAAGTTAAAGTGAATAGAAAGGATGAAATTTGTTAATGAAGTATATTCACGTTTTTGAATAGTGAATAATACGTTAAAGAAAATGTATTGAATGTGAATGCTTTAAACAGAATTAAAACGATCTAACGATGTTTTAAAACATGTTGAGATTCGAAACCATAGATTTCAACATTTATTGTTGAAATAGACGTTTTCGAGAAATAAAAGGAAATGGTAGACTATAACACTGTTGTTATAGTAAATGATTTCCGAAAGGAAATATTTTTGAATAATATTGGGATTTATATATCTATTTTAAATTCGAATCCCTATACTAGTGATTTTGGGTTGTCGTAACGATGTTTTACGCAACATTCGTTTTGGCCCAAATAAATAAGTTTAAGTGAATGATTTCCTTAAAGAATGAATTATATACTTAATTCGATTTAAGTATATTGAATATTTTCAAAGGTTGAAAATAAAAAGATTTGTCGATTACTTATTTTTGATAAGTATGAAATTTATATGTGAAAAGTGGAATTTGTTAAAAATAAATATTGATTTATTTTTGAAGTGTTGAAATAATATATCTTGTAAAGATATTTTGGAAAATAAATAATTTGGAAAATTATTTGGAATCTGGTGATGTGTGCATATCCAGTGATAGTTCAATAGCCGACTATCAGTATTTCCCTTTGAATGGGTATTTGATGTGAATTGTTTGAATTTGAATGCACACTTATTTTTGAATAAGCGCTCACTATTCGGGTTAACCGGGAAAGGACCATGGGGTCGTATAACCCACTCCGAATATGTGATACGTCGTTGTGAATCGCATTGAAGATCGGTGTTGAAGACCCGGTATTTGCGAAAGCGATAGGATGAACTATCGATTGACTCTGCACCGAGTTGCTCCGGTATTGAGTTCTCCATATGTGATGGTGAATCCGATCAGGATTGTGAATATCCGGATTGCAAGGACTTCTTTGTAAGTGCCTTCGGTTCTGTTCGAGCCCGGAACAGACTTGTATGGATTGTATGCCTGACATTACAATTTGAGATATAAAGCCGATTTCTTTCAAATATATTTCTGTTGGTGGCGGAGAATTTATTCTTTGCTTAACACCCTTCTTTGAGACGTACGAGCTCAAAGGTTATATAGTTGAAGTTATCAGCAATATATCCCATTTTGGTAATGTGACATGCTGAGTGATGCTGAAATGATCATTGTGTTGATTATTGTGATAGGATCATTTATTTGATCGTCTATCTTAGTGATCATTGTGTTGATCATTTGTTGACCCAAAGCATGGCTTTTGTATAAAGTGTGTTTTTGTGGACGTGAATTCATCGAGCCTCACATCCCGTTAATGGTCAAAACAGGAAAGATGCGGCAAGGTTATGAGGGGTAGCTCCCTTTAGGGTATGTGCATTTCCTTCTGGAAAGGGTGGTATCATGGTATGGAGCCCAGATACTTACTCATGTTGATACACTATATCTTTTTCTGTGTGGTGTTGTTGGTGACGAGCGCTCGGTTAAAGGTCCGATGGGACCGGGGGATGCCATATTCGTGTAGTAGTTACCTAGTGATAAAGGTAACCCGGCCTTGTGTTGGCAGAGAGCTGGTTAAGTTCTCGGGACGTCCAGCCAGAGGCGATCCCATGTGACAGTAGGAAGTTCCTTAGCCTGACCATTTGATTGAAATCCAATTCCCAATACGAAACTTGTACGGTATTAGTTGTAGAACCTGCTATTCACTTATGGTGGTCACCACTGTTTGGATAGTAGCTATAGTAGGCATACGATAATGGTCGTATGTTGGCTAAGATTTATATCTTTATTTTTGAAATGATTTGTTATACACTATGCACTAACAATAATAACAAATGTTATTTTAAATGCGTATCAAGCATCTTTGACTATCATAAGGAGAAATCTCCTCCGATTCTGCGTTTGCATGTGTGTGTGTGCGGGAGGCCTTATGGTAGTCTCATTTTTAAAAGCATTGCGAATTGAAAAAAAATATTCCTCTCTTTTGATTTTAAAGTTAAATAAACTGTTTTGAGTTCTCACACCAGTCACATGACTGACTCGGAGTTTATTGTTTTCCTTCCTAAACTCTGGGTGCCCACCAATTTCCACACGGGCAGTTAAGAGTTAGGTTTATCAGGATATTCTGGATATTCTGGAGTTGCTGGAGGCAAGCTGGATGGCATGGCGTATTACTAGTTTATATAGTATTTCTTTTTCCGCTGCACTGTTTGTTGTTGTATGATGTTGTACACTCTGATGATATGATGTAATGTAATGTATAAAATGTAATAACTGATATAGTTCTTTGTTTAAAGATTATTCATTTATTATTATATGTTGTTCCGCTGCGAATTGTGAGATTCTGTTGTTGTTCTGTTGTTTTCTTCTGTCCCGTTCTATTTTTAAAATTCTTCTATCTTCTGTTTTTCTAATTCTCTGTTTTCAAAAAAAAAAAATTGTCTATCTTCTTTTCCCTCTATTTTTCTTTTTCTTTCTTCTTTTTCTCTCTTCTTTCTTTTCTTTTCTTTTTAAAACCGCAATCGTTACAGTTTTACATATTGGATGTAGAGAAGTATATTTGTTCATGTAGTTTTCCTTTTTCGTTTGGCATATGGCTTTCTTTTCTAGTTGCAGTTCTATCAATTCAAAGTTTTGTTTGTTTACAAAATTTATGTTTACAAATTTGTTTACAGAGAATTTTTTTTGTTTAAAGCCTTATAATATATAAGATTTATATATGGTGGTTTATACGGACCGGTTGAGTTTCGTGTATAAAATTTTAATAGTTGAAATAAAATGAAGTTTGGCTTGCCCACATTGCTGTTGTTTACATATTCTATATGCATAGTTTGATATATGTACAATATACATTTATTAAATAATAGTGAGTCTGCATATATCTATATGTCGGCCGCATAAAAAAAGATGAAATGATTTTTCATATACTGTATTTTGTTATGTGTAATCTGCCTATATAACCATATCTTCTGTTGTTAAGAGTTTGTATATATATTTCGATATTTTTTTGAGGACCGTCTTGTCTTTATATTATGTTATATTTTGCATGTAAGGGTGGTTTATAATATAAGTTTTATAAGTTGCGGGAAATCGGTGGTTGGAGTTATATTTAAAAACTTATAGGTGTTACGCATACTTTCATATAACAAAAATTTATTTTATATAAATTGTGTTTTATGTTTGTGTTATATATATATATATATATATATATATATATATTGTTGTATGATGGGTCAGTTATTTATATATAAATTCTTATGGAATTATATATACAAGTTAAATATCATTTCGGGTTCTATAATAGTGTTGTATATATGCTGGTGTGCCTAGATCTAAAGTTACATCGTTTATATGTATGTATTTATGCAAGTGAACTTATATTAGTCTATGTAAATATATAGTTATAATATATATATTATATTGTTTGGTTTTGGTAAGTTTACAATAAAGTATATGTATGTTTTAAAATTAAATATATGTGTTAAACCAAGTAATGACGTTGTAATATAATACATATAGATATTCTAGTGTATGTAGATTTTGAAATACAAATTATATGTAGATATTTTCATTTTGATTTGATGTGTAAAAATATATGTATATATATATAATTCGATCTTGAAATTTTATAGTATTTTAGTATGATGGTATTAAATTAAAATTAAAAAAAATATAAAAATATAATAATGTTGTGTGTATTTTTAGTTTATATCAAACTGATTGCCTTGTTCTCATCAATTCTTATCTATCAGCTTTGTCGTTAATTCGTGCTAATCTAGCTTTGCCTGGGGATTTGTGCTTGCGTTTCGTAACTCAACTTCATTGTCTATCCTCTCTAGACTCGAAAGGTGAGAAATCACTCACGATTAATTTTCTTTTATTGATTAAATTTGATCTCAATGGAAACAAAAATTGAAATATGCTGCTGTTAGTTATTTACACTGTTATATATGCTATTACCTGTATCTGTTCACCTATGACATCTGACACCATTATCTGTTAATTACTTATGCGATAATAATACAGTTTGGTTCATAATTGATTGATTGATTGTTGTTTTATTGGATGTTAAATTGTAGTGTATAAAGTGATAAATATTATGAAGTTGAATTTGACGTAGGATAGTTTAAAAAATTTAAATCGACATATGTGTTGAATTTGATTAGTTAATTTGAATAATATGACCTCGTTAAATGTTAAATTAATTGACACGTAGAATTTGGTTAAGAACACCTTGAGCCGTTAAATGTACGTTGTATAAATTGTGTAGTATAAATTTGAATAATGGATGACAAGTGAAGAACCGTATAAATGATAGTGTAATAATCTTTAATCTACATGAAATGATAGTGTAGATTCTAGAGATAATTATACTAATTTGCACAAACAACAATGCGAATTAATACGATTATTTCAGGATTATTTGAATTAATTATTGGATTGTTATTGATTGTTGTTATTGTTTGTTTATTTACTTTGACACCATCCCAGTTATCACACTGCAAGTTTCTTTTGTTATGCTTTGATTTTTGAATTGAAATGGATTCGGGTTGAAATGATAAATACCCAAATAAACTTTGACTTAGGATAGAGAATTAAATAAAAATCCGAGTGGTCAATAATTTGATTTAAAAATAAAATAATGAATTTATTTGAATAAAGAATAAGTTTTGAAATGAAGTGGAATTTGAATTTTTATGAAAGGAAAATGTAAATATTGAAATCTGAAACAAATATTAACGTAGTAATTGATGAAAGAACGTTGTTTGAAATTTAATTATTTAATAATTAAATTTGGAGTTATTAATAAATAATTTGGAAGTAGTAATGATTAAGTTTTGAAATTATTAAGTTTGAAATCATTTAATAATAAAATTTGAAATTATAATTAAGTTTGAAATTATAATTAAGCTTGCAATATTAAGTTGAATTTATTTAATAATTAAGTTGAAATTACTTAATAATTGAATGAGATTGAATTAATTGATAATTAAATGAAAAAATTAAATTCTTTGATAAGAGAAATTTAACTTTTGAATATGTGAATTTGAACTTCGTTAATGAATGAAATTGAGTTCCTTTATTAATTAAGCTTTAGAAAACTTAAGTATGTTAATAAGTGAAATTTGACTTCTTGAAGATGTGAAATTTAGTTTCTTTATTAATTGAGTTTGAAACTTGTAACTAAGTAAATAAATAAATTAAATTAAATTTCTTTAACAAGAAATAAAATGCGTTTTATTGAAACAAATGTAAGGCTCGTAATTTAAAGAATTTGATTGACGAAATTGACTTAATTAAATTGTAAGATTTGGTATAATTAAGTTGAACGTAAGTAATTGACTTAATGAATTGGTAATTTAATGGAAATTGTTTTGAATGATAAATTTACTTAACGAATATTGAATGTAATCGATCAATGAATTTAAATTGAATTAAATGTTAAATTAAGTTAATTTAAATGATTTCGGAAGAAAACTATATACAAACTTGAATTAATATTTGAATTATTTAAATAAAATTGAAATTGAATTGTAAGACTTTGAGATGGTAATTTGGAAGTTTTGAAACATAGATTTTGGAAATCGATATTGAAAGACAAATGAAATGTTGATCTACGAACTCAAATTGAAATTGAATTTGATTTGGTTTTGAAATATATAAACGACCAATCGGTGTAATAATTACGAAAGTTATTAAAGAAACCGGAATCGGTTATGGACATATTCTTTATCTAAACCGAAAACCACTTTAATAACTATACGCGGAGTGATGATCCAGAATGAAGTGGTTGGAATGATGTATGTGATGACTAAAGAAAGAGAACGATAATGGATAGCCTTGACACTTGTGTCAAATTGGAAATGACTAAAATCAGGAGCCGTGCCGGGCCAAATGGGGTTAGCCACCTCGAGCGAACACACTTCTTCAAAAACTACTCATTACATGTTATTGATTGGTGCACCCTCGGAATTTCAGGAGTGTTGTTTCGCGGTGTTGCGATCGCTGCGGCGATGCGTTCTCACCAGTCCGGATCAGGCGAACGGTAGTTTCACTATCTTGGGTATTGCCTCATGTGCCTTGTCATACTTGTATCCCTATATACGCGACCACTACGAATTTGTTTTGTGTTATACCTATGGAGTACTCCCTGATATCCCACTAGTTTACGGTGGAGTTTACAATGCTGTATAGACTATGATGCTTATATAAAATGTATTAAGGGGGATAATGGTAACGCCTTAACACTATTTTGATACTTTATATTACTGATAGACTTTATCTATTTAGCGTACACTACTACCTAGTAGATAGTTTAACGGATCCTTAGAGGATGGTGATTCCAACATCCTTTGAGTTACTTGTATTTCGATTGCTATTTCACTTGAGTTGGATTTATTGATACGAGAATATTAATGCTGACTCGAGCGTTTTGTGTTTTGCTTTACGCTTGGGTCAGACTGAGTGGTTCAGCTTTTGAGACTCGCCTTTGGAGTTAGAGCTTCGCCTGGAGATCCAGCTATCTATCCAGCTTTCAGAGATTCAGTTGATTCCAGTGATGTATTTTGATTCTTGTATTCGATTATTGTATTCGAGACTTCTGCTGTAATTTATTTAACACTGATATATATATATATATATATAGTAGCTTCATGAACTACTATCTGTTTTACTTCTGCTGCATATTATTACTCTGTGTCTGTGTTTCTGTGATTATTTATTTATTGTATATCTGAGTTTTGCCAAAATTTAAATTAACAATTCGCTATTTTGAATTATTCAAGTCCGACATGTGCGGATGCGAATAGTCCAAAATAGCGGGTCGTTACAGTTGGTATCAGAGCTTTGGTAGCTCTAGGCAGAACTTAGCATATATGGTAAATATATTTACAGAATCACTCTCATTCGAGTTTCAATCTCTTCCTTTTGACTCAATTCCTTTGAATTTTGGAACGTTCCCTGCGGTTTCAAAATTCATTGATGTCCCTCATTATTCGTCTTCTTTCAATTCTGGAGTATCCCATAACTCCACTTCGAATAATCTTTATAATGGATCGGCGGTCTCCCCAATCTTCGAATTATTTGTAAATGGATGAAACTCCTTTACAATAGGCATTGATTTACCGGAGATTTCTGTATCCTTGGTTTACGATGCTATCTATCTCCTGCAATACCTGAATTCTATTTCTTGAGATCGAATGTTAATTTACCTCGGAATTCAGCATCGATCTTGTTCTTGAAGTTACGAACGACCCGGTTAAGGTTGCTCGCGATTTATATAAACTTATCCATCTTCCTATTTTGTTATTTAATTATCTCATCTTTGTTTCAAACCTATCTTCGAATCAAAATTCTCTTTGATTTGAGTCCATCAAATTTGAATCTCTATTCTTGTTTTGATATATATTCTTGTATCGTCGAGCTATGAAGTGTATTTGTAAATTTATATTTAAAATGTTTTATATATTGTGTTGTTTGAGTTGTTGATGTTGATTCGGGTTTTTGATCGATTCGTGTGATCAACGCTATCGATAGGATTTCCAAAACGCTTGAACAGAGCAAACTGACACAATATTATTTCCAAATTTGGTGAATGAAATAAATTTCGAATAATTATATTATATACTTAAGCATGATTTTCTGAATTTTAATAGTTAATTGAATTAGTTGTTAATAAACAATACTAGATTTTTTAAAAATGGCACCTAAACCATTGGTTTTTGTCTCATAAATAAATAATTGAAATAAAAACGTGGTTTATAAATTTATTTGGATATTGCAATGAATTTAAATCAAGAATTTAAGAAGTTAATTTCCGGTGATTTCAAACTTTGGGTTTAAACTTTAAAATGCATATTATACAGAGTAATTTCGAATAAAAATAAATTCCAAAGAATTTTAAATGTTTAAATCAGCGCTCTTCTCTTTGTCGCTGGAAAATAATTTCGGTGATGACGGCCACATCATCGACATTCATTTTTGAGTTTCGAAGGGGAGAGATCAATTCGTAGCTTTGCTACAGTTTTGTTTTGGAGATTAAATCAATTTAAATTTCTTAATTATGATTTGATTTATATATATAGGTTTATTATTTTAAATTTAATTTGATTTGATATATTATGTATATACATAATTATCTCTAAATGGTTTGAAGTGAAATCGGAAATTTAATTCTTAAAATTTCGGTAAAAGGATGATTTCAATTATAAATGAATCAAAATTTTGAATTAATATTTAAACTGGAGAGAATTGAATTAGAAATTTACTTGTATAACAATCAATTTCATTATATATAACTTGCCTAAATTTTCAAAAGTTAACTATGTAATCGAATATTATACAATATAAAGTTAATATCAAAGAAATTTTAAATAAATTGGGTGGTTATAATAGTGTAAATATACTTAATATATATGTGATAAGATATATTAAGTAGAATAAATTTAACAATAATTTGGAATAAAGAAGAATTAAATTTGTCCAATAAAATATGATTATAGTAAAAGACTATTTAAATTTATGATCTTTGAAATTATTAATTGCATAATACACAATAAAAATTGTCTTTATAAATAAAATGTGAGTGCGTATAATAAATGTTATTCATAAGTTAATTGAACAATAGATGTGATTAATAAAATAAAATTTTGTTTTGAAAGTTCATAAATTAAAATTAAATCAATTTAATGTGGTATCTTGAACCAATTGAATTTAATTGAATTTCATTTGAAAGAAACTTTTGTACCTACCATAATAAATGTGAAATCAAATCAATATAATGAAAATCTTGAAATTTAGAACAAATTGTTGAATATAAATTTATTTAAATTGAAATTTATATGATTTAAATTAATTTTTTATAATGTAATTCAGGCCTATTTTCTTTTGATTGTTTCTACTCTCCTACTTCCTTCCTTTTCGAGGACGAAAATTTTTGAGTGGGGGAGAGTGTAACGACCCGTAAATTTAACCGGTTTTAATAACGTATTGATTGAAATTTTGCGTGAATTTAAACGATAAAATTTTGGAATATAAATTTGATATTTGGAATGCGTCTAGTTAAACATAGCAACTGGTAAATTTTCGTCCGAAAATATGAAAGTTTATTTCGTGCGTAAATTTACTTCAATTTAATCAGTTAAAAAGCGATGAAAATAAAACGTTTTCAAAACTAAAATATTTTTACATAGAAAATTTCTAAAACATCTTCTGAGCAAGATGTCAGTTTGTCGTTTTTCCAAATTCGGACATCTTTGGCTCCGTCGATCTTATTGTTATGTGTTTTTCATGCATTTTCCCTAGTATAAAATTCGAATTTTTTATAATTCGATTATACAACTGATATCCCTATGCCGTTTTGATCGTCATATCGTGCGGATCCGTGCGGTATATTCGATTCTGTATTTTGGATACCGTTGCACATCTGAAACCGTGAAGCGGATATCCATTTTGAAACTTTTGATATTCGGTGACCATACAATTTTCCAATGCGGCTGGCCACTACTTTCCATATTCTCAAGAAAGTATTAAATTATGACGTTTTCTCTTCTCTAGCTTGATTATTTTTTTCATAGTTCAAAATTGTGTGCGACCTTACGTTGAACAGATTAAATATGATATAATTGCATTCCATTACCTGTCTGTTCATGTTTCAATTGCCTATTTCTTTCAAAAAAAACCTGCCTCTTCTTTCTACAATTCCCCTCCACAAATTCTTGCACCATCCCAACCTCCACCTCCTCACGACACACGAACCCATCAGCTCCTCCACCCGCCCGCACCTAGTTTCACCACTTCGGCCATCATGTGGTCACACAAGCACCTCCCCAAATCCCCACAACCACCGTGCTCAGCCACCACCGCCCTCTCTCTCTCCGTCGACAACTGCAACCCACATTCTCCAACTTAGCATGGCCGCATCCAACAACAAAAACGCGGCATCCACTCATCCTGGCCTGAACATACCCAGCCCCTCCGAGTGCCACCGTCGTTTCCCCCACTACCCTGACACCCACTCATCGCTGCAATTCTACCACCCGCCTCCATGTCTTCCCCCTCCACCGCGCCGCCTTTCCGCCATCACCCACGGTCCGAGCCCAGTTGCACCGAGACCAGAGCCATCCTGGCCAGCAGCCGCCGGAACCAGGCTCAATCGACCCCACCTTCCGGCTTCCGCCACTTGGCCTCCACCTCCGCAACTGTCTTCATCTTCTTTTCTAAATAAAAAGAGAGGGTATTTTATATGTATGGTTATAAAGGTATGTCTATCTGTAATTTGTTGTTATACAATATATACAAATTATATATTAAGTCTAGCATGTATATTTGGGTGTAGCATGAGTATACTGTTGAATATGTAATCAGTAGTTTCAGCAGGTATAAATTTATATAGTTTACAGTAGTGGGTATGTATGTTAAAGGAATAACACACGTTATGTTTATATAAATGTCAACATTTTAGGCCATATGAAGAATAATTTTTAGATACATGGTCTGATTTAGCATTTCAAAGCTCTGTAGCTATATAATATAATATGATGCTTATATGAATTATATGTTTACAGAAGTGCTATACATTTGGTTTTAAAACGTATATAGTTTTACATATTGGATGTAGAGAAGTATATTTGTTCATGTAGTTTTCCTTTTTCGTTTGGCATATGGCTTCCTTTTCTAGTTATAGTTCTATCAATTAAAAAATTTGTTTGTTTACAAAATTTATGTTTACAAATTTGTTTACAGAGATTTTTTTTTAAAGCCTTATAATATATAAGATTTATATATGGTGGTTTATACGGACCGGTTGAGTTTCGTGTATAAAATTTTAATAGTTGAAATAAAATGAAGTTTGGCTTGGCCACATTGCTGTTGTTTACATATTCTATATGCATAGTTTGATATATGTACAATATACATTTATTAAATAATAGTGAGTTTGCATATATCTATATGTCGGCCGCATAAAAAAAAATGAAATGATTTTTCATATACTGTATTTTGTTATGTGTAATCTGCCTATATAACCATATCTTCTGTTGTTAAGAGTTTGTATATATATTTCGATATTTTGTTGAGGACCGTCTTGTCTTTATATTATGTTATATTTTGCATGTAAGGGTGGTTGACAATATAAGTTTAATAAGTTGCGGGAAATCGGTGGTTGGAGATATATATAAAAATTATATAGGTGTTACGCATACTTTCATATAAGAAAATTTTATTTTATATAAATTGTGTTTTATGTTTGTGTTTTATATATATATATATATATATATATATATATATATATATTGTTGTATGATGGGTCAGTTATTTATATATAAATTGTTATGGAATTATATATACAAGTTAAATATCATTTCGGGTTCTATAATAGTGTTGTATATATGCTGGTGTGCCTACATCTAAAGTTACATCGTTTATATGTATGTATTATGCAAGTGAACTTATATTAGTCTATGTAAATATATAGTTATAATATATATATATATATTATATTGTTTTGGTTTTGGTAAGTTTACAATAAAGTATATGTACGTTTTAAAATTAAATATATGTGTTAAACCAAGTAATGACGTTGTAATATAATACATATAGATATTCTAGTGTATGTAGATTTTGAAATACAAATTATATGTAGATATTTTGATTTTGATTTGATGTGTAAAAATATGTGTGTATATATATAATTTGATCTTGAAATTTTATAGTATTTTAGTATGATGGTATTAAATTAAAATTTAAACATTATATATAAAAATATAATAATGTTGTGTGTATTTTCAGTTTATATCAAACTGATTGCCTTGTTCTCATCAATTCTTATCTATCAGCTTTGTCGTCAATTCGTGCTAATCTAGCTTTGCCTGGGGATTTGTGCTTGCGTTTCATAACTCAACTTCATTGTCTATCCTCTCTAGACTCGAAAGGTGAGCAATCACTCACGATTAATGTTCTTTTATTGATTAAATTTGATCTCAACGGAAACGACAATTGAAATATGCTGCTGTTAGTTATTTACACTGTTATATATGCTATTACCTGTATCTGTCCACCTATGACATCTGATACTATTATCAGTTAATTATTTATGCGATAATAATATAGTTTGGTTGATAATTGATTGATTGGTTGTTGTTTTATTGGATGATAAATTGTAGTGTATAAAGTGATAAATATTATGCAGTTGAATTTGACGTAGGATAGTTTAAAAAATTTAAATCGACATATGTGTTGAATTTGATTAGTTAATTTGAATAATATGACCTCGTTAAATGTTAAATTAATTGACACGTAGAATTTGGTTAAGAACACCTTGAACCGTTAAATGCATGTTGTATAAATTGTGTAGTATAAATTTGAATAATGGATGACAAGTGAAGAACCGTATAAATGATAGTGTAATAATCTTTAATCTACATGAAATGATAGTGTAGATTCTAGAGATAATTATACTAATTCGCACAAACAACAATGCTAATTAATACTATTATTTCGGGATTATTTGAATTAATTATTGGATTGTAATTGATTATTGTTATTGTTTGTTTATTTACTTTGACACCATCCCAGTTATCACACTGCAAGTTCCCTTTGTTATGCTTTGATTTTTGAATTGAAATGGAATCAGGTTGAAATGATAAATACCCAAATAAACTTTGACTTAGGATAGAGAATTAAATAAAAATCCGATTGGTCAATAATTTGATTTAAAAATAAAATAATGAATTTATTCGAATAAAGAATAAGTTTTGAAATGAAGTGGAATTTGAATTTTTATGAAAGGAAAATGTAAATATTAAAATCTGAAACAAATATTAACGCAGTAATTGATGAAAGAACGTTGTTTGAAATTTAATTATTTAATAATTAAATTTGGAGTTATTAATAAATAATTTGGAATTAGTAATGATTAAGTTTTAAAATTATTAAGTTTGAAATCATTTAATTATAAAATTTGAAATTATAATTAGGTTTGAAATTATAATTAAGCTTGGAAATTAAGTTGAATTTATTTAATAATTAAGTTGAAATTATTTAATAATTGAATGAGATTGAATCAATTGATAATTAAATAAAAAGTTGAATTCTTTTATAAGAGAAATTTAACTTTTGAATACGTGAATTTGAACTTCGTTAATAAATGAAATTGGGTTCCTTTATTAATCAAGCTTTAGAAAACTTAAGTAAGTTAATAAGTGAAATTTGACTTTTGAAGATGTGAAATTTAGTTTCTTTATTAATTGAGTTTGAAACTTGTAACTAAGTAAAGAAATAAATTAAATTGAATTTCTTTAACAAGAAATAAAATGCGTTTTATTGAAACAAATGTAAGGCTCGTAATTTAAAGAATTTGATTGACGAAATTAACTTAATTAAATTGTAAGATTTGGTATAATTAAGTTGAACGTAAGTAATTGACTTAATGAATTGGTAATTTAATGGAAATTGTTTTGAATGATAAATTTACTTAACGAATATTGAATGTAATCGATCAATGAATTTAAAATGAATTAAATGTTAAATTAAGTTAATTTAAATGATTTCGGAAGAAAACTTATATACGAACTTGAATTAATATTTGAACTATTTAAATAAAATTGAAATTGAATTGTAAGACTAATTTGGAAGTTTTGAAACATAGATTTTGGAAATCGATATTGAAAGACAAATGAAATGTTGATCTATGAACTCAAATTGAAATTGAATTTGATTTGGTTTTGAAATATATAAACGACCAATCGGTGTAATAATTACGAAAGTTATTAAAGAAACCGGAATCGGTTATGGACATATTCTCTGTCTAAACCAAAAACCACTTTAATAACTAAATGCGGAGTGATGATCTAGAATGAAGTGGTTGGAATGATGTACGTGATGACTGAAGAAAGAGAACGATAATGGATAGCCTTGACACTTGTGTCAAATTGGAAATGACTAAAATCAGGAGCCGTGCCGGGCCAAATGGGGTTAGCCACCTCGAGCGAACACACTTCTTCGGAAACAACTCATTACTCGTTATTGATTGGTGCACCCTCGGAATTTCAGGAGTGTTGTTTCGCGGTGTTGCGATCGCTGCGGCGATGTGTTCTCACCAGTACGGATCAGGCAAACGGTAGTTTCACTATCCTGGGTATTGCCTCATGTGCCTTCTCATACTTGTATCCCTATATACACGAGCACTACGAATTTGTTTTGTGTTATACCTATGGAGTACTCCCTGATATCCCACTAGTTTACGGTGGAGTTACAGTGCTGTATAGACTATGATGCTTATATAAAATGTGTTAAGGGGGATAATGGTAACGCCTTAACACTATTTTGATACTTTATATTACTGATAGACATTATCTATTTAGCGTACACTACTACCTAGTAGATAGTTTAACGGATCCTTAGAGGATGGTGATTCCAACATCCTTTGAGTTACTTGTATTTCGATTGCTATTTCACTTGAGTTGGATTTATTAATACGAGAATATTAATCCTGACTCGAGTGTTTTGTGTTTTGCTTTACGCTCGGGTCAGATTGAGTGGTTCAGCTTTTGAGACTCGCCTTTGGAGTTGGAGCTTCGCCTGGAGATCCAGCTATCTATCCAGCTTTCAAAGATTCAGTTGATTCCAGTGATTTATTTTGATTCTTGTATTCGATTATTGTATTCGAGACTTCTGTTGAAATTTATTTAACTCTGATATATATATATAGTAGCTTCATGAACTACTATCTCTTTTACTTCCGCTGCATATTATTACTGTGTGTCTGTGTTTCGGTGATTATTTATTTACTGTATATCTGAGTTTTGCCAAATTTAAATTAACATTTGGTATTTTGAATTATTCAAGTCCGACATGTGCGGATGCGAATTGTCCAAAACAGCGGGTCATTACATATCAGCTTCATCGGTCTAATCCCAAGTAGCTGCAAAACTTCTTCTTTTCAGTTTCTTTCCTCAACTAAGTCGATTCTGAGGATAATTTAGCTTGATATGACCGGGTTTATTGCAGTTGTGACATATGATCTCCTGCTCTTCTGAGGTGTCTAGAACTTTGACTATTCTACTTTTCAGTTGTTGATTTAGAGCTGGGTTTACATGTGATTCAACCTTTTGAATTTCTTTATTACCAGTGCCAGCTCTGCTACACCATCATCATCATCTTCACTTTTAGTTGTTCCTTTGAAAGCTTTTGATTTCTAGAGTATCACCCCCTTCACATTCTTCCTTGATTTTCATTTCTATCTCATAAGTGATGAGATTTCCAATGAGTTTTTAACTTTAACTTGTTTCAAAACCTTTGATTCTTAAATGACAGTAACTTTCGCTTCAAAATTTCGAGGAAGGACTTTGAGGATTTTTCAGACTATTTCTAACTCTGTCTATGGTTTTCCGAGAGCTTTTGATTTGTATATGAGATTAGAAAGTCATCCATTCGTCTCTTTGACATTCTCATGCTTGGCCATTGTGAAGTTCTCGTATTTGCTACTAAGCATGGCAATGTTAGATTCTTTGGCTTGGGTGATTCCCTCGTGAGTCACTTCAAGTGCGTGCCAAATTTCCTACGCAGTTAGACAATGTGAGACACGATTAAATTTAATTTGATCTAATGAACAAATAATATAATTCATAACTTTAGTGTTAGCATTCTGCAGTTTAGTTTCAAGATCTCTCCATTGATCCATTGGTTTTTCTATTTCTTGATTATCAATAACTATAGTTAGTGTCATATATCCCTTCTCAACAATATTCCATGCATCTATGGTTTTTAGAAAAAAATTCATTTTATTTTTCCAGTAAGCCAATTTACCATTGAACATGGGTGGTCTAACTATGGACCGACTCTTAGCAAAAGCATTATTAAAAGAATCCATTTAAAAAAATCAAAATTTTAAAACAAAAATTCATTTTTGAAAAATCAAATTTTTAAAACAAAAATTGGTTTTTGTTCCTAATTCTGATATCACTTATAAGATCGATTTCACCCTAGATGAGGGGTGAATAGGGTGATACTAATAATAACAAAAATTGATGTGGAAATAAAAACAATAACTGAAAGTAATGCAAAAGAGATCACACACAAGTTTATCTAGCTTCCGAAAAACCCTACATATGTGCTGCCGCCAAGGTTTCTACTAGAAATTAAGTAATTAGGTGCTTACGCATAAACTTGCGACACCCGCTAATGAATAACCTAACTCTACATTCAAAACTCAGACACAACACAACCACTAAGTTGCAAATTCTCAAACTATGCCCCGTAGTTTGTCCCTAGCCACACGACAAGAAAGTTACTTAATTTAAAAATAAATTAAAAATGAAATAATAACTAAAACAAAAACAAAACCCTAATTATATTAAACTAAAGCCCAATAGAAAAGTAAGGCTGACCCAATTTTTATACTAAATAGAGATCTTCTCCCCTTTCTCCTTGTATACTCGTGCATTCTCATTTGGCCAATCCTTTCTTTTTCATTCCTCTTCACAAATTTAAGGTTTTGAGAATTAAATTTTGCCATTTGAATATTATATTCAAATTGATTGTTGTCACTCTCATGTTTCTCAATTAGCTTCGATGCTTCTTTGATTCTCTGGTCTACATGTGGTCACTTTGAGTTCGACTTATAATTTGGTATGTGATTTATGCCCTATTTTGATTTTCGAATATATTCGACTTAATGCCCTATTTAATTACTTGGGCTCGAACTCATGAATGCCAATGATGAGATTGGGTTTTAATTTATAAGGATAGCATCCCCAAATATACGTTCGTATAACTCACTTTGAATTTTTCTCATTTGCTATGCTCGGCCACTGATTTTTAATCAAACATTGGTAATGTTTTTGGAATTTTTCATTTCATATGTATTGCTTGAAAGTTTGAATTTTCTTTGGTCTTTTCTCCTGCGACTTTGTTATTTGAATTTTGATATGGTCCAGACTTGTCCAATTCGTTTCCTCACTTGGCTTTGAATTTGGCATTTAAACTTGGCATGTTCATTTTGAAATCTTTAAGACATTGACTTTGTTTGAACTATTGTAGATCATTTCTCTTTGAACCATGACTTGAAATTTTTTTTGTGACTATATTCACATTGCTGACTACAGATAATTCTCTAATTTCCATAACAAATGGCTTCACTGTCATTTCAATGTTGAAACTGCTCCTTGGCTTTGGCATTTTCAATTTTTTATAATATTAGTTGATTTCGACTTATTCATCATTTCCTTATCACTTTTGAGTTATGGCATGATCATTTTTTGTAACATATCGATTTTGTCGGGATCCGAAGGTCGGCATTCTTACGTCCACTATATCAAATGCCGCATAATCGAATGCCGAAAAACTGAATTGTTAGGGTTCGAAAGAACAGGTAGAAGAAAAAGATAGAAGAAGTAAGAAAACAGAACAAAAACAATATTAGAATCTCACATATCGCAGCGGAACAACATATAATAGAAAAACGTATAATTTTTAAAACAAAGAACTATCTCAGTTATTACATTACATTACATTTCATCAGAGTATACAACAACAATATACAATACAACAACAATGGACAGTTATACGAGTGTGTCCTTACAAGTGAATTTACAGCGGAAAGATAATATCATATACAAGTAATACATCTTGCCATCCAGCTCGCCACCTGAGCTCCATAGCACTCCTGAATCCAGAATGACCTGATAACCTGACTCTAGACTGCCCGTGTGGAAATTGGTGGGCACCCAGAGTTTAGGAAGAGAATAATAAACTCCAGGTCAGTCATGGGGCTGGTGTGAGAACTTAAAACAGTTATTTATTTTTTAAAACAATAACAACAACAAGGGAAGTGGAAAAATATCCGCAATGCTTTTGAAAAATGAAACTTCCGTAAGGCCTCCCCGAACACACACAATGCAACGCAGAATTGGAGGAGATTTCTCCTTATGATAGTTAAAGATGCTTACTACGCAAAACAAATCATTTTTGATATTATTATTAGTGCATAGTGTAGAAAGCATAGAATATAAATATTAGCCAGCATAGACATTCCGAACTATTCCTATTATAGCTACCTTCCAAACAGTGGGGCGCCACCATAAGTGAATGGCAGGTTCTACAACTAAAACCGTACAAGGCTCGTATTATTTCTTTGGATTTTCCAACAAATGGTCAGGCTAAGGAACTTCCTACTGCCACATGGGATCGCCTCTGGCGGGACGTCACGAGAACTTAACTAGCTCTCTGCCAACACAAGGTCGGGTTACCTCTGTAACTAGATAACTACTACACGAATATGCCACCCCCGGTCCTTTGGGACCTTTATCCGGGGCCCTCGATCACCAAGCAACAACCGCACAGAAAAATGAGATTGGAGCAACCATATAGGTTAAGCATCAGCGCTCCATACCCGACACCACCTTTTCTAGAAGGAAATGACATACCCTGAAGGGAGCGACCCTCATAACCTTGCCGCAAATTCCTGTTTTGACCATTTTCGGGGTGTGAGGTCCGACGAAGTCTCGTCCACAATGCTACGCTTTTTCACAAAGCCACGCTTTGATCAATAAATAATCATCACACAGCAACACTTAGCATGCCACATTACAAAATTGGGAATATATCGCTGATAACCTTCAACTACAAAACCTCTAAGGGTGTTAAGCTAAGAGAATAAATTCTCCGCCACCAATGGAAGTGTATTTGAAAGAAATCTGCTTTATATCTCAAAATGTAATGTCAGACATGTAACCATACGAGTCCGTTCTGGGTTCGAACAGAACCGAAGGCACTTCAAAAGAAGCCCTTGCAATCCGGGTATTCACAATCCCGATCGAATTTCCCATCACAAAGGAAATCTCCATACCTAGCTAACGGTGCAGAGACAATCGATAGGTCATCCTATCGTTTTCACAAATACCCGGTCTTCACCCCCGGTCTTCAATGCCATCCATTACGTCATATCACCATTCGGAATGGGTAATCCGAAAAACGAGCGCAATAATTTAAAAATAAGTGTAGCATTCCATTTCAACCAATTCACAACGAATAATCATTTAAGGGTCAGTATTGATAGTCGGTTATTTAACTATCAATCAATATTCACAACATAACCCGATTCCAAATAATCTTCCTAAATTATTTATTTTCAAAAATATCTTTATAAGATATATTCTCCATACTTCAACCATTTGAAAAAAAATTTCAAATTATTTTTCACCTTTACAACTTTCATTTCAAATGGTTCATTTAAACCAATTAAATAAATCCTTACCAATTTATTTAATTTACGTTCCAAATCCTAAATTTATTCCACACTTCAAAAATAAATCAATGTTTATTTTTAAAACAAATTTTTCTTTCTTTTATAAATTCCATAGTGAATTTACCTTTCCAAAATATCTATGAATATACGATTTCCAAATCGATTTCTAATATTCATTTTCAATTTATCTTTAAAAGATAAAATCTCAAAACATTCACTTCATATTGGAAAACATTTCCATACTTATTTAATAATAAGTAATTCACCAATCTATTTATTCCCAACATTTTGGAAACATTCAACATACTTAAATCACAATTTAAGTACAAATTTTATTCTTTGAGGAAAACATTCTCTTAAACACATTTATTTGGGTCAAAACGAATGTTACGTAAAACATCGTTACGACAACCCAAAATCACTAGTATAGGGATTCGAAATTAAGATAGATATATAAACCCCAATACTATATAAAACTTTTCCTTTAGGAAATCATTTACTATAACAACAGTGTTATAGTCCACCATTTCCTTCTATTCCTCGAAACGCCTATTTCAACCATGAATGTTGAAATCTATGGTTTCGACACTTAATACATTTTAGAATATTTTTGAATTGTTTTAATTCTATTTAAAATATCACTTTCCCAAAATATTTCTTTAATATATTATTCACCGTCAAAAATCTTGAATATACTTCATTTATCAAATTTAATTTCTACATATTTTATTTAAAGAATTATCCATTGTCCAAAATCATGGATATATTTCATTTAATAAAGTATAATAATTAAACTTATTAAAATAAGTCGATTTCGGATTTATAAAACAACGTTTATAAATTCCATTCATACTTTATAACAACTTCAACTTATAAAATCACTTTATTAACAAATTCTATCCATATTCCATTTACACGCCAAAATCTAATTTATAAGTTAATTACTTATAAATCTTTTATTTTATAAAATCTACTCATTTTATAACTTCACAATTTATAAATCTATAGATTTCATTCACTTACGAAATCCATTTATACTTCATTTTAACACTTATAAAAGCTCGTTTTATAATTCCAGCATTTTAGTTTATAAATATCAATTTTATAAATCTTTTATATAAATCATTTATGATAATTCAAAATTCCCAATGTAAACATTTTATAAATAAATCAACTACTTATTTCAAAAATCACATTTCGGTTATATTTCACAAAAAATCAAAATTTTTATAACATAAAAATTACAACGTTTATTTATTTAAAATGAATCAATTCCAAAATTAAATTTTATTATGAATTCTCAACTTAAATTTTCAAAAATCCAATTTTATTTATTTTCGGCATCTAACGATACCAAAAATATATTCGGCTAAAATTTAGCCTTTAACGGTTTCAATCACAAAGATAATCACGCAGATTATAAATAGATCAACACACAACGTTGAAACCAATTCAATCATTTGAGGAATCCAGTTGGATCCCTCCAACATGTTTCTCTGCATCCAAAGATGTTAGCACAATACCAATTCCGCTTCAAGATGGAATATCGCGGTATATGGGATTTATAAAATACTATCCGCTATTATGTGGCGCAATAAGGTCTCATCCGCTATATAATGCGGGAAATCAACTCCAAATACAAATATAATACCAATTCCAATCAAGTTGGAATTTTCGCGGTATATGTTTTTAATAAATAACATCCGCTTAATATACGGCGCAAAGGGTCTATTTCAATACAACAGATAACAATTATCATCCAATCACACAATCAAGCAATTTTAATTCTAACTATTTAAAATTTAAATTGAAGCAATTCGATTGAGTGAGAAGTTCTCACCTTGAGTTTCCGATAATAGTTGTAGCGTTTTATTTCGAATAAAATTAAACGTGCGTTTAATTTTACCCGAAATTTCACTAGCTCGAAACGACTCCAAACCAGCTCCATTGCGTAGTGCTCAACAAAACGATTGCATTGCAATTTGTTTTGTGCATTTTCGACCTCGTATGCAAAAGTTATCAATCTTTAAAGTTCGTACACATCATAATATAATTTAATTACAATTTCATTTCATTTTTATACCCCAATTAACTTCTGGCAGTCCATCCTTGCTTGATGAAATCCAGGCCACATGCCTTTTCTTCTCCAACTCACGCATGACATCAGGTAGCTCACGCCACTTGAACCCATTTGGCCGCATACTAGGGTTGAATATCGCAACCACCACGCCACGTTCTAGCTTGATCGACCACTTCCATTTCGAAGCCACGGCCAAGGCCTATCCTCGCCCGCAACCTCCCCGAGCTCGGCCTCCCTAGCACGAGATCCAATGACTTGAACGCGGCCACTACACGAGTCCCTAGCCTCCAATGCGCTTCGCTAAACTTGATCATCTCCATATGGATTTGTAGATCTCACTTAGCTCTACGATTTACTAGTTGAACATTTCGTGTGAAAGTTGATAGATTTGAAGATTTTGAGGGGAGAAGGTTGAAACGGTTCAGACATTGAAATAGCTAGGGCCGGCTGAAGCTTGAAATTAGGGCTTGAGTGTAAAATGTGAATTATGGGGTCCTTTTATAGAAAAATGGCGAAACACTATTCACCCAAAATTTTCCAAACTCCAAACGAAGCGTGCCGGCTGGCGTTTCTAGGGTTTACCCCATATTTCGGACACAATGGAATATGTTTCGGAGGCTAATTTGATCATATGTGCGAGTTACAGAAATAAACGATCAAATTTAAATTAAATCGATTAAACCAATTTCTATGCGTTTTGGCTTGCACCGGACAAACCGTAAATCCGATTGACACGAAATTTGAAACCTTACAATAATATAACATTATGGATCCGATGAAACTAGTTTCGTCGAAATCCGATACTGTTTGAAAAATGGCTATTTTAACTTGTCAATTAAATATTAAAATATTCAATTTTCACAAATTAACTTTTAATTCAATTTTAAAAGTTCACAAACATTGTTCTACCTCCAATATGATTTAATATAACTTTATAAATCATTTTTAATCACATTAAACCCAATTTTAATTTTTTTCACACAATTTCAAATATTAAATTATTGATTTAATTATCCAATTAAATCCAAATATTCGAAAAAAATAAATTATTCGACTTATAAATTTTACTTGTTGATATTTGAAATCAATTAAGTTTCTGAATTTCAAATGATAGAAATTCTGGGTCGTTACATTTTTACTATATATTTATGTATCACTCCATGTAAATACATACATATATGAATGTATATATGTGTGCGATGGCTCTGAAATCAATTTTGGTCGTTTACGTATATACATGGTGCACTTGAAATTGTTCATGCCTCTATTTCATGTGTTTGTCGTTCATCTATTGTTGACACACTGCTTTGGTCCGATTCATCTTGATTCTTTCTCTTGAATCTTTCTACTTGAGTGCTTGTGTGGGTTCATGCCTTCGTACTTGTATTTATTGGTGGTTGCAGCCCTTGTTGTCATAACTGCTAGTGTGTGGGTTCATGCCTTCGTACTTGTATTTATTGGTAGTTGCGGCCCTTGTTGTCATAACTGCTAGTGTGTATATTCATGTAGTCTTGTTCACTTGAGTCTGTTTTGGTTTGCATATGAGCTTCATGTGTACTGAATGTGCTGGCCTATGTTCCATGCTCTTGTTCATACCTGAAATGATTCATGTGTGTCACCGTGTATATACATACATATATATATATATATGCATGTATATATATGTATGTATGTATGTATGTATGTGTATATGTGTTGTGATGCCTTGTTCTGCTCATTGTTGTTGCACATGAATATACATGCTGCTCCACTATTTCTTAAACATTTAATCTGTTTATTTGTCCCTTTCTTCTTTTTGGCTATCACCTGAGTCTTCTTTCTTATATATGCCTGAATGCATTTGAAAATTTGAACTATAGTCATCTTGGATGCATATGTAAGGGACTGGTGTACATGTTTTGATCTTGTGTTTTCTTTGCATTGCTTCAAGTTGAACTGCCGCTTCCCTCTAAACTATTGTAATTGAATCATGCTGTAATGTGATTCCTCTTGAGTCTTGTTTCACTTATAGTTGGTCTGAGTTCTCGTTGATTGTTTGAGATCTTCATGTTACACGTTTTTTGACTTGAGTCATTGTTGTTGTGTTGCTTCATGTATTGCCTCGTATTTGCTGTCACCTTTCGAGTTGCAGTCTTGTGCATTGATGTTTGATCTGAAGCTTGTTGCGTTGAGTCTAATATAGTTAGGGTTAAAATCATTGTATGCAAGCTGCTTTGTCTTTCGTTTTGTTCACTGCCTGGTCTACACTTGATACTTTGTACATATGGTGGTCTTGGTTCATTAATGTGTTGAGCCTGATCGTTTTCATTTAAGTCCGGCCATTGTATTAAACTTTTATTCATGTTCATTGACTCTTGTACTTGACCATTATATTTTTGTTTTGTATTGCACCTGAGTTGAATCCACCATTTGGTTGGGTTTGACCGTGTGCTTACCTGTCCCTGTAATTTTATCAAGTGTATATCGCTGTTCACGGCTATATGACATGTACAGTGATACACTGTGCATGTTACAAGTTGTTCGTGTAAGATGAATTCAAAATAAATAAATGAAGAACAACCCAAATAACCGAGGCAAATAACACTTTCAAAAGCACACTTTTACTGTACACTATAAGATATTTCTTTTTCAATTTTACTGCATCAGTGTTTATTTTGCAGATAATTCAGATGCTAGATACAAATTGGAATAGAGTTGAAGATAAATACAAGTATTTGAGTGATATGTAGTGAGGTCAAAATTGTAAATTGAAATTTGTGATGTAATCGAAATTGTAATGTAATCGAAATTGAATTGTCATTAAAATTGTGTAAATGTAGTGAGAGCTGAAGTTTGTACTATTTAAATTTGTAATAAATGTTTGAATAAAATATTTGTTTGAATATGAATTATGTGTAACTTATTTATTCAATTATGTGAAAAATAAAATAAAATAGTATAAAAGCAAATACATTTAAATGAATATATATATATATATATGTATGTATGTATGTATGTATGTGTGTATGCATGTTTATTATCATGAAACAAAAATCATATACTAGCATATTCAACAATCATAAGCTCTATTACGTTATCTAATTTAGGTTCACATAGGTAAGAGGTATCCTTTTAGATATGACAACACTTTCCATAAGCAAGAAGGATACCACGTATATATTTTACAGGGTCTAAATGCTACAATAAGGGTTTTCCTAGCTATATGTTCCAATATAACTTACAACATTGCAAAAAAACAACAACTCAATGCTTTGAATAAAACAAGAGTAAAGGAGAACAGTTATCTTGAAGACAATGAAAAGGAATATGAAGCTCTAGCACAAGTAATTGACACTAACCCCGTAGGTCTGGAATTATTTGATGATATATTACAAGCAAGACACAAGTTTCAAGCTTAGTAGCAAATAAAATATTAAAGTTTTGAGCAAAAAGAAAAAATCCAATGGTAACAACAAGTTGATACTAGCTCTAAAATTTTCTACTCAATGATGTCATTTAGAAGACATAGAAACAACATTCAAGCTTTGATTAATCAAGAAAGTGAACTAATCTACTGGCCAAAGGAAATTGAAAAGGAAGCTATTTCACATTATTCTCATCTGTTTAATGGAAATTTGGATACTTGGTTCCTTAATTTTTAGAACATATTTACCATTAATAAAGTAGATCAAAAGTATTTAAATAGGCCAATCAACATTGAAGACGCCCAAAAACCCGCTTTTAAGTAATGATGAAAAGAGACTGGGTCCTGATGATATAAATTCTAAATTTATGAAAATTCATTGGAAAGATATAAAAATAGACTTATTATGTGATGTATCTAATATGTTTAGTTCTACTAAGCTACTAAAAGGTATTAACCATACTTCTACATCTCTTTCCATAAATTGATAAGCCAACTAATATTACAGAATTTAGACCCATTTCTTGTTGTAATATGCATTATAAATTTTTAAGAAAAGTGTTGTGCAATAGATTAAAACAATTTACACCATACTTAATGTCAGAAAAACAAACTGCTTTTATAAATGGTAGATATATTAGTGAGAACATTTTACTAGCACGTGAATGTGAATAGTTGATAGACTTCAATAAAAAAGGGTTGATAAATTTTGCATTATAGTGGATGTAAAAAGAGGCTTATCATAGGATAAATGGACAATTTATTTGCTATATTATGCAAAAAAGGTTTTCCGACGTATTTTATGATGTGTCAATACACCCACTTTCTCCATATTAAAACAAGGAATTTCCAAAGAATTTATTAGTAGTAATAGGTGTTATGAAAATAGTAGTGCTTTGCGGAAGCTTTTATCAACGGATCTTTGTTACTCAAATCACAAAGAGATAACTTGGATTGAAAACAAGACGAAATTGATATCAAAACGCAAGAACATAAAATATTTCACCCAACCACCCACTTTATCGATTCACCAAAATTTTCTTTACAATTAATAGAACAAAGCTAAACTAAACAAAATACCATTGAATCAATAACCAAATTGAGAAAGGAGAAAATACTTATATTCCTAAAATTGTTGGAGATAAAATAACAAAGATGAAGAAGAGAAAATTAGCAAATACATTTTCCACCACACTTTTACCATCTCTTCTAGTCTCTATTTATATAATCAATTACTTAACACCCAAGTTAACATTAGATGGCAAAAAATAATTTGATTAGCCAATTAAAGAGAGAAATAAACATACTTAAATATGCTATTAATTAGATGAAACAAAATCTTCTCTTTCTTTCTTTTGCATATTTATTTCCCTCTATTTGAGATTTTGTATCACCAAAATTTAACAATAGGGGATTCAAGCAAGGAGAAACCTTATCTCCTTGTTTACTTACTATTGGAATGGAGTATTTTACTTATTTGATAAGTAAGACATTTGGAAATAAAGTTGTTTAAGCCAATACATTAAACCACTGGTGACATGCCTATTATATGTTGACGATTTAATGGTGCTTGGGAAAACTATTGATGTTTCTGCAGAAATTATTATGAATATTTTTGAAAAACTAAACCAGGGCTTGGGTTTGAGCGTGAATAGTATGGAAAAAAAATATTTTCGGCTAGTTTACTACAAAGGAGGAACAAATGGAACAAAATTTGGGATATAAAAAGGGATCCTTACCTATCACCTACGGTGGAGTTCCTTTTTCTACATCGTACCTTCATTACTCTTAGTGTGACCATTTGATACAAAGAGTACAAAATAAGTAGAAGATTGGGATTCACAACTATTAAGTTTAGCAGGAAGAGTTGAACCGCTACACATGGTTATTAACAATATTTTATTCGCTATTTATATACTAATTTCCTAAACAAACCATGGAAAACTTAATTCTTTGTGTTTAGATTTTTTTGGGAACTAAGAGGACAAGATAGCTTGGAACATATTATGCAAGCCAAAAAAATAAAGGGGGTTGGCCTGGAAAACTATATATGTTTAAAGTAGGCGACTTGTTTAAAGTTGATGTTGATTTTTCTCACAAAAAGGAATCTATTGAATGAATGAATGAAAAAAAATATAATGAACACTTTTGGTCTATGCCAATTGATAATAATGCATCTTGTTCATGGAAAAATACGTTAAGGCTAAAAAAAAGTGGAAAGTAATTTTTTAAAATTTTATATAATTAATGGTGAAAATGCTTCCTTATGGAATGAGCCATGGATCGATTTTAAATATATGCTGGATCTGTTAGGACATGGTAGATTTGATATCATTGGTTCATCAAATATGAAAGTTGTGGAAATTATGGAAAATGGAATTTTAAATTCTAATCTAAATGCAGCAACAAGAGAAATAGCCACTTTGGTTCACTAAGTTTAGAAAAATAATTAACTATGATGTTGATATTTGTAAATGATGTGATGATGGTAATTTCTTACTTCAGAAAGCTTAGAATAAAGTAAAACACCAGGACAAAACTCAAAATGGTCATTACTGGTTTAGCATAATAAAAATAACAAGAAAATGTCTTTCTACAGATATATGGCATATATTAAAACATTGAGTACTAAGAATAGAATGCAGTTAATGTGGATGAACTGAAGTTATCACTTGATTCGATGGCTCAATTAGAAGAAGAAGTTGATGATTTAATTTCCAGATTCAGTCACAAAGACCAAATTTGAGATGTCACTTTCGCCGCTCTTACCGCTATTGTATATTTTATATGGAATGAAAGAAATTAGAGAATTTTTGAAGGTCAAAAAGTGGATAAAATTTACAAAGGTGGAAAATAGGATGTAGGACAAACAATTAGCTTTTTATGGGATAAAAAATGCACGTACAAATTTTTGGGCTGAAGTCCAAACATCTTTATTTTATTTATCGAGCAAGCATTATTTCTTCCTCTTTACTTTCTTCTCATTTTCACTCGTTTCTTTCTCTTCCAAATCATCGTGTAAATTATAATTCTGAGATGTCATTGAGTAACCAGTACCAATTTGGATTTCTTATCCTTTTTGGTTCTTTCATTCTCACTGTATGGTAACAAAGATAAGATTAACCTAATTTGTTAATGTCGATTTGAATTTTGTGCTTGATTTGGCTACTTTTCTTTTCTTTTCTTAAAATTTTACCACCATTTTGAAATTCTTAGTCTACTTGCATGTAATATTTCTGATCTGGGTACAAGATTGGGAGGCGAAATTGGGAATGATTTCATTATGCTTGATGCTATGTCCATTTAGCATTTTCAAACTATTTGTTGCTATAAAAATATTTTATATCCATTTTTAGCATTTTCTGTTGTTGTTGTCTCATGCATAGTGTATTTTATTCCTAACACCGTTTATATTTAATTGCATACGTATTCTTTTACATTTTAGTTACCTTTTGCCTTTTAATTCACTCTTTTTTTTCTTTGGCAGGAATGTTGATGATATTAGTTTTGTATTGTTTTTACTTGATAAAAACAGCTACTCTTTTCGACTTGACATGACTTGCTCTTTGATTGGTGTTAAAAATAGTATATGTAAACATTAACCGCATCTTACCCCTTGTTCTATTGGTATATCCTATAGTTTGGAAAATATGGTTATCACAGTTGATACTGATTCGGATTTGCATACCATGCTATGTTTTCAAATATACAAGAAAAGTTCTTTTTTTTTGCTATTAAGTCAAGCATTTGCGCACTAGAGTTCAATTTGGGTAATAGTTTATCAATTACTTCTGATCATCAGAGAACTTCAGTTTTTAGTTGTTGTTTGAATATTAAATCTTGTGGTGAGTCAAGTTCTTATTTGAAGGATATTATGAAGAAAGGATCTCAGTTAAATCTTGCGGACTTTATTAGTTATTGTTTCAATGGTGCTGAAGATTTTAAAGAGTTTCTTATGGCTTATCAAATAAAAGAAGGGCGTGAACTGATTTTTGTTAAGAATTGTCCAGAAAGAATATCTATTATTTGTTCGTGGTTTAAAGAAGGTTGTAAGTTCACCATGTATGTTTCTTCAAATCCTAGACCTCTAATTCATTTTTTTATTAGGACTTACAGGTTTGAACATTCATGTGGTGTTGGGTTAAGAGATGTTAAGAAAGTTCGTATAACTAGTAGATTTGTAAAAACTTTAATTATTGATCAAATTAGATATGTCCCGATGAAGAAACAGAAAGACACTATTCATGATTTTAGAAGAGAATTTAATTTCACTCCTTATTATTATGCATAAACCAGGAAACAATTGGCGTTGAAGGAAATTTATGGAGATAATGTGATGTCGTATGATGATTTGAATTGGCATCTAGAGGCTATACAAAAAAACTAATCTGGGAAGTTATGTTGCTTTGGATGTGGATTCATCAACTAATCAATTTGAAAGAATTTGCATTAGGTTTAGTGCTTGTTTACTTGGATTTAGGCATTGCGGTCCCTTGATATTTTAGATGCGGTATTTTTGAAGGGCCGACAAGGTGTTTTATTAGTTGCTACAGCAAAAAATGGCAATCAAGGTTTGGCTTTTGGCTTTTGGTTTTTTTTCTGTTTTTTTGCCATGTGTTATTTAGTATATTGTTCTAGTTATGTATTATGGTAACATCTGGTAGTTGTTGATATATCTTAGCACTCCATTGTCATTTTGACAATTATATGTTGACTATATTGTTACTTTATATGAAATTATTGTAACGACCCGCTATTTTGGACCATTCAAATCGACAATAGAACCGTATATGTCTGACTTGAATAATTCAAAATACCGAATTGTTAATAAAAATTTGGCAAAACTTAAAATATACAGTAAATAAATCAATCACAGATCACAGACACAGAGTAATATAATGCGGCGGAATAGATACAGAAATAGTAGTTCATGAAGCTACTATATACCTCAGAGTTAGAAATAAAATACAACCGAATAATTCAAATGCAGTGAAGTCTCCGATGCCACATATGACTTCTCTGAACCAATCAACTGGATGACTGAAGGGATAGATAGCTGGATCTTCAAGCAAAGCTCCAACTTCGAAGGTGAGTCTCAAATGCTGTATCACTCAGTCTGACCCGAGCGTAAAGCAAAACACAAAACACTCGAGTCAGGATTAACATTCTTATATCAATAAATTCAACTCAAATGAAATATCAACTGAAATACAATATAACTTAAAGGATGTTTGGGATGTCCATCCTCTAAGGGTCCATAGAACTATCTACAGGGTAGAAATATACATTATTACACCGTGGTCATTCACTTAATTCATACTTCAAACCCAGATGTCAATTTCACTTCAAATAATTATATTTTCCCCAAAGCAGTATTTATATATTAAATGCTGTATACGGTAAAGCACTTTTAATTTCCTTAACTTAATATTTCGTTTCACATCCACCCGACCTTCCCATTCAAATTTAATTCAATCTCGTTTTTATCAATTTAAATTTTCTTAAAATAACCACTTCAATTTTATGAATCTCAAATTTGGATTTGATATCCCAATCCCCTTTTATTTCAATATGGTTCCATACTTTAAGTATTTAACATTTCAACTAAATTTTTCCCGATCTAGTTTTCTAAATAAAACTTCCAATTTAGTTCATCCTCAATTTTATGTCTAATTCAATTCGTTATCTAAATACAAATTCAACTATCTTGGTTCTAAATACATATCCAAATTTCTAAACCATTTAATTACAATATAGTTCATAGCTTAAATACAACAATTTGAATTTAACAGTTTCATATAGATTCTCGATTTTTTTTACATCATTATTATTTAGTCTTGAACACTCCCTTATTTGATTCAATGTCATTTTAGTGACCTTAAATTACATTTTACTCAATATTTCCTAAATTTCATTAACATGAAATATCTCATTCGGTAAATTTCAAATTGATTTAAATAAATAAATCCTTATCTAAATACCATTTTTAAAATAACCCAAATTTATCTCCCAATCTTAATTGTTCGATATTATTGCGAAATTTATACGAAATAAAATTTCCATAAATATTTATCATAATTTATGTATTAAATAAATCTTGATTAAACTAGATATAATTAACTCTATATTTATCATTACCCTTTGTAGATGTATTTACGAATTTACGTTTTATAAGACCATATATTTCTTATCGTATGGTCACGTGTTACGGATATTATCATTTCAATTCGTACACTAAATGTATACGGGCGGATAGTATTTCAACCCGTAATCCCAAATTTAATTAAATGGAAACCAGCTTGGGTCTATCATTTCAACCCATTTCAATTCAAAACAAACATAACAAAGGGAACTTGCAGTGTGATGATAGGGATGGTGTCAAAGTAAATAATCAAGCAATAACAACAACCAATAACAATGCAATAAATAAAACAAATAACCCCGAAATAATCGTATTTATTCACATCATTATTTGTATAATTATTTCTAGAATCTACACTATCATTTCATGTAGATTAAAGGTTATCACATTACAGTTCTTCACTTGTCGTTCCTTTTTAAATTTCAGTTTAAAACTACAACAATTAATCCAACTACGTTCAGAGATTTCAAGTATAATTTATCAATTTCTACGACAATCAATGGGTCAAATTCAACTAATCAAGTTCACATATGGCGGGGTCAGATTTTAATAAATCCAGGTCCGTCATATATAATCCGTTAAATTTGTAAACTATACTACCCCAAATTAAACCATCAAACTAGTTATCATTTAACAATAATAATTAACATCCAATTTAAACAACAATCAATCAAACAATCAATTATCAACCAAACTGTATTACTATCACATAAATAATTAACCGATAATGGTGTCAGGTGTCATAGGTGAACAGATACGGATAATAGCAGTCATAACAACAAAACAACTAACAGCAGCATATTTCAATTGATGTTTCAATTGAAATCAAATTTAATAAATAAAAGAACGTTAATCGTGAGTGATTGCTCACCTTTCGAGGCTAGAGAGAATTGAAAATGAACTTGAGTTACGAACCGGATCACGATCTAGACAAACGAAGAAATCCAAACACAATTTCAAAGCAACGTAAGTTGAAAGTGGACTGACGGCCAAAGCTGGAAGATATGATTGATGGAAACAAATCAGAGTCGTCTTGATAAAATCAGACAATATACATATATTTAAATAAGAGTTATATATATTATACTTATTTTCAAATCAAGATAAATTTTGAACACTAATTTAAATTAAAATACATATATTTCAAAAATATGAAAAGTGACATTATGAACTGCACTTTGCTTTACACTATGTATACACACATAACTCACTCAAAATCTTCATGCAGACTCAATGGAGGACCAATACTCCTTTATTTCATACTTTGGAAGTGCATGTAAAAATTAAAATTTAGTATTTACTTTGGGACTCAATTAAAATATCATTCTGAAACCTATACATACACATAAAACGAGGTGAACATGTTATATACAGCTTAGTTTAGTCGCATATATAAGCAGATTATAAATGCACTATTTTACTTATGTGTAAAAGCAAACTTATAAAGTATGAACGCAATACTGTAACCAAGGTCGACTACCTATATAAGCATATATACTCAATATATATGATACTTAAAACTACCTAAACATAAACATGCTATAGTATGAACGCAAAGACACACGTAACCTCTTTTATAGCTTATTATAATATATAAACTTAAACAATCCCAGAAAGATATCTATCCTATAACTAACCGTACCAAGATTTTTCTAGACATATTATATAACTTGTACCTAAGTTCAAAAATGTATATAGCTTACAACTTTTTATAGCTAACAGATAGTATAGTTTTACAGCACCTATATGCCTGCATATTCCAATAGTAAATCAAATATATGTATACTATATTTAAACAACAACCCATATTATAAATACACCTAAAACACAGATATAAAAATGTATAGAAGCCTCTAATGTGCAAATCAATATAAATATAATACCTGCTTCACTAAACCCATATTCCTTTTTTTTTTTTTTTCCTTTACTATCATATCATATAATATATAATATACTTAACAATTATACATACTCCTACATTAACTGGGTATTAGGATATTTGAGATAGAATGAATGCAGACATGTTCTAAAACCCCCCTGTACCTATTACAAAGTATATTATACACCCTAAACTCCTAACTTGTATAAACTTCTTTATAGTATAAACTTCTTTATAGGTTCGAATCTCTTCATAATATTGTATACTGAAGTTGAAACACTCACCCAAATACAACTATAACACTTTATATTCCTACCCAGGTCCTTATATATGCATTATAACCTTTAACTTATATACTCAAAACTTGTTATAAATAACCTATACCCTTTTAAATACAAATAACCGATAATACAATATACCCATATTAAATACTAACATAACAAGATACATATAATATATATGTATAATACTTTGAATAAAACCCAGACCTTATTTTATATTATTATACTAATATATATATATACAGTTTGATAGATTTATACGGAGAAGAGGGGCTAGCTGCTCATCGTGTGGAGGTTGATGCGGCACAGGGTTGCCGAGGTGGAAGAGAGTGCTGTCGGCAATGGCGGGGTCGGCGGGTTGGTTCACACGGACGTAGGAGGGTGGTTGTTTAGTCGGAGATGAGGTCAGGTCGGGCCTGGCCGATGCCTGAGGCTGCTCGGCAATGGAAGGTGCGGTGATGAAGGCGGCGCGTTGGAAATGATGGGACGGTGAAGGTGGGTTGATGCAGTCGAGCTTTTGTTTGCGCTCTTATCTGATGGGTTGCGGCAGAGGTGATGGGCGGAGGCGATTGAAGCAGAGGGGAGGTGATTTGTAGGGGAGGTGGCGAGAAGCTCGGTTTTATGGGGGGAGTACGGTCATTAAAATAGCAATGGGAAATGGTTGTGGGAGGGGAGAAAAATGGATCTGAAGCACGGCCAAATTTGAGGAAGAAGGAAAATATTTGGCTACAGGAAATATATAGGAGGAGAGGAAAGTTTCAAGTTGGATGGAAAGCGGATCTGGGATAAAAGAAAGTTTGATACTTTACGCGTTATATTTATGATTTCTTTCGAAATCAACAGTCGCTTGCCTGAAATCAGGTAAAATAATTAAAGCAATTCATTTTTGCTTGCAGACTATACGTTTCCATTATTTATTAGTTTTCTAGATCTCAAAAAATTATTATTATCAACCGTTCAAAAACAACAAAATGTATACAAATTCATACGTATTGATTTTCAAATATGGGATGGCAACTGTAACGGTCAGTGCCTAGATTCAGCTGAGATTTTATGGCCATTAATATCTGCGTGGGAAATAATAAAGCAATTTATTTATGCGCCTTTTGACATTGAAATGCAAAAGAAACGTACACTATAAATATAAAGTTTCAAAAGCAAACGAAACGTCCGGCTGTCCATTGATTTAGCGAAATGATTAAAGCAATTTATTTCATAGCTTGGGATTCCCGTTGAAATTTGAAAAGCAAAGCACGGTTAACGGTCAAAATTCAAGATACCGTTACAACGGACAATTTATTGCTTCCGTTGTACACCGGATCCCAAAATACAGAAATAAATATACCGTTGAGATCAGCACGACGAGACGATCAAAATGGTATACAAATATCAGTGGTACAATTATCCGATCAAAATTCGGTACCGGTACCCAAAATGCTGCTATTTTGTCAGAAATAAGGTAAACGGAGCAGTAGACGTTCGAATTTGGAAAAACGACGAACTAACACCTTGCTCAGAAGATGGTTTAGAAATTTTTCATAGAAAAATATTCAAGCTTGAAAATAAATTTATTATCGGCTATTATTGGCTAGCTGGCATTAAATAGAATTTCATCATACAATAAACTTTGATACAAAATTTGAAAATTTAAAAGTCTGCTATATTTAATTGGACGTGGTCCAAATATTAACTTTTTATTTGCAAATTAATTTATTTAGATTTTCGCCAAAGTCCAATTTAATACGTAAATAAAACAATAGAATTTATTGAATTCTTACAGGTCGTTACACTCTCCCCCACTCAAAACTTTTCGTCCCCGAAAAGGGAGGAGGTAGGAGAATAGAATGACCAGGAATAAGGTAAATTGAAAGTCAAGGTTAGATAATTTATTTAACTATATAAATTTTACTTGAAATATTCATTTAAAGCTTCAATTGCAATTATATTTTTCTTTAATATTTAATACTTTTCGAACTCCTTTTGAAAACAATTATTGACATATTTACTTATTTTTACAAGGACTATTGAAAATATTAAATCTAAATTTGTGAAAATTTTTAAATTTATCTCAAGATATCTTTCAAACATTATCAAATAAGTTAATAATCCTTTCTTTAAAGATGTTTTATTTAATTGATAACTTCAAAAATATTTATAACACTAGAATTTTATATTAAACAAAGTGGTATATAATTAGCCAATATTTTAAAGGATAAATCAATCAAGGAAGGAAGGTAGATTGGGAAAAACAGAATCAAGGTGAATAACTAAACTGAGCAGATAAGGTAGATTAAGAAGAAAAGAATCGGGCACGAATCGATTATTTTCAAACAAAAAAAAAGTTTCTATTTCAAATATTAATTCAAGATTTCTTTGTTGGGATAAATACTTTTATAATGAATACCTTTATAAAATACTATTATATCGAAATAAATTTCCTTCCAAAAATACTTTTATAACTCGATGTTTCCACAAGTTTATCATCGTTCTTGTAGACTCTGGCCATGCGTTGATCAGGCGCAAAGCTAGAATTCTTCAAGTACTAAGTAGACTTGTTTCAACACCCAGTGAAAATACTTGAAAAACCTTTTAAAACAGATATGGAAAGTACGATCCAATCAAATCAACCAAAACAAAACCTTTGTCCGATCATGGTTCGCAGATACACAATGGTTACGCCTGGTTCCCCCAGGAAACAATCCATATCCGTAAGCTTTCACAGCCCTGCGAGTTACGCCATGATGACTAGTAGGGTGCAGGATACACAATGGTTACGCCTGGTTCCCCCAGGAAACAATCCGTACCCCCAGGCAAGACTCAGCCAGGCACTTGCGCTACTATTCGCGACCTACACAGATTGCAGGATACACAATGGTTACGCCTGGTTCCCCCAGGAAACAATCCGTACCCCTAAGCTAGACTCAGCCAGGCAATTTCGCTGTGCATTCACGAGAGAAAAAGAAAAACCATGGGTTACGCCACGGTGGGAACACTCGAGTATTACATCCGGAAAACCAAAAATCAGAGAGAATAATATCGATAGAATGAATCCACGCTGTGGCCACAAAGCGGATATCAAGCAGAAGGCACTTTCCATATCTTTACTTGGAAAATATATATCATATAGTACCCTTTTAAATCCTTTTCAAATATCGTACTTATATAAAGTCCATAATATATAGGATTCCTTTCTAAATCGAATACTTCCAAAATCAATAGTATATCAAATCATACTTATATAGACTTCGATTATATAAATTCTCTTTCCAAACTGAGTACCCTATATCAATAGATTTCAAATCACTTCATACTTATACAAATCCATTTTATATAAGTTCGACCACTCCCAATTCAAGTGCTTAATAATATAAGGTTCTCAATTTCAAATCATTTCAATATCATATGTGATTTCACCTAATTTTCTTCCAAATCAAATATCTAAATTTCAAAGCTCCCAAATCAGGTGCTTAATACTATAAGGTTCTCAATTTCAAATCATTTCGATATCAAATTTAGTTTCAAAGTCATATATGAATTCACCAAATTTCTTCCAAATTAGATATCCTGATTTCAAAGTTCCCCAACATAATAGGTTTAGGAAATTATCCCAGTTTCTAGATTAAAATAATTCAAGTCAACAAATTCATTTCCAAAATCATCATATAAGTACTGGTTTTAATTTTCAATTAAATTTCAAAACCCAATATTTTCTCACAATTCATTATACTCAAAATGGTTTCCAACTTTATACTTATCCCTTTTAAACCTTTAAACTACCCATTTCTATGTGAAATATCCAATTTACCCTTTTGAAAACCATTATTCAACTATTTTTTTTCCAAAACATTTCAAAACTAAATTTATATTCTTTATCAGACATTTTATACTCTTCGAAATTTCTTAGCTTTGAAAATTTAATCTCGATTTGGAAGTGTTCGAACATTCAAAATAGTTAGGGAAATCAAATTTTCAATTCAAGAGTTGAAAATCAACAATAAATCAATTATTTAAATCTGAAACTCGAGGATCGAACACCGGTATCATTTCAAATATATACATATCTCTTTCGAAAATATCAAATTATTTCGGAATTTGAAATCAAAAACGGTTTTACAAGATC
This sequence comes from Allium cepa, assembly GCA_030765085.1. Classification (NCBI taxonomy): domain Eukaryota; kingdom Viridiplantae; phylum Streptophyta; class Magnoliopsida; order Asparagales; family Amaryllidaceae; genus Allium; species Allium cepa. Next base: position 869,534,903 of record CM060929.1, on the reverse strand, counting down.
ACTCGCATAGCGAAGCTACTAAAGTGGCCTCTCCCCCACTTTGAAACTCGAAAATCGATGTCGAGGATGCGTGCACTCATCACCGAAATTATTTTCCAGCGACATAAGTGAGTCCTGGACTTCTATTTTCTTGAAAACTTCTTTGAAATTTCTTCAAAATTATTGGAACTCATTTGAATTTATTCGAAACATTTCTTATTTGGGAAAAATACTTTTAAATCGTATTATTTATATATTTCTCAAAATCTGAAAACCAATTTCAAAATACCGGAATTCAATTCTCGAATTTCAAATTTAACCCTTCGGTTATAAATCAATTTCTTATAAATTTTCAAAATTTCAAATCCTTTCAAAACCTTTTTATATAGAATAACATATCTTATTTGCTTTATACATATAGGTATATAATCCTTATTGAAAACAATTTCTTTTTATATATAGGATATAATTTTGATATATAAAGCAATTTCAAAATACAAACATACCCGATTTTCAAAGGATAATTTAAGAATGGGTTTCAAACAAAGATGGAGATTTAAATTAGAGGAACTCTAACCAATAGAATCCTGATACGAAGATAGACTCAACAAAGTTGAGAAAATCAAAATACAAAATAGAAGATGGATATACTTCAATAAATCGCGGGCGACCTTAACCGGGTCAACCGTGACTTCAGGGGATATGATCGATGCGGAATTCTAAAACAAATCGGTATTCGGTTGCCAAATATAGAATTTGACACATCAAGATATATCAGCATCGTAAACCGAGGGTACAGAAATCTTCGGTGAATCAATGCCAATTTGTAAAGGAGTTTTCATCCCTTTTACAAAACATTCAGTGGAGTGGTGGGATACTCCAGAATCAATTGAATATAAATAGGGAGAGACATAATGAATTTCGGAACCGAGGGACATTCCAAAATTCAAAGGAAATCGAGTCAAAAGGAAGAGATTCAACTCGAGAGAAAGTGATTCTGTAAATAAATTTACCATATATGTTAAGTTTTGCCTAGAGCCAAAGCTCTGATACCAGCTGTAACGACCCGCTATTTTGGACCATTCAAATCGACAATAGAACCGTATATGTCTGACTTGAATAATTCAAAATACCGAATTGTTAATAAAAATTTGGCAAAACTTAAAATATACAGTAAATAAATCAATCACAGATCACAGACGCAGAGTAATATAATGCAGCGGAATAGATACAGAAATAGTAGTTCATGAAGCTACTATATACCTCAGAGTTAGAAATAAAATACAACCGAATAATTCAAATGCAGTGAAGTCTCCGATGCCACATATGACTTCTCTGAACCAATCAACTGGATGACTGAAGGGATAGATAGCTGGATCTTCAAGCAAAGCTCCAACTTCGAAGGTGAGTCTCAAATGCTGTATCACTCAGTCTGACCCGAGCGTAAAGCAAAACACAAAACACTCGAGTCAGGATTAACATTCTTATATCAATAAATTCAACTCAAATGAAATATCAACTGAAATACAATATAACTTAAAGGATGTTTGGGATGTCCATCCTCTAAGGGTCCATAGAACTATCTACAGGGTAGAAATATACATTATTACACCGTGGTCATTCACTTAATTCATACTTCAAACCCAGATGTCAATTTCACTTCAAATAATTATATTTTCCCCAAAGCAGTATTTATATATTAAATGCTGTATACGGTAAAGCACTTTCAATTTCCTTAACTTAATATTTCGTTTCACATCCACCCGACCTTCCCATTCAAATTTAATTCAATCTCGTTTTTATCAATTTAAATTTTCTTAAAATAACCACTTCAATTTTATGAATCTCAAATTTGGATTTGATATCCCAATCCCCTTTTATTTCAATATGGTTCCATACTTTAAGTATTTAACATTTCAACTAAATTTTTCCCGATCTAGTTTTCTAAATAAAACTTCCAATTTAGTTCATCCTCAATTTTATGTCTAATTCAATTCGTTATCTAAATACAAATTCAACTATCTTGGTTCTAAATACATATCCAAATTTCTAAACCATTTAATTACAATATAGTTCATAGCTTAAATACAACAATTTGAATTTAACAGTTTCATATAGATTCTCGATTTTTTTTTCATCATTATTATTTAGTCTTGAACACTCCCTTATTTGATTCAATGTCATTTTAGTGACCTTAAATTACATTTTACTCAATATTTCCTAAATTTCATTAACATGAAATATCTCATTCGGTAAATTTCAAATTGATTTAAATAAATAAATCCTTATCTAAATACCATTTTTAAAATAACCCAAATTTATCTCCCAATCTTAATTGTTCGATATTATTGCGAAATTTATACGAAATAAAATTTCCATAAATATTTATCATAATTTATGTATTAAATAAATCTTGATTAAACTAGATATAATTAACTCTATATTTATCATTACCCTTTGTAGATGTATTTACGAATTTACGTTTTATAAGACCATATATTTCTTACCGTATGGTCACGTGTTACGGATATTATCATTTCAATTCGTACACTAAATGTATACGGGCGGATAGTATTTCAACCCGTAATCCCAAATTTAATTAAATGGAAACCAGCTTGGGTCTATCATTTCAACCCATTTCAATTCAAAACAAACATAACAAAGGGAACTTGCAGTGTGATGATAGGGATGGTGTCAAAGTAAATAATCATGCAATAACAACAACCAATAACAATGCAATAAATAAAACAAATAACCCCGAAATAATCGTATTTATTCACATCATTATTTGTATAATTATTTCTAGAATCTACACTATCATTTCATGTAGATTAAAGGTTATCACATTACAGTTCTTCACTTGTCGTTCCTTTTTAAATTTCAGTTTAAAACTACAACAATTAATCCAACTACGTTCAGAGATTTCAAGTATAATTTATCAATTTCTACGACAATCAATGGGTCAAATTCAACTAATCAAGTTCACATATGGCGGGGTCAGATTTTAATAAATCCAGGTCCGTCATATATAATCCGTTAAATTTGTAAACTATACTACCCCAAATTAAACCATCAAACTAGTTATCATTTAACAATAATAATTAACATCCAATTTAAACAACAATCAATCAAACAATCAATTATCAACCAAACTGTATTACTATCACATAAATAATTAACCGATAATGGTGTCAGGTGTCATAGGTGAACAGATACGGATAATAGCAGTCATAACAACAAAACAACTAACAGCAGCATATTTCAATTGATGTTTCAATTGAAATCAAATTTAATAAATAAAAGAACGTTAATCGTGAGTGATTGCTCACCTTTCGAGGCTAGAGAGAATTGAAAATGAACTTGAGTTACGAACCGGATCACGATCTAGACAAACGAAGAAATCCAAACACAATTTCAAAGCAACGTAAGTTGAAAGTGGACTGACGGCCAAAGCTGGAAGATATGATTGATGGAAACAAATCAGAGTCGTCTTGATAAAATCAGACAATATACATATATTTAAATAAGAGTTATATATATTATACTTATTTTCAAATCAAGATAAATTTTGAACACTAATTTAAATTAAAATACATATATTTCAAAAATATGAAAAGTGACATTATGAACTGCACTTTGCTTTACACTATGTATACACACATAACTCACTCAAAATCTTCATGCAGACTCAATGGAGGACCAATACTCCTTTATTTCATACTTTGGAAGTGCATGTAAAAATTAAAATTTAGTATTTACTTTGGGACTCAATTAAAATATCATTCTGAAACCTATACATACACATAAAACGAGGTGAACATGTTATATACAGCTTAGTTTAGTCGCATATATAAGCAGATTATAAATGCACTATTTTACTTATGTGTAAAAGCAAACTTATAAAGTATGAACGCAATACTGTAACCAAGGTCGACTACCTATATAAGCATATATACTCAATATATATGATACTTAAAACTACCTAAACATAAACATGCTATAGTATGAACGCAAAGACACACGTAACCTCTTTTATAGCTTATTATAATATATAAACTTAAACAATCCCAGAAAGATATCTATCCTATAACTAACCGTACCAAGATTTTTCTAGACATATTATATAACTTGTACCTAAGTTCAAAAATGTATATAGCTTACAACTTTTTATAGCTAACAGATAGTATAGTTGTACAGCACCTATATGCCTGCATATTCCAATAGTAAATCAAATATATGTATACTATATTTAAACAACAACCCATATTATAAATACACCTAAAACACAGATATAAAAATGTATAGAAGCCTCTAATGTGCAAATCAATATAAATATAATACCTGCTTCACTAAACCCATATTCCTTTTTTTTTTTTTTTTCCTTTACTATCATATCATATAATATATAATATACTTAACAATTATACATACTCCTACATTAACTGGGTATTAGGATATTTGAGATAGAATGAATGCAGACATGTTCTAAAACCCCCCTGTACCTATTACAAAGTATATTATACACCCTAAACTCCTAACTTGTATAAACTTCTTTATAGTATAAACTTCTTTATAGGTTCGAATCTCTTCATAATATTGTATACTGAAGTTGAAACACTCACCCAAATACAACTATAACACTTTATATTCCTACCCAGGTCCTTATATATGCATTATAACCTTTAACTTATATACTCAAAACTTGTTATAAATAACCTATACCCTTTTAAATACAAATAACCGATAATACAATATACCCATATTAAATACTAACATAACAAGATACATATAATATATATGTATAATACTTTGAATAAAACCCAGACCTTATTTTATATTATTATACTAATATATATATATACAGTTTGATAGATTTATACGGAGAAGAGGGGCTAGCTTCTCACCGTGTGGAGGTTGATGCGGCACAGGGTTGCCGAGGTGGAAGAGAGTGCTGTCGGCAATGGCGGGGTCGGCGGGTTGGTTCACACGGACGCAGGAGGGTGGTTGTTTAGTCGGAGATGAGGTCGGGTCGGGCCTGGCCGATGCCTGAGGCTGCTCGGCAATGGAAGGTGCGGTGATGAAGGCGGCGCGTTGGAAATGATGGGACGGTGAAGGTGGGTTGATGCAGTCGAGCTTTTGTTTGCGCTCTTATCTGATGGGTTGCGGCAGAGGTGATGGGCGGAGGCGATTGAAGCAGAGGGGCGGTGATTTGTAGGAGAGGTGGCGAGAAGCTCGGTTTTATGGGGGGAGTACGGTCATTAAAATAGCAATGGGAAATGGTTGTGGGAGGGGAGAAAAATGGATCTGAAGCACGGCCAAATTTGAGGAAGAAGGAAAATATTTGGCTACAGGAAATATATAGGAGGAGAGGAAAGTTTCAAGTTGGATGGAAAGCGGATCTGGGATAAAAGAAAGTTTGATACTTTACGCGTTATATTTATGATTTCTTTCGAAATCAACAGTCGCTTGCCTGAAATCAGGTAAAACAATTAAAGCAATTCATTTTTGCTTGCAGACTATACGTTTCCATTATTTATTAGTTTTCTAGATCTCAAAAAATTATTATTATCAACCGTTCAAAAACAACAAAATGTATACAAATTCATACGTATTGATTTTCAAATATGGGATGGCAACTGTAACGGTCAGTGCCTAGATTCAGCTGAGATTTTATGGCCATTAATATCTGCGTGGGAAATAATAAAGCAATTTATTTATGCGCCTTTTGACATTGAAATGCAAAAGAAACGTACACTATAAATATAAAGTTTCAAAAGCAAACGAAACGTCCGGCTGTCCATTGATTTAGCGAAATGATTAAAGCAATTTATTTCATAGCTTGGGATTCCCGTTGAAATTTGAAAAGCAAAGCACGGTTAACGGTCAAAATTCAAGATACCGTTACAACGGACAATTTATTGCTTCCGTTGTACACCGGATCCCAAAATACAGAAATAAATATACCGTTGAGATCAGCACGACGAGACGATCAAAATGGTATACAAATATCAGTGGTACAATTATCCGATCAAAATTCGGTACCGGTACCCAAAATGCTGCTATTTTGTCAGAAATAAGGTAAACGGAGCAGTAGACGTTCGAATTTGGAAAAACGACGAACTGACACCTTGCTCAGAAGATGGTTTAGAAATTTTTCATAGAAAAATATTCAAGCTTGAAAATAAATTTATTATCGGCAATTATTGGCTAGCTGGCATTAAATAGAATTTCATCATACAATAAACTTTGATACAAAATTTGAAAATTTAAAAGTCTGCTATATTTAATTGGACGTGGTCCAAATATTAACTTTTTATTTGCAAATTAATTTATTTAGATTTTCGCCAAAGTCCAATTTAATACGTAAATAAAACAATAGAATTTATTGAATTCTTACAGGTCGTTACAATTATAATATTACATGAATTTAACATTTGATATTGCATTATATGTCACAATGTTAGTATTTTTTAGCATTTATTATTCTGTATATTATATGAATGTACTACCAAACACATAATATTATATTAATTTAGGATTAATCATATATATTGTTTTTCACTTCTACAGTCATGTAAATGTCACGACCCAAAATTCATAGTTCAAAAGTCGACATCAAATATCTCACTTGTATTCGACTGCCGAAGATTCGAACGTCAAATTTCAGTTCGGATGGAGCTTATAACAACATCAGATGAATATAAAACAGCAGAATAGAATGAATATCATGCATATATCACAGATACAGCAGTATAATATCCATTACTACATCAGAGTATTTTTAATACATACACCATAACTCCAAATACAACATCATAATAGTACAACAGTGACCATATATCCAAAAAGTCTTCAAATGAAAGAAGCGATAACGAACTCCCAAAAGCTAAACACCTGAGATCTCCAAAAGCTCCTAAGATATCTCCAAAGCAAGCTCCCAAAATACTGCTTACTCCAGAGCACAGAAAACCTGCTACTAGGCTGCCCGAGTAAAAATTATGGGCATAAGAGTTTAGGAAAGAAACAATAAACTTCAGGTCAGTCATGGGACTGGTATGAGTAAACAAAAATAGTTGCTTTTAAAGAAACTATATTTATAAAGAATTCCTGTATGCTTTATTAAAATGGAACTACCATAAGACCTCCCGCCACACACACAATGCAATCGCAGAATTGGAAGAGATTTCTTCTTATGATAGTCAAATATGCTTGGTACGAGAAAATTACTTTGATATTATTACTAGTGCATAGTGTAGAAATCATTTAAAAAATATGATATTAAGCTTAGCCAGCATATGTACCATTATACTATGCCTACTATAACTACCATATTAGATGGCAGGTTCTACAGCTAAAAGCGTATAGGGTTTCGTATTGGGAATTGGATTTCCAACAAATGGTCAGGCTAAGGAACTTCCTGGGCCACATGGGTACGCCTCTGGAGGGACGACCCAAGAACCTAACCTGATCTCTGCCAACACAAGGCCGAGTTACCCCTAACTGTGTAGCTACTGACACGAGTATGCCATCCCCCGGTTGTAACCAACCTTTATCCGGGGCCCCAGCAAAAAGTCACAAAGTAATATATATATATATATATATATATATATATATATATGCTATATCCACATAAGTTAAGTATCTGGGCTCCATACCATGATACCACTTCTATCCAGAAGGAAATGCACATAACCTAAGGGGTCATACCCCCAATAACCTTGCTGCATCTTTCCTATTTCGACCATTACTGGGTTGTGAGGTTCGACGAAGTCTCGTCCACAAAGGTACGCTTTTCACAAAGCTATGTTTTGGTCAACAAATGATCAATAACACTCAGCATGCCACATTACCAAGTTGGGAATATATTACCGATAACCTTCAACTACATAACCTCTGAGCTCGTACGTCTCAGAGAAGGGTGTTAAGCTAAGAGAATAAATTCTCCGCCACTAACAGAAATGCATTTGAAAGAAATCTGCTTTATATCTCAAATGTAATGTCAGACATACAATCCATACAAGTCTGTTCTGGATTCGAACAGAACCGAAGGCACTTCCAAAGAAGTCCTTGCAATCTGGGCGTCCACAATCCCGATCGGATTCCCCATCACATATGGAAAATTCTATACCGGAGCAACTCAGTGCAGAGTCATTCGACAAGTTATCCTATCGTTCTCGAAGATACCCGGTCTTCACCACCGGTCTCCAAACGCTCATCCATTTCGTTGTATCAGTTATTCAGTATGGTTTATATGACACAAAGGTCCTTTCCTGGCTAACCGAATAGTGAGGGTCAATTTTAAAAACATGTGGATATGTCATTCACAAAAATTCATAGGTTCGATGTGGGTTTCAGATAACTATCCGAAATCCGATTCCCTGTCGCGTCGAAGTTTAAATGTCGTTTCACGGCTAACAGGGTTTTCACATCAATACAGAACAAATCACAATTATAGGACAGTACATAGCAATCTACATCACATAGTATCGCAATCAGAACAGAAATATCAATCTAGTGCACAGTAGTAGTTAATTATTTTCCAATGTGGTTTAAATAAAACAACCACACAATTATTTGTAGTGATGTTTAAAATCAACGATTAAATTTGGATAAATTAATTAAATCTTAATTAACTTAATTTATTGTTTCATATTGTTTCATAACCCGTTATTTTAATTAACTGCCAATTAAAATAAATTAACTACACAATTATTTAATTAACAAATTCTTAATTACAAATTTATTTAAATACTTACTCGTTTATTAATCAATTTTTAATTACAAATTATAAATTGTTCTTAATTTCTTTTCAAAACTATTCGTTAAATAAAAATTATTTACCTTAATTATCATTTGAGAACCTTCTTTACTCTTTGGAAATCAATTTATCGTTCCATTGAAAGTTTTAATGTAAATTGATTTCAATTCTTATTTTAAATTTAATTACTTAATTTAAAGGGTTAATTAACTTTTCAAAACATTGTTAACAAATTTTAAACTTATAGTATGTTTATAACTTAACATAATCACAATGGTTACCTTGTAAATGCCAAAAATTTACTTAATCATTGTTAACTTGAAAATTTGTTTGGGCTTAACCCAATATCAAAGCAAACCCGAGACTTCCAAGCTTTTACTGGAGCGCTTCCCCGAGTCTTCCTCCTTTCTTCCCCGTACTCTCTTCTCCTTCCTGTTCCTTTTTTTCATCTAAGTTAAACTATAAACTAAGTAATAATTTCACGCATCAGGCACTTACTCAAACTCGCATCCTACCTGTGTCACAAACCCATTCGCTCGAGAATTCCTCCGAGTCTCCCCAGGCGCGATCTTACTGACACGAAGACGACGTCGTGCACGTGCACGACGTCGCGCCGCCGCTACGGCGAACATCGCGACCATCGTCCAGTCGCGAATCGTCTATATACTCGAACCCAAAACTCAATTCAACACAGAATACTCGAAATCAAATTTCAACATTTCGTCAAACTGTAACTCGAAATCAATCAGCCTAAACGCCTCGTTCTCCTCGCCTAGTTCACCAGAAAATTCGCGACTTCGGCCACACGCTCACCTCTATCCCCTCTTCCATCTCCCAAAGCTTCGTAACACTTGATGCATCATGGAGGAAGAACGAATAAAAAATGCGACCCCTCGTTAAAACTAGGGTTTGAAACTTCAAACGCTTGCCGCTGTCGCCACCATGGCCGTGGCCACCTCCAATTATATTTCCTCGACTCACCGTAGGCTCGCCCACCTCCATGTGAAGCCTCGATCATCAACCACCCTCCGATCGCTTGGATTTTGACGAAAACCCATCTTCGTTCAACTCAAAACTGCTCTCACACCCGTGCCCTAAAAATTATGATTCTTACTTTAGAAATCATATTTCAGCATAAGAATTCTGTTTATAATCTTGAATTCGAGTATTAAGAATTTTAAAATTTGACAAATTTGAAGTTGGCTCAGGTTTCTTGATTTCCAGGAAGATAAATAAGTCGATTAAGCTTTAATAGATTTTTACTCTTTAACATATACTATTACAAACAAAATTTATTTCGATCTCGAGTTCAATTAGTAAGTAGATTGAGAAGAAAAGATCTTTGAATCAAATATTTTGGCTTATGAACTTAAACAGAGACAATTAAAGACAGCAGTCTGCACATCTTATATCTGTTACTCAGATATACACAGAGAATTGAATATGTATTCTAACATACATATTCACAAGTAAATATTCAACAAATTCATACTTTAAATTTTTAAAAGTAAATGTTACTCACTTTTGATTCCAGAAATAAACAGAGAACTATTTTGTGTTTAAAAACTGCAGTTCTTATCTTTCTTCCTTTTTCTTTCTTCAGTAATTTGTTTTCAAACTTGATTATAAAGTGATGTTCTTCTTCTCTTTTTATTTTCTGTTCTTTGCTATTTGTTCAAATGAAATAAAGGTTTGTGGGTGTGTACATATATATAAAGGGTTTGTGTACAGGAGAAGGTTTACTGAAGTATAGGCAAGTACAATATTTCTTTTGCTCAACCCATGCTTTAATTTGGCTGATGTGATCTTGTTTATGGGCTGAGTAAATAGCATTTAATGCTTCATGCTTCCTATGCTTGTTAGCATGCATATATTCTGTTGATTTTTACATGTACTATTGGGTGTTGTTTTATTTTACAGTTTTTTTTCCTCTTGTTTATATTTTCTACACACTTATATTTTCTTGTTTATAAAAATTTCATACATTTATGTATGTCATATGTCATTTTATAACTATATAAATTTTATTACAAACATACATTCTTTTTTTTAAAATTCTATTTCAACTTAAAGTTTAACTATTAACATGTAATTTATCAAATATATTTTATTTTATTATTTAAACAAATTCTTGTTTTGTAATATGTTCTTTTCTTTAATTATTATTATTATTTATTTAAACTTAACTATCAAATATTTATTTAATACCATATAACTTTTTAATATTAATATTAACAATATTTAAATTTCTGTTAAAATTTCTCAAATTAAATTAAAAAGTTCAAATAAGTTACTAAATTTAATTTAACAAATTCTGGGATGTTACAGTAATATGTGAAATTTATGCTGTGAAAGTAATATACTTTAGTAATATTAGTACACTATTTTCTTGTGTTAGCATTTGAAAAAAACTACTACGTTTTTGTGGTTTCTTTCTGCTTGCTATGGGAGTAGTTTCACATAAGAATGAGTCAAATTGGTTTGGTTTTTGGAGCATTTAAAAGAGATGCTTAGTGAGGATCGCGAATTAATTTTCATATTTGATCGCCAGTAGGGTTTGCTGTTAGGTGTTCCAAAAGTGTTTCCATCTACTTTTTATAGCTATTGCACGTTTCATATGGAGCAAAACATTGGTTCAGTGGTTAAAGCTTGCAAGGGCCATACTTCTATTGTTGATTTGTTTAAACTTTTGACTCGAGCTTCAAATCCATATGATTTTGATCGCTATATGTTAAAATTTAAATAAATTGGTGGTGTTGCTGCAATTAATTTATTAAATGATAAACCTTTTGAACATTGGACTGCTTTGTTTTTTCAAAGCAAGAGATATGGAGAATTATCATCTAATGTGGCTGAAGCTTTAACTCTTGGATTGGGGATGATAGATTTATGCCTATTACATCTTGTCTAGATGGAATACGGGTTAAAATAATGGAACAAATGACGAAGAGGAGAGAAGAATGTCATCAATGGACTACTACTTTATGTTCGGTTATGAGAAACGGTTGTCACAATTAGTTAATGAAGGTTTTGGATGGGATATATATAGGTCTTTGAAAAATGTTTTTGAAGTTAGATCTCTATTATCACATCATGTTGATCTTGCAAAAAGATTGTGTACTTGTAACCAGTGGAATGATACTTGCAAAAAGATTGGGATACATCAAGTGTATGAATAGGTCAAGGCAGTCAGTATATGATTATGTGGATTATTATTTTACAGCTAATGCTTTTAGATCGAGTTATGCGTATGTTATTAATCCAATTTCTAATGCTGGTAAGCCAATTGTTTGCAGAGATGAAGTCATAATTAAACCGCCTAAAGAAATTCGAGGTGTTGGAAGACCTTCTACTAAAAGACATGGCGGCTTTTCTTATCCTCAGAGTAAGCGGAATAAATGTAGTAATTGCAATCAATTTGGACATAACAAAAGGAATTGTCAAGCTTCAATGAAGATTTAAATTTGAATTTTATTTTTTTTCTTTTATTTCTGTCATTTTATTCCTTGTATTTCTTAATTATTTACTTATTTGATATAGTCATACTTATTTTATTTTTGATACTAGTACACGTACCATGATGACTGATTATTTTAATAAGAAGTTTACATTTTTTGGATTTTTTTATTTTTTATTTGTTCATGGAGCATATTATTTTCATTTGTATATTATCTTTTTTTTAACTGTAATATTGTATTATGATGAAAAAATATTGGTATGTCAGTATCAGATGTTTTCTGTTAATTTAGCAATTCATCAGAATAATGATATTTGTATTTAGCTTTTTTTATTTAGTATATACTAGAAAGGTTTGTAAATTTTGTTATCAGTTATATACTAAAAAACTCTGTGATGCTACTTTGGAAATATTACAACAATATATTTTAATAAAGTGTTGATGTGAGCATTGGCATTCAGGTCAAATAAATGAGTCTTCTTTTTTTGTCTATGTTGGAAGTTGATGTATTGATGTTGTTTATCTTCTGCCTTTTGTCTTTTGTATTTTTATTTCTGTTTGTTTTCTTTCTTCTAATTCGATGTTTATAATTTATAGAGGTTCTTCCTTTGAATTTAATATCAAGTTACTAAGAGAAAATAGTGAGCCGTCAATTCTATTTTACAAGATGTAATCAAAAGCATGTACAGTCAATCAAAAAACTGGCATGAAATAAATTTATGGCATGTTATAACATAGCATGGAATGCAAATTCACAGTGCCGAAATAAATGGACAGTAATATACAGATGATTATCATCAAATTTAACTTCTCGATAAGAGAGGCAAGGAAAGACAATAAATCATTCTGTTAGATAGGACAACTAGTAGATCTGCATATACTACATGCTAAGGTCCTAAATTTTATTGATTCTACTTGGCTCTAGTTCTTCAAATTATTGATTAGCTGTTATTCCTTGAACACTTGAAAGAATTGCTATGCTGTTTTCTTATAGATGTGGTATAATTCAAGTAGAAAAAATTGGTTGCAAATTTAATATAGCATTTTCCAACATTGATGTTGTAACATCCCGCCTTTTCGCACGCTTTAAATCGACATACGTGCCAATTCAAACCATACGGAAGGACGGATTAATATGGGGCAAATAAGAAAAACAGAGAAGAGAAAAAAAAACTAAATAGAATCTCATAGCGGAAGGATAAAATATAATAATAAATATACAGTTCATAAATCTGTTTACAAAAAAAACATTGATTATATTTATATAATACATAGCAGAGTTACACATACCAATAACAATGCAGCGGAACAATATGAGTGTAGGGGAACAATATAATATAATAATAATAATGAAATCTTCGTCCTCGTCCTTCAGAAATAAAGTTTTCAAATCCTGAAACGCTCGGACTGACCCGAGCGAATTGAAAAGACAAAACACTCGAGTCAGAACTAAAAGATCTTATGTAAGTTAAATTAAAAGAAATAAATACGAGTGCAGTAACTTAAAAGATGCTCGGGATTCACATCTCTTAAGGATCCGTTAAACTATTTACTATGTAGTATATTTCGCTATTATAATAGTGTCTAATTGTAAATAAACTTACTTTTAAATAGCGTTAAGGAGTTACCCAATCTCCCCCTTAACACAATAATAGTCCCAGTAGTCCATCCAATATCATAGTCCCTCCTGATCGGGAAGCCACCAGAGGATACCACATGGGCTACGGGAGAAATCCAAACTCGTACAAGGCGCGATAGGGTAGGTGACATGGCACAACTAGGCAATGCCAGGGTAGATATATCAATTACGCTTCTGGGTCGGTGGTAACGCATAACGCGCAGCTACCGCCCACCTCGAACAAACTCCCCCAAATCAAAGAAATCAAAAGTGAAGGTGGCCACTGAATCAATCCAAAGTCAGAGTATAGTGTCGAAGGGAAGTGTCCGATCAAAGGTACTACCTTATTAACCCGTCAATTGCTCATGTTTTAGCCACCTTATGCCAATTCACGGGAGTTGGGTCCACGTATTTACCTTACAGGAAACGCCGCCACCAACCTACTTCATTCTGGAATCTCCACCGCGTACACGGTTGTTAAAGTGGTTTTCAGAGTTGGCAGAGAGCATGACAACTTCCGATCCTGGTCTCTTTCACAACCAAACGTTATTATAACACCGCGGTCATTTAAAAATAATTTTACTTTCAAAATCAGAACAAAATATCTATTTCAAAAACGTATAAATACGATATCCTTTCCATAACAAAACAAACTCATTTGATATTATTTTTATAAACCCCAAATTTATACAATATCATTTTATTTCAAATATATTTCTTTCCAAAATTGTAACGTCCCGCCTTTTCGCACGGTTAAAACCGACACACGTGCCAATTCAAACCATACGGAAGGGCGGATTGTTATGGGGTAAATAAGAAAAACAGAGAAGAAATAAAATAAAACAGAATCTTACAGCGGAAGGATAAAATATAATAATAAATATACAGTTCATAAACTGTTTACAAAACATTAGATTCTTCTTTATACAATAAATATCAGAGTTCACATACCAATAAATATCAATGCAGCGGAATTAAATAGTACAGTGGAATATAATTAATAATAATAGTAGAAATCTTCGTCTTCGTCCTCCAAAGCTAAAGTCTTCAAATCCTGAAACGCTAGGACTGACCCGAGCGAATTGAAAAGACAAAACACTCGAGTCAGAACTAAAAGATCTTATGTCAGTTAAATTAACAGAAATGAATATGAGTGCAGTAACTCAAGAGATGCTCGGGATTTACATCTTCTAAGGATCCATTAAACTTAGTATATTTCGCTATTAATATAGTGTCTAATTGTAAAATAAACTTACTTTTAAATAGCGTTAAGGCTTTACATTTTCCACCTTAACACAGTTATATATTCCCATAGTCTATACAGTACTGTAATCTCCCTCGTACTAGGCGTCGTCAGAGGGCACTCCATAGGTATGGTGAAAAACCAAAATCGTATAAGGCGCGCTAGGGTAGGTGACACGGCACAACTAGGCAATGCCAGGGTAGATATACCAATTACGCTTCCGGGTCTGTGGTAATGCATAGCCGCAGCTACTGCCCACCTTGAGCCACACCCCCTAATAAAAATCAAAAGTGGCCACCGAATCAATCCAAGAATCAAAGTATAATATCGAAGGATGTGTCCGATCAAAGGTGCTACCTTATTAACCCGTCGATCGCTCCTATTTTAGCCACCTTATGCCAACTCACGGGAGTTAGGTCCACATATTTACCTTACAGGAAATGCCGCCACCATCCTACTTCACTCTGGAATCTCCACCGCATACACGGTTGTTAAAGTGGTTTTCGGAGTTGGCAGAGAGTATGACAACTTCTGATCCCGGTCTCTTCAACAACCAAACATTATTATAACACCGCGGTCTTTAAAATGTTTATACTTTCAAAACCAGAATATAATTATCCATTTCAAAACCCATGAATACGATATCATTTCCTTTTAAACCCAAATAAATGTGATATCATTTTATTTCAAATATATTTCCTTTCCAAAATTATGCTACTTTTAAAATTTATAATACCTCGAAACCAAATATTTGAATTTTAACTTTCAACATAATGCTTCGAAATCCATAGTTTTAAAACCATAACTTTCAAACTTAAATGGTTTAGATATTCAACAGTATATAAAATAAAACAGTTGAATTTAAAATTTCTTTAAAAGTAAATAATTTCCACGCCTTCACAATTTTATTCACTTTAAATCAGTCTAAACCCATAACTTTTAGATTCACTTTCAGTTTGAATAAAACACTTTGATTTCAATATTTTCAAACTTTGAGTATTTAATGAATTTCAAAACTAAGATTGAGAATTTCAAACCAACAATTCATTTTCCTATTATTTAGTTTGAAAGGTTTACATGATAAATCCATAACCATTTAAAATAAACTAAATTTATTAATACTAAATATTTCCTTCCATTTATTTATACTAGAATTATCCATTAAATCCAGTTATAAATATCATACCTTAAAATTTCCAATTTTAATAAGTTAACATCAACCTATGGAGTTAAATTTTTAAATAACCTCAATTCCAATTAATTTCCAATTTATCTTTAAATCTTAATTGATTTGAATCATTTGAAACTCTATATATATACAGGATCTTAAACCTGTACTTAATCATATAATATAAATTATCAAATTCCATTTTTCAACTTATTTATTTTTATTAAACAGATTTATGTATAGCTTAAATTCAACAATTTAACTATATATGTATACATAAAATATCATATCCAAATTTAATGTTTATTAAACCGTATCATATCCAAACCATAAAAATCATTTCAAAAATAATTTTATATATATATACCGCGGTGCCTGTATATAATTTTCTATCCTATGGTCAAGTGATACGGATATTTATCATTTCAATCCACAATTCAAAAATAAAAATGCGGTTGTATATCATTTCAAACTACAATCCCGAATGAAAAGAAATGCATGATAACTTGCAGATTTATAATATAATACATAACACATCATCCATTCACAAAGCATCAATCATCAACCATTTATTACAATCATCATCCAATTTTAACAAATCATCAATATATATCATATAAAATGTAACAGGTATCAACGAACAGTTTATATTCAATAATAGATTTATAACTGTTAAATTGGAAGTTTATATGCAAAATAAATAAATTTTAACTGTCAATTTATATGCAATAATAAAATTAATTAACATTTAAATTAAATAAATGCGATTTAACTGAAATAATGAATAAAACATGCCAAACAGTCATAAATAAATTTCTACTCATATCTAAAATCATTTAACAAACATAGGAAATTTTAGAAGTTGTGAGTGAGTTAAAACACCCACCTTTTGAATTTAAATTGAATCTAAATTCAATTTAAACCCAAAAGTTTGACCGTCTCAGAATTTGTCCAAACCAGCGTCATCGAGTCCGGAATTTTATTACGATCCTAACAAAAAAAATTACGCGTGAAACGGAATTCGTATGTAGAAGTTATTAGGATTTTAACATTAAAATTAAAATAAAAATTAAATTAAAATAAATAACAAACCCACTCTCCACTAGGCCACGTCATCACCTACCAACTCCATCTATAGGAACAACGCACGCAAACTCCCCCTACAGATGAGACTTTGACCAACTGCCACCATTACCTCCGGCCGCCATAGCCCACGCCGCTACCACCATCGAGCTCGCCTCGACAAGCCGCCTTCACTTGAACCCCCGCTCATGCCTCCGGTCGCGCGCCGCCGCCGTTGATTACAAACCCTAACCCTCGATTTTCGGCCATCACACAATGATTCCGACCAAACGGCCAACATCGTACAGCTCCACATGAAAATCTCCACCAAACCCATATTCCAATTTTCCGATTGAAGCCAAAATCGAAAAGCCCCACATCAACCGTATGGGTTTCAAATATTCAAGGTTTGACCGCGATTTCTGGTAAATCTGGTCACCGACTTGAAAAACGAACAGCAGATGCAGATTCGTATCGATGAGATCTTCAATTCTATAATTTTTCTGAAATTTTCCGAAGACTTTGAATTTTGACTTTTGATTTTGAATTGTTTGAAGTTTGAATTTGGATCTAAGATTTGCATCCATTGAGGAGGAGAAAGAGTTTAGGAAATGAACACACAAACAAATGAGAATAGATGGAGGCTAGGGTTTATAACTGGGTTTATAGAGGTAGGTTAGAAATAGAGTAGATGGATCCGATAAAAAAACGTGTTGAACGATAATTGGCCCAAAAAGCCCGTTTCGGCTTCGGAACGAAATTGGGTCAACCCATATATCCAAATAGGTATTTTAAAATATTCTGAACGCGATGGAAAAAGTTTCACGTCCAAATTCCGTCGTATGAAGAAATTATGTTGAAAATAATATTTTCAAATTGATTTTAAATTGATTTCAATTAAATCGATTTCAAGGCGTTTCGCAGTCGTACGATCAAATGACAAGTCCGATTGGTACGAAACTTGAAACCCTACAATAATTCACTGTTACGGATCCGATGAAACTGGTTTCGTCAAAATCCGAGTCCGTGAACAAAATGGCTATTTTTATATTAATTAAATAAATTCAAAATAAATAAATAAAATCCAATTTTATATTTAGATTCTAAAATTGACCCATTTTATCACTTTTAAAAATTCTTAATCATTTATAAAATTCCAATAAGTTTAGATGTCAAATTAAAGAAGGTAAACTTATAAATTCCAATATAAATCCTTAATTTCATTAAATTCCCAAATTATAAATAATATCCTAAAATTTTGTTTAGTTAAATAAATAAATAAGTATTCCATTCATTCCTGTCAAACAGATGGATTAAATATTGGATTGCAAATTATGACACAAATTTCTCATATTATCTTTATTTCAAATAACGAATTATTTAACTATATCCAATCTCATTTAATTGCAATTAAATTCAATTATTGTACTTTAAGTTTCAATATAAATAAATAAATTCTGATTCCCATTCTTTAAATTCACTATTCATCATATTACCATTCTGAGTACCATTTATTTTAATATGTATATCTAGATACTTTAACATTTTCCAATTGTTTATCTCAATCGCATAACATTAAATTTATATTTATTGCAATGGTTTCTGATTTAATTGAACGAACTAAGTATATAACTCACAATAGTTGTGGTAAAACTCTCAATCCCACATTTATAAGTATATCCTTATCCGTTATATCTATTAATTAAATAAATTCCATTTTTAAGTCCGTTTAAATTTATTACGAAGTACCCATTTACTTTTTTTCCAATAAATTTGAATTCCATTCATTTACCATACAATCACTTTCCCATTCACACCTTATTATCAACCCACAATTATTGCAATTCATTATCTTATATTGATTTTATACAATTACCATTAACTTTACATTCAATTACTATTCAATGCATATTTATTCATTAATCAATTCGACATTTACTTTTCTTTCCTTCTATTTGATAAATAACCTAGTATACATTTACATACATTCATTTCATTCCATTCATTTATGGGTATTGCATTGAAATTTAATTCATTAGCTAATACCAACATTATTACCATTGGATTCCCAATTTTATTCAATACCCTGAATAAATAACATATATATTAATCAAATCCTTACATTTGTTTTTCTCAATTTCCATTTAAAATCAAATCATAACATTTAAATGATTTTATTGAATTGGAATTTCATTCAAGTCATAAATTATTAACTTGCATTGACATGATTCCTTGATTTATTTCAATTACCGTTTACACTCTTTTATTGCATTAAATCAATTTAATATTTTCATTTGGATTTTATTAAAATTTCTATAAATAGGTTTTAAAGACACCATTTACATAATTTATTTTAGCCTTCATTTTAACATTTATTTATCCCCTTTATTGTTTCTAATAAAATAAATTACAAAATCCTATTAAATAAACAAATTAAATTGTCGAAATTTACGGGTCGTTACAAAAATCATATTACTTTAAAATTTATAATAATTGAAAACCAAACATTTGAATTACAACTTTCAAACATAAAACTACGAAATTTGTAGCTTTTAAACCATAACTTTCAAAACTTGGATGGTTTGGATATTCAAACGGTATATAGAATAAAATAGTTTGTAAATAAAATTTCTCTATAAAATAAAATAATTTCCACGACTTACAATTTATTTCATTTAAAATTATGTCAAAATCCATAAATTTCAAAATCACTTTAAGTTTCAATAACCACTTCAGTTTCAATATATTTCAAACTTTGAATATTAAACAATTGGAACTAAGGTTGGAAATTTCTATTCAACAATTTAAAGTCCTATTATTTAGTTTGAAATATTTGCATAATAAACCTGTAATAACTTAAGTAAAACTCAAATTGCTTTTATCTAAAAAAAATTCATTCAATTTATTTATACTAGAAATATCCATTTAATTCATCTTGAAATAAAATTCAGTTATAAATATCATACCCTTTTTTAAAATCCCAAGTTAATAAATTCTACATCAACTTATGAAGTTAAATTCTTAATTAAGCTCGATTCCAAATAAAATTTTCAATTTAACTCCCAATATTAAATGGTTTAAATCATTTAAAACTCTATATATTCTCAATATCTTAACATGTATTTAACCATATAATATAAAATAATCAAACTCCAATATTCATCTTATTTATTTTATTTAACAAATTTATACACAGCTTAAATTCAATAATTTAACTATAGATGTATATAAAATAAGATTTTATATAAGATCAAAAATTAATATTTATTAAATCGTATCCTATCCAAAACCATAAATCCTTTCAAAAATAATTTTATATATATATCGCGGTGCCTGTATATAATTTTCTATCCTATGGTCAAGTGATACAGATATTTATCATTTCAATCCGCAATTTAATAATAAAATGCGGTTGTATATAATTTCAAACCGCAATCCCGAATGGAATGAAATGCATAACAACTTGCAGTTAATATAAATAATCATCCATTCATCCAAATCATCAACCATTTATTACAAACCATCATCCAATTTAAACAAACATCAATATAGAGCATATAAAATATAACAGGTACTAAATAACAGGTATTAACTAACAGTTTATATTCAATAATAAATTTAGTAACTGTTTAACTAGAGTTTATATGCAAATAAATAAATTTTAACTATCAAATTTATATGCAATAATAAAATTAATTAACAGTTAAATTAAAAAAATGCGATGTAACTGAGATGATGAATAAAACATGCCAAACAGTCATAAATAACTCATATCTTAAATCAATTTAACAAACATAAGAAACCTTAGAAGTTGTGAGTGGGTTAAAACACTCACCTTTGATTTTAGCCCATAAAAATCCAAACAGAAGCGCAATACTCAACAATCTCCAAATTCAGCTAAATCAATTTCATGTTGTCCGGAATATAAATTTGAATCCAACAGAAGAAATCGCGCGTGAATCAAAGTTTATATGCAAAAGGTATTCACGTTACAAGAAGTGTTATTAAAATAAAAATTAGTAGGAATAAAAAAATATATAAATGAACAAATTTTAATACTTACGTTTTCTCAAGATGAGGCTTCAGGAAAAGATTGAAGAACAACTAAGATGAGGACAGGAAGTGTACGAAAAATGAAAAAGAATCATTTTCGTAAAAGAATGCTTTTGGATTTTCAAGAATAAGAGCTTTTGAATATGAGGTGTTAGGAGAAACAAAATGCAAAAGCAGAAATAAGATGTAGATTATTTATAATTAGGAAATGAATGTGGAGGCACAAAATAAATGTCACGTTTTATTTTTAAAGCTTCAGGCATTAATAATGCATAAGGAAATGTACGTAGGAATGGAAAAGTTTGCAAACGAAAGTAGAAGTTTGTATACATGATGGCAAGAAATAAATACAATCTAAGAGTCTAGGCTTAGGTATTAGATAGAAGGAGAAAAGAAAAAAACGGATCAACTACTAATAATAAGGTAACTATTTTAAAACGTTCATGCAACAATTAATAAAAAAAATGAAGGGACCATGTACCTCGCACAACCTTTTGAAATTTAATTTTTTTGTAACGTAACCAAATTAACTTCATTAACTCAAATAATGTTCAAATTTGTATGTATTTAGGTTTTTATCCACGCATAATAAAATATTTATACTTACCTTAAAAATGAAAACGTTTAATTTTGTTTTCTCAAAATGATCTTTTATTTCCATTAAAACACCCCTTTTGTTTAACACAAAACATGTGTTTCTTTTATTAAATCTATTAATTGCAATCAACATTTCCTTTCCTTTTAATTGAAATATTTGAATTACATTAATTGCAGTTACTTACTAAGTTAAATTTTAAAACAGACAACTAGAATGGATAAAAAAAATAGAACAATTTTTTTATTCAAACACGTTTATAAATTTATTGTTTATACACAAGAGTAATTAATAGATTATTTTCCTATTCTTGAAATCAGTCTGTAAGCTAAAACACAGTTCAAATAAACAAATATTTCTTTCTTTAAAATCAATCTTTCTATTCTTTATTCTAATGAAATTAAACCTACATTTACAAATGAAACATTCATTTTATTCGGTGTAAATTTTCTTTTTATTAAATCAAACTTTCCCTATATTTTCATAAAACATATGCTGCTTTTATTTACACCTATTTATTTACAATTAGTATTCTCTCTCCTATTAATTGGAAATTTTCAATTACATTAATTTCAGTTGATTAAGTTTCAAAATGGACTAAATGAATGTAATGAGAA
This sequence comes from Allium cepa, assembly GCA_030765085.1. Lineage (NCBI taxonomy): Eukaryota > Viridiplantae > Streptophyta > Magnoliopsida > Asparagales > Amaryllidaceae > Allium > Allium cepa. The sequence continues at coordinate 869,512,353 of CM060929.1, read as the reverse complement.
GTATACCAATTATTTCCTATCTAATAGTAATTTAAACATATTAATACACTATTGGATACAAACAGTAATTATATATTTCTTACTATAATAATAGTTTCTCATCTTGATTTACTTATAAATTTATAATTCTTTAAACCCAATTCCATCTCAATATAAAGTAGCGTAATTCATCCATTATAGAATTTATTTCAGTTTCTTAAAATAACACCTTTATTATAAATTGAATCCAATTTATTTTAATAAGTTTCCAATTAAACGGATTAGATTTAATTCCAACCCATAAATTGAGTATATTATAACTCTATACCACAATTAACACTTGTCCCATATTTCATTCCATTGATATACTCAATTTCATCTTCCATGCAAATTTTATTTCATTACCTAAATATACACCTATTTACATTTTAAATTTGAAGGAATATTATGTTTTTTAAATGTGTATTTCTATATATTGAACACATAAATTACGGTCTTTAAATACTTTACATTCTATAACTTACTCTACATTCTATAACTTACTTTACATACTTTTTCGTATTAATTTCTTAATTATCAAAATTTCAACTTATTCCCCAAATCCACAAATTATCACTTAACATAAATCTATGCTTTTATTACTTTACGTTCACACTTCCGTTACTCTATAATTAATCACCAAGTAACGTTATTATCAAACCAACATTAATTAGTATATTAAATGCTTACATTTATTTCTCTATGTCCAATTTGTTTCAACTTTATTTACATTGATACTATTCCCTTATTTTGGTTATTACTTATCAACTTGTTCTAACCTTATTTCCTAAATTTCCGTTATTGTAAACCTATATATATATATTTTAAATTAAATTTAAAATTCCAATTCAATCAACCATTTCAACATGCAACTTGTAATAACTGCTTACTAGTATGAATGGAATTTCATTTATTTCACATTAACTGCCATAATTTAGTGAATTAATTGAAATTGATTTCAAATTAAATTGACAACCTAATAAAATAAGTAACGTACAATAAATATTGTCATTAACTCTTAATTACACTTTTAGAGGTAATTACTTACATAACACTGGTTTTACTCAATTAACATTTATTACAAACTATTCCAAAATTTATTCAATATTTATTATTCTCTTATATTATATTTATAACCAAGTGTAACTTTTAACTTGAATTGGTTGGATTTCCTTTCAAGTTATTAATAATTAACTTATACTAACATATTCCTTAATTTATTCCAATTACCGTTATAATGTTTTTTTTATTACAAAATCAATTAAATACTTCCCTTTCTCGTATTAAATTATACACCTGTATAATCCTTTCCACTATTCATTTATTAGAATTCTATTTAAAATTTCAATCTCTCGCAATAATTCATTTATTATACTTTTGCATATCAATAAACAAGGTTCCAAATAAATAGATTTATTAAATTCAATTTTTATAATTAATTCTATTACAACCAATGAAATATTTCATAGGTTAATTATTAACATTTTCTTCGTTACCAATTATAACAATTATATTTCTTTATAATTTAATTCCAAAATTTTACAAATATGACAAATTTAATTAACGAAATTTAAGGGTCGTTACAAATATTAATTCATAAAACTTTCAGAGCAAGCATAAATCTTTCAGAGCAAAATAAAGATTAAGTAATTTCATTTTTTTCAATTGGCAATACAAGACATCTTTAGCAAAAAAAAGCAAAACTTTAAGAGAACATGCATATAACAAATTGTAGCTTTGCAAGTAGTAACATTATTCCATTTGAATTAGAAGTTCGGTAAAATATAAGTATCAATTCAACTATATTTAGCACTTCATCTTCACTTCAGGTAATTCATATTTAACTATAATAGATACTTCAACTTATATTGAGGTAATTCAAATTTAACTTCAAATTTTCCAAACCTTCAACTTTTCTTTTTAATTTAGTTCTTTTTCTTCACTATTTTTTCAACTTCTTCAGGAGTAGCAATTGTAAATAAAGTCATGATGTTCAAACTTCTATGTGGATCATTTAGTATGTTATACACCATTTCAGCTCACATGAGGTTGATATCTTTTTTGCTGTAATTAGGGAGCTTTGAGTCTTTGTCCAAATATTAAATGAATTTCATGACATATAGAGCACAATAATTTATGTTGATTTAAAAATGAAACAAAAAAATCAAATTTTTTTGTTAACTAGTAATCAATTTATGCTAATAATTTTATCATTACAGATAGACTAAACATATTTCTACATGGTAAGTATTTAATAATTATGTTCTGTTAAAAGAGTTGTACATCAGCTTGAGTAACATAGGCTGGATACATAAGGACTTTTATGGGTATTTATGATGTAGCTTTCAAATTAATAGAGTAAAAGAGCAATGGTATAAAAGATGTGATGCTACAACCATTTAGTATTTCTCTTAACATACAAAATTGGGCATCATATAGGAATGTATGAAGAATTTTTTCATCTGAGTGGACTAAATGGGCAGTGTGTAATATAACAATGGTATGGTCATTTAGCATTTAAAAAATAACATTAAAATATATTATACATTTTTACTGCTATTATCATTACGTATTTTGTTAACACTATGTGTATCAACAACCATACATTTTCTACTGCATAATCATAATGCAACATGTCACATTTTTCGGTTTACTAAACATTGCAACATTGCAATTCTATGATTATTTAGCATTTACATGAAAATAAATACTTTAATGCATTATATATTTTTACTGCTATTACCATTTAGCACTTTTTTAACATACAATGTATCCCGTCTTCTTTTTTTCTTTCTTTTATTGATGTGTTAAACATTATGGCATTTCTATTTTTACCATAATACATGTGAAGTTTACTTGAAGAAGATTAAAAACTTAATAATGCTTACGAGGAAAGGTCTTGCTATGGACACCATGGTTGCTTTATCATCTTCGTACCAACTTCCTTATTTAAGATTATGTTCTCTCTCCACTTTTTTTGTAATATTTTTTCCACCTTTTTCTCTGTTACAAAAAAAGAAAAAAATAGAGTTAGATTTTTTCAATTTTTTTTGTTATAAAATATGGTCTTACAAGTAGCTCGGCTTGTTTGTAATGTTGATTTGATGCCGCTGTTGATCTTCTGGGTCTTAAAGAATCATAATGGCACCATTGCGTTTGGTTGTAATCCAAGGTTAGCAAATTCCAATGATTGATATAATGCAAGGGGGAAAATATCATCTCTGTAAATGAATCGATGACTATATTTCGTAACATATGGTACACCAATGACTGGATTACATTTTCAGTTTTTGTTCGCTATGCATGCTGGAAATGAAAATTGAATGTTAGTTTGTGTTTCCGTTATATTAAATTTCAAAGAAAAATAATATTGTTTATCGTCATGATTATGCTGAAAGTGTAGTTATGTTCATATATTTAACAAGCCAATCAATAATCTGCATTAGAAATAGAATATCGGTTATACATTATGAGATATATATATACACGCACACACAGAGACAATGATAGATATATGCTACCATCTTTTAATAATTTCATATACAATAATGAAAAATTAACATTTTTTTAAGGTCTATGTTGTGTAATAAAAATATTTATAGTCATTCTACATTTAAAGTAAAATGCTAATTTTATTTAATTTATAAGTTAACAAACAGTGAAATTTTGACTTAATAAATGAATTGAGTTTTAAAAATTGAATATTTGATTTTAAAATTTTATTATGATAAATCATATGTTAAAATGATTTACATACGAAATTTTGAAGTCTAGAAATATGATTTATAAATTTAAATAACAAGAATTTAAGTATTATTGTTTTTGAAAAGTTAAAATAAAATCTAAAATTTTATTAACAGCATTTCCTAAAAATGCTGTAGTCTTATGACAGCATTTTAAATGCTGTTGCTTTTGAATGTAACTATGTTGAAATAACTAAATATCTATTACGACATTTTATAAATGTCGTTGTTCCTAAACTAAACTATTTTGGAAACTATAAACTACGATAGCACTTTATAGATGTTGTCGTTGCTAAATTTGACAATGTTTTGAAATGTTATAATTTTAACACTGTTTGAGTTATATTTTAAAGTTTTAAATGATTTAAATTTTGAAATTGATTATTTGTGAAATGTTAGGAGTTTTGAAAATATTTTAGTATTTAAATTTGAATTTAAGGAATTTAAATTGAATTTGAATTTAAATAAGGTTTACTTGGTTATGTGTTAAATGGAATGAAATGTAATGAGATAAATGAAATTTTGAATGAAATTTTGAAATGTGCTTTGAATTGATATTTAAATGACATATTTGACTTCAAAATGATATTTAAATTTGAATATTTGAGTTTGAATTCAAATAATGATTTGATATTAAGGTTTTGAAAGGATATGATATTTTAATGATTTAAATGGTTTGGAAATGATTTGATCTTTAGTTTTTTTGATAAAGAATATGACTTTAGTATGATATTTGATTTGATAAATGAATATTTGAAATTTATATTAGTATGAAAGGATATTTGGTTTACTTGTAATTTGAGTTTATTTAAAGATATTGGATTTATGAAATGAACATTTCAAAATTAAGTAATAATGAAGTTAAATTTGAGATATATGAAATTATAAAATTTAGTTTGAATTGTGGGATATTAAAGCTTTGAAATATATTAAAAAAAATTGAATAGTTTATTTTTATGGATTATATCTGTATTTGAAATTTGATAAGATTTGAAATGGTTGTTGGGAAACTGATGGTTTGAAGTGAATTAAATTGGAAATTTGAAAATTGAGTTTAATTGAATAAATTTGAAAATTTCAAGTGTATGATTTTGAAATGTTATGATTTTCATAGTATAATGATTTCAAGTATTTTGATTTCGAAAGAATTATAACTTTTAAAGTATTATGACTATTGAAAGGTGAATTCATGTTTGAAATGAAAATAATCTCATATTGATTTGAATATCGTTTTATAAATAAAAATGGTTTTGGTATCAAAGTATAAACTATTTTTAAAGGGATATAGTTTTGAAATGAAATGATTTGATTTTTGAAGTATGAACTATTTTGAAATGACCACGGTGTTATAATAACGTTTGGTTGTTAAAGAGACCGGGATCGGAAGTTGTCATACTCTCTGCCAACTCCGAAAACCACTTTAACAACCGTGTATGCAGTGTTGATTCCAGAATGAAGTAGGATGGTGGAGACGTTCTTGAGGTATATTACGTGGACCCAATTCCCGTGAGTTGGCATAAGGTGGCTAAAATAGGAGCGATCTCGGGCCAAGTGAGGTCATTCCTCCGATCGGACACATTCCTTCGATACTATACTCTTATTTGTGATTGATTAGATGGCCATCCTTCGATTTTGATTGGGAGTGTGTTCCAAGGTGGGCGTATGTGGCTGCTACGTTACCACCAGCCCGTGTACGTAATTCGTATATCTACCCTGGCATTGCCTTGTGTGACGTGTCACCCACCATAGCGAGCCTTACTATGAGTTTGTTTTTCTTTCGTAGCCCATGGAGTATTTAGGGTAGTCTCTCGATCTAAAGATATGCTGATACTGGATGGACTACTGAGACTATTACGTGTTAAGGGGAATATTGGGTCACTCCTTAATGCTATTTTAAAGTAAGTTTATTTTACTATAGGCACTATTATAATAGCGCAATATTATTACATAGTAAATAGTTTAACGAATCCTTAAAGGATGGGCGATCCTAAGCATCCTTTAAGTTATTGATGCATTTTGTTACTGTTCACTTAAGTTGATTTACAGTTCATAAGTACTTATGTCCTGACTCGAGTGTTTTGTGTTTTGCTTTACGCTCGAGTCGGACTGAGTGGTTCAGCATTCAAGACTCACCTTAGGAGTTGGAGCTTTGCTTCAAGATCTAGCCATCTATTTTGTTTCAGCACCTAGTGATTTCAGTGATGCATTTTGATTTTTGTACCTGATGTATCTTGTTACTCTTCTATTGTATCTTGTTTAACTCTGATGTATCTTATTTTTTTTATATAATAGCTTCATGAACTACTATCTCTTTTAATTCCACTACATTATTATTTACTCTGTGTCTGTGATTTGTGATTATTTATCTACTATATATTCTGAGATTTGCCAAATTTTATTTACAGCGCGGTATTTTAAGCAATTCAAGTCTGACATGTGCTGATGCGAATGGTTGAAAATATCGGGTCGTTACACTTGAACAGAGCTTTGGTAGCTCTAGGCAAAACTTAGCATATATGGTAAATGTAATTACAGAATCACTTTCATTCGAGTTTGAATCTCTTCTTTTTTCACTCGATTCCTTTGAATTTTGGAACATTCCCTGCGGTTCCAAAATCCATTCGTGTCCCTCACTATTCGTCTTCCTTTGATTTTGGAGTATCCCATAACTCCACTTTGAATGATCTTTATAATGAGTCGGCGGTCTCGCCAATCTCAAATTGATTTAAAGGGGGAAACTCATTTACAACAGCATATATTCACAGGAGATATTTATATTCTCGATTTAGATGCCAGTATCTCTTATTATTCCAAATTCTCTCTCTTGAGACCGAATGTTGGTTTACTCCAGAAATCCACATCGATCTTATTCTTTAAGTCACGGTTGACCCGGTTAAGGTTGCCCACGATTTATATAAGCTTATGCATCTTCCTATTCTGTTATTTAACCATCTCTTCTTTGTTTCCAACTTATCTTCAAATCATTATTCAAGTGTATTTGTAAACAAATATTTAAATGTTTTATATATTGTGTTGTTTGAGTTGTTGATGTTGATTTGGATTTCTGATCGATTCATCTTTTCAACACTATCGATAAGATTTCCAAAACACTTGAACAGAGCAAACTGACACAATATGTTTTTCAAATTTAGTAATGAAATAAATTTTGTTTCCATATTATAAATATTTTTCTGGATTTTATTAAAATGGTTGTTAAGAAACAATATTTGATTTATATATCATTATCTCCTATTTCATATATAAATAATTGAACTATAAAACATGGTTATAATTTTTTTTGAAAATTTAAAATGAATTTAAAACAAGAATTTGAGAATTTAATTTCTAATGGTTTCAAACCTTGTATTTTAAGTTTCAAAAGAATATATTGTTTAAAGTATTTTCTAATAGAAAAGTTGTTTCTAAAGAATTTCAAAGTTTAAAATTAGTGCTCTTCACTTTGTCATTGGAAAATAACTTCGGTGATGACTGCAGCATCATCGACATTCATATTCGAGTTTCGAAGTGAAGAGACCATTCTGTAGTCTTGCTACAGTTTTGTTTTGAGAAATTTAATTGATTTGAATTTCTAAAATAAGATTGGATCTATAACATATGCTGAAATATGAATTAAATTTGAATGGATATATATATATATTTGGTATGTATGCATTTATTTATCTCTAAATAGTTTAGAATTTATCAATAATTTACTTCCTAAATATTTCTTGAAAGATAAGGATAATTTCAAGACTAGGATAAATATTTAAGCTTGAAATGATTAAATTGAAAGTTTTATTTGTATAATACACAATTTCATTCCAATATAACTTACCTAAATTATAGAAAAGTCGAATATGTAATTGGAAAATATACAGTATAAAAAGGGATTTTTTATAAATAAAATTTGAGTGGTTATAATAAATATTATACACTTAAATTTTAGTTATAAAAAGATTAACAGAGGTAAATAGAAAAAGGGGTAATGGAATAATTTACAATATAAAATGATGTTAAAGGAACTAAGAATAAATTAAAGCAGTTATAATAAGTGTAAATATATTTAAGATAGGCGATAAAATATATTGAGAGGAATAATGTAACGTCCCATAAATTTTTAATAATTAAAATTGTTAAATTGATAAAATGTTGGTAATTCTTTTCCCAGCCATGTATTTCTCATTTGCAAATCATGTACAAGAAGATTTATTTCTCATTTCAAAATCCCTCATTTTCATTTGCATTTAAGAATAAAATATATATACGTTTCTTTCTCCTCAACTTATGCCTTTTCTGTTTCTTTGCATTTACTCTCACTTTGCTTGCCATCCAAACCATCTATGCATCAACCCAAAAATTTTAATAAATGTTTTATTTATTTAATTTAGATAATTTTATTATTTAAAATATAAATGTAGGTGTGGATTAGAATTTCACACATTAATTAATAGAATATTTTCCGAAAATGCGAATTTTGTCACTATGGTCAAACTTAGACTTTTAAATTCAAAAATTTAAAAGTTTAAAAAAATTTGAATTTTATCTTTTATTTTGAAAGTAAATAAAATTTTAAGAATACTACGTTTTGTTTCGTTGAAATTTGATTTATAATGCGAAAGTTATGCCTTTTTAACTATTGTGTGTAATTTGTTGTATTTAACAAAATTGTTTACTTTAAATTATATGAATAATATTTTATTTAGTCATGTAATGTTCTAATTTATGTTTTCAGGGGTAAAATAACTTGTTTTGTATATATTTTGGTTTTAAAATGGTTTTTAAAGTGTAATTGACATTTTTCAGTGTCAGTTGTATTTTGTTTACAATTTCTAATTTTCAACTTCAATTTAACAAATTCTTTATTTATTTCATATTTTTCTTAAGAACTTATTTTATTCTTTTATTTTAAACTTTGGGTTTTATTTTAAAAACAAAAGGTTGAATTTTTAATCACCCAAATTTTACAAATATAAACGAATGTTTATTATTCCTATTTTGGTTAAAGCCTAACATTAATTGAAGTTTTAAATTTTTAATCCTAACTTCTATCTTTTATAATAACTGAATATATTCGTAACAACGTTTTATTTCATTTTTTGTTCTTTTAAAAAAAATGGATTATATACCTTTTAAAATTAAGTAATTAATATTTTACTTATATACATCCATTTAAGTAATAAATTTCTTAGTAAATGGTAAATGAATAAAAAGGGGGTAAGTAAATCATATTTTATTATAATTTTAAAAGTTATAGTGTATAAATAATCTATTTAATTACACCTTTAATTTTTATGTTTAAAGTGTACGTTCATATCCGTTTAACTGATTTATTTGACGCTATAAAAGTACGTTATTTTCTTTTGCATATTTACTTAATGAATAAGTAACGACTAAAATTGAAATAAGTATGCACTCATTCTTTCCTTAACTTTTCTATTTGAAAAATAAATTTTCGGGGGGAGGGATGGGGGAATTCAACCGTGACCTGCCATTTACATTTAAAGATATCCCACTTTCCTTTACTTCAATTTGTTTAATAAGTATGAAATATTTGATTTCCAATAACGTCCAAAATTTATTTCTTACCGTTTTTCTTCCCCTTGATCAACGCAACCACTGATAAATAAGCTACTCGCGTGCGTGTTCCTTGCCGTTCAAACAAATTTATTTCTTGCTTTTTAACAAACACAATTATCTCCTAAATCAAACATCACGCGCAAATTCCTCCTGACAGTTTCAAAGTGAATTATTTCCTGCCGTTTCTCCAAGCAATCAATACTAGTTTTCATTTAAATACTCAACCTTGTACGCAAATAATTTTCACCACCTTCCCATTTTATAAATATTTCTTGCGTTTTAATCAACACATTTACTTCCTAATAAATTTTAAACGTGTACAAAATGTTTGCCAAAGATTTATTGCAGTTTCCTTTGCTAAATTTGCGCAATCAATAGCACTGAAAATATTCGCTCAAATCTTTCTTGCCATTTTGTTTCCTCAATCAACGCGTGGTCCCACTTTATCATTATTTCTTGCGTTTTAACGCAATTACTTATGTGTAAATTTTAAAACCTTCTTTTCCTCATTGAATACTAAAACACGTTCAAAAAAAATTGTTTCATTTTATTTAAAACTCATTGACTTTCAATATTGTCCAAATTTCATGTTCACTGCCGTTCAAAATTCGCTTATTGCATTTTTCATTCGCGTATAACTTCTCATTTACCTCTTGTTTATGTATGGAATAAAATCTTCCAATTGCTTCAGACATTTCAAAAGAAAAAAATCAATTACTCCTTTAATTATAAAACGCATCTTCACTGAAATGCGAACACGTTCAAATTTCGTTTCTTTCTTGCCTTAAAATTTCGCATGACCTGATTTGCGCATTCCCACTTTATCATTTTCTTACGTTTTAATCAATGCAAGATTTTAATTATAAAGCATGTTCAAATTTCAATTATTTCTTGTCGTTCCTTTTATCAATCAATGCAACTCATTTTATAAATTTCAAACCCACGTATCAAACATTTGCATCTCATTATGGTCTTCTTCCTTCTTGCGTGAGCTACATGAGGTAAATAGCTGCCAATGTTTCTCTTCCTCTTATTTTTCTTTTTCTTTAGTTTTCTTTACTTGCATCTGTTTATTCCACACCATGCTTAACCTCTCCGCCACCCTCTCTTGACCTTGCCTCGCCTCCATGCAGTGATGGCCAAGCCATGCAAGTGGACATGTCACTTAATATATATATATATATAAAAAAGTATTTTTGTTCGTGCGCCACTTTTGCCACATATTGCTCTGACAAATGTTAGAAAAGAAAAATAAATAAATTAATAAATTAAGTGCATGCGCACCTATGCAAAATGATAGCACAGCCTTTACGTCCATAATATTCCACTGCTTGAATACTAGCGTGTCCAGAATCTGGTCAGTGCCGAGCGTGTGAGGTGTAGTTGGAGTTGTGTGGTGAAGTGGTCGAGCAATTTTGTCAAATCATCCTTTTATCTTAAATCTCGTTCCGATTTTGATTTATTTAAAAATTTGCTTTGTCCGTAATTGAATTCGCGTACTCAGTTTATTTATTTATCATGTTTCAAGATCGAAATCGGTTTGTCTCATCTTCTAATATTTGATCGTGCTTTCTATACGTTGTTTCCAGTGTGGTTATCCTAGTTTTGAGTCTAATCTTCAGCAGCATAGAGGTGAGTATTTCTCACCCGACAAACGTACTTATAGATCTGTAAATTATAGAATGATTTTATTTTATATTTTAATTGCCTGTGATAAATTTATGATGTTTAAAAACCTCTTTATTAAATTTACCCATCATTAGTTATATTTTATATTGTTATATTATGTTGTTATACCGTTTATGCATTTACTGTTTATCACTGCAAGTCCCCTGTAGAATAGAATCGTTACGGGCTGAGATGATAGGCCTGAACGATATTTGTTATTATTTATTTATTTATTTATTTATTATTTAACTTGTGATTGCGGGTTTGAAATGATAGAACTCGGATTTTTTTTTAAATTGCGGATTGAAATGATATATTATCTGTATCACTTGACCTATGTTAGAAAATATTATACAGACCCGTGGTTATATATATATATGTATATATATATATATATATTTTTGGAAATATTAAATATTTTTAAATTAGAATGTTATAATATTTTGTTTAAAAATTGGATTAAAATGATTCTTATAAGTATAGTGATATTATACAAGTTATGTAACGATTCGAATTTTTCGCGTTCGAAAATCGACATCCATACTTCACATTGTACTCGAATGCCGCAGATTCGACCGTTCAAATTCGAGTCGCCGGAGCTTATAACACATTAAGTACAACACAGCGGAAGAAATGAATAATATATTTCATATACAGCATTTGATACAATAACTGATACAACATGAATGGTATAATGAATATACATCAGAGATACAAGAAATAACAGCGGAAATAAAAGATAACACTAGCAGCGGAACAAAATCTCCAATGTAGCTTCAAGAAAGAACTCCAGCTGTAACTCCATCTCCAAGGCATCAATCCAGTAATAGCTTGTACTCCCAATCAAGATGAACAGAAGCAACTCTAGAGCCAAATCCTAAGGCTGAAAGCTATCGAATCTACACCTACTACTGATTATCTGAAAACCCCAACTCTAGACTGCCCGTGTGGGAAAATAGTGGGCACCCAGAGTTTAGGAAAGGAACAATAAACTCCAGGTCAGTCGTGGGACTGGTATGAGCAAACAAAAGCAATTGGTCTTTGAAAACAAACAAAAGAATTTAAATTTGAAATCCGCAATGCTTTTTGGAAAATGAAACTACCATAAGGCCTCCCGCCACACACACAATGCAAACGCAGAATTGGAGGAGATTTCTCCTTATGATAGTCAAATATGCTTAATACGAGAAATTTCTTTGATATTATTACTATAAGTGCAAAGTGTGGAAACCATTTCGAAAATATAATATAAATCCTAGCCAGCATAGACATTCCGAACTATGCCTACTATAGCTACCATCCAAACAGTGGTGACCACCATAAGTGAATGGCAGGTAATACAACTAAAACCGTACAAGGCACGTATTGGATGAATGGATTCCCAACAAATGGTCAGGCTAAGGAACTTCCTACTGTCAATGGGATCGCCTCTGGCGGGACGTCCCGAGAACTAACGTTACGGTTAGATCTCTGCCAACACAAGGCCGGGTTACCTCTGTAACTAGGTAACTACTACACGAATATGCCATCTCCGGTCCTTTGGGACCTTTATCCGAGGCCCCTCAAAGCAACAACCACACAGTAAATGAGATTGGAGCAACCACATAGGTTAAATACCAGGGCTCCATACCTGATACCACCCTTTACCAGAAGGGAATGACACACCCTAAAGGGAGCGACCCTCATAACCTTGCCGCATCTTTCCTGTTTCGACCATTTCCGGGAAGTGAGGTCCTGATGCAGTCTCGTCCACAAAGCTACGCTTTGGCACAAAGCCATGCTTTGGGTCGACAGATGACCAAAGCAATGATCACAAAGATAAATGATCAAACAAATGATCCTATCACAAATGATCAACCAATGATCATCACACAGCAACACTCAGTATGTCACATTACCAAGTTGGGAATATATCACTGATAAATATCAACTACATAACCTCTGAGCTCGTACGTCTCAGAGAAGGGTGTTAAGCTGAGAGAATAAATTCTCCGCCACCAAGCAGAAATGTATTTGATAGAGATCAGTTAATATCTCAAAGTGTAATGTCGGACATACAACCATACAAGTCTGTCCCGGGTTCGAACAGAACCGAAGGCACTTCCGAAGAAGCCCTTGCAAATCCGGATAATCCCTAATCACATCCGGACTTCCCATCACATATGAAGATCTCTATACCGGGGATCAGCCAGTGCAGAGACAATCGATGAGTTATCCTTTTGTTTTTGGAAATATCCGGTCTTCACCACCGGTCTTCAATTGCTATCCATAACGTCGTATCACTATTCGGAATGGGCTATATGACACTAGGTCCTCTCCCGGCTAAACCGAATAATGAGCGCCATATTTTAAAACATATGGATATGGGATTTTAGTTAAGTCACAACTTATAAAATCCAAAACTTTTCTTTCAATGGTTAAACAAATTACCATTTTAAATCTTTAAACAAAAAGATTTATTTCACAAAGTTTTACCTAATTTCACAAAGATCTATTCATAGATTCAAAACAACTTCCATTCCGATTGGATTAACTCAATAAATCTTTAAATTAAAGATTTAATTTATAGCTTTCAAAAACCCGTTCCAAAGATTTATTAATAACTCGGAAAACCATTTTCATTTCAAAACTTGAATTCCTTTTAACACACATTGAAAATCCATTTCTTATATGAAAGCTTCTATTATTTGAAAACGACAGTTTTCGTTTCAGAAAAGTCCGATTTATACAAGTTGGAATCTTGGGTTAATTTTAAATTCCAAACATCACTTTTTAAAATGGTTTAAAAACCCCATATAAATCCATTTATAAGTTGGATAACTTTTTAAACCCTAGTTCCCAAATTATAGAATTCAACTTCAAATATTGAATTCAAATTTAAATCAAATTATTTAAAATTTCAAAACTCAATCGAGTTATTCAAAATAACTTTTATTTTTGAAATTCATTTTTTTCAAATGCTTCAATCCTAATTCCAAAACTATTTTGGATTCAAAAATTCAAATTTTAAAACAATTTCAAAATCTGTGACTTAACCCATTTCCACGTGCAATCCATATTTGTGTGTGTATAAGTGTGGTCCAGGGGTTTTACACAATAGTGCACAACATCATCATCACAGATTCAATCATAAAGATAAGCGGTATAACCCATAACGCTTACCTATATTCACAGATTCATAGATAAAGTAAATTATCAATCACAAAAATTCACTAATATGATTCGATGTGGGTTTCGGATAACCAATTGGAATCCGACTCCCTGTCGCATCGAAACTCAAATGTCGTTTTACGGGTCAAAGGGTTTCATATACATACGACAGTATATTCATCACAAATATAGCAGTTCAGCACAAAGTATCACATAGCATCACATCACATACCAAATATATCAATCCATCACACAACATTCAATAACAATCAGCATCTACAATTAAGATGAATAAACTGGGTGGTTTTAAATTTATTACCTACATGATTACTTTCATTTATTATTCCTAATTAAATAACTATCCATATTTATTCAATTAATAAATCTTCAATTAATTTAAAATCTAATATCATTCAATTAATGATTTCTTAATTACAAATTAATTATTCTAAGAAAAATTAATCTTAAACTTTAATTAATCAAATTAAAACCCTTAATTACTTTAATTAATTATCCATTTCTTAATTAATTAATTATATTAATTATCCATTTGTACTACCTTAATAATTAAATGAATTACAGATCATTATACTTTTCTTTATCTTGAGATAAACATTCCTTATTTAAATTATGCATTTAAAAACAAAATGTTTTTAAATTTACATTAAATTCCATTTAACATTTTCTTTAAATTCAAGACTCAAATTTGTCTTAAATAAGAGTTTAAAACAATACACAACTTAATCTTATATGTTTAAAAGAAACATATACTTTATTACTAAGTTCAAAAAGATTTAAATTCAAATTAAAATCCAACTCAAATCAATTTAAAAATTTCTTTAAAATCTCAAAATTGAAATATAACTTCTAAACTCATTCTAGTTTAATTCTTTAAAACTCTTCTATAATTTACATCTTCAATTCAAATACCAATCATTTGAAGCAATTTAAATTTAAATCTTTATTTTAAAACTGAAGTTTTAAAATTTAAATTAAGATTTAAAACTCAGTTTTGAATTCATTTTGAATTCTAATTTTAAATACTTAGCCCTTCAATTCAAATGCCAAACACAATGCATTTATACTTGAGATTTTGAAAAATCAAATTTAAATTTAAAAGCTTAAATGATTTCAAATCTCAAATAATCTTATTTGAATTCATATTCAAATTTCAAACTTACACTCAGTTTTAAATCTCCACTTAAAAAAAATTTAAACCTACCTCTTACATTTAAAAACAGAAACAGTTTTCTGTTTTATAAAAAGAAAATCAAACTTTGAATTTTCCTGAAATTAAATAATTTCAGAAGAACAGAATTCAACTTATTTGAATTCATATTTGAATTGAGTTTCAAAAACCTAAGTTAGATTGTAGTTTGCATTTAATTCAAACCTTAAAAAAAAAACTGGAAACAGGCTCATGTTCCCCTTTCTTTTTTTTTCTTTTTATTTTAAACCAATTTAAAATTTCTGCATTTAAATTATTACAAAATAATAATTCAAACAATTTGAATTCATCCATAGGTTCAAGTTTAAATCCTAAGCTAAACTTCCAGATTTAAATTTAAACTTTACTCCAAATTTTAAAAATAACAAAACAGCTCTGTTATTAAAGCCTGCACATACACACAGAACTCCCTTATTTACTTCGAGTCACTTCTCCTACTACTCCGAGTTATTTGCCAAAAATCCCGAGATCAACCCGAGTCACAATTCCCTGCAACCCAAACATATCCACAACCTGAAACTGCACTTCACCAACCCACCACCATCACAAACCTGCCAACACCATTATTTCACAACTCCGGCCATCATCATCGACCAAACTCCGGCAGTAACTCCATCACTACACCATCCATCAATTCCCAAAATAGGATGGAACTCGATTCACTGAGAAGTTCGAAATTTACCCAAAACTGTAACCCACATAAACTAGGATTCTTGACAGACATTCCCAAATTTCATTCTCAAATTTGAATTGCAAACAAATTCAATAATTTTCTAGTGATCTATGATATATCTACTACTATCAGAAAACAATTCACTCCATTTAAAAGCAAGGATCAATTGATTTTGATAAAATTGTAAAATACAGTTCACATGAACTGCATTTTATTTTCCTAACACTGTACTTAATCTTTGATCTAAAATTCTTGCATCCACTTAATGATTCAATAAGTAAATCTGAACATTAACTCATGGTACCTATGTTTCCCAATTTTAACAGAATTTAGTTTGTGTTTTATTTTTTTCCAGACATCACAGAAAACTAAACAACTTGTATAGGCTTAAAAATTTATTTCATCAGGAAATAAACCAATTCCTTTCAAATTCTAATTCCTAATAACAACCAGATTAATGCAAGAAAACTATTTATCAAATTTTATCTTAAACTATAGCTATCAGAACCCTGAAATCAATACATGCATTGCATTCATATATGCACAGGCAGGAAAAAAAAATGAAAACATGTACAAATATTTAACTCAGTAGAAGATCAAGCAAGCAATCCAATATCAACAAGCAAGCACAACAAAGCAATTCACTGATTCATAGATATCAGATTCAAAGGGGAGATTTTTCAAGTTTGCTCACCTTGGAGTTGCAGCAGAGATAAGAACAGAGACAGGCTTTTGATTTTTCTCATATTCTGAATTTTTGATTTGCTTTTTGAATTCTTGGTTCTCTTTACTCCTGAACTGATAAATACAATTGTTTTTAAATCTTTTCTTTGTTACTGATCATCACTTCAGATTCAAATCCTTTTTAAAAGAAATTTTACTTGCCTTAATTTGTTTTGAGAGAATTTACACTATCTTGATTCATACATGCATGTTCCAGATTTGAAGATGCTAACTTGACCAGATTTTTGTTTTTCAAGTTGAATTTGCATTTTAATCTCCAGGTTTGAAGTTTAATGCATGCAGGGCTCTTTATTTCCAGATGCAAAGAAATGCAGTAGCTTGAATGCCTTTAAAATCTTGATCTATAAATGATGCTTCCAGAGTTTATGAGAATGAATGCATGCTAAAGTCTGTTGCATGCAGATAAACTTGCTCCCAGATTATGAAATGCAGAGCCTTCTTACTTGATGAAGATTAAATTGCAGGCTTCAAATGGATGTGCAGGCCTTCTATGATTGTTGCCTTTTTAAAACATGCAAGCTTCTACTTGATGCTATCAGGTTTTACATGCAGGCTTTAACTTGATTAATAATTGATGCAGGCAGGTTTGAATTTGAAAAGAGGAGCTACATGTTTGATTTCAAGGTCGCAGATTTGAAAATGTAGTTTTGAATATTGCAACTTGATTATGGATGTGGATGAGATTTGAGATGCAGGTTGTAATTTTGGAAAGAGGAGTGTTTTACTGATTTGGGAAATGAAACTTTCATGGTTGATGCAGGTAGGAATTTGGGATATGCAGACTTGAATTTGGAGGATGCAAATTGTACATGGATGTGAGCATGTAATTTGGGTTTGAGGAGTTGAATGCAAATTTGGATTTTGGTTGTGAGAATGAGATTGGTTTTGAGAAATGCAGTTTTGTATATGGTTTGAGAATGAAGATTTTGGGTTTTTCTTTTGTTTTGAGTTCAAAGTGAAATTTTTTTTTTTTTTTTTTATCTTATGTTTTGAACAGCTTTATGGCTTTGAAAGATGTGAAGCCAAATCTTTTTCTACTATTTTTTTTCAGATTTTCTAAGATACTATATGATGGCATATGGGAAGATGTGAAGTTTCTTGTATTTTTTATTTAATTATTTTATTTAATTAATTGCATTGAAGGCCACTTGTTAGAAATCATCATGATATAAAGTTTTGTTAATCTCTTCACTCCAAACCCATGTGCATGTATGTATATGTTTACATTTGTATACATGTTTTCTTTGTTTTAACCTTTGTTTTAAGTTAAATACTTATATTCATCTTTAAACAATTTAAATAGTTTTAAACATAACTTTATATTGTATTTATTTTCAATACATCTATATTTATAAACTTAAGATGTTCAACTTATTAACAAACACTTATTTTTTAAAACTTTCATAATTAAATTCACAATAAAATCTCAAATCTTTTAAATTCCAAATTCAATCTAAAAATGCATATTATTATTTATTCTGTAAATCTTCCAATTGATTCAACTTTTAATTCTAAAAAAAATTAAAAAAAATTAACTACAAAAATTCCATAATTTAATTCCAAAAATTAAATAAATTGTCAAATTATCTTGCTCAAAATTCAGGAATGTTACAAGTTAAAGATGTAAATAAATAAAGGTTAAGAATTTAAAGCACAAATTTATTTTTGCAAATTTTGATCCGGAAAAAAAATGGAATTTAAGTTAAGAATAAAATATGATGTTTTGGTATAAATTTGAATATAAGAAAATAAATAAAGGGTAAAGTTGTCTATGAATTAAATAGTTAAATAAAGTGAATACTTAAAATGGAAGTTGAAATATAACTAAATTTAGAAATGTAAAGTGGTTAGAATAAAGGTAAGTTAAGAAGTTGATTAGAAATTAAGTTCATTTTTGAAGTGGTAATTGAACTTAAATATTAATTAAAATTTATAGAGAATTTTGCACTTGATTTAATAAGTAAGGTATAGAGAAGTTAGATATATATTGAAATTTTACTTTATAATTATCATAAATCATTGAGTAATTTAATGACTATTTTAATTTACTCAGTTCTATTGTAAAGGATACTACCGCACTGCGCAACAGCTGTAGTTGATACAAATGAACTAAGGCTAAACCTTTGGGATTTATAGTGGATTTTGTAAGAATTATAACTTCACTTTTAAATAGTTTTAAATGTAGTATTTTGATTGAAACATAAAACTATTTTGAATTCTTTGTAACCACGGGTAATAATAACGTTGGTTGTTAAAGAGACCGGGATCGGATATGGACATACTCTCTGTCGATACCGAAAATCACGTTGACAACCAGGTATACGGTGGAGGTTCCAGAATGAAGTAGGATGGTGGTGTCGTTTCCTTTTAGGTAAATACGTGGACCCGACTCCCGTGATTTGGCATATGGTGGCTAAAACAGGAGCGATTGACCGACTAATGAGGTAGCACCTTTGATCGGACGCACTTCTTCGTATGCCATTCTATTACTTTGTGATTGTTTGGTACGCACCTTTGATTTCGGGAGTGTTGTTCGAGGTGGGCGGTAGTAGCAGCTACGCATTACCACCGGTCCGGAAGCGTAATTGGTATATCTACCCTGGCATTGCCTAGTTGTGCCATGTCACCTAACATAGCGTGCCTTGTACGAGTTTGGTTTTCTCCCGTAGCACGTGGAGTATTTATGGTAGTCTCCCGATCTGGAGATGCGTTGATACTGGATGGACTACTGGGACTATTATGTGTTATGGGGAATATTGGGTCACTCCTTAACGCTATTTAAAAGTAAGTTTATTTTAATATAGACACTATTATAATAGCGAAATTATTACAACATAGTAAATAGTTTAACGGATCCTTAGAGGATGGGCGGTCCCAAGCATCCTTTAAGTTACTTGCTTTATGTTACAGTTCACTTGAATTAGCTTACACTGTATAATGATTTATGTCCTGACTCGAGTTGTTTGTGTTTATTTCTTACGCTCGGGTCATCCTGAGTTTCAATTTGGACTTCATCCCCGAAAGTAGAACTTCTGCAGATCATCTCTATTTTCAAGTTGCTGTCAACTTTTTGTTCAGTTCTTATTTTAGCTTTTGTAATCGAGACAATTGATATTGGGATTTTTTTCTGTGGTTGATTCAAACTATATTTGGTTTTAAAGATTATGTAAGAATTTCTTATTTTGAGACTATTGATAGTGGCTTCATCAACCACTAAGTTATTTTTAAATTCCGCTGCAAGTATTCTGATTTCTGTGTCTGTGATTCTGTGATTATTTATTTACTGTATATTCTAAGTTGCCAAATTTTATTTACAATGTGGTATTTTGAACAACTCAAGTCCGACATGTGTGTCTGCCACTGCACTTGGAGGGTGCAGCATGATAGGGGGTTCTCGCTTCCTGGTTTGGTAGCAAACGGTTGACTCTTACTCCTACATGTCCCCGTGGGGGTTGGTGGTGCAGTCGAGAGGCTGGCCGTAAAGGTAGAACATAGGTACCAATTTATGCTATGTTGGGCGTTACCCCACTGGCGCGGCCCATTGCATTTGGTATCATAGCTTTGGCTCTAGGCAAAACTTAGCATGTATGGTGAATTTGATTTACATAATCACTTTCATTCGAGCTTGAATCTCTTCTTTTTGATTCAATTTCCTTTGAATTTTGGAACGTTCCCTGCGGTTCCAAAGTTCATTCATGTCCCTCACTATTAATCTTATTTCGATTCTGGAGTATCCCCTAACTCCACTTCGGATGATCTTTATAATGAATTGGCGGTCTCGCCAATATTCTAATAAAGGGGTGAAACTCCTTTACAATTAGCATTGATTCACCATAGATTTATATTTATCCTCGGTTTAAATGCTAGTATCTTTGGTTATTTAGAACTCTATCTCTTCAGATCGAATGTAGATTTACCATTGAAAATCCACATCGATCTTATTCTTTAAGTCACTGTTGACCCGGTTAAGCTTGCTCGCGATTTATATAAACTTATCTAGTTCCTTATTTTGTATTTAATCATCGAATCTTCTGATGCCAACTTATCTTTAAATCAAAATTCTCTTTGATTTGAGTCCATCAAATTTGAATCTCTATCCTTATTTTGAAAAATTTGTTCCTATATTTGGAAAAATCTAATAATATATGTATATATAAGTATAATTTTTAGAATTTTTATAATTAATTTAACTAGTTGTCAAGAGATAATAGTCTTTGATTTTATTTATGGTCTTGGGTTTGGTCTCATATAAATAAGTAAACTATAAACAATGGTTATAAATTAATTTGGAAACAGAAATGAATTTAAAACTAGAACTTGAGAATTCAATTCCCGATGGTTTCAAACCTGTGTTTAAAGTTTTAAAAGGATATATTATTTAAATTATTTTCGAATAGAAATTTATTTCCAAAGAATTTTAAATGTTTAAAATCAGTGCTCTTCTCTTTGTCGCTGGGAAATAATTTCGGGGATGACTGTAGCATCATCGACATTCATTTTCGAGTTTCGAAGTGAAGAGACCATTCTGTAGTCTAGCTACAGTGTTTCCTGGAGAATTTAATTGATTTGAATCTCTAAAATATGACTTGATTTATAATATATAGATATAGGATTGAAATTTGATTTGACATATTATGTACAGATATTTATTTATCTCTAAATGGTTTGAAGGGAATCAGAAATTTAATTCTTAAATTTTATCTTGAAGATTTCAATTATAAAAAAGTAAATCAAAATTTTGACTAAATGATTCAAACTAGAGATATTGAATTTGAAATTTTTATTTGTGTAATACTCAATTTCATTTCAATATAACTTACCTTAATCTTCAGAAGTTAACAATGTAATTGGATAATATACAATATAAAAAGATTTATAAATAAAATTTGAGTGGTTATAATAAATGTTATACACCTAAGTTATAGTTATAAAAAGATTAATAGAGGTAAATAGAAGAAAAGGGTAATGGAGTGATTTACAATATAAAATGATGTTAAAGGAACTAAGAATAAATTTAAGCAGTTGTAATAAGTGTAAACTTATTTAAAATAGATGATAAAAATATATTGAGAGAAACAAATTTAATTATAATTAGGAATAAAGAAGAAATTAATTTATTGAACACATTTTTTAGTATAACAAATGGTTTTCAAACTTATAATTTTAGAAATTTTTATTTTAAGATAATTGGAAGATGAAGTAATGAAATTTGAAATAGTAAAATTTAACTTAAGTGAAATTAAATAGATGAAATCAATTATCAATTTAAAATTGAATTTGTATGGTTTAGATTAATGATTCTATTTTGAGTTTCAATTTAGTTTTTTTCAGGTTGTTTCTATTCCCCTACCTTCTTCCTTTTTGAGGACGAAAAGTTTTGAGTGGGGGAGAGTGTAACGTCCCATAAATTTTTAAGAATTAAAATTGTTAAATTGATAAAATGTTGGTAATTCTATTCCTAGCCGTGTATTTCTTATTTGCAAATCATGTACAAGAAGATTTATTTCTCATTTCAAAACTACTCACTTTTATTTGCATTTAAGAATAAAACATATATACATTTCTTTCTCCTTAACTTATGCCTTTTCTGTTTCTTAGCATTTACTCTCACTTTTCTTGCCATCCAAACTATCCATGTATCAACCCAAAAAATTTAATAAATGTTTTATTTATTTAATTTTGTTATTTAAAATATAAATTTAGGTGTGGATTAGAATTTCACACATGAATTAATAGAATATTTTCCGAAAATGTGAATTTTGTCAAAATGGTCAAACTTGGACTTTTAAATTCAAAAATTTAAAAGTTAAATTTTTTTTGAATTTTATCTTTTATTTTGAAAGTAAATAAAATTTTAAGAATAATACTTTTCGTTTCATTGCAATCTGATTTATAATGTGAAAGTTATGCCTTTTTGACTATTGTATGTAATTTGTTGTATTTCACAAAATTGTTTACTTTAAATTATATAAATAATATTTTATTTAATCATGTAATTTTCTAATTTATGTTTTCAGGGGTAAAATAACTTGTTTTGTATATATTTTGGTTTTAAAACGTTTTTAAAGTGTAACTGACATTTTTCAGTGTCAGTTGTATTCTGTTTTCAATTTCTAATTTCCAACTTCAATTAATTTAAGAAATTCTTTATTTATTTCATATTTTTCTTAATAACTTATTTTATTCTTTTATTTTAAACTTTGGGTTTTATTTTAAAAACAAAAGGTTGAATTTTAATCACCCAAATTTTATAAATATAAAAGAATATCTATAATTGCTATTTTGGTTAAAGTCTAACATTAATTGAAGTTTTAAATTTTTAATCCTAACTTCCTAATCTTTTATAATAACTGAATATATTTGTAACAACGTTTTATTTCATTTTTTGTTCTTTTAAAAAAAATGTATTATATACCTTTTAAAATTAAGTAATTAATATTTTACTTATATACATCCATTTAAGTAATAAATTTCTTAGTAAATGGTAAATTAATAAAAAGGAGGTAAGCAAATCATATTTTATTATAATTTTAATAATTATAGTGTATAAATAATCTATTTAATTACAGCTTTAATTTGTACATTTAAAGTGTACGTTCATATCCGTTTGGCTGATTTATTTGATGCTATAAAAGTACGTTATTTTCTTTTGCATATTTACTTAATGAATAAGTAACGACTAAAACTGAAATAAGTACGCGCTCATTCTTTCCTTAACTTTCCTATTTGAAAAATAAATTTCCGTTCATTTTGAGGGGGGGGGGGGAATCCAACCGTGACTTGCCATTTACATTTAAAAATATCCCACTTTCATTTACTTCAATTTGTTTAATAAGTATGAAATCTATGATTTCCCCTAACGTTCAAAATTTATTGCTTACCGTTTTTCTTCCCCTTGATCAACGCAACCACTGATAAATAAGCTACTCGCGTGTGTGTTCCTTGCCGTTCAAACAAATTTATTTCTTGCTTTTTAACAAACGCAATTATCTCCTAAATCAAACATCATGCGCAAATTCCTCCTGACAGTTTCAAAGTGAATTATTTCCCGTCGTTTCTCCAAGCAATCAATACTAATTTTCATTTAAATACTCAACTTTGTACGCAAATAATTTTCACCACCTTAACATTTTATAAATATTTCTTGCGTTTTAATCAACGCATTTACTTTCTAATAAATTTTAAACATGCACAAAATGTTTTCCAAAGATTTCTTGCAGTTTCCTTTTGCTAAATTCACGCAATCAATACCACTGTAAATATTCGCTCAAATCTTTCTTGCCATTTTGTTTCTTCAATCAATGTGTGGTCCCACTTCATCATTATTTCTTGTGTTTTAACACATTTACTTCTGTGTAAATTTTAAAATCTTCTTTCCCTGATTGAATACTAAAACACATTCAAAAAAAAAATTGTTTCATTTTATTTAAAACCCATTGACTTTCAATAACGTTCAAATTTCATGTTCGCTGCCGATCAAAATTCACCTATTGCATTTTTCATTCACGTATAACTTCACATTTACCTCTTGTGTATATATGGAATAAAATCTTCCAATTGCTTCAGACGTTTCAAAAGAAAAAAATCAATTACTCCGTTAATTATAAAACGCATCTTCCCTGAAATGCGAACGCGTTCAAATTTCGTTTCTTTCTTGCCTTAAAATTTCGCATGACCTGATTTGCGCATTCCCACTTTATCTTTTTCTTGCGTTTTAATCTACGCAAGTTTTTAATTATAAAGCACGTTCAAATTTCAATTATTTATTGTCGGTTCCTTTTATCAATCAATGCAACTCATTCTATAAATTTCGAACCCACGTATCAAACATTTGCATCTCATTGTGGCCTTCTTCCTTCTTACACGAGCTACATCAGGTAAATGGCTGCCAATGTTTTCTCTTCCTCTTATTTTTTTTTCTTTAGTTTTCTTTACTTCCATCTATTTATTCCACACCATGCTCAACCTCTCCGCCACCCTCTCCTGACCTTGCCTCGCCTCCATGCAGTGATGTCCAAGCCATGCAAGTGGACATGTCACTTAATATATATATATATATATATATATATATATATATATATATAAAGTATTTTTGTTCATGCACCAGTTTTGCCACATATTGCTCTGACAAATGTTAGAAAAGAAAAAAAATATAATAAATAAATAAAATAAGTGCATGCGTACCTGTACAAAATGATACACAGCCTTTATGTCCAAAATATTCCACTGCTTGAATACTTGCGTGTCCAGAATCTGGTCAGTGTCGAGCATGTGAGGTGTAGTTGGATTTGTGTGGTGAAGTGATCAAGCAATTTTGTCAAATCATCCTTTTATCTTAAATCTCGTTCCAATTTTGATTTATTTAAAAATTTGCTTTGTCCATAATTGAATTCGCGTACTCAGTTTACTTATTTATCTTGTTTCAAGATCGAAATCGGTTTGTCTCATCTTCCAATATTTGATCATGCATACGCTGTTTCCAGTGTGATTATCCTAGTTTTGAGTCTAATCTTCAGCAGCATAGAGGTGAGTATTTCTCATCGACAAAAGCACTTATATATTTGTAAATTATTAACAAGTGAAATTGTAGAATGATTTTAGTTTATATTTTAATTGCCTGTGATAAATTTATGATGTTTAAAAAACTCGTTATTAAATTTACCCATCATCAGTTATATTTTATACTGTTATATTATGTCGTTATACTGTTTATACTACTTATCACTGCAAGTCCCCTGTAGAATAGATTCGTTACGGGCTGAAATGATAGGCCTGAACGATATTTGTTATTACTTATTTATTTATTTATTATTTAACTTGGGATTGATGGTTTGAAATGATAGAACCTGGATTTTTTTTGTAAATTACGGATTGAAATGATATATTATCCGTATCACTTGACCTAGGTTAGAAAATGTTATACAGACTCGTGGTTATATATATATATATATATATATATATATATATATTGGAAATATTAAATATTTTTAAATTAGAATGTTATAATATTTTGTTTAAAAATTGGATCAACATAATTCTTATAAGTATAGTGATATTATACAAGTTAAAGATGTAAATAAATAAAGGTTAAGAATTTAAAGTATAAATTTATTTATGAAAATTTTGATTTGGAGATTAGAATGGAATTTAAGTTAAGAATAAAATATGATTTTTTTGGTATAAATTTGAATGTATGAAAATTAATAAAGGGTTAAGTTGTCTATGAATTAAATAGTTAAATAAAGTGAATACTTAAAATGGAAGTTGAAATATAACTAAATTAGAATGTAAAGTGGTTAGAATAAAGGTAAGTTAAGAAGTTGATTAGAAATTAAGTTCATTTTTGAAGTGGTAATTGAATTTAATTATTAATTAAAATTTATAGAGAATTTTGCACTTGATTTAATAAGTAAGGTACAAAGAAGTTAGATATATATTTGAAAATTTTACTTTATAATTATCATAAATTATTAAGTAATTTAATGACTATTCAAAGGTGGGAAATATGATTATATAAGCTAAATTGGTTTAATTTAAGGTTTAATTATTATTGAAATTAAATTTAAATCTAAATTTTAATTTACTTAATTCTGTTGTAAAGGATACTACCGCACTACGCAAGTGTTGTAGTTGATACAAATGAACTAAGGCTAAACCTTTGGGATTTATAGTGGATTTTGTAAGAATTATAACTTCACTTTTAAATAGTTTTAAATGTAGTATTTTGACTGAAACATAAAACTATTTTGAATTCTTTATAACCACGGGTAATAATAACGTTGGTTGTTAAAGAGATCAGGATCGGATATGGGCATACTCTTTGTCGATACAGAAAATCACTTTGACAACCGGGTATGTGGTGGAGATTCCAGAAAGAAGTAGGATGGTGGTGACGTTTCGTTTGAGGTAAATACATGGACCCGACTGTCGTGAGTTGGCATAAGGTGGCTAAAACAGGAGCGATTGACGGACTAATGTGGTAGCACCTTTGATCGGACGCACTTCTTCGTATGCCATTCTACTACTTTGTGATTGTTTGGTACGCACCTTTGATTTGGGTAGTGTTGTTCGAGGTGGGCGGTAGTAGCAGCTACGCATTACCACCGGTCTGAAAGCGTAATTGGTATATCTACCCTGGCATTGCCTAGTTATGCCATGTCACCTACCATAGCGCGCCCCGTAGCCTGTGGAGTATTTAGGGTAGTCTCCCGATCTGGAGATGCGCTGATACTGGATGGACTACTGGGACTATTACGTGTTAAGGGGAATATTGGGTCACTCCTTGACGCTATTTAAAAGTACCTTTATTTTAATATAGACACTATTATAAATGCGAAATTCTTACTACATAGTAAATAGTTTAACGGATCCTTAGAGGATGGGCGGGCCCAAGCATCCTTTAAGTTACTTGCTTTATGTTACAGTTCACTTGAATTAGCTTACACTGTATAAGTATGTATGTCCTGACTCGAGTGTTTGTGTTTATTTCTTGTGCTCGGGTCAGCCTGAGTTTCAGTTCGGACTTCATCCCCGGAGCTAGAACTTCTGCAGATCATCTCTCTTTTCAAGCTGCTGTCAAGTTTCTGTTCAGTTCTTATTTTAGCTTTCGTAATCGAGACAACTGATATTGGGATTTTTTTCTGTGGTTGATTCAAACTTTTATTTGGTTTTAAAGATTATGTAAGAATTTCTTATTTTAAGACTATTGATAGTGGCTTCTTGAACCACTAAGTTATTTTTAAATTCCGCTACGAGTATTCTAATTTCTGTGTTTGTGATTTTGTAATTATTTATTTGCTGCATATTCTAAGATTTGCCAAATTTTATTTACAACGCGGTATTTTAAACAATTCAAGTCCGACATGTGCGGATGGGAATGGTTGAAAATACCGGGACGTTATAAATATATTTTATTTTAATTAGGAACAAAGAAGAATTAAATTTTATTGAGCACATTATGAGTATATTAAATGATTTATCTTTCAAATCCATGATTTTTGAGATTGTTAATTTAAGATAATTGGATGATAAGATAATGAAATTAGAGGTAGTTAAGATTTACTTAACTTATGTAAAATTTAGTTTTCAATTTAATTTGAAATTTTCATGCTTTCAAATTTATTATCTTATTTTGTTTTTTAAACTGTCTTTTGGTTGTCCTTATCTCCCTTACCTTGCTATAGAATGGGGAAGCTATTGCTTATACCAGTCTATTTGAAAATCTTTGATAACCTTTGGTATTCATTTTGAATCTGAGCACTGCTTTCCATCCACTGACCGTCGGTCAAATGGAAAAAGTGAATCAGATTCTAGAAGATTTTTTTTCGTGCTTCTTGATTCTGGAGGATCTTGGGAAGATCATCTCCATCTTGTTAAACTTACATATAACAACAATTATCAGGTATAATTTTAATCTTCTTGTCATCTTTTCTTAATCTCATTTCATTCTATCTTTTTCTTTGCTTTCTCATACCTTATTCATTTTCAGGGACGAAAAGTTTTGAGTGGGGGAGAGTGTAACAACCCTGTATTTTGTAATTATTTTAAATTGAAATTCCTTATTTAAAAACTTTATTTATTTATTTAAATTGGATAAAACTTTATTTTATTTATCAAAATGAATAAAAAAAATTATTTTAAATATAAATTTTGATTTTGATGTGAATTATAATTTCAAACCTGAATAAATGGAATATTTTCCAAAAAGGTGAATTTTGGTCAAAATGGTCAAACTTTGACTTTTAAATTTAAAATTTAAATATTTAAAAATTTTAATTTTATCTTTTATTATGAAAATAAATAAAATTTCAAGAATACTGCATTTTGTTTCGTTGAAATCCGATTTATATTGTGAAAGTTATGCTTTTTACAATATTGTACGTAAATTGTTCTATTTAATAAAATTGTTTATTTTAATTTTTATAAATAATATTTTTTTACCATATCTTGTGTATATATGTTTTATATGACATGTTATGCATTTATTTTTATTTCAAAAATATTTTTAAAGTGATGTTATAATTTTCCAAAGCTTATAGTATTTTATTTACAATTTTTAAATGCTAGTTTCAATATATTAGTTATTTCTTAATTATTATCTATTTTTCCTTAGATTATACTTTCTTTTTCTTTTTTCATTTTATTTTATTCAGTTTTTATTTTAATTTTACTGAAATTTATTTAGTTATTTTTAAATTAAAAGAAATAGAAAATAAAGAAACACAAACCTTTTCATTTTCCTTCACCTTTCATATACTTGTCTTTTCATTTCTTTCTGACCTTTCATTTTTGACTTAGCCATCGTTTTTTTTCTTAGCCGTGTATTTCTCTTTGAAATTCACGTGAATGAAGCTTTCTCGTCTCCTCAAAAAGAAAAAAACACGGCTATCTTCTTCAAAAAATAAAAAAATGGCTTCTTTCTTTTCACATCTTTCTCCTCTTTGCATTGGTTGGTCTTCCTCTTCTACCTAGCCTTTCTCGACCTAGCACTCCACTCCATCAGCTCCACCATCAACTCCTCCATCTACAGCAGCCATTAGCCCCTCCTCTGACCAAAAATTCAGCCCATGACCCTTCACATGAAGCATCACCACAAAAACATTGCAAAGCTTTGCCAAACTCCTTAAAATCAATGCTAGCCATGCCTATACTCCACCTACCCTTCATCTATCACCTTGGCCACCACCCTAGCTCCACCACCACCTACTGACCTGACCTCTGGCCATCACTCCAGCACTGACCAGATCTCAAGCAAGCATGGCCGAGTCCATTTGACCATAGGCCGAGCCAAGTTGGTGCATCCAAACCATCCTATTTTGCCTTGACCTTTCTCTTCTTCATGTTTGCAACTCTGACCCTTCACATCACCTTGTAGCCATGCATATTTGAATCCAAACCCAAGCAATTTAACACCAAAACATCACTTTAGCCAGGCATATGTTCCACTATGGCCAAGCATTAGAGTGGTTGAAGCAAGGTCTAATCAATCTTGTTCATTGTCGCTTTTTATTTCAATTTGTTTCTATAGCGTTTTGTGTTAAATATATTCATATGTTATATTGCATTGTTGTAACGTTTAGGATTTTCGACCACGAAGGTCGACATCAATACGTCCACGTATCAACTGCCGAGCAATCGAATGCCGAAAAACCGAACCGTTAGGGTTAAAGAAGAGGTAGAAGATAGAAGAAGAAATAAAAAGCAACATAAAACAGTATCAGAATCTCACAATCGCAGCGGAACAACATATAATAGATAAATGAATATCTTTAAACAGAATCACTATATTAGTTATTACATTACATCACATTACGTTACATTATCAGAGTTTACAACAACTAACGGCGAAAAAGTAATACTATATACTAGTTGATACGCCATGCCATCCACTTTGCTCCTGATCTCCATAGCAACTCCTGAGTTTCCAGAATGACCTGATAACCTGACTCTAGACTACCCGTGCTAAAATTGGTGGGCACCTAGAGTTTAGGAAGAGAACAATAAACTCCACGTCAGTCATGGGACTGGTGTGAGAACTTAAAAAGTTTATCCTTTTTAAAAATAAATAAAGAAATTTTTTTAATATAGATTTGCAGTGCTTTTAGAAAATGTAACTACCATAAGGCCTCCTGCACACACACATAATGCAAACGCAGAATCGGAGGAGATTTCTCCTTATGATAGTCAAACATGCTTGATACGCAAATTTCTTTGATACTATTACTATAAGTGCAAAGTGTAGGAAAACATTTTGAAAGTATAATATAAATCTTAGCCAACAGGCATTTCGCACTATGCCTACTATAGCTACCATCTAAACAGTGGTGACCACCATAAGTAAATGGCAGGTTCTACTACTAAAACCATACAAGGTGCGTATTGGAGTTTGGATTTCTAACAAATGGTCAGGCCAAGGAACTTCCCAATTCCACATGGGTACGCCTCTGTAAAGACGCCCCGAGAACCTAACCGGATCTCTACCAACACAAGGTCGGTTACCCCTAGCTGGGTAACAACTGACACGAATATGCCATCCCCCGGTCGTAACCAACCTAAATCCCGAGATTCACCAACAACCAAAAAATAATAAGTTTGCAGCAAAAATATAGGTTAAGTATCAGAGCTCCATACCATAATACCACCTCTATCCAGAAGGAAATGACATACACTAAGGGGGCACTATCCCCTAATAACCTTGCCGCATCTTTCCTGTTTTGACCATTATCGGGGTGTGAGGTCCGACGAAGTCTCGCCCACAAAGCTACGCTTTTCATAAAAGCCACGCTTTGATCAACAAATGCTCAACAACACTTCATATGTCACATTACCAAATTGGGAATGTATCACTAGTAACCATCAACTACATAATCTTTGAGCTCGTACGTCTCAAGGAAGGGAGTTAAGCTAAGAGAATAAATTCTCTGCCACCAACAGAAATATATTTGATAGAAACCAGCTTTACATCTCAAATTGTAATGTCAGACACACATCCATACAACTCCGTTCCAGGATCGAACAGAACCGAAGGCACTTCCAAAGAAGCCCTTGCAATCCGGATATTTACTAATCATGACCGGACTTCCCATCACAAAGGGTGATAAAATCTCTATATCGGAGATCAGCCGATGCAGAGTCATTCGACGGTAATCCTTCCGTTTTCAAAAATATTCGATCTTCAAATGTTATCCATTACGACATATCATTATTCGGAATGGGATTTATGACCCAAAGGTCCTCTCCCGGCTAAACCGAATAACGAGTGCTTATTTAAAAAAAATAAGTGTAGCATTCAACTTCAAGCAAATCACAACAAATACCCATTTAAAGGTAAATATTGATAGTCGGTTCTTTAACTATCAAGGCCAACAAACAAATATCCAGCACTATAATAATCACTAAGCCCCTTTTATTAATCTTCCACAAATAAAATAACTTGCCAGATATTCACTTCAATTTATCTTTAAAAAGATATATTTTCTAAACCATTCCAATTTCTTCATTGGAAAACATTTCCAAACACTTATTTAACAACAAGTAATTCACAAATCCATTTATTTTCAATACTTAGAAAATATTCAATATTCTTAAATCACAATTTAGTATATATTTTATTCATTAAGGAAAACATTCTCTTAAACACATTCATTTGAGTCAAAACGAATGTTGCGTAAAACATGTTTACGACAACCCAAAATCACTAGTCTAGCGATTCGAAATTAAGAAAGATATATAAATCCCAATACTATAAAAAATATTTCCTTTCGAAAATCATTTACTATAACAACTGTGTCATAGTCCACTATTTCCTTTTATTCCTCGAAAACGTCTATTTCAACAATGAATGTTGAAATCTATGGTTTCGACACTTAATACATTTTAAAACAAGTTCAAACCGTTTTAATTCCAGTTAAAAGATCACTTCGTAAAACATTTCTTTAATATATTATTCACTATTCAAAATCGTGAATATACTTCGTTAACCAAATTCAACATTTCTACACATTTTATTTAGAGGATTATCTACTGTCTAAAATCGCAGGTATATCTCCTTAAATAAGCTATAATAATTAACTTATCAAATTCACTTTGTTTTGGATTTATAAAACAACGTTTTATAAATTCACATCTATATATATTTTATAAAAACTTCAACTTATAAAATCCCTCAATTTACAAATTCTATCCAAATCTCATTTAAATGCCAAAATCCAATTTATAAGTTAATTACTTATAAATCTTTTATTTTACAAAATCTATTTTTATAACTTCATAATTTATAAATCTATAAATTTCGTTCACTTATGAAATCCATTTACACTTCAATTTAAGACTTATAAAAATTTGTTTTATAATTCCAATATTTTTAATTTATAAATATCAATTTTATAAATCTTTTATATAAACCGTTTCTAATAATTTCAAAAATCTCAATTTAAACTATTTTATAAAATTCATTAACTCTATATTCTCAAAAATCATAATTTTTATAACATTTAAAATTTAAAACGTTTATTTATTTAAAATGAATCAATTCCAAAATTTAATAAAACGTATACTTTCAAAAATCACTTTAAAATCCTTTTAAAATTTGAAAATCATCACTTTAACACTTTTAATTTTCTAAAATAGGCCTAATGTTGCAACAGCACTATAACAATCACGGCATCCAAAACATCATACATCATATGATAACAGAATATATAAAAATATCTATAAATAAATCAATACGGGTGAGGAATCAAGTTGGATCCCTCCAACCTGTTTCCCTACATCCATAGATGTTAGCACAATACCAATCCCGTTTCAAGACGGAATATCGCGGTACATGGGTTTATATAAAATATTATCCGCTATTATACGGCGCAATAGGGTCTCATCCGCTATATAATGCGGAAAAATCAACTCCAAGTACATATATAATACCAATTCCACATCAAGGTGAACTATCGCGGTATATGTGATTAATGAATAACATCCTCTTAATATACGGCGTATAGGGTCTATTTAAAACAATAGATAATAATTTATCATTCAATCACACAAGCAAGAAAATTTAAATCTAACTATTTAAAATTTAAATTGAAACAATTTCGATTGAGTGAGAAGATCTCACCTTGCTTTCAAATAACAGTTGTAGTGTTTTATTTCGAGTAAAATTAAACGCGCGTTTAATTTTACCCAAAATTTTCACTAGATCCAATCAACTACAATCCAGCTCCATCGCGTAGTGTTCGTCCATATGAACCCAACGCAATTCGTTTCGTCAATTTTCGACCTCGTATGAACGAGTTACAGCATTTTAAAGTTCGTACGAATTTTAATATAAATTAATTTTTCAATTTATTTTTATATTTTATAACCTTTATCCATCTAGCCGTTGATTTTATTTTGATCGCATCTAGCCATTGACGTCTTCTTCCTCCCCAGGTCTACAAACGCGACCGAACCCATTACTGCTCCTTTTAGGGTGAGATATCGCGGCCTCTACGACAAGCTTTAGGTCGATCAACAACCACCCTATCGATGCCCATCACCACGCCTACCACCACCATGAACGCGGCTAGGCTCAGTCATCCCCAACGTCAAAAATCGAGCATGACCGTAGCACCTTCTCGAGCCAAATACGATCGATAATGGCCACGTGAAACGATCATCACCGTTGAAGACATAGATCTCACGATGATCTACAAGTTTCTAGTTGAAGAATTTGCGTAATTATCTGCGGATTGGAAGAGAAAGGAGGAAGAAAATGGGAGTTTTTCGGCCATTGATACTGTTGAGAGTGGCGGATATAACCTAGCTAGGGTTTTAAGTGTAAATTGTGAATGTTGGTTGCCTTTTTTAGAAAATTAACACGCGCTATTCATCCGGAATTTTTCCAAACTCCAAAACCAAGCATGCCGCTTAGCGTTTATAATGTTTTACCCCTATTCCGAATGCAATGGAATATATATCGGGTAACAATTCGATCAAATTTGGAAGATAAGTTTTTGAATCGAACTTTTAAATTTAAAATTCACTCAAACCGATTTCAGTGCGTTTTAGCTTGCCCCTGACAAACCGTAAATTCGATTGGCATGCAATTTGAAACCATACAATAAAATAACGTTACGGATCCGATGAAACTAGTGTCGCCGAAATCCGAGGCTGTTTGAAAAATGGCTATTTTTACTCGTCAATGAAATATTAAAATATTCAGTTTCTGCAAATTAACTTTTAATTCGATTTTAAAAGTTCTATAACATCATTCTAACTCCAATATGATTAAATACAACTTTACAAATCAAATTTAATCACATTAAACCCAATTTTCAATTATTTCTAAAGTTTCAAATATTAATTATCGATTTAATTATCAAAGTAAATCACTATATTCGAAATAAAATTTATTCGACTTACAAATTTTACCTGTTTATACTTAAAATCAATTAAATATACGAATTTCAAATGACATAAATTCTTGGTCGTTACAATTGTTTTGTTTTGGTTTCTGTGAAAAGATCATATCTTGGCTATCTCTCCACACACTTGAATCAAGTCGTGTTGTACCGTGCTTGTCGTGCCTTTGGAATCGTTTTGCGTGTCGTAGTGGTCTTCAGCTTGAAAGGGTGAGTCTTTCTCACTCTGACATATTTACTTATGAAATAGCAAATTAACGGCAAGTTTATAGTAATATAAAATGTTTATGCAAGTTAATGATGATCATATGATATATTATGCCATGTTATTACCATGTCAAAACTATTAACTATCACTTGACATCTGATATATGACATTATATTGTGACACTGACATTGTTTATGTTGTTTATACATATATTCACACTGCAAATTCCCTGTTAGAATAGAATCACTACGGGTTGAAACGATACGTACCCGAACAGAATTTAGAATAGGGAAAAATCTTTATGGGCTGAAATGATAGGCCTGAGTGATTTTTATTTATTTTAATTTACTTGGGATTGCGGGTTTGAAATGATAGAACCCGGGTTTTCTTTTTTTAAATTGCGGATTGAAATGATATATATCTGTATCACTAGACCTAGGTTAGAAAATTTTATACAGACCCCGTGGTATATTTTTAAATGTTTTTATTAAGATATGCATTTTTAAAAGTATGAAATTTTGATTAAAAAAAATATATTTTATGGTTTTGTGAAAGTTAAATATTAAGTTTTTAATTTGAGAATTTAAGTATGTAAATTTGAAATAAATGTGATTTTCGACTTTAAATTTTATTTTAAAAATGTAAGTAAATAATGGAAATTAAATTTAAAGTTTGAAATGATATTTAAAGTAAAATGCTAAGTTTTATTTAATTTATAAGTTAATAAACAGTGAAATTTTGACTTAATAAATGAATTGGGTTTTAAAAATTGAATATTTCATTTTGAAATTTTATTGTGATAAATCATATGTTAAAATGATTTAAATATGAAATTTTAAAGTCTAGAAACACGATTTATAAATTTAAATAACAATAATTGAAGTTTTATTGTTTTTGAAAAGTAAAAATAAAACCTGAAATTTTATTAACAGCATTTTCTAAAAATGTTGTAGTCTTATGACAGCATTTTAAATGCTGTCGTTTTTTAATGTAACTATGTTGAAATAACTAAATATCTATAACGGCATTTTATAAATGTTGTTGTTCCTAACCTAAACTATTTTGGAAACTATAAGCTACGATAGCACTTCATAAATGTTATTGTTGCTAAATTTGACAATGTTTAGAAATGTTATAGATTTTAACACTGTTTGAGTTAGATTTTAAAGTTTTAAATAATTTAACTTTTGAAATTGATTATTTGTGAAATGTTAGGAGTTTTGAAAATATTTTAGTATTTATGTTTGAATTTAAGGAATTTAAATTGAATTTGAATTTAAATAAGGTTTACTTGGTTATGTCACTACAACAAAATCAAGTATTGACAGCATTCAACGTCAACGTTAAACTATTGAATGCTGTAAATGATATTTTGGGGGGTATTATTTTTAGCGGCAAACGCTGACAAAAACATTAGTTTCCCTCTTCGTCAATTTGGTTTGCCGCCTCCTTGAAAAAAGTCCATTTTCCCCCGTCTCTCAATACAACATTCATTTCCCTCTCTCCCAATTCTCATTTCCCTTACTATCGATTTTGATTTCAATTTGCATGACACTTGAAATCTCAGCTTCCTTCATTCTCTAAGTCGATTTCGATTCTCTGTCGCCGGCGAACAGTACCTAGTGGTTGCCAATTACCAATCAAAGAAAGCGAACTACAACAATTCTGAGAATGCTAAATCAAGTTGAAATTCACAAATCAAAATCTTTCCCCCTTCTTTTTTTATTGGAATCGGTTCGATCTTTGGGTGTTGCTGGTTGCGGTGAGGTGTTCGAATGGGTTGGAATTTCGGTCGAATACTGCAGGTAGTTATTCTAGTGGTTGCGAAGTCATGGTGACGTGGAGCGTGTTTCGACTTCGGGTAGAGCTTGAGGTTGCAGCGAACTAAGTTGAAGCAGTGCAGTTTGGGTTGTAGTGTGGTCGGGGATGCAAGTTTGTGGTTTCTTGTGGAAGTTCTTGGCAAGTATGGAGTGAGATGCTGCTGTATCACTGTGAATGGTGGTGGCAGAACTGGTGGAGTAGTGACGTTCTTTGGAGGTAGAAATGAGG
This sequence comes from Allium cepa, assembly GCA_030765085.1. Classification (NCBI taxonomy): domain Eukaryota; kingdom Viridiplantae; phylum Streptophyta; class Magnoliopsida; order Asparagales; family Amaryllidaceae; genus Allium; species Allium cepa. The sequence goes on along the minus strand of CM060929.1, from coordinate 869,475,398 downwards.
GGATGCAGTGGATGTTTGAGGCAGAGATGAAACTGTCGTGAAGTTGATGGTAAGGTGGAATGTGTTTAAGCAGCAACAATGTGTATCAGGCAATGGGTATGTGGAGTTGTTGTAGTGTGAAGAGATGGTGGCTTGGACGTGCAATGGGACGAAGTGGTTGTGAGTTGTTCACTGAGATCTAAGACATAATTAACTTCGATCTAAGACATAATTCAATTGCTTTACTTAGGTTATTTTTACTTCAGGTGAGTTGCCAATTCATAGTGAGGAATTTATTCTGCCAACACCTTCATCATCTGCTGTAAAACCACCAATAACACAGGTGGATTCTCCAGTGATTGAACATATTGTTTCTGGAAACGAGAAGTGCAGGTCTGATAGATCAAATGCCTCTCCCAATGCCAATGTGCAGACAATATCCAATTATTAAATCATGTCAACCCTTTCTCTGAAACTACATGACAAGATCATTAGCACAATATGTCTGCTTCATGCAATTTATCATTACATTTTTAAGTAAGCCCTAATCTAAGTTAGCTACAACCATCTAAGCATTTATTTTTTCAATTTAATAAACAATATACCTCGTAGAATGAATTGCTTCTGTGTGTTTGTCTTTTACTTTTGACAGCATTCATGACTTGAAACCTTATTGCTTCTTCTTAGATTTAAATTGGTATGGCCTTTTATGATTGATTTATGCATTAAAGACAGAAATAATGAGTTAATATAAGAAGAAGAGGCTATTGTTTTATAAACCTAGGCAAACAATTCTTTATTCCACTCAAGTGGTTATAATTTTAAAAATTGACTCAGCATGTTTTTTCTTTGTTCTAATATTCATGATCTGTTAAGTTCACATCACAAGAATGATGTATAAGACATGCTCAACTTTTTTTCTTCCATAGAATATCAATAACCATCGGTTAATTGCATTCATCATCATATATTGCCTTGTTCACTGGTTGCTTAATTATCATTTTTTTATCTGGTTAATTCACATGCTTTTTCCAATGCGCTTAATTAAATGAAGAGAAAATGTACACTGGCTACTTTTTTGTTCCACCTTTTTTGAATTATAGTTTATTTTGTATCCCTTCGTTCTTATGATATTCAACTTAATATTAAGTTTAGTGTTTGCCTAACAATCATTGATATTCAAGCTTCTTGGAATTAAGTTGGAATAAGTTTGCAGAGTTGGTTTGCACTGTGACTTTAAGCACTCTCTGTTCAATGCTAAAATTTATAACTTTATGCGTAGTTCAATATTTCTTTTGCTTTGTTTTTGTGGCAATACTTTGATATATTTCCACTTTTAGCATTCATTTAGCATTCAAAGCTTATGTTTTTTTGGGGTATTTGTGTTTTGTCTACATGCATAGTTTATCACATTATACACAAAATTCGAGTATCAACGGCACTGATATTTCCTTGAATATAGTTAAGACATATTGATATATGCTAGCTTTCTATTTTGCTCTAGGAGGTTGAATGCAATGTTAATTTTATAAATTGGAAAATGCGTAATGATTCACCCCTTCAACATAGCAGTACACTTAAGGCATTGTTTTCCAAAGTTTAAACTGAAGCCTTTGGTACCTCTTCATGTGGAGACAAGGCCACCAGTACATAATTCAATTATTGAATCATAATTCAATGGTAAATTATTGTTTTACCGAAGAATATTATTTTGGGTAATTTATTTGCTTATTTTCTTGGTTGTAATTTTAATTTTCAAATACCTGTATAGCATTGAGGTGTTGATAGATGTAGCATAGGTGGAAATGAATGGTTATAATGAATATGCAAATATACATCATGAATTTTTTTGTCTATGCAAAATTTTGAACTAATTGGTACATTAATTGTGTTTACGACTTCATTAGCATATGTAAATGCACGTATAAACAATACACTAATGACAACAAATGCTAACACAACTCCTTCAATATGAGTTTGTTCATGCGAACTCAACTTCTCCTCATTAATGCACAAACACAAATAGAGCACAACTAGTCATTTCAAATTGTTGAGGTCATTAAAAGATAAAGAGAAAATTCTATGAACATTAAGACTTGATAGCAAACTATTTCGAAAAAGATCTGTTTATTTGATTAATCAGATAAAGAGTAGAAAATTTATTCTTGCACTTATACTTGATAGCAAACTATTTCGAAAAAGATCTGTTTATTTGATTAATCAGATAAAGACTTGATATTCATGTACTTTTTATTATTATTATTTTATTAGTATTGTTTCAAATTCATCTGTGTTATCAGATTATTACCCTTGATTGTTTTATTACTGATCGTGCAACCATCCCTTTATTGTTTAATTCACTGTACAGTTTACGTAAACGAAGAGTACCCGATTGCTTATGAAATTGAGAAAATATAATATTAAGTATAAGTTAACTATAAATAATAACAATATAATTAACTTACAAAGTTTTATCAATAACGACGACGATGAATTAACAAAGTTTATAAAAATTAACAAAGTTTATAATAATTATTATTATTAAGTTAACCGAGTTTTAATAATAATAATAAATTAACTGACTGTTCACCACAATTCAACAACCACCCATCATTTCTTGCCAATGCAATTCATATAATCCTCACCTGGACACACTAATCACTTCCATAACCACAGCCTACCCACAAACCTTTCACGTTACATAACCACTACTGTCTGCCACTACTGTGCAGTTATCACCATACAAATAACTTCATAATACATAAAGTCTTAAACTTCATAATACATAAACTTCACAAGGACTATTTTATCTTAAACTTCATAATATATCCTCGTTTACAATATGGTTTACAAAAAGTCTTAGAAAGGAAACCTCTATAATCTTTGGCATTTTATTATATTACTTAGTTTACTTATGAATAAGATAAAATAAAAAGATGATATATGACTATTTTTATAAATATATATATTTGGTCATAGTAAAAATATTGATTCTCTTGACTTACTAATACTACTGTGCAACAATTTGATTATTTGGCATTGTTAGTGCTAATCTCATCTGTTTTATTACTATTACTTGCTTCTACTTGTCCAAAGAAAGGGTTAACAAAATTATTATTTTTTATCAAACACTATATAATACATACATACAACTGATTAGTGATTGCTTTGAAGAATGTAATATACAAGGTATTAACTATTATGGGTATAAATCTATCTTAGTTGCTAAATGTCTCTGGGAATATCATGAAATCTTTAACGACACGTTGTGAAAACAAAAATGAATCATTCATTTTCACTGATAATAGTGTATATCTTTATGAAGTGTATATAGAGAAAGAACGATATAATTGATTAGCAATGTACAGACATGTTGAGTTTCAAACATAGTACAGACATAGTACACCTTATTTACAGTTTAGTAGCTTCTTGGCAGAAACTTAAGCTAGATAGCTAGCTTGTTTTGCTTGATGAAGTTCAGCAGTAGTATACATCAAATGCTGAAAAGGTAAACAGATAAAATTATTAATCGACTAATTATTTTTTAGCTAGCACATAATGTCTTCTTATCCTGTTAATTAATTTGGGTAGTACATTATAGTTATGGTTTTCATTGAGAGCATTCCTTCACCTTAACCTATCAGGAGACGGTGAATGGATACGATTCAGAGATACGTTAAGTAATTCACTGGGACTTTTTTTTTGAGTTAATAGATCCAATGTAATATAGTTATATAACCACTCAAATTGCTTTGCAGTGCAGAAGATTTTACATAGACTTCCAGCATTGGCGAATTCATGAGGCATCTTCAGCTTCTCCATGCTTTTCATGGTCAACTCAATCATGGTATTTATTGACATGCTTATTTAAGGTAAGTTAAGTCACACCTGTATCCTCTTTTTCCTTCTTTCATTTTGAAATGCCTGTACACCATGCTATAACACTTGTATGGGTTTCTGGGTTGTATTGTTTCTGCTTTTGCATGATAGTTGCTATTTCAATTGTTGCTGTAAAATAACAGATACTAGTAAATATTAATAGATGCAAGCAAACATTAATAGAATTGATGTTGTTTCAGAGGCTCTGTAATTGGTTTTGGCAGCCTATAGAGCAAATGTAATTTGCTCTGTAACAAATTTATTTTGATAACTCCGAAGTATATCATGTCGTGTTTATTCTTGAATGTAAAAACAATAGAATCATGTTGTTTATTTTGATAACTCCGAAGTTAGATAGTAGTATGTTTTCTTGCTTTAGATGGATTATGTGATATGGATTGGGGACAATGCATAGTATATATTTATAAATAGTTACGTCCAAGAATTTTATATGAAGTGTTAGTGTGGAGCGTTTGATTATGCTGTATGAATAGATGTACATGTACACCTTGCATTGTTATTGAGACCTGCTCTGTTAGTATCAAATAATATACAGATGAAATCTCTTATTAGATTTGGTTAAGTAATTAATTTTTGGCAAGTTAGTCTGTTGTTTTTAGAAGATTTAGTTAAATACACTACAGTTGTAGCTAGAAAGAAATTCGATTTATGGAATTGCAAGCATGATTACTTTATATGCATTGGACGATGATTCTAGTCATGTTTCATGTAACCTTTATCATTTTACTTACATCTGATATCAGGTATATAGTATAGTTTAATTTTGTACCCTCCAATGTTCATTTATCCATTATAATTTCAAATTTAATATTATTTATGTGTTGTGCTATAGCACTGGTATGTGATGGAAGAGACTCAAGTGGTTCGAAGGTGGGTTGTGGTGAGTTGATCCTTTCATATTGCAAGCTTCTTAACCAAGAACAGGTGCTACTCTTTGCATTTGGTAAAGGTCTTCGGAAAGATGGTTCATTTGGTGATTCTTCTCTGTGACTGATACAGCGCTGCAAATTTTCAGGTGATTGATACAACGTTGCTCAATTTTGGACTGATCCATACTGACTAATGTTATACTCCCTCTGATAAAACATTGAGTTATCTGGCATTACAATAACTGCTGGAGTCATTTTACTAAAATGACCCTGACAGTCAGCGATGAGCTCAATTTTGGACGCACCAACTTCTATTGGGGGTAAGTCACTGACTGACCCCTGGTGGGGATGCTCTTGCACGTTCACTTTCATCTGTAGCTGTACATGAAGCATCCAAAGGAAACAATGCTAGCGATGCATTTTTGTTTATAAACAGATAAATAGATAGGACAACAAGGGTCGGCTGAAAATGATTTCTCTGAAAATGCTGAATATTATGAGTGTATCGATGTTCTTCTACATGCCATCTGTAGAAGTTTCTTATGATGTACAGTACATTAATTTTTTTCTGCCACTGTAAAAAATATATTTTATATTATAGTGTTTGATCGACCCTCTGAAGCCATAATACGGAGGCGGCATCATAAAAAATCCTGAATTTAACCACGGCATGGAAGGCTGGTCGAGCTATGGTCTTACAAATGCCACTACGAGAAAGTCTTCCAATGCAAATTCTTTTGGTGTTGCAACCAATCGAACGTACTATAACCAAAGCATCTCCCAGACTGTGTATCTTAAACAAGAGATGATCTATACATTTTCTACTTGGTTGCAAGTTGGTGAAGGTGAATCAGCCATTAGAGCAGTGTTCAAGACAAGTGATGAGTCAATTCCTGCAGGCACAGTGGATGCAAAGTCTGGATGCTGGTCCATGCTCAAAGGAGGACTTACTGTTCAAAAATCAGGGCCAGCTCAACTTTATTTTGAGGTAATAAACACTGGGTTGATGCATATTCTTGTAGAAAATAAGTATATTTGATTTATAACCTCTGAATGTGTGAATGAAAAGAACAAGCTAAGCCATTCCCTGTATTATATGGACATTGTAAACATTACTGAACTATTCTTGATATCATGAAACTGTGTAACAAATTTGATTATAATTCAGCGCTTTCTAAATGTTAATGTTTGCTCTTTTTTATTTGTAGAGCAATAACACAGTCGTTGAATTATGGGTGGACAGTGTTTCTCTACAACCATTCTCGCAAGAAGAGTGGAGATCTCATCAATCTGATAGCATTTCTAAGGTATACTTAGATTTGATTTGAGCAAGAAAAGTACTTTTCACCGAGAGTATAAATGTACCCTAAATGGTAGCTCAGCTCAAAAGACAAGAAACATTATTATGTCACTGAAATATGTAAGGGTCGAACCACTGACAATATATATTCTTTTGCTAACAAACAAAAGTAAATATCATGGGGTTAACAACTTAACATATATTTCTTCAGTAATCAATACATAATGTTTGGTTTAGCTTAACAGCAATTAAATTACTAATGCGGGCATTCTTTTGTAATCAACTACAATCTCCAAGAAAATCTAATTATACGTTTATATGGTACCCTAATGGAAATTTAAATGTAATGCCATGCATGTTGTATAAATATAAACTTCAAGCTCAAACATATTAGTAATAATTTTTTGATTTGCAGGTTAGAAAGAAGGCAATGAGATTCCGAGTAGTGGATACCTATGGAAATCCAATGCCCAACACTACAGTATCCCTAGACCTAATCCGTCCAAAATTTCCACTCGGAACTGCAATCAATGCTGATATAATAGGAAACAAAGCCTACCAAAACTGGTTCACGAAGCGCTTCCATTATACTGTATTCAGCAATGAAATGAAATGGTACAGCAATGAAATTTCACCAGGTAAAGAAAACTACACCTTAGCAGATAAAATGATGGACTTTGCACAACAAAACAACATACAAGTTAGAGGTCATACTGTACTTTGGGATAACTTCATGTTTCAAGTGCCGTGGGTGCAATCCTTACCAACTGACCAAATTCGCAATGCAGTAGACCGTAGAATTAACTCAGTTGTTTCAAGATATAAAGGCAGGGTTATAGCTTGGGATGTTGTCAATGAAAACATTCATTATCACTGGTTTGAAGATCAACTTGGAGAAGACTTCTCGGGTTGGGTGTATAAGAAAGTCAGTGAGATGGATCAAAATACACCGTTGTTTTTGAATGAGTTCAACACATTAGAGCATCCTGAAGACCCATTGGTTACTCCTGGTAAATATTTGGAGAAACTGAAGAGTATACAGTTGTATCCTGGAAATAATGCAAAGATGGCAATTGGTCTACAGGGTCATTTTCAGTCTAATGCACCGAACATTCCTTACATTAGATCGGCTTTAGATACGCTTGCTAATGGAGGAGTCCCTATTTGGCTTACAGAAGTCGATTTTAGAGATCAAACTCAGGTAACTTGGATATCTTCTTCCTCTTAACTTCTAAATAACTCTAGATTTGCTGTTTGTTGATAGATGGAAGGCAGACTTGGATAATGTGTATGTGTATATGACAGTACAGGGTAGTTGAAGTAGTGTTGGCCGATGGGTATGATGTTGGTGAAGGAACTGTTGTATGATGATGTTAGTGGCAGCTGTATAGTTGTAGATGGATGAAGGAAGGATGGTGGTAGATGAGTGGTTGTTGTTCAAGGTTGATGTTGTTCAGGGGTGATGTTGTGAATGGTGGAGATAACTATATGTGATGACTGTTGGTGTTACTGGTGGAGAAGGAGTGTGCACAGAACTGGATGTTGTAACAGGTTGATGGATGTTTATTGTATGTGAAGTGTTGGTTTTTTGTACGGAAATGTTTGTATGTTTGTGAAGGTTTTTGTAATATGGTTTTTTGTAATATGGATGTCTTTTGTTTATTAATATTCTCTTAACTAGTTTATGTAACCAATTAATAGTTATTAGAACCTGTTATATATACTAGTTGCTTGAATATGCTTAAAATATAGTTTTGGAATATTCAAAAAAGCTGTTACATAAATAGAAGACAACATTTGATTAATGCTGTCAATGAAGAAACAACAGCGTTTATTTCGTGCTGTAATTATCTTGAAATTGTCAATAACAACGTTTTTCACATGCTGTCGAAATAGTTGATGATTCAATCACAGCGTTTTTAACATGCTGTCGAAATTGTTGATGATTCAATAACAGCGTTTAGAAAAAGCTGTTGTAAACAGTTAAAGTAGAATTTGAACATCTTCGACAACTAAATTATAAACGCTGTTGAAACATAATACAACACGTATGAGACGCTGTAAAAATATTATTGACAGCTCGTAATAAAAGCTGTCACAGAGATGTTTCAACAGCGTTTATAGAAACGCTGTTAAAAGCCTTTTGTGGTGTAGTGTGTGTTGAATGGAATGAAATGTAATGAGATAAATGAAATTTTGAATGAAATTTTGAAATGTGTTTTGAAACGATATTTAAATGACATACTTAATTTTGAAATGGTATTTAAATTTGAATATTTGAATTTGAATTCAAATAATGATTTGATAATGAGGTTTTGAAAGGATATGATATTTTAATGATTTAAATGGTTTGAAAATGATTTGATTTTTTTTTTTGGTAAAGAATATGAATTCAGTACGATATTTGATTTTGATAAATGAATATTTGAAGTTTATATTAGTATGAAAGGATATTTGGTTTACTTGTAATTTAAGTTTATTTAAAGCTATTGGATTTATGAAATGAATATTCCAAAATTAAGTAATAATGAAATTAAATTTGAGATATATAAAATTATAAAATTTAGTTTTGAAATGTGGGATATTAAAGCTTTGAAATATATTAAAAAAATTTAATAGTTTATTTTTATGGATTAAATCTGAATTTGAGATTTGATAAGATTTGAAATGGTTGTTGGGAAACTGAATTGAATTGAAACTGATGGTTTGAATTGAATTAAATTGAAAATTTGAAAATTGAGTTTAATTGAATAAATTTGAAATTTTCAAGTGTATGATTTCAAAATGTTATGATTTTCAAAGTGTAATGATTTCAAGTATTGGTTTCGAAAGAATTATAACTTTGAAAGTATTATGACTTTTGAAAGGTGAATATATGTTTGAAATGGAAATAATCTTGTATTGATTTGAATATTGTTTTATAAATAAAAATGGTTTTGGTATCAAAGTATAAACTATTTTTAAAGGGATATAGTTTGAAATGAAATGATTTGATTTTTGCAGTATGAACTATTTTGAAATGACCACGGCGTTATAATAACGTTTTAAAGAGATCGAGATCAGAAGCTGTCATACTCTCTGCCAACTCCGAAAACCACTTTAACAACCGTGTATGCGGTGGAGACTCCAGAATGAAGTAGGATGGTGACGACGTTCTTGAGGTATATTACGTGGACCCAAATCCCGTGAGTTGGCATAAGGTGGCTAAAACAGGAGCGATCTCGGGCCAAGTGAGGTCATTCCTCCGATCGGACACATTCCTTCAATATTGTACTCTTACTTGTGATTGATTAGATGGTCATCCTCCAATTTTGATTGGGAGTGTGCTCCGAGGTGGGCGTATGTGGCTGCTACGTTACCACCAGCCCATGTGCGTAATTGTTATATCTACCCTGGCATTGCCTTATGTGCCATGTCACCTACCATAGCGAGCCTTACTATGAGCTTGTTTTTATCCCGTAGCCCATGGAGTATTTCGGGTAGTCTCCCGATCTGGAGATATGCTGATACTGGATGGACTACTGGGACTATTACGTGTTAAGGGGAATAATTGGTCACTCCTTAACGTTATTTTAAAGTAAGTTTATTTTACTGTAGACACTATTATAATAGCGCAATATTATTACATAGTAAATAGTTTAACGGATCCTTAAAGGATAGGCAATCCCAAGCATCCTTTAAGTTACTGATGCATTTTGTTACTGTTCACATGAATTGATTTACAGTTCATAAGTATTTATGTCCTGACTCGAGTGTTTTGTATTTTACTTTACGCTCGAGTCAGACTGAGTGATTCAGCATTCAAGACTCACCTTCAGAGTTGGAGCTTTTCTTGAAGATCCAGCCATCTATTTTGTTTCAGTATCTAGTGATTTCAGTGATGTATTCTGATTTTTGTACCCGATGTATCTTGTACTCTTCTGCTGTATCTTGTTTAACTCTGATGTATTTTTTTTATATAGTAGCTTCATGAACCACTATCTCTTTTAATTCCGCTACATTATTATTAACTTTGTGTCTGTGATCTGTGATTATTTATTTACTGTATATTCTGAGATTTGCCAAATTTTATTTACAGCGCAGTATTTTGAGCAATTCAAGTCCGACTTGTGCGGATGCGAATGGTTGAAAATATTGGGTCGTTACAATAAAAAACTGTAGACCGCAGGATACATAACAATGGTTACGCCTGGATCCCCCAGGAAACATCCATACCCTTTAAGCAATCTCCGCCTTGCGGATTACGGTACCTAAAAAAATGACCACGGGTTACGCCATGGTAGGACACGCGAGTATCACATCCAAAAAACAAAAATCAGAGAGAATAACATCGATAGAATGAACCCACAATGTGGCCACAAAGCGGATATCAAGCAGAAGGCACTTTCCATATCTTTACTTTGAAAATATATATCATACAGTACCTTTTCAAATCAATTTCAAATATCATATTTATATAGAGTCCAATATATATAAGGTTTCATTTTCAAATCGAATACTTTCCAAAATCAATAGTATATCAAATAACACTTATATATACTTCGACTATATAAGATTACACCTTTTAAATTGTGTACCTTTCCAAATCAATAGTTTTCAAAGCAAATTCATACCTATAAAAATCAATTTTATATAAGTTCGATAACTTCCAAATCAAGTATTTAGTCAAACAAGGTCCTCAATTTCAATTTGTTTCAATATCAGTTCAGTTTCGAAATCATATACGCTTTCACCAAATTTCTTCCAATTTAAATATCTTTAGTTTCGAAATCATATACGCTTTCACAAAATTTCTTCCAATTTAAATATCTTCAGTTTCGAAATCATATACGCTTTCACCGAATTTCTTCCAATTTAAATATCTTCAGTTTCAGAGTTTCCAAGATAACAGGTTTAAAAAGTCACCCTCGTTTCCAAATCAACTTAATTTATATCCAACAAATTCATTTTCAAAATCATCATATGAATACTGGGTTTGAATTCCAATCTATTTTCGAAACCAATAATTTTCTCAAAATCAATTATACCCAAAATGATTACCAGTTTAAAACACTCCCTTTTTAAACCTTTAAACTATTTATTTCGATTCAAAAGATCAATTTACCTTTCAAACTATTTAAAACTAAATTTTATTCAAAACAATCCAAACTAAATTCCATATCAGTATAATTCAAAATAGTCTTATTCATTTACTTAACAAAACAGTTTCAACTCATTTACCTAATCGAATGATTTATATTTTTCTAGGATTACTTACTTTGAAAATTAAAACTTGATTTGGATGTGCTCGAACCTTTAAAAATAGTCGAAGAAACCAAATTTTCAAATCCATGAATTGGAAATCAGCAACAAATCAGTAAATCAATTCCAATAGATATGGTTATAGCAAAACAATCTGAAACTCGAGGACTGAACACCGGCTTACTTTAAATCATTTCAAATACACACACACACACACACATCTTTCAAATATCAAACCATACTTCAAAATCTGAAGTCAAAATTTGTTTCACAAAATCGCTCGCATAGCAAAGTTATAGAGTGGCCTCTCCCCCACTCTGAAACTCGAAAATCAATGTCGATGATGCGTGCACTCATCACCGAAATTATTTTCCAACGACACAAGTGAGTTCTGGACTTCTATTTTCTTGAAAACTTCTTTGAAATTTCTTTGAAGTCATTGGAACTCGTTTGAGTCGTTTGAAACACTTCTTATTCAGAAAATACTTTTAAATCGTGCTATTATATATTTTCAAAAATCTTAAAGCAATTTCAAAACACTGGAATTCAACCTCTCGAATTTCATATTAAAACCCTTCAATTATAAATATTTTTTATATAAGTCAAATTTCTTATTAAATTTTCAAAATCCAAATCCTTTCAAAACTCCGAATTCTCGTTTTTAAAAGGTATATAATCCTTATCGAAAACATTTTCACTTTTGTATATGGGATAAAATTATACTTATCAAAATAATAATTTTGATATATAAAAAAATTTCAAAAATACAAACATACCCGATATTTTAAAGGGTGATTCAAGGATGGATTTCAAAACAAAGATAGAGATTCAAATTAGAGGAACTCTAATCAAATAGAATTCTGATTTGAAGATAGGCTCGATCGAAGATGAGGTAATTAAAATTTTAAAATAGAAGATGGTATACTTATATAAATCGCGTGCGACCTTAACCAGGTCAACCGTGACTTCAGGAATATGATCGATGTGGAATCCTAAGGCAAATCGACATTCGACCGCCAGAGATAGAATTCGGCATAACAAGCGATAACTGCATCTAAACCGAGGGTATAGAAATCTCCGGTGAATTAATGCCAATTGTAAAGGAGTTCACCACCTTTGCAAATCATTCGGTGGAGTTATGGGATACAAAAGAATCAAACAAATATAAATAGGGAGAGACAAGAATGAATTTCAGGACCGAGGGACATTCCAAAATTCAAAGGAACTTCCAATCAAGAGAAGAGAGTTCAAGCCCGAACGAAAGCGATTCCGTAATTAAATTTACCATACATGCTAAATTTGCCTAGAGCCAAATCTCTGATACCAACTGTAACGACCCGATATTTTCAACCATTCAAATCGATAATAAAACAATACATGTCTGACTAGAATAATTCAAAACACCGAATTGTTAATTTAATTTGGCAAATTCAGCATATACAATAAATAAATCAATCACGGAATCACAGACACACAGTAATAATACGCAGTGGAATAAATAAATAGTAGTTCTTGAAGCTACTATATAAACATCAGAGTTAGGAATAAAATACAACAGAATATATCAAATACAGTGAAGTCTCCAGCACGAACAGATGACTTATCTGAACCAATCAATTGGAAATGCTGAAAGCTGAATGGATAGTTGGATCTCCAAACGAAGCTCCAAACTCCAAAGGTGAGTCTCAAATCCTGTATCACTCAGTCTGACCCGAGCGTGAAGCAAAAACACAAAACACTCAAGTCAGGATTAACATTCTTATATCAATAAATCCAACTCAAATGAAATATGAAATACAAGTAACTTAAAGGATGTTTGGAATAACCAACCTTTAAGGGTCCCTGGAACTATCTACAATGTACAAATATTCATTATAACACCGTGGTCATTTCAAATTAATTCATACTTCAAAACCAAAAATATCATTTCCATTTCAAATAGATCTATTTTCCTAAAATGGTATGTATATATTAAATAATTTATAAAGTAAGGTATTTGCAATTTCCTCAAAAATCAACTCGACTTTCCCACTCAAGTTAATTCAATCTCAATTTATCAATTTCTATCCAATTCAGTTTTCTAAATAACAAATTCAGATTATATTGGTTTCGAATACAGATCTGAATCACAATTTTACCATTTAATTTCTAGTATATTTCAAAGCTTTAATATTCAGCATTTGAAGTTAAATTTGACGGTTTTCTACAGATCTCGATTTAACCTCATTTTTTTTAGTCTTGAAATATTCAACTAATAAACTCAGTATTATTAAATAACATTAATTTACCCTTAGATTAAATATTCCATCTGATTTGTTTAAACTTGAAATATCATTTAATCACTTTAAATAAAAAATCAACTTATAAAATCAAATCTTAAACTTCAAATTCAATAGTTCAAATCGATTTAATTAAGTAGAATTCTTAATTAGATACAATTTTACTTAATTCAACTTTATCTTCCTTAACTTATACAAATCCTTGAAAATCTGTTCAAAGATGTAATATTTAGACATATTATATTAATTAAATCAAACTTTATTGGATTAAAGTTTATTATTAAATCTGCTTTATATAAAAACTTAAAGATATTTCCAATATTAAATAAAACCATATATATTCCCTTTCAAAATCATAGAAATCATTTTAAAAATATTTAAATATAGACCAACGGTGCCTGTATATAATTTCCTATCCTATGGTCAAGTGACACGGATATTTATCATTTCAATCCGTAATTTAAATATATACGGGTAGATATCATTTCCACCCACCATTCCAAATTCAATTTAAATGAAAATCGCTTGGGTCTATCATTTCACCCCATAACAAAATTCTTCTATTCTAAAGTCCGTTCGGGTATGTATCATTTAAATATATACTAACAGGGAACTTGCAGAGTGATAATAGATATGACGATAATAATAACTGGCATATATCATCAATAACAATATAATATAAACAAGATATGGCGTCATATCCCATAGGTGAACAATTACATGTAAATGCATATCATATATATAACAATTTAAACAATTAACATTTTAATTATAGCAACGTATTTCAATTGTCGTTCCAATTGAAATCAAATTTAATAAATAAAAGAACGTTAATCGTGAGTGATTGTTCACCTTTCGATGCTAGAGAGAATAGACAATGAAGTTGAGTTACGAATTCAAAGAAACGCTGGATATACACGATTCGATGAAGAAAACAGGCACGACGAACAAGCTAATAAATGGGAAAATCGGTGAGAACTAATCAGAATCAATCTTGATAGAGACAGAAATGAAATGTACATTGCATTATTGTTATAAAATTTCAAATCAATATTAATTTAAACACATATTAAATTAAATATATATGTATTTCAAAATCATTGCTTTTAAATAAAAACACATACAAAACAACATATATTTACATAGTAAAATTTGAAATAAATGAATATATATACTCATAAAGATAAACAACATATTACATGTATATATATAACATACACAAAATCTTATATAAACTACATATATATATACACACACATTCCATTTTAAAACGATACTCGTATATATAAACTGATAGGCAGCTATATATAACTAACTTATATATCAAATTATTCAGTATTAAACATGTATGTTACTAGAACTAATACATTGTATGTTATACGACCAAATACACTATATTATATGCTTTAAAAATGTAAGTTATTAAAATATCTATATTAACATATTTCATTATATTGTAGACAGCATACCAATACAGTAACAAAAAATTTACTTCACCTATATTATCACATACATTTAACAAAACTTTTATTATTAAATTTTATATACTATACAACATATAAGTATTAGTTTATATAAAATAATATATATAACTATTGTATAACATAACTTTTAAAAAAACAGAGACTAGTATAATATAATCTTTAAAACAAACAAACTAGTATATAAACAACTTTATAATTTTTATAAACTTTAAAACTGTACGATAGAGGACACATATATATACTTAACTTATGCAATCAAATTATAAATATATCTATAGCTAGTAATACCCAGTATAATATAAACTAACATAATAATATAAAAATACATATTAGTAACCAAAATAACTTGTATTACCTGCTTTATAAGAATACACACATATAAACATCAGAACATAACTGGTATAATATAATGTATATTAACATACCATTAATAACCGAAATGAGCAAAACAAAATATAAAAATTTAAACAATTAAAGTAAAAGATATATACATATATAAATTAGAATTAGTATTTAAAAACATTTTAAAATCAAAATCTCTAGATATTAAAATCAGTATTCATTAAACATGTGTATTAGGGCTAATATATTTGTAAATTATATAAAAAAAAAGGAACAAAGACTAAAACCCAATGTATAGATATAACATGCGACCCATAAAATGTAAAACAGCTAATATATAACTGTATACTTTATATATAAAAATGTAATAAAAGAGCTGTAGGAAAGGTAAACCATATGAAGTAATTTTGAAGGCTGTGGGAAAATTTGTCTTAAACGGTAATATAAATATTTTACTATCAACAGTCTTTAAACTTAAAAAACAAGAAAGAAGAACAAGAAAATACAAAGAAAAATAAATAAATAAATAAATAAATAAATATGTGCGGCCTTTACCTTCAGGAAGAAGCACGTGCGAGAAGATGAAGGAAATATGAGATGCGGATGAAATTGTGTACGTGGTTTTTTGTATTTAACATACGCTTGCGTTGATTTTGTGTATGAAAGGCAAGAAATAAATGATTTGAAATGGTAGAGGAATTATAGGGTCTCATTCCTATCAAATACAAATAAGCAAAATGCAAGTGTAAAAGAGATGAAATAATTTGCACGTGAAGTGTAAGGCAAGATTTTTCATTTCTTTTAAAAATGCACGGCTGATGATTTTAATAGCTAAGGTAAGAAATCAAAAGTGTGTGCATTAGAGAGGCAAGAATTAAATAGAAACGTATGCCCAAAATTTATAACAAAGTAACGTACTTTGAATTTATTTGTTTCATATTTATTTAGTAAAATATATGCTAAAGTATATTTCAGAAGATAACGTATCATTTATATGACGCCAAATAATTTAAACAAGAACTGATATAAAACGTACCAATAAAACGTATAATTAAATAGCTATTTACACATTATTTATTTCTTAATTTAAAATTTGATTTATTACATCCATTTGATTTGTTTATTACTTTACTAAGAAAACGGATGTATATAGGTATAAAAGAAACGTATAAATTTATTTCTTTTTACACATTATTTATTTCTTAATTTAAAATTTGATTTGTTACATCCATTTGATTTGTTTATTACTTTACTAAGAAAACGAATGTATATACGTACAAAAGAAGCGTATAAATTTATTTCTTTTTACACATTATTTATTTCTTTATTTAAAATTTGATTTTTTACATCCGTTTGATTTTTTTATTACTTTACTAGGAAAATGGATGTATATACGTATAAAAGAAACGTATAAATTTATTTCTTTTTACACATTATTTATTACTTAATTTAAAAGTATATAACCAATTTAAAAGAAACAAAATTGAAACAAATATTGTACAAATATATACAGTTTAAATAAAAGATTTGGAAGTTAAAATTTAAAATGTCAATTGAAGTTAAATTTTAACCCAAAATCAAAATTACAAAAATTGTTTATATTTATTACAATTTGGGCAAATGATTTATAATCAATTCAACAAATTTCTAAAATTCAAATTTTTAAGTAATCAAACACTAAAGTTTTAAATAAGATGAATAAAAATACAAAGTTCAATTAAATATGTAAATAAAACCATTCAAAATTATTAAAATTTTACGGGTCGAAATTATTAAAATTTTACTGGTCATTACAATAAATTCTTGGCTGTTTTCTAGAGTGCTTTGAAAAGAAACCTTAGAAAGTGGAAAAATGTTTTTTCTTGCATTGGTTAACCAAAAATTAAAGAAATGTATGTTGTTGTTATCTTTAATTTTTTTCCTCCCACAATAAAAAATTCTTCTTCAACATAATAAGAGTCTATTAAATCATCTAAATTTTTTGAACATTTTCTATTGTTTTTGCTTCCTATATTACCCTCAAAGAAAGCATTAAAAAAGTTGTAGAAAGGTGTTTGTTTTAAAAATTCGACTGATTTTCATTAAAACCTTTTGTTTTTTAATCTTTCAAGCGTTTTAACCAAGGCGGATAAACTACACCTATACTGCATAGTTTCCTTATCTGCTCACTTTCTTCTACTTTTTTTTACCGTCCTCAGCTTGTAGTGAAGATTTTGTATTCTACAAAATACAAATAAAGAAACGGTGTTAGTAATATTTATGCAAAATAATTTTTAGACTTGCACAGTAAATAAATAATGATGGTACAATAAGCAAATATTTAACATCAATAAGCAATACATAAACCATGACGCTACAGTGATTTAGCATTTCTTGTAACATTAGAATATGTTTAAAAAAGTAGATTAAGATGATAAATAGTCTTAGCATTTTAGTAGATGCTAATTTTTTTAGCATTTTTTGAAATGATTTTCATTCATGCTATACCTGAACTTTAATGCTATAATGATTTAGAATTTACTATAACAATGGATTCTGTTTCCAAATTAAATTAAGATGATAAATAGTTTTAGCATTTTTACTAGGTGCTAATTTATTTAGCATAATTAGAAACCATTTTAATTCATAAAATAGCTAAATCATAATGCTAGGTGTTTTAGCATATTTTGTAACAGTGGGTTTTTTTTCCAAATTAAATTAAGATGATAACTAGTCTTAGCATTTTTCCTAAATGCTAATTTCTTTGGCATTTTTGGATATGATTGTAACTAGTCTTAGCATTTTAATGATGCTAATTTTTATTGGAAATGCTACAGTTATTTAGCATTTCCGCACCATTAGAATACGTTTACCCAATCGAATTAATATAATAACTAGTCTTAGCATTTTTACTAGATGCTAATTTATTTAGCATAGTTAGAAATGATTTTAATTCATAAAATAGCTAAATCATAATGCTACAGTGTTTTAGCATATTTTTGTAACAATGGATTTTGTTTCCAAATTAAATTAAGAGGATAACTAGTCTTAGCATTTTTCCCAAATGCTAGTTTCTTTAGCATTATTGGATTTGGTTGCAACTAGTCTTAACATTTTTAATGGATGCTAATTTTTATTGGAAATGTTATAGTTATTTAGCACTTCTGTTCCACTAGAATATGTCTTCCCAATCGAATTAATACGATAACTAGTTTTAGCATTTTTATTAAATCAATGGGTAAAATCTAATAAATTAGTCAAATGCAACTAGTAGAAAACAAAACAGGTTTAAAGTGATGAAAGATAACAACAATAACTTTGAGTGATCTGATTTGGTTACTAAGATATAGCGACTTCACTCATTTGAATTAAGATCAAATGAGTCATAACAAACTTCAATAGTAACATAATCGTTGTTGCTGAAGTCAGAAAATAATGATAAAACCACAACATAAAATCACTACAGATTTCAACAAAATCATTTAGTAACACTATAGATTTTGACAATAAAGATAAAACCACAACACAAAATGTTCGCTAGATAAAAAGCATGAAAAATAATATAGCATTTTTTATTAAATAATTCTAAATCGGCAATATATACAAAATAATTCAGTATTATACCTGTTTTTGCTTTTTATTCTCCATTTCTCTAGTCTTCCTAACCTTTGATGCAGCTAAAGATAATTTTGACGATACAATTTGGGATTTCGATTATGTTGAAGAACTAGGAGACTCATTGTTGGTCGACAGAGAATATTTTGACCTAGTTTCCATTAGAATGTTTCTTTCTATTTTTGATGAAGAATTTGAAATGATTTGTAACAACCCAATATTTTGTAATTATTTTAACTGTTTATTTTAATTATTTAAACTGAAACTCCTGACTTAAAAACTTTATTATATTTCTTAAAATGAATAAATTTTGTTATTCCAAAAGTATATTTTGATTTTTGTGTGATGTATAATTTCAAACCTGAATAAATAGGATATTTCCAGAAAAATGGATTTTTGGTCAATCTGGTCAAACTTTGACTTCTACATTTAAAATTTAAATACTTGAATTTTTGAATTTTATCTTTTATTATGAAAATAAATTTAATATCAAGATTACTGCTTTTCGTTTCGTTGAAATACGATTTATATTGTGAAAGTTATGTTTTTTGCAATATTGTATGTAAATTGATTTATTCAACAATATTGTTTATTCCAATTTATATAAATAATATTTTAATTTGTCAAATCATGTTCTAATATGTGTTATATGACATGTTAGGTATATATTTTATTTTAAAACATATTTAAAGTGATGTTTAAATTTTTTCAAAGTTTATTGAATTTATTTTCAAATTTTAAAGCTTAGTTTCCATTTTTTGGCTATTTTCTCAATTTAATTATATTTAATTAAAATTTATTTATTTACTTTTGTGAATTCATCGTAATTTCATGTTTTTATCTTTATTTATAAGTATTTTTCATGTATTTCAAACTGCAAAAAAAATTAAGGAAATTTGAACAATTTTGTGACCTTTTAAGTGCTTTGTCTTTTCATATTCTAGTCACCTTTTCACCAATCAATGCATCAATTCATTTTGCTGCCATATACCTTTCTTTCAGCCAACTCCACATTCTCTCTCACATGAAATTTTTTATCTCAAATCCTTAAAAAAAAATCGGCTAACTCTTGTAGAGAAATTTTGGTAAAAACTTTCATTTCTTTTTACATTTTCTACTTGATTTACTTGATTTTTGCACTTGCAATCTCTTATGCAATTCGACCCCTCCATCTCCAGCACTTTGGCTGCCTCCATCACCACCTACTCTAGCCACCATTCCCTCCTCTCCACTGCCATTCCAGAGCCGAGACCATCCATGATGGTGATCCACCAAAAAAATGACAAAAACTCCACTAAATCACCATAGTCGAACTCCCCTTGTTGCCACCACTTCAACCACCACTTTGGCCGACCATACACCACCACCAGCAGCGACAACCTGAGCCTTGGACCTCTGTAACACATATATTTGATCTTTCCAGATCAGGCCATGCCCAATCATCCCTTGGCCGAAGCCATTTATGCCTTCAAATCCTTGTAGTTGCCTTGTAGTTATGTGTTCATGCACGCATATACCTCTTCTCCTTTATATATTGTTATGGCCGACCTATATGACCTTAACCTTATCCAAATCTGATCCAAATCATCACCTTGGCAGTGCTTTTACAGCCTATAGCTGAAGCATAAGTCATTGAATGCAAGTGCAAAAGCGTTAGCTTTGTGTTACATGTTTATTCCTAGCATTGTTTCGTAATAGTTTGGTTGTAATTCATATTTGTACTTTTTTTGTTTGATTTAACAAGGAAAATCGCTTTGGCTCTCCCACACTCAAATCATTGTCGTGTTGTCATGCCTTTGAAGATCTTTGTTTGTGCATTTGTTTGTCATCTCCAGCTTATACAAGTGAGTAATTCTCACCAGACAGGATTTATACTTATATGACTAGTATCGCAATTTAATCTGTAAACCCTATCATTATGTTATATCTGCTATGCTATGATCATATGATGTTCACCCATGCTTATACACCTGTTATATCATATGTTACTGTTATATAATGCTATTCTGTTATTTACATCAGTTTATCACACTGCAATTTCCCAGTAGAGTAGAATCACTATGGGTTGAAATGATACATACCCGAACAGATTTTAGAATAAGGAAAAATCGTTATGGGCTGAAATGATAGTCTTGAACGATTTTTATTTATTCCATTTACTTGGGATTGTGGGTTTGAAATGATAGAACCCAGGTTTTCTTTGTAAATTACGGATTGAAATGATATAATATCCGTATCACTTTACCTAGGGTAGAAAATGATATACAGACCCGTGGTTAGTATATATTTTTCTAAATTTTTTTAAGTATTTTAGAAATGTAAATATTATAATATTTTGATCTAAACATAATTAAAAATTATTTTATAAAGTATTATTGATTTTCCAAAAATTTATAAGTGAAATAAATTAATGGTAAAGTTAGAAATTTGAAATATAAGTTATTATGGAAATTAGGATTTGGTTATAAATGGAATTTAAATTAAGTAAGAAAATACAAAAAATAGATTTAAAATTTGAATTTAAATGATTTTTAAAGAATGCTACGTATTTTACTATAAATTAAAAATAGTTAAATAAATGAATGAGAAAAATGTAATTTGAATTATAACTTAACTAGTAAAATGGAAATTTTATTTAAAGAGAAGAAGTTAAGTTATATAAACAAAATGGAATTTAATTTAACTTATAAAAATGGCAAATTAAATATTAATAATAATTATATGAAAATGTTATGAAAATAGTATATTTAATTTAATAAGTGAATTATTAAAAATTGATATTTAATTGTGAAATTTCACTTTATAAAATCATAAATTAAAAGGGAATTTAAAATGATCGTTTTAAAAAGTGAGAATATGATTTATAAGTTTAAAATGGTTTAAATAAAAATTTAATTATTTATGAAATCATATTGAATATTTGGAATTTAATTAATTACATTTTTAAAATGTTATTGTTTCTAATGCAAAGGATATTACACCATTTTGTAAATGTTGTGGTTGATATAAATGAACGAAATGGTTAGAATTGAACAAAGGCTATTACAGCACTTTGTAAGTGCTGTACTTGCTAGACTTAATTAAAGTTTATTTGAAACTAAATTAAACTTATTAATCATTTTAAATGCTTTCTTTTGTTAAATGAATTGTTTTAAAATATAACTTTCCGTAGCATCTTCTAAATGCTGCGAAAGTTGAATTTACATTGTTTTGATAAATTTAAAAGAATAAATGAACTTTGAAAAGGCTAAATTTTTGAGAATTTGATAGTTGATTATTGTATATAATAACTTCACTTTTAAATGGTTTAAATGGAATATGTAAATGATTTAAATGGAATATTTAATTGGTTTAATTAGAATATTTACATGATTTAAATGGAATATTGAAATGGTTTAAATGGAATATTTTGATTTGAAATATAAACCATTTTAAATTGTGATTTGAACTGGTATTTAAATTAAATAAAAATGAACGTGGTTTTGGAAAGATATGATATTTTGATATTTCGAAATGAATTTTGAAATGATATTGAATTTTTTTTAAATGATATTTGATTTAGAAGTATAAATACCATTTTGAAATTTTAACCACGGGATGTGTTAAATTTATGGTTTAACTGATCCTTAGAGGATGGGCGATCCCAAGCATCCTTTAAGTTATTGTACATTACTACTACAGTTCACTTGAGTTGGTTTACATTATATAAGTATATATGTCATGACTCGAGTGTTTTATGTTTCACTTTACGCTTAGGTCAGCCTGAGTATTTACAGCTTAGCTTTGGATTTCTTTTTCTAGAGCAAGGAATCGCTGGAGTTTCTTCTTGTTTAGTTATCTATTCCCTTTCAGTTTCGGTTGTTCTATTTCATCTCTGGTATTTATAAACTTCTACGTATTTGAGATTTCTGTTGTATATGTTTTTCAAACTGCCATTATGCAATTATTTTGAGAGTTTGTTGTAGTAGCTTCATGAACTACTATGGTATTTTAATTTCCGCTGCGAGTTATTCTGATATTTCTGTGTCTGTGATTCTATGATTTATTTCATTTGCTCCAAATTTGTTTACAATGTGGTATTTTGAGAAATTCAAGTCCGGCATGTGTGGTTGCGAATGGCTGAAAATATCGGGTTGTTACAGTTGGTATTAGAGCTTTGGTTTTAGGCAAACCTTAGCCTGTGGAGCAAAAACTCATTAGAGATAGGGTAGAAATACCCTATAATGAGTGAAATCCATCTCAGAATCCTTTCTTTGTGAGAGAACGTATTTTCGAAGTATAAAATGATTTCTAAATGATTTTTTAAAGTATTTTCAAAGATTATATTGGTATAAAAATCTTCCTATTTTGAAATCAAGATCTTCTAAACTTCATTCCTTCGGTATCCATCTTGTTAGTAATTTCTTTGGTTAGGATTTACTTGGATTTGGAAATTCTATCTTGTTGATCCAGACTCTTTTCTTGATAGGAAGCTATTGTAGTTATGGCACGATCGGAAGAGCAGAAAGCAGCTCGTCGAGCTCGAAGAGCCCTAGCCAGTAAGGAACAGGAGGAAGCAATGGAGAAGTGGGAAAGGCTGTGGAGGGAAAGGGCAGGACCTGGACCTTATGACCATGTCATTTGTTATCGGTGTCAGGAGAAGGGACACTATGTAGCCATGTATGGGAAGAGAGATAAAGGTAAGAAGAGTGTGGGCAAGTGCTTTCGATCCGAGATTTTCTGTTTTAAATGCCAAGAGAGGGGTCACTTTCCAAGTCGCTGCCTGATGGTGAAGAAAGTGAAAGCTGCACTTCCTACATCAATTAGCCTATCAACCATTTGCTACCATTCTAGGAAGGCTGGGCATATAGCCAGAGATTGTCCTGTGAGACAGCTCAGAAAGAAAGCTGTGTACCCACTATTCGAGAAGGAAGATGGGAGTGTGGTGCATTTATGCCTGAAGTGTAGGAGTTGGGGGCATATTGAAGGGAAGTGTTCTGGAACCGTTGAAGTACCGCCCAATAGAATTAATACCGATGCTCTGTTTATGTAGGGTGGTATTATGTGGATCTATTTTTTCTTCAGCAGTTGTTAGGCTACATTCGGTGAACTCTATTGTATCTTTTGCTAAGCTGAAGTTCTCAAACTAAGATATTTATGTTCCTGTTTTCGTATGATATGAAATTTGAATCTCTATTTGTTTGAAATCAATCCTTGAATCACCCTTATGTTTGTTTTGAAATCCATCCTGTTTGATTTTGTTTTAGATTTGTGCATACATCGAAATTATTATTTTGATAAGGATGACCCCATTTTATATATAAAAGTGAAATGTTTTCAATAATGATTTTATATCTTTTAAAATGAAATTTTGAAGTTTTGAAAGGATTTGAAAATTTTAAAATTTATAAGAAATTTGATTTAAATAAAAATGATTTATAATTGAAGGGTTTTGAATTTGAATTTCGAGGAATCGAACTCCGGTGTTGGTATTAAGATTTTGGAAAATATATAATAATAACATGATTTAAAGATATTTTTTGAATAAGAAATATTTCAAATGTATTCGAATGAATTCCAATGATTTCGAAGTGATTTCAAAGAAGTTTGAAGAAAATAAATGTCCAGAACCCACTTATGTCGCTGGAAAATAATTTTGATGATGAATGCATGCATCATCGACATTGATTTTCGAGTTTCTCAATGGGGGAGAGGCCACCATAGTAGCTTTTCTATGCGATTGATTTTGTGAAACCAAATTTTTTATTTCAGATTTTGAAGTATGGTTTGGTATTCAAAAGATATGTGTGTGTGTGTGTATTTGAAATGGTTTATAGTAAGCTGGTTCTCAGTCCTTGAGATTCAGATTTGTTTTGGTATGTTGTGTGCATTTCCACCACCGAACCAACGAGCAAGGGGATACCACTGAACCAACGTTCCTCCAATGCCTGCCGGTCCAATCACACCTCCGAGCTCATACCGAACCAACCACTCCCTAGCTCCTACCGGACCACTTCTCCACCAAGTCCCACCGGTCCAACGTCTCACCGGACCGTCTCCATCCCTACCACTGAGCCACCCCACTTCCTAGCCGATCCAACCAACTTCCCTCCTATGACCGAACCATCTCAACTTCCACCCTCTTGTCGAACCAAGCATAGCCGGACCGGAGTACTACCGAACCAACTCCACTTCCACGTACTACCGAACCAGAGTGCAACCGAACCAGAGCATATTCCAACCCTCAACTATCGGAGCAAGGCGTACCGAACCAACACTACCAGGCCAGATTGCATCGGCCCAGGCCCACCAGCAGCTATATACATCCAAGACCCCTGCCCTCAGCCTGACTCTATAAATAGAGGGGCAGGGGTACAACAATGGCAGACAAGTTTGAGAGCTCAAGCATAGAGAGAACTTTCAAACAACTTTCAGTTACTTGTAATCAAAGCTCTGTACTTGTAATCTGAATAGAAAAGGAGAATAACATATAAAGTGGACGTAGGCACGTTCTGGCCGAACTACTATAAATCTGTGCGTCTTCTACAGTTTAGCCCCTGCTTTTTATATATTTGCGTAAATCACCCAAATTACCAGAAACAACATAAAATCAACTAATTCATACGACTTGGAGGTGTTTGCCCATTTTTTGTGCAAACATTTTTGGTGCTTTCATTGAGAGAAGGAGCTCGAAGCTTCAGCTTCCCCCACTTAACCCTTTTTTCTATCAGCATCGTTCATTGCCTAGAAAACAAGCCTCCCGGACGGAAGAAAGATGCTAACAAAGGAAAAAACATCGCAACTGGCAGTATCCCAGATCCAATGATCAGAGACCAAGACAATCGTCCAGTTCCATCAGCAAATTTAAATCAGGCAGATCCGACAGCCCCTGCCACGGAACAACCAATTACAACGGCAGATCTGGACAGGGTTGTGGCTGAAGTAACTAACTGCTTCGCATCTCAACAAGAAGCCTTAATGGGTCAACTCATGTCACGCTTAAGGGATGTCGAAGAAACCAACCACAACACTGAATCATGGGGTGAGTCCCAGTCTGGAGGATCTAGGAGACGACAAGGGTCTTTCTTCTTCGAAGAGGCTAACAACAGAAACAGCTATGGTAGGAGCCGAGCCCGGACTCAGCCCGAATTCCGACCCGAGGAAACGCTTGGAACCAAACCCAACGGGAGAGGTACCAGGCAAGGGTCGGATGTAGCTGAGCCTGCCATGCTACCTAACCATAGAAACACCAAGGAACTGGGCCGAGCTGGAATCCAACCCGAAGTTGGACCGGAGGAAGTGATAAGAAGAGAACCCAGCAGGGAAAGATCAAGGCAAGGGCCAACTGTGGCTGACCCCAGCATGCCCCAGGAAGACCAGAGGCAGCCATTAGAGGATGTTAGGAGTGATAGACAATACCATCCCTACAGGTCATCCGGACGGAATCAATCCCGCCAGGAAGAACCAAACTCATTTCTATCCGCACCAAGTTCTGATGAAAGGTTGGCGCGATTGTTCAGAGAGTGCGTCCAACGGGACCAAAGAGATAGAGGGATAGGCGCTAGGGTAACCAGCCCGTTCACCCGTAATATCGAAATTGCCATTACTCTCCGAGAGTGGAAAATGCCAACAATGGAACCTTACAAGGGAACCTCTGACCCTGTCGTACACCTACAAAGATACACACAGCATATGCTCATGAGCGGAGCAACAGAGGGATTATTGTGTAAATGCTTCCCACTATTCTTGGCAGATCTACCTACCTCCTGGTTCTGCCACCTACCCCAAAGGTCCGTCAGCTCGTGGGAAATGTTGAAAGAAAAGTTCATCAGCCAGTTTCGCATTCATGTGGAACAACCCAAGGACGCTTATTCCTTATCTAATATCAAACAAAAGCCTGGAGAAATAGTGCAGCAATATCTAACCCGATTCAACGCCGCGGCGGCCGCAGTCCAAGATGCCGACTAGAAACATATCCTAATGGCCCTTTGCAGCGGTGTACATCCGGATACTAAATTTGCTAGAAGACTAACCAAGGAAAAACCAGCTACTTTACCTGATTTCTTCCTTGAAGCTGGAAAGTATATGAGACTTCAAGTTGCTGCCACTGAGAGGCAGTCAGGGCAGCAGGCTAAGACAGCTCCAGACAGAGTTCCCGCTGCAGCAAAGGATGTTCGGAGAAGTGACTCTAGAGACAATGCTGGTGGAAAGAAGGGAGAAAAGTGTTTATATCGGCCAGGACCGAGATTTGACTCTTACATCCCTTTGAATGAAACAATCGAAAACATCTTCTTGGCCACTCAGGATGAAGTTAGATACAAGCGCCCCCCGCACAAGAAGGAATCAGGTAATGCAATTAAGTCTGGAAAGTTCTGCCGATTCCACGAATCTCACGGGCATGACACCAATGAATGCCATCATCTCCGGGACTTGATTGAAGAACACATCAGAAGGAAAAGACTAGAACGCTATGTGAAAGGTCAGAACAGGACTTCAACTCCTGTTAATGAGAACCCGGGGCTGCCCCTCCCGGAGGTAGGCGGAGGAAATCGCAACACCAGCGGCTCTAGTCAAGAGAAGATAGTGGTCCATACCATATCAGGAGGACCACACATCGCCTACAGAAGCTGGGCAGAGATGGAAAGATACGGTAAGTCGCTTAGAAACAATGAAGGCTATGTTAATTCTGTTATGGAAGAATGCCACCCGAAACGGAAAGAGAATGACGACATCACATTCAGTAGGCGTGATCTAGAGGGAAGGAAGTACCCACACATGGATCCTATGGTCATCTCTGCCCAGTTCGGTCCAGCCAAAGTTTTCCGGATTTTAGTAGACACTGGAAGCTCAGTAAATATCCTATTCAAGCATGCTTTCGACAAAATAAAGCTGTCAATGAAGGATGTGTCTCCCTGCAACAAACCACTACATGGTTTCACTGGAGATGCGAAGATGCCCCTCGGGCAACTGGACCTCTTTGTCGAGATAGGAAGTCATCCCCGCTCCGTTGTGCGAAAACAAACATTCGTGCTAATAGAAAGCCACTCGGCCTATAACGCCTTTTTGGGAAGACCAACCTTGTCTGACTTTCAAATTGTCCTAGCCCCATGATGCCTGAAAATGAAATTCCCAACAGATAACGGAGTAGGAGAAGTAGAGGGAGATCAAGACGTTGCTCGAGACTGCTATGTAACTGAACTTCGCAATAATCGCAGAAAAGATAAAGGGAAAAACGCAGAGACTACTCTCTGCATGAAAAGCTTGGAGGCATAGCAACTAAAGAAATCCCCTCCTCTTCGATATACCAGTGGCCCTTTCAATGAATTAGACCCCAGGGACAAAGAGGAGGAGGCCACCGCCGAGCCTGCAGAGGCTATGGAATTCGTAGCTGTAGACAAACATGACTCAAGTAGACTATTGAAAATCGGATCTCAACTAAAAGAAGAATTAAAGGATCAAATCATTGATTTTCTTCGCCACAACATGGATGTATTTGCATGGACGCACGCTGACATGACAGGAATCTCCCCAGACGTAGCATGCCACGTGCTGAACATCGATCCCACCAAGGTGCAAGTAAAGCAGAAAAAGAGAAGCATGCGGGCAAAACGATCAGCAGCCCTCGAGGAAGAAGTAAAGAACCTACTTGCCAATAACTTCATACGAGAAGCCATCTACCCAGAATGGATCGCCAACTCGATACTGGTAAAGAAGGCTAATGGGAAGTGGCGAACATGCATCGACTTCTCCAACTTAAATGACGCGTGTCCGAAGGACTGCTTCCCACTCCCCCGAATCGATCAGCTCGTGGACAGCACCGACGGACACGAACTCTTATCTTTTATGGACACATACTCAGGATATAACCAGATCCCTATGCACGCCCCCGATCAAGACCGCACTAGTTTCATCACTGACCGGGGATTGTACTGCTACAGGGTAATGCCTTTTGGACTTAAAAACGCTTGAGCTACTTATCAGTGCCTCGTCAACAAGATGTTTGCGGAACTAATGGGACGAACTATGGAGGTTTATGTAGATGACATGCTGGTAAAATCGAGGAAAGCCAACGATCATATAAACCACCTGGATGAGATGTTTCAAGTACTTCGCCAATATGGAATGAAGCTGAACCCTCTAAAGTGCTCCTTTGGAGTATCGTCCAGAAAGTTCTTGGGATTCATCATCCATGCCAGGGGGATTGAAGCAAACCCCGAACAAGTTCAGGCTTTGCAAGATATCAAGATACCATCCACTCGAAGAGAGATGCAAAGCCTAAACGGGAAAGTGGTCGCCCTAAGCAGGTTCATCTCGAAAGCAACAGACAAATGCATCCCTTTCTTTGAAGTTCTAAAGAAAGGCAAAGGAAAGTTCGAATGGACTGACGAATGCTCGACAGCCTTCCTTAACATAATCGAACACCTCTAGAGACCACCATTACTCTCAACTTCGAATGAAGGCGAGGAACTATACCTATACCTTGTTGTATCGTCCCATGCTTTAAGCGCCGCTTTGGTAGAGAAGACGACCGCGCGCAGTGGCCCGTATACTTTGTAAGTAAGAGATTTACAGGGGCAGAAGCCAGATACCCTAAACTTGAAAAGCTAGCATATTGTTTGCTAATCACGTCACGGAAACTGCGACACTATTTCCAATCTCATTCCATCAGAGTTTTAACCGATCACCGCTAAGACAGGTACTCCATCGCCCCGACACTTCTGGACGACTACTTAAGTGGTGCATTGAATTGAGTCAATATGATATCACCTACCATCCTCGCACCGCTATCAAGGGGCAAGCCATAGCTGATTTCATTGCCGAATTCACTACTAACGAAGGTAAGGAGCAATCTGAAGTAGCAGAGGATATCAAGTGGAATCTCTCCGTAGATGGAGCATCAAATGAACAAGGCTTGGGGGCAGGTGTTGTGATAATCACCCCCAGAGGAAGGAAGCTGCACTACGCCCTAAGGTTGGAGTTCGCTGCCACCAACAATGACGCAGAATACGAAGCAGTGATAGCCGGATTAGAACTTGCCCTGGAGATTGGAGTCGGTTCTTTATGTCTCCATAGTGATTCACAACTTATTGTAAATCAGATACTGGGAGAATTCCAGACTCGAGGAGAACGACTCACAGCATATCTAAAGAAGACGAAACTGCTGTTCAATCAGTTGGATCACTATTTAATCAAACACATTCCTCGAGAAGAGAATCAGGAGGCCGACGAACTGGCAAAGCAAGCTAGCATGAAGGACGGCGCCGCTTCCCGAACAATAACCATCTCACAGCAACTAGCCCCGAGTTACGAGACAATGAACATGATAGCTGCAATCGAAGAGGAAACTTGGATGACTCCTGTCCGGAAGTATTTACAAGATGGCACACTGCTCGACGAGCGTAACGAAGCTAAGAAAATCTTAAGGAAAGCTTCCCGCTACACATTACAAAAGGGCATCCTCTATCGGCGCGGCTTCTCTAATCCTTTATTAAGGTGTGTCGCTGGAAGGGAAGCCAGGGAAGTCTTGTCCAACATCCATCAAGGAAGTTACGGAGATCACACCGGAGGGCAGACTCTAGCCAAGAAGACACTCCGATACGGGTATTACTGGCCCACCATAAACAAAGACGCCTTAGACTTCGTCAAAAAATGCGACAGATGTTAGAAATTTGCTAAGATTTCTCGACTACCCACAAATGAGATTACTCAAATGACCTGCTCTTGGCCCTTCGCAATATGGGGAATTGACTTGATTGGCGAACTGCCAGTGGGCCGGGGCGGAGCCAAATATGCCATAGTAGCTGTTGACTATTTAACCAAGTGGGTGGAAGCGGAGCCTCTAAATAAAATATCTTCGGCAAAAGTTATTAACTTCTTGACCAAAAATGTTTTATGCAGGTACGGGGTTCCACTCAAAATCATATCAGACAATGGACTTCAATTTGACAGCGAGGAATTCGCCGACTTGTGCCAAGAGCACGGAATTCACAAAAGCTTCTCATCTGTGGCTTACCCCCAGGAAAATGGACAAGTCGAAGCTGTCAACAAAATCCTCAAAACCCTAATCAAGAAGAAACTCGAAAAGTCAAAAGGCGCTTGGGTGGATGAACTTCCTACGACACTTTGGGCCTACCGCACATCTTATAGAACACCAACAGGGCATACTCCTTTCTCTTTGGCATACGGATCGGAGGCCATGCTCCCAGTTGAAACTGTAGTGCCTTCCCACCGCAGGATCCACTACAACCCAGAAGAGAACGAAGAACTCCTCCACATGTCTTTGGATCTAATTGAGGAGAGAAGAAACGATGCAGCACTCAAAGCAGCAGCTCATAAGCAAAAAGTTGCAGCACAATACAACTCCAAAGTCAAGCACCGCAGCTTACAAGAAGAAGATCTTGTCCTCAAGGGGATCTTCCCGCGCCCCGGAGCGCTAGATCCAATCTGGGACGGACCCTATGTAATTCATAAAGATCTCCGCAACGGAGCCTATATTTTGTCAACAGTGGACGGAGAGGTGTTCCAGAGGGCATGGAACATCCAACACCTCCGTCGATACTTTTCTTAACTTGTACTGCCCATATGAAGTGAATTAACAAAGAGAATCAGTGGACGTAGGCATTTTCGTGCCGAAGCACTTTAAAAATCTTGTCTCTTTTTAACTTGTTCCTTTATATCTTGGCGGCTTGTTGAGATTTATCCTTTTCTGTTGAACAAAATCATGTATGATGACACTTCCATTATGGACACTTCACGGCGCAACCTCACCTGGACAAGACCCAACAGGTACTATGCGAATCTATGCACTCGCCAATGAGACACTTTTGCTTCAGCATTCCTCTGCTGCGGGTTAACTCATTGCTCGCGACTGCCCTTAAAGCCAACTATAATGAGCCGATTATAAGCCATCAAGAAGGCCGACTATAGCCGATGGCAGCTCATTACGGCGTTCGGCTCGCCGGCAACTGTGAACCTATTTTAAGCCCCAACATAAGGTGTGGCTAGCCAGGAGTAGTTCACGGTTGACGATCGGCACCCACGCTAGCCGGCCACAGTAAATCGAATAATACCCACGATTACGGGCCATAATGGCTCGGGTAGTTACTATGCACGATCTCGGCTCCGATATGTCTTAAGTGCGGCTGTGGTAAAAAAGATAAACTCCCCGCAGAGGCGTAAGATGGGTGACAAATGTCTCCAAGACCCACAGCTAGGGAAAGTGACTACAAAACCCGTTTGCCACGAATTTAAGCATATCGATGGCCTTCCATGATTGGAAGTTTTACTGTTTCTCATATTTCCATTTCATTCAAAAACTTTTCTCCTATCCTATATAACAATTCCTAAAGTACAGGTCACAAAATAGGGGAACTCTCGCTTGTGGAAATATGAACTCACATCCGGATGACGGAACACTCAGCTACATTCCATACTCAGTCGCGCAAGACATTCAAAGAGACCCTCTACAACTAAAACACGAAGGGCGGTGCTATCTTCTCTTGTATACAAATATGTAGCTTTAATTTATTCACACATCATATATGCATTGCAAAACATGAAACAATATTTTGAGCAGAAACTTAGCATCAAATACGATTAAATCACATGCATAAACACGCAGCTGTATTTCTTATGCAACATATCAAAATAACAACCACATTCGAACATAACAGAATCTGCTTATGTTATAAAGTTACATAAAGTTGTTCGTTGCAATGATATAATTACAGCCTAAAAACACAATAATGTTTTGGACTAGTATGTACAGGAATGTCAAACAGACCAAATAAAAGAGTCAACTACATCGGGGCTCCGCCTCTGTCCTGTCTGCCATCCAGATCTACTTAATTGTAGGGTAGAACTCCCCGCATGTACTCCAGAGGTCCCGCCTGCCCAATTCAGAAGAGAATCCATCAATAATCACGAAAGATAAGCAATCAAATCATGAAAAGATTAAAAGGGAAGACTTACCAGCGTCTGCTCCCTGGTCGTCATCCTCTAGTTGCACACCCACTTCCTCGGCGGCGAGCAGCCTCATGCCCTCCTTCACCGCCGCCTTCTCCTCCCCGGTGAACTGTGCGGTAACCACATCCATTCTGAAGGCCACGCCACCCTCTTTATCCGCTTCAGCCTTGGCTTCCTCCAAAGCCCGAAGATATATCCTAGCCATAACCTGGGGATGATCGTCCATCCAGGACAGGTTGCCCTGCCTCCAAGTACGGAAATACATGTCCTGCAGCATCTCGTCCATCATCCCCTCGTTCTCCTCAAACTCTTTCATCCAGGCCTCAGAAGCCGACAGCCGTGCGACAACAGCATCTCTCTCCAATCGGTATCTCGAGCAGTCAGCCTGAAGGGACTTTCGCATCACTTCCATCTCCTCCTTCAGCTTGGCCTGAGCAAGCTCTACGGCCTCAAGCCTTCCAGATAACTCCTCTACCTGCTCAAGATCCGTGCTACGAACCTCATCCACCGTTGCGATGGCCATATCAATTCGTTCTTTGCAAGCAGCCTCCATTTTTCGCAACTCAGCCTTGCTAGCCTCTTCCATGGTTTTCTTTAGTCGTCTGGAGGCCGCCTCATGCTGGGATATCTGGATAGCCTGATCGGCAAGCTGTTTGTCCTGATCAGAAACCTTTAGCCGCAACCGAATGTTAGGACTTCCGATTTCCTCCCCAGCCTTGGCCAGTCGAGCGTGATGCTCCCTTAGCCTCTTGGTCTCTTCAGCCACCCGATCGATGTTTGCCTTGGCCTCATTCCCCATGGTCACAATCCGAGTAGTAAGCAAATCGAGGTCTAAGGACTTAGCCTCATCAAGCACCCGTACCATGGGATTGCGGGGAAGAAGATGCTCACCCATGGCCTCTTCAAAAGATATGTCCTAAAAATTTGGGTCCAGATCCGGGTGGCCGGCAAATGGGTTGCGAACCAAACCAGGATGGTCTATCGGGGCGACGGTTGGATTTTCGGACGGATGTGGGGAAGGCATAAACTCAATATCTTCCTCAGTAATATCATGGATAGGCTGGACTGGAGCCTGAGGGCAAGGTGAAGGTTCAAACAAAGATCGGCCCCTCCTCCTCTTTTGCATAACTCCGAGAAGAGGGCGATAACCAACCATATCTCCGGGACGGCTAGTTGACGGCTTTGGTTTGGCGGAAGCTTTTAGTAACTTATACTGTTCAAGGCGGTGCCGAATATCTGATGTCTTGTCCATCTTACCCGTTCCTGGAGTAAAAACCAAGTGTTACAAGCATGCATGAAACTATGATCCGAGAAATATGTTAAGTTAAAAGGAGTAGGAAAACGCGCTTATTTTACAAACCCTGAGGAGGAGTGGGATACTGCAATAAGTCCTGAACCTCATTCCAGGACGGGAGCTGGCCATAAAATATTACTAAGTCCTTATCATAAAGGGAGTCTGCAGAAGTTGAAAATTCACCTTGAGTTACCCTAGCTGAAGGACCCTTAGAAGATGGATCGGCACCAGTCCCAGCCTTGTCAGCCTTCTTCGCCTTCTCCACCGAGGCTGATCCTTCCTCCAACCCGTCAAAAGCCTGGCGGAAGGCATCATCCGTCCACTCCTGGATATCCCCTGCATACTCGAAAGACAAAGCCCCGGCACCACTACCACCCTTTCCTACACCTTCTCCATCTCATCCGCTCTCCTCCTCGCCTCTTTCCTCCTCTCCACCTTCCTCCTCCGGAATATCTGGACAGGTGCTAGGGGAGGGTCCATCAGACTTCTTAAGCTTTTTCCTCCCGACGACTGGAGGTATCGAGAAGGGTTTTCTCTTGCTGATCTTTGCCGTGGCCCTGCCTTTAGCTTTGGCAGCCCTTTCCTCGGCCGTATCCCTCTGCTTAACCACAGATTGACGTGGCAGAATCAAGTTGTGCTCCAGGAGAGTGGCATTCCTGATCAGGTAAGAAGCTGACCTATCCCTTCCTGAGATGGCCTCTATCTCCGCAGCCATCTGTACCAGGCGATCATTCTCCACGACCGCAAAGCCATCTGTCGCTAGCAAGAAACAAAAGCACATAAGAAGAAGCATTGCCGTCAGGACAAAGAAATTACAAATGAAATTCAACTTACAACCAGAAGTAAAAAGGCGAAAAGAAACGGAGTCGTCCTTGACGAAGAACCATTCCTTCTTAAACATGGTGAATTTCGAGTATAAGTCCAAGACCGGCTTGAAGGACACGGCGGACTCTAAACTAATGTATGGAGACCCCTTCTTGTAGCCCCTCAGATTATACAAATATCGGATTTCCTGATTAGAAGGGGGCGCCCATACCTCCTCTGGAAGATAACGAATAAACACACTATGATGGCATAGGAGTTGGGCTGAAGCTGGAATGGAGCCACCTTCAAATAAGTAAGGAAGCTGACAATCCAGGCATTGATCGGAGGAATGGCCCCGCACATGCAATGGTATCGGCTATAGGCGAAATATCCTTCAGGAGGATCATACGGCATTACACCATCTCTCGGCAGCTGCATGCTCGCCCTGTCAATCCCGAAGGAGCGAGCGATGACATCAAGTTGTCCCTCTTTGAGGGAGCTTGGAAAACAATCGGGAGGAGAGTTCAGAAGCTCTTGAGGGCCATATCCGTCCACTAATGACCTCGGGGCAGATCCATGTCGTGCTGGTTTCGGCTGGACTGGAGGCACAGCGGGAGACTCTCTTCTGTCCATAGATTTCCTCTGTTTTTCTGATCGGGTTTCCACTTTGCGAGACATTTATCTGCAAACACAAAAGCAAAAGTATGTTGTTATAACAAGGAGTATGAAAATATAGAAAAGCAAGTATGTACAATGTAGAGTTTCATTCATAGGTCGAAACATGAAAACCTAGAGATTCATTAAGCATTCAGGGTCCCAGAGTTCAATCAATAGTTCAAACATAAGGATCATTCGGCATTCAAACTCTCAAGTTCACTCGATAAAGCAAATATAAAAGTAAATTCGGTGCTCGAAGCCTCCGGTTTCATCCGGTAATTCAAGTACATATGTACATTAGGTAGTTCAAAACCGAAAGTTCATTCGGCGCTGATGCTTCTCAAACCCATTCGGTGGTCCAAGGCACAAGACCCATTCGGCACTTGAACTCCACGGAGTTCATTCTGCATTTCAAACGTAAAAGTCATTCGGCAAAAGAAGGTTAAATCACATGATTCGGCAGTCAAAAGTGATCCGGTAATGAAGATAATTCGGCAGGGAGGAGTCTGATTCAGCTATTTCGGTTGGTAGGGAATAACGATGGCACAAGGCCCCTACTTATAAGCAATTACGAACGACCGGACCATTTGGTTCGGCATACATATCCGAGCTAAAAACAAAGCACGCCATGTGCATGCACATGCCCTACTTTGGGGGGCAAGTGTTGTGTGCATTTCCACCACCGAACCAACGAGCAAGGGGACACCACCGAACCAACGTTCCTCCAATGCCTGCCGGTCCAATCCCACCTCCGAGCTCATACCGAACCAACCACTCCCTAGCTCCTACCGGACCACTTCTCCACCAAGTTCCACTGGTCCAACGTCTCACCGGACCGGCTCCATCCCTACTACCGAGACACCCCACTTCCTAGCCGATCCAACCAACTTCCCTCCTACGACCGAACCATCTCAACTTCCACCCTCCTGCCGAACCAAGCATTGCCAGACCGGAGTGCCACCGAACCAACTCCACTTCCATGTACTACCGAACCAGAGTGCAGCCGAACCAGAGCATATTTCAACCCTCAACTACCGGACCAAGGCGTACCGAACCAACACTACCAGGCCAGATTGCATCGGCTCAGGCCCACCAGCAGCTTTATACATCCAAGACCCCTGCCCTCAGCCTGACTCTATAAATAGAGGGGCAGGGGTACAACAATGGCAGACAAGTTTGAGAGCTCAAGCATGGAGAGAACTTTCAAACAACTTTCATTTACTTGTAATCAAAGCTCTGTACTTGTAATCTGAATAAAAAAGGAGAATACCATATAAAGTGGACGTAGGCACGTTCTGGCCGAACCACTATAAATCTGTGTGTCTTCTATAGTTTAGCCCCTGCTTTTTATATATTTGCGTAAATCACCCAAATTACCAGAAACAACATAAAATCAACTAATTCATACGACTTGGAGGTGTTTGGCCATTTTTTGTGCAAACATGGTATAACCCTATCTTTTGGAATTGGTTTACTGATTTGTTGGTGATTTCCAACTCTTGGATTGAAAATATGATTTCTTCGACTATTTTAAAGGTTTGAGCACTTCCAAATCAAGGTTAACTTTTCAAAACTAAGTAATTTTGAATGGTATAGGGTATTTGATAAAGAATATAAGTTGGTTTGGTATGATTGATGTATAAAGCAATATGATTTATATAAGTTTGAAACTGTTTGTTGAGTGAAATAAATAAGACTATTTTGAATTATACTGGTATGAAATATAGATTTGAAACGTTTTGAATAAAGTATATATATAGAATAACAATCTTTCCAATGGTGAATTGGATTTTTCATATTGAAATAAATAGTTTGAAGGTTTTAAAAAGAGATGGTTTTAAACTTTGTAACCATTTTAGATATTTTAATTATTGAAATGGCTTGGAAATGATTTATTCTTTATTTTGATAAAGAATGTGAATTTGAAATGATAATTGATTTTGATAAAGGAATATTTGGAGTTTATATTTATATGAAAGGATATTTGGTTTACTTGTAATTTGAGTTTATTTAAAAATGATGTATTTATGAAATGAATATTTCAAAAGTAAGTAATAATGAAGTAAAATTTTGAGATATATGAAATTATAATACTTAGTTTTGGAATATGGTATATTTAAGCTTTGAAATATATTAAAGATTGAATAGTATATTTTACGGATCAAATCTTTATTTGAAATTTGATAATATTTGAAATGGTTTTGTTGGAAAATTAAATTGAATTGAAACTGATGGTTTGAATTGAATTAAAATTGGAAATTTTAGATTTGGATATAATTGAATAAATTTGTGAAATGTAAAGAATTAAAGGAATGTTTTATGATTTCAAATGCATGATTTCGAAAGGTTATGATTTTCAAAGTGTAATGATTTCAAGTGTTTTGGTTTCGAAAGATTATAACTTTGAAAGTATTATGATTTTTGAAATTGAAAATATGTTTGAAATGGAAATGAATTTGTTTGACCTAAATTTTGTTAATTTGGAAATTTGGATTATTTTCTAAATCTATTGTTCTAAGAAACTTTGAAACTGAATATATGTAATTAGGAATAAATGATTTGGCGAAATCATATATGATTTTGAAACTGAATTGATATTGAAATTGTATGAAATTGAGAACCTTCTTTATTTAAATACTTTGATTTGGGAGTTATCGAAATTACATAAAATTGATTTGTATAAGTATGAAGTGATTTGAAACTATTGATTTGTAAAGGTATTCAACTTGTAAATTGAAATCTTATATAATCGAAGTCTACATAAATGTGATTTGATATGCATTGATTTTGTGAAGTATTCGATTTAAAATGAAATCTTATATATAATGGACTTTATATAAGTATGATATTTGAAAGTGATTTGAAAGGTACTATATGATACATATTTTCGAAGTAAAGATATGGAATGTA
Organism: Allium cepa; assembly: GCA_030765085.1. Taxonomy (NCBI): domain Eukaryota; kingdom Viridiplantae; phylum Streptophyta; class Magnoliopsida; order Asparagales; family Amaryllidaceae; genus Allium; species Allium cepa. The sequence goes on along the minus strand of CM060929.1, from coordinate 869,436,801 downwards.
CCTTCTGCTTGATATCCGCTTTATGGTCACACTGTGGATTCATTCTATCGATATTATTCTCTCTAATTTGGGTTTTTCGGATATGATACTCGAGTGTCCATCGAATTCCATGGCGATCTCCATGGTCTTATGTTTGCGACCGCATAGCTTAATTCACCCGGCTTAGATGGCCTGGGGGTACGGATGTTTCCTGGGGGATCCAAGCGTAACCATTGTGTATCCTGCGATATATGTAGGTCATAGTAGTAGTGAAATCCGCTGGCTGAGATAGCTTGAGAGTACATATGTTTCCTGGGGGATCCATGCGTAACCATTGTGTATCTGCAGTCTACTAGTCATCATGGTGTAATTCGCAGGCTGAGATAGCTTATAGGTACGGATGTTTCCTGGGGGATCCAAGCGTAACCATTGTGTATCTGCGATCCATGGTTAGAAAAATGTTTGGTTTGGTTGATTTGTTCGGATTGTACTTTCCATATTTTTTGTTTTAAAAGGTTTTCCAGTATTTTCACTTGGTGTTGAAATAAGTCTACCAAGTACCTGGAGAATTCTAGCTTTGCGCCTGATCAATGCATAGCCAGAGTCTACAAGAACGAAAGTAAACTTGTTAAGACATCGATTTATAAAAGTATTTTCATAAAGTATATTATATAAATGATATTTTGATCATTTATTTTACTTGTCTAAATAATTTAAAAATGTTTTAAATATTGTTTACTTCGAACTATCAAATTTGAATCAAATGACTATTTATCATATTACGAAATGTTTAAAATGTTGTAAATATGAAATTTTAAATTGAAATATATATGGTTTTAATATAATGGTCCCTCCTTGTCTTCCAACCTATTTTTCCTTCTAGCTATTCCTATCTGCTTCTTCTTTGAGGGTCCTTTCTGCATTATGGAAAGAGTTGGTTCTTTGGCTTATCATTTAGATTTGCCCGAGAAACTTTCTAGAGTGCATGATGTATTCCACATCTCACATCTTCTCTAGTATCTTCTCGACCCATCTCTTTTTGTTCAGCAAACTGCTCTTGATACTTTGGATATTTAGCTTAATCTGACTGTCGAGAGCAAGCCACTTCGTATTGTCAACAGAGGTACGAAGCAGCTAAGAAGGGAATTTGTTAATCCAATCAAGGTACAATGGGGTACTGATGATCGAGATTGTACCTGGGAATTGGAGGAGAGCATTCGTGCTTCGAATTCGAAATTGTTTTTCCAGGTACTATTTGTTGTCCATCTTGCTTTTTCTAATTTTCCTTGTTCGTTCTTTTCGAGGACGAAAAAATTTGAGTGTGGGAGAGTGTAACAACCTAGTATTTTCTAATTATTTTAACTGTTTATTTTATTTATTTAAATTGAAACTCCTGATTTAAACACTTTATTATATCTCTTAAAATGAATAAAAAAATTTATTTCAAAAGTATATTTTGATTTTTGTGTGAAGTATAATTTCAAACCTGAATAAATAGGATATTTCTAAAAAAGAATGGATTTTTGGTCAATCTCGTCAAACTTTGACTTTTAAATTTTAAATTTAAATACTTGAATTTTTGAATTTTATCTTTTATATGAAAATAAATTTAATTTCAAGAACACTGCTTTTTGTTTCATTGAAATCCGATTTATATTGTGAAAGTTATGCTTTTTGTTATATTGTATGTAAATTGATTTATTCAATAATATTGTTTATTTTCATTTATATAAATAATATGTTTATTTGTCAAATCATGTTCTAATATGTGTTATATGATAGGTATATATTTTATTTTAAAACATTTTTAAAGTGATGTTTAAATTTTTCCAAAGTTTATTGAATTTATTTTCAAATTTTAAAGCCTAGTTTTCAATTTTTAGCTATTTTCTCAATTTAATTATATTTAATTAAAATTTATTTATTTATTTTTGTGCATTCATCATATTTTCGTATTTTTATCTTTATTTATAAGTATTTTTCATGTATTTAAAATTGCAAAAAAAAATTAAGGAAATTTGAATAGTTTTGTGACCTTTTAAGTGCTTTGTCTTTTCATATTCTAGTCACCTTTTCACCAATCAATGCATCAATTCATTTTGCTGCCATATACCTTTCTTTCAGCTGACTCCATATTCTTTCTCACCTGCAATTTTTTATCTCAAACCCTTAAAAAAAGTCGGCTATCTCCTATAGAGAAATTTTGATAAAAACTTTCATTTCTTTTTACATTTTCTACTTGATTTACTTGATTTTTGCACTTGCAATCTCTTATGCAATTCGGCCCCTCCATCTCCAGCACTTTGGCCGCCTCCACCACCACCTACTCCAGCCACCATCCCTTCCTCTCCACTTCCATTACAGAGCCGAGACCATCTATGATGGTGATCCACCAAAAAATGAGAAAAACTCCAGTAAATCACCATAGCCGAACTCCCCTTGTTGCCACCACTTCAACCACCACTTTGGCCGACCATACACCACCACCACCAGCACAACATGAGCCTTGGACCTCTGTAATACCTGTAGTTGATCCTCCCAGATCAGGCCGTGCCCAATTATCCCTTGGCCGAAGCCATTTATGCCTTGAAATCCTTGTAGTTGCCTTGTAGTTGTGTGTTCATGCACACATATACCTCTTCTCCTTTATATATTGTTATGGCCGACCTATATGACCTTAACCTAATCCAAACCTGATCCAAATCATCACCTTGGCAGTGCTTTTATAGCCTATAGTTGAAGCATAAGCCGTTGAATGCAAGTGCAAAAGAATTAGCTTTGTGTTACATGTTTATTCCTAGCATTGTTTTGTAATAGTTTAGTTGTAATTCATGTTTGTACTTTGTTTGTTCGATTTAACAAGGCAATTAGCTTTGGCTCTCCCACTCTCAAATCATCGTCGTGTTATCATGCCTTTGAAGATCTTTGTTTGTGCATTTGGTTGTGATCTCCAGCTTATACTAGTGAGTAATTCTCACCAGACAGGATTTATACTTATATGACTAGTAAACTGATCGCAATTGAATCTGTAAACCCTATCATTATGTTATATCTGCTATGCTAGGATCATATGATGTTCACCCATGCTTATACACCTATTATATCATGTGTTACTGTTATATCATTCTATTCTATTATTTATATTAGTTTATCACACTGCAAGTTCCATGTAGAGTAGAATCACTATGGGTTGAAATGATACATACCCGAACGGACTTTAGAATAAGGAAAAATCGTTATGGGGTGAAATGATAGGCCTGAACAATTTTTATTTATTCCACTTACTTGGGACTGCGGGTTTGAAATGAAAGAACCTGGGTTTTCTTTGTAAATTACGGATTGAAAAGATATAATATCCGTATCACTATACCTATGATAGAAAACGATATACACACCCGTGGTTAGTATATATTTTTGTAAATTTTTTAAAGTATTTTAGAAATGTAAATATTATAATATTTTGATTTAAACTTAATTAAAAATGATTTTATAAAGTATTATTGATTTTCTAAAAATTTATAAGTGAAATAAATTATGGTAAAGTTAGAAATTTGAAATATAAGTTATTATGGAGATTAGGATTTGGTTATAAATGGAATTTAAATTAAGTAAGAAAATATGATAAATAGATTTAAAATTTGAATTTAAATGATTTTTATAAAATGTTACTTATTTCATATAAATTAAAAATAGTTAAATAAATGAATGAGAAAAATGTGATTTGACTTATAACTTAACTGGTAAAATGGAAATTTTATTTAAAGAGAAGAAGTTAAGTTATATAAACAAAATGGAATTTAATTTAACTCATAAAAATGGTAATTTAAATTTTAAGAATATGTAATGACCCAACTTCCAAAACACCATAAAGTCGCATCGCTAATAAGAAAGAAAGGGACAGAAAAGAGAAAGAATGAGAAGAAGAAGAAACAACACATCAGAATCTAAACAGCGGAACGAATAAATTATATTAATAACATAAAATATTACATAGTTTACAATCACTATCAGAGTACACAGATATACAACACATACTAGACAGTTATAAACACATATCTAGTATTTACAACATAATACAACTCAGAGACAACACAGAACACTCAGCGGAATACTATATATCTAACAAAGAAGCCTCCTGCTCCATTGCTCCTCCAATATTCGTCAAAGCTAACCTGAATCCCTTGGATACTCGTAAAAATTTGAGTACCCAAGAGTTTAAGAAAACAAAGAATAAACTCCGGGTCAGACATGGGTCTGGTGTGAGTAACAGGTTAAAGTTGCTTAACTTTCAAAAATCCTTTTGAAAAGAAAGGTATCACGTAAGACTTCCCACACATAAACATGGAAAAGTTTTTACCTTACGCTAACCAAAACATTTGATAGGAAATCCGGTGATATTATAATAGGTCTAGGGTTTTCAAGTAAATATGAAATAGCCGAAATTGTTACATTCATTAAATTCCAGCTACTAGCCACAAAAGTGGGTAATACAATCAAAACCGTTGGCACTTATTGGATTTTGGATTCTATACAATGGCAGGGCTACTGGGGTACCGCCCGTCACAGTACGTGGCCTAGATCAACGTACCGAGGAGCCACCCAAACTTCCCTTCAACACAAGGCCGGACCCATTCCTTACTGAACAATTCCAAACAAGATAACCCCGCAGTTGGCGCGTGATTCCAACTGCCCACACAGCCGAATAAAAAGGGACTTCTAGACAGGGGAAAATCTTGCTCTCCAGTGGGAGCTACCCACGAAGCCTTGCTGCACCTCCCCTGTTTTAGCCATTCCCGGTTGATGAGGCTTGAGGCTACGATTACCTTTAGAGAGAACATTATCTTAGAATGCTAATCGCCCACCTGAAGATGTTCTGCAAGCATTCAATCCATACAAGTACATTCCGGGTTCGAACGAAACCGAAGACATTATCTCGTTACACTCGTTTTGGAATCACCCTCATAGTTAACGACGATAACCATTGCACTCTGAATCTCCATCTCGAGCCTATAAGTACTATTTCTGTCAAACTCATCACGGAATCACCCCCAGAGTTATACTGACTAATAGTCCTTACACCTCGAGTCTTCACTCTTCACATAAGATTCACGACCTATCGTTAATTTGGATCGATGTGGTTTTCGGATATCCAAATATGGAAACCCGATCCCGGTCTCATTGAAATCCAAAGCGTGTCTTTTAGGTCCAAGTTGTTTTAGAGTTTAGAACAATTCAATTATATTATCTGTATACACACAGATATATAATTCACAGATTCACAACAGATAATTATCATTATCTTAACCACAGATAATCCACATTATCATTATCAAAAGATATCCATATCATCATCACATTGCAACCAGTGCATCCATACTATTCAACATTATTAATCTCATAACTGAGATTCAAAACCATTCTAAGCAACCAATAACAACCATTCATAAGCAATGATCTATAATCATACTATCTATAATTAATTTAAATTAAGTTAAATTAATTACATCATCTCTAATTAATTTAAAATGAATTAAATTAATTACTTACAGAATATAAATCTTGCTTACATCATCATTAATTAATTACAAATTAATTAATTAATTTACGTCAAAATTATCATCTTAATTAATCACCCCTGATTAATTATACTTCAATTAATTTCACAAAATTAATTACCCTAAACCAAATACAGTAATTAACCTTTAATTACTTCATAAATTAATTAACTATAATTAAGTACATTTAACCTTAATTAATTATAATTAATTAATTACACTTAATCACTTATTAACGATTAATTCATATTAATTAATCAATCTTAATTACATCATTAATTATATTAATTAATGATCCTTAATTATATTTAATTAATTACTCCATTAAATTAATTGCTTTCAGTGATTAATCTCACTTAATCCATAATTATTAATCACCTTTGATTAATCTCAATCTGTAATTAACTACTCTTAATTACTTATCAAATTAATTACCTCTTAAATCAACTTCTTAAATTAATCCCTTGATTAATCATACAAAATAATTTAATCTAAATTATTTTCACAATCCAAACATCATTTATTAATTACCTCCAGTGATTATCTTTAGTTACTTCACTGAGTAATTCTACTAATTACATAAAGTAATTATTATCAAATCCAATGTTTAAAATTAATTAAACTTAATTAATTAATTTAAACCAATCTCAATACCCCATTAATTACATTAAATAATTAATGTCTTATTAAACTTAAATAAAATTTTCAATTTATTATCATTAATTAATCAATCTAATTAGTTATTAAAAATTAGTCATATTAATTAATTACTAAATAATTCTTAGTTAATAACCATCATTAACTATTATTAATTATTAAATTACTTTTAATTACTTCTTAATTAATCTCAAATTAAATTAATCCAAATTTTTAATTATAAATTAAATAAATAAGTCACTCCTTAATTATCTTATTTATTTAATTATTTTAATATCTTTATAATTTTTAAGATTAACCATTCCCTATAAATAATTTTTACAAATATTAAAGTGTACTTAGAACATTTAAATTCAAATTTCAAAAAAATCAAAATGATATTTATTAAAGCATTATCCAATTTAAATTCCACTTATATTCTTTCCAAAATAAATGTAAATAACATTTATTACTTATAATTAAAACTTATATAAGATAAGTCTTAATTTACTTAATTTAAAAAAAAATTAAGTTTTAAGTAACATTATTATTTAAATTACAAACTCAAATTAACAACCATTTAACCTTCTTCTATCAACCTTTATAAATGACTTCATTCAAAAAGGAAAATCAAACTAAAATATTTGTTTGAAAACAACTTTACTTCTAATAAACAATTTAAATTTAACTTGTTTGAAAAAAATATTAATTTTTATTCTTATTCAAATATCAGATTTAAATTCAATATATTTGAATCCATTCCTTATTAAAATTATTTGAATTTAAACTTGAATTAAACTTTTTAATTTAAACCTTGATTTTTAAACTTTTATTCAAAATTCAAATTCCATTTTAAAAAGAAAACTGAAAATTCAAACCCTTAAGAAAACTGAACTTAAATTTGAAATTCAAATTTGCTACTTAAAATTTTGTTTCAGGTTCAAAACGAAAATTTTAAATTTTCAGAAACTGCCAGGTTTCCTTCTTCTTTTTTTTAAAAAAAAACTGAAACCACTTTCAAATTTTAAAACTTATAAAATTCAAACTCCTTTAAAACTATAACTCTAACTGCAGATTTAAACTTTGTTCAAATATTACCATAACTACTAATTCATTTAAATTTTGATTTAAATTTTAAAACTGCAGACAGTTTTTCAAAAACCTGTAATATTCAAATTACCCGAGCCAACCTTATGACTGCTTCGAGTCATCTAACCAAATTCTTCGGCCAAAACAACCCAATTTCTCGAGTATAAACTCGAGGCAAAAATACTGCAATACCCAGAAAAGAAAACACAGACCCAAATGCACGGTGCACATACACCGTGCCTCCGGCCATCATCACCCACCTCCGGCGACCTCCAATCATCAACGACCATCCTTACAATCAACCACCATCATCAGTTTCTCCTCCAAAAATACAAAATTGAACTCGAGATGCTTGCTCAAACCTGGAACAGAAGATACAGGTTTTAACCCCAAACCTGTCAATTCTTTTCCCACGGTGCTTCGACCATCAGAGGCCTTCCACCTCCGGTCACAGTCCCACCTACGACCAAACTATCAACCCCTAAAGCCCCGTTCAACTCGAACTTACCTACGTGAAGTACTGACTCAAACAAGAGGCATTGTTTAAACTAGGGCTACTGACAAATAATCATAACTGCTCTTCCTTGTTGATTTGTTTAAACATCAAATATTTTCCCATGTGTCAATGATAACTCAACTACCTTCAAGATGAAATACGGCTCTCAAATTTGCAAAGATCATCTAAAAAAAATCCCCCAATTCCATTTTCTGTTCAACACAGAACTGCACCTCTCCCTTTAATCTATAAATTATGATTTTTATATTGAATTTCATATTTTGCTTGTGTTTCTATTTTGTATTACTGAATTCATAAATTTACAGAGTTTGATTTTTACTTTGTAATTCAAACACTACTGTTATTTGTTTTATTTTTTTCTAAAACCTGAACAAAATTTAAACTTTGATTCTCAATTTAACAAACACATTTGAATGAACCTGAAAACACTAACATATACTGTATTATGTAATGATGGTGTTTTGAACAGATTCTTGCATCTGGAAATAAAATACAGAGGACAGCATGATCAAGTTATTCATACACTTCTAGAGAAAAACAACTGATACAAATGCATATATCATTCACACTGAAACTTGAAAATCAACAAGCAACTTTCTAACATGCTTAAACTTCATTAATTAGGATGTTACTCACCTGATCATTTGAAAAACAGAGCCCCGTTTTGCTTTGAAATTTAAACTGCAGTTTGCTCCCTTATCTGAAAACTGCATACATGCATTGATTTCCAGGTTCTAAGTGAAATGCTTCATCTTTGCTTCCAGATCTTTCAATTGCATGCATGCTACAGATTTTGAAACGCGGGCTCAAACAAAATTTGAATTTGCAGGTTATTTTTTATGCAGGTTTGAATTCCAGAGATACATAATTCTCTGCTTGATTTCATATATTTGATTTAATTTTTAAAAATGATATGCATGCTTTGTTTTGATTTGTAAAAATAATTTGCATGCAGACTTGATTGAATAAGAAATGCAAAGTTTCCTTGCTTTTCTTTTGGTTTGAGAAGTGGATTTGAATATGTTTCAGATTTTGGTTTTCCATTGTTTCTTAGCTTTAGATTTTAAAAAGAAATAAGATAGAAGAGGATTTACTTATAAAAACTGAAATTATTAAAAGTAAAATCAAAAGAAAATGCTAGATTAAATTTTTGACACTTGTAAAGAAGTTAACATTTGTCATTTAAAATGTCTTATTTCCTAACAAATGTTAATTATGTTTCTAAAAAGTTTACACTTGTTTTATAAAAGTAATTTGTATTTAATTAAAAGTTAATTAGTATTTTATTTAGTATGTTATTATAATATGAATGTCATCCTAGGTTTAAATAAATTAGTTAATCATGTATTTATTCATATGTAGATAAATTTTAAAATGAATAAATCAAATTTAACTTATAAAATGAAACTTATACAAATGATTCAAAATCAAAACAAATTAAAAACATTTACACTTTAGAATTTAAAAACTTTGAGTTCAAGTTCAAATTAAATTTTGAAATCAAGTTTATTTACAAATATAACTATACAATTAAATTTTGAAAAACAACTACTTTTATTAAAAATTTATTTGTTAAAACAATGTATTATTATATTTAAAATAACCACATTTAATAACCATAAATAACCTATTAAAAGAAATTGTCTTCTTATTAATAAATTATTTATTTTATCATATTATATTTAAAAGAAAATCAAAATAATTCTTATTATTATTTATTTAAATTTTAATTTGAGTTAAACATGTTTTAAATCATTTCAATATTTTTCTTATGTATTTAAACCCATATTTATTTATTAAGAACATATTACAAATAATTATTTGTAATATGTTCTCTCTAATGATCTTTTAAAAGTTTAACTTTTAAATAAAATCATAATTGACAATTTACTAAAGATACATATTTTATAGGAAACAGGATTTATTTATTAATCAGATTAAAACAAGATCTATATGCAATATATACAATATTCTATATATATTATAAATATAAAACAATTATTAGATTTAAAAAGATAAAATCTATCAATTAACTATTTATTTTATTGAATTATTAAATTAATTCAAATCTCATTACAAAGATTATCAAATCAATTTAATTTTTATTTTAGATTATTAAATTGATATTGCATTCAAATTCCGGGTCATCACATTCCTTCCCCCTTAAAAGAATTTCGTCCCCGAAATTTAAAATAAAGGTAATTTAATAATCTATTTAAAGGATTAAATTTTAAAACACAAGCATATACCAATGATATGCTAACAACCATAGCAATCAATTCACCCAATCAAACAAATCTAATTATCCAGAAAAATTCTGGATAGAACTTTCACGAGTTTCCCCGGTATAAATATCGGGATACTCGCTCCATAGATTCCAAACAATCAATACTATTAAGCTACAGAGCTCCTATTCATCTAGATCTACAAAACTAGACAGCATATCAGACTACAGATGAGTCTGATTCAACAACCAACCTCAATAACTGCTGGTTCTAAAACCAGAGATAGACCATTCACGTACTCCCTCAGAGATACGTGAAACTCATCGAATCCCAGTTATCCAAACTGGCAATTCAATCCTGAAAACCTAACACTGATCCAACCAAAACACAGATGAAAGATCCGAACATCGCTGAGCTAGCTTTCCAGTCTTATCATAACTTATAGTTCCTAAACCAGAGAAAGCTCCAACAACAACGAAGTCTCCAACTTTGAATTCCAAATTTCTCTGTCCCTTATCCACAAAAGCCTTCAGACAAATCCTGGGCTGCCAACATCCAAACTGATCAGCTCAACCCTTGCTGATTTCTCTAGAAACATACAGAACCAGAAACAACCCATCACATTGATCACCTCAAGATCAATCCAAAACCAAAACACAATTCTACTCTATAACCAGCAGAAGACTACACACTTCTCCTAATCCAAAAAAGACAATCAGAAACACTTCCAAACTGCTTCCGCTGCACAACTCTGATCCCAAGTAGATAAGAAAATACTGATGAAAAACACAAGCACAAACTGGGCATCACTTCCCAGAAATATGGTTCAACAGATTCATAAAAGAAAACTCAGAAATTCCTTCGAACACTGAGTTACTTCATCAAGATCCATCTCTAGGAATCATTCCCCAACTAAACAGAACCATCGGTTCCACTCCTGGAATACTAGTCGATCAGAAAACTCAATCTCCAGATACTGACAAATCTCTGTCTTCCAAGAAGACATCTAGAAAATCCCCAACAATCCAAGAGAACACTCAAACAATCGCAAATCACTCTGCGATCAACCCAGATAAATTTCCAAAGAAAACTGTTCTCTCTTTACCAAAAAGAACATCTTACACTGGTCTAGTCAATCCATTGAAGAAATAGATTCACCCGCTGCTTCAGAACTCCATCTCCAGAAAAACTACTCAGCTAGGACCTCCCTGTCAGCTCACAGAACACTCCGAGCTGTACCACCAATTTCAAACTTCCTAATCCAAAGTTCTTCGAGAAACTCGGACTTCAAAGATAACCACAACATCCTGCAGACTCCAGTCACAACATCGAAGCAGACACACTTCCCAAACTTGTTCCAAAGAAATATCTTCGGACACATCCATAGTCACTGCATCTCATCATGCAGTTACAACTTCCTGAGGTATCAAAATACCATCACTTGCTCTGGTTCAACCGACTGACCCAAACCCTACTCACCAAACTCTGCACTTCAAAGATGACTCCGAACCTTAACAGGTTTCCTTCAGAGATCAATGAAATACTTCAACACGACAAAACTTACTCGAGACGGTATTAGGTTTACAGTCTCGACAAATATACTTCCAATCTCGAACATCAGACTCCAACCAATGGTAGTAATCGTGTTACACACACCACTACCTCATCTACCTTTATAACCTATATTGGAAAAACCCGAACAGGTAATCCAAAAGACAGGTAGAAATAGATAAATTTATATAAATATTACAAGTACGCTCTCTCAAGAAAGACACCACTCCAGAGCCTAGGTATTCACTCAACCTAATGCTCTGATACCACTGTAACGACCCAACTTTCAAAACACCAGAAATTCGCATCGCTAATAGAGGGGCGAAAGAAATTTCTAAAAAAGAAAAAAGAAAAGTGAATCCATTTCCTTAAATCTAATTAAAATCTTCAACAGATCATTCGAGATGTTATGTTAAATTATGGAAAAAATTCTTCTCGAACAAATAAACTCTAAATCTAAAAAGAATGGCCCTATGGATTTTCCAATTCCGGAATAAAACCAGTTATTAACAAAATATAAGCTATTCCAATAACTCGAAAAAGTCATAAGTTTCTCTATATTTATAATATAGATTTTTCAAATTTCTTCGAGTACCCGGGTTCATAAAAAGAAAGGGACAGAAAAGAGAAAGAATGAGAAGAAGAAGAAACAACACATCAGAATCTAAACAACGGAACGAATAAATTATATTAATAACATAAAATATTACATAGTTTACAATCACTATCAGAGTACACAGATATACAACACATACTAGACAGTTATAAACACATATCTAGTATTTACAACATAATACAACTCAGAGATAACACAGAACACTCAGCGGAATACTATATATCTAACAAAGAAGCCTCCTGCTCCATTGCTCCTCCAATATTCGTCAAAGCTAACCTCAATCCCTTGGCTACTCCTAAAAATTTGAGTACCCAAGAGTTTAAGAAAACAAAGAATAAACTCCGGGTCAGACATGGGTCTGGTGTGAGTAACAGGTTAAAGTTGCTTAACTTTCAAAAATCCTTTTGAAAAGAAAGGTATCACGTAAGACTTCCCACACATAAACATGGAAAAGTTTTTACCTTACGCTAACCAAAACATTTGATAGGAAATCCGGTGATATTATAATAGGTCTAGGGTTTTCAAGTAAATATGAAATAGCCGAAATTGTTACATTCATTAAATTCCAGCTACTAGCCACAAAAGTGGGTAATACAATCAGAACCGTTGGAACTTATTGGATTTTGGATTCCATACAATGGCAGGGCTACTGGGGTACCGCCCGTCACAGTACGTGGCCTAGATCAACGTACCGAGGAGCAACCCTAACTCCCCTGCAACACAAGGTCGGATCCATTCCTTACTGAACAGTTCCAAACAAGACAACCCTGCAGTTGACGCGCGATTCCAACTGCCCACACAGCCGAATAAAAAGGGACTTCTAGACAGGGAAAAATCTTGCTCTCTTGTGGGAGCTACCCACGAAGCCTTGCTGCACCTCCCCTGTTTTAGCCATTCCCGGTTGATGAGGCTTGAGGCTACGATTACCTTTAGTGAGCACATTATCTTAGAATGCTAATCGCCCACCTGACGATGTTCTGCAAGCATTCAATCCATACAAGTTCGTTCCGGGTTCGAACGAAACCGAAGGCATTATCTCGTTACACTCGTTTTGGAATCACCCTCATAGTTAACAACAATAACCCTTGCACTCTGAATCTCCATCTCGAGCCTATAAGTACTATTTCTGTCAAACTCATCACGGAATCACCCCCAGAGTTATACTGACTAATAGTCCTTACACCTTGAGTCTTCACTCTTCACATAAGATTCACGACCTATCGTTAATTTGGATCGATGTGGTTTTCGAATATCCAAATATGGAAACCCGATCCCGGTCTCATCGAAATCCAAAGCGTGTCTTTTAGGTCCAAGTTGTTTTAGAGTTTAGAACAATTCAATTATATTATCTATATACACACAGATATATATAATTCACAGATTCACAACAGATAATTATCATTATCTTAACCACAGATAATCCACATTATCATTATCAAAAGATATCCATATCATCATCACATTGCAACCAATGCATCCATATTACTCAACATTATTAATCTCATAGTTGCGATTCAAAACCATTCTAAGCAACCAATAACAAGCATTCATAAGCAATGACCTATAATCATACTATCTATAATTAATTTATATTAAGTTAATTTAATTACATCATCTCTAGTAAATTTAAAATGAATTAAATTAATTACTTACACAATATAAATCTTGCTTACATCATCATTAATTAATTACAAATTAATTAATTAATTTGCCTCAAATTTATCATCTTAATTAATCACCCCTGATTAATTATACTTTAATTACTTTCACAAAATTAATTACCCTAAACCAAATACAGTAATTAAACTTTAATTACTTCATAAATTAATTAACTATAATTAAGTACATTTAACCTTAATTAATTACAATTAATTAATTACACTTAATCACTTATTAATGATTAATTCATATTGATTAATCAATCTTAATTACATCATTAATTATGTTAATTAATGATCCTTAATTATATTTAATTAATTACTCCATTAAATTAATTACTTTCATTGATTAATCTCACTTAATCCATAATTATTAATCACCTTTGATTAGTCTCAATCTGTAATTAACTACTCTTAATTACTTATCAAATTAATTACCTCTTAAATTAACTTCTTAAATTAATCCCTTGATTAATCATACAAAATAATTTAATCTAAATTATTTTCACAATCCAAACATCATTTATTAATTACCTCCAGTAATTATCTTTAATTACTTCACTGAGTAATTCTACTAATTACATAAAGTAATTATTATCAAATCCAATGTTTGAAATTAAATAACTTAATTAATTAATTTAAACCAATCTCAATACCCCATTAATTACATTAAATAATTAATGTCTTATTGAACTTAAATAAATTTATCAATTAATTATCATTGATTAATCAATGTAATTAGTTATTAAAAATTAGTCATGTTAATTAATTACTAAATAATCCTTAGTTAATAACCATCATTAACTATTATTAATTTCTTAAATTACTTTTGAATACTTCTTAATTAATCTCAAATTAAATTAATCCAAATTTTTAATTATAAACTAAATAAATAAGTCACTCCTTAATTATCTTATTTATTTAATTATTTTAATATCTTAATAATTTTTAAGATAAACCATTCCCTATAAATAATTTTTATAAATATTAAAGTGTACTTAGAACATTTAAATTCAAATTTCAAAAAAATCAAAATGATATTTATTAAAGCATTATCCAATTTAAATTCCATTTATATTCTTTCCAAAATAAATGTAAATAACATTTATTACTTATAATTAAAACTTATATAAGATACGTCTTAATTTACTTAATTTTAAAAAAATAATTAATTTTTAAGTAACATTATTATTTAAATTTCAAACTCAAATTAACAATCATTTAACCTTCTTCTATCAACCTTTATAAATGACTTCATTCAAAAAGGAAAATCAAATTAAAATATTTGTTTGAAAACAACTTTACTTCTAATAAACAATTTAAATTTAAAAATGTTTGAAAAAAATATTAATTTTTATTCATATTCAAATATCAGATTTATATTCAATATATTTGAATCCATTCCTTATTAAAATTATTTGAATTTAAACTTGAATTAAACTTTTTAATTTAAACCTTGATTTTAAAACTTTTATTCAAAATTCAAATTCCATTTTAAAAAGAAAACTGAAAATTCAAACCCTTAAGAAAACAGAACTTAAATTTGAAATTCAAATTTGCTATTTAAAATTTTGTTTCAGGTTCAAAATGAAATTTTAAATTTTCAGAAACAGCCAGGTTTCCATCTTCTTTTTTTAAAAAAAAAAACTGAAACCACTTTCAAATTTTAAAACTTATAAGATTCAAACTCCCTTAAAACTATAAATCTTACTGCAGATTTAAACTTTGTTTAAATATTACCATAACTACTAATTCATTTAAATTTTGATTTAAATTTTAAAACTGCAGACAGTTTTTCAAAAACTGTAATATTCAAATTACCCGAGCCAACCTTATGATTGTTTCGAGTCATCTAATCAAATTCTTCGGCCAAAACAACACAATTTCTCGAGTAAAAACTCGAGGCAAAAATACTACAATACCCAGAAAAGAAAACACAGACCCTAATGCACGGTGCACATACACCGTGCCTCCGACCATCATCACCCACCTCCGGCGACCTCCAATCATCAACGACCATCCTTACAATCAACCACCAACATTAGTTTCTCCTCCAAAAATACAAAATTGAATTCGAGATGCTTGCTCAAACCTGGAACAGAAGATACAGGTTTTAACCCCAAACCTGTCAATTCTTTTCCTACGGTGCTCCTACCATCAGAGACCTTCCACCTCCGGTCACAGTCCCACCTACGACCAAACTATCAAACCCTAAAGCCCCGTTCAACTTGAACTTACCTACGTGAAGTACTGACTCAAACAAGAGGCCTTGTTTAAACTAGGGCTACTGACAAACAATCACAACTGTTACTTCCCTGTTGATTTGTTTCAACATCAAATATTTTTCCCTGTATCAATCATAACTCAACTACCTTCAAGATGAAATCCGGCTCTCAAATTTGCAAAGATCATCTAAAAAAATCCCCCAATTCCATTTTATGTTGAACACAGAATTGCACCTCTCCCTTTAATCTATAAATTATGATTTTTATATTGAATTTCATATTTTGCTTGTGTTTCTATTTTATATTACTGAATTCATAAATTTACAGAGTTTGATTTTTACTTTGTAATTCAAACACTACTGTTATTTGTTTTATTTTTTTCTAAAACCTGAACAAAATTTAAACATTGATTCTCAATTTAACAAACACATTTGAATGAACCTCAAAACACTAACATATACTGTATTATGTAATGATGGTGTTTTGAACAGATTGCTGCATCCGGAAATAAAATACAAAGGACAGCATGATCAAGTTATTCATACACTTCTATAGAAAAACAACTGATACAAGTGCATGTATCATTCACACTGAAACATGAAAATCAACAAGCAACTTTCTATAATGCTTAAACTTCATTAATTGGGATGTCACTCACCCGATCATTTGAAAAACAGCGCCCCTTTTTGCTTTGAAATTTAAACTGCAGTTTTATCCCTTATATGAAAACTGCATACATGCATTGATTTCCAGGTTCTAAGTGAAATGCTTCACCTTTTCTTCCAGATCTTTCAATTGCATGCATGCTACAGATTTTGAAATGCAGGCTTAAACAAAATTTGAATTTGCAGGTTGTTTTTGATGCAGGTTTGAATTCCAGAGATACAGAATTCTCTGCTTGATTTCATGTATTTGATTTAATTTTTAAAAATGATATGCATGCTTTGTTTTGATTTATGAAAAGAATTTGCATGCAGACTTGATTGAATAAGAAATGCAAAGTTTCCTTGCTTTTCTTTTGGTTTGAGAAGTGGATTTGAATATGTTTCAGATTTTGGTTTTCCATTGTTTCTTAGCTTTAGATTTTAAAAAGAAATAAGATACAAGAGGATTTGTTTATAAAACCTGAAATTATTAAAAATAAAATCAAAAGAAAATGCTAGATTAAATTTTTGACACTTGTAAAGAAGTTAACATTTGTCATTTAAAATGTCTTATTTCCTAACACATGTTTATTTATGTTTCTAAAAAATTTACACTTGTTTTATAAAAGTAATTTGTATTTAATTAAAGTTAATTAGTATTTTATTTAGTATGTTATTATAAGATGAATGTCGTCCTAGGTTTAAATAAATTAGTTAATCATGTCTTTATGCATATGTAGATAAATTTTAAAATGAATAAATCAAATTTAACTTATAAAATGAAACTTATACAAATGAATCAAAATCAAAACAAATTAAAAACATTTACACTTTAGAATTTAAAAACTTTGAATTCAAGTTCAAATTAAATTTTGAAATCAAGTTTATTTACAAATATAACTACACAATTAAATTTTGAAAAACAATCATTTTTATTAAAAATTTATTTGTTAAAACAATGTATTATTATATTTAAAAATAACCACATTTAATAACCATAAATAACCTATTAAAAAAATTGTCTTCTTATTAATAAATTATTTATTTTATCATTATTTAAAAGAAAATCAAAATAAACCTTATTGTTATTTATTTGAATTTTAAACTTGAGTTAAACATATTTTAAATCATTTTAATATTTTTATTATGTATTTAAAACCATATTTATTTATTAAATGATCTTTTAAAAGTTTAACTTTTAAATAAAATCATAATTCACAATTTACTAAAGATACATATTTTATAGGAGATAAGATTTATTTATTAATCAGATTAAAACAAGATCTATATGCAATATATACAATATTCTATATATATTATAAATATAAAACAATTATTAGATTTAAAAAGATAAAATCTATCAGTTAACTATTTATTTTATTAAATTATTAAATTAATTCAAATCTCATTACAAAGATTATCAAATCAATTTAATTTTTATTTCAGATTATTAAATTGATATTGCTTTCAAATTCCGGGTCATCACAGAATAAGTATATGAAAATGTTATGAAAATGGTATATTGAATTTAATGAGTGAAATATTGAAAATTGATATTTAATTGTGAAATTTCTCTTTATAAAATCATAAATTAAAAGGGTATTTATAATGATCATTTTAAAATATGAGAATATGATTTTATAAGTTTAAAATGGTTTAAATAAAAATTTAATTATTTATGAAATCATATTGAATATTTGGAATTTAATTAATTGCATTTTTGAAATGTTATTATTTCTAATGCAAAGGATATTACAGCATATTCTAAATGTTGTAGTTGATATAATTGAACGAAATGGCTAGAAATGAACAAAGGAAATTACAGCACTTTGTAAGTGCTGTAGTTGCTAGACTTAACTAAAGTTTATTTGAAACTAAGTAAACCTATTACAGCATTTTAAATGTTGTCTTTTGTTAAATGAATTGTTTTAAAACATAACTTTCTTTAGCATCTTCTAAATGCTGCGAAAGTTGAATTTACACTGTTTTGATAAATTTAAAACAATAAATGAATTTTGAAATGGCTAAATTTTTTAGAATTTGATAGTTGGTTATTAAATATAATAGCTTCACTTTTTAAATGGTTTAAATGGAATATGTAGATGATTTAAATGGAATATTTAATTGGTTTAATTGGAATATTAAATGATTTAAATGGAATATTTAATGGTTTAAATGGAATATTTTGATTTGAAATATAAACCATTTCAAAATGTGATTTGAATTGGTATTTAAATTAAATAAAAATGAATGTGGTTTTGGAAGGATATGATATTTTGATATTTCGAAATGATTTTTTTTAAAATGATATTTTATTTAGAAGTATAAAGACCATTTTGAAATTTTAACCACGGGATGTGTTAAATTTATGGTTTAACTGATCCTTAGAGGATGGGCGATCCCTAGCATCCTTTAGGTTATTGTACATTACTACTACAGTTCACTTAAGTTGGTCTACATTATGCAAGTATATATGTCCTGACTCGATTGTTTTGTGTTTTACTTTATGCTCGAGTCAGCCTGAGTATTTACATCTTAGCTTTGGATTTCTTTTTCTGGAGCTAGGAATCATTGGAGATTCTGCTTGTCTAGTTATCTATTCTGTTAACTCCCTTCTGCAAACGACCTATAGATCAAAAAGCTGCGACCTAAAAGACGGCACGACCTAAAGGACAACGCAACCCAGCGACCTAAAAGTTTAACGACCTAGAGGATAGAGCAACTTAGCGGTTTAACGAAGCAAGCGACCTAAAGTAGCGGAGGTTAGCGACCTACAGGTAGTTGCGACCTAAAGGAAGACTCACTCTAACCAACCAACGACCTAAGGGGACTCAGCAACCTAAAGTCTTCAGCGACCTAGCGCCTTCATTACTCAGCGACCTAAAGTCTTCAGCGACCTAGCGCCTTCATTACTAAGCGATCAAAAAGCCAGAGCGACCTAAAGATCATATCAGCCTAAAGAGGCCGCGACCTAACAGAATGGCTCGATCTAAGATAGGTCGCCCACAACCTAAGGTAGGTCGTTCCCGACCTAGGGACAGTGTATCAGAAGGCCGCCCTTTTCTATACTGCCACCAATAAGGTCGCTTACGACCTAGGACTTGTCGAAACGAGCTCGTGCATTCTTATGAAAGAAGGGGGAGGAGCCAGTGCTTCTTAGGGCGCCTACGACCTACGACCTTGCTTAGGTCGGTCGCGACCTACGACCTAACTCCGAGCAAAGCCTATAAATACGCCCCTAGCTCCAACTAGCAAAGGACCTTTTGGGCTAATTCTCGAAGCACCGTTACTCTGCCATTTTCTCAACTCAAGCAGCACTCCAAGCACTCCAAACTCCAAGGACGCTATTACACACTTCAAAGAAGAATCACAATCATTCAAGATGAATTCGAAAGATTATTCTTCATGGGAGTTTAAACTATTTGTCTGAAGTTAATTGTAATTGAAGGAAGTGATATAAATTGTACTCATATCAGCAATAAAGAGAATCTAAGTGGACGTAGGCCTGATTTTGGGCCGAACCACTATAAAACTTGTGTTTTTACTGCTTTTCTGCAATCTCCTTACTTATAATTCTTCCCCGATCTATCGGGTGGTGCTTTCACAAATACACTTCACACACCGGGGTGTTAGCGTTCAAATTTAAGCGTTAACATTTTTGGTGCTTTCACTGAGAATTGAACTCAGGACAGCTGTCATCATTGCTTCGCAGAGATTTGAAGAAAGAATTTCCTTAAAAACCAGAAGTATATCTGAGATTATGGCTCCTGGAAGGAAAAGCAGATCTATCAGATCTGGGAACATTCAAGAGGGAACCTCCGCTTCCCCTGTGCCTAATCTACCCACTCCGTCTGTTGGAGTTACAAAAGCGGAATTGGATGCTGTGATTCTAGGGCTAAACCAGCAGATAAACGCCCAAAATGCACAACTAGAGGCTCAAAGTGCCCAGAATGCTCTGATTCTGAATAAGTTGAATGACTTACTTGGGGCAAACAATGAACCGGCTGGTAATGAAAGGAACTATGCTGGCAACATTCATGATGTTAATGAAAGGAATGCTCCTGAAAGGCCTACTAGTCCCTTCGAGCAGGCAGTACCTGACGCCGGTGGATCTAGAACTCGACATGATGAGGAATATCTTTCTGGAATGGTCCGGCAGATCATGAAAGAAAGTATGCAAAGGATTGAAGATGAGAAGGAATGGGGTTTCGCTCCAAGTAAAACTCCGTTTACTGAAAAAATCTTGAAGGCGGAATTTCCAAGGAAGTTTGTCCCTCCGACTATTCCAGCTTACAAAGGGACGAGTGATCCGAATGAGTTCCTGTATAAATATGACTGGCACATGACAGGTGCCAGGGCCTCCGACGAAATAAAGTGCCGATATTTCCCCGTATACCTGGAAGGCGTGGCTTTATTGTGGTTCACCAAGTTACCAGTCCGATCTATCGATCAGTTTTCAGACTTGACCAGAAAATTCAAGGAGCAGTTTAGACTATATGCTTCGAAGGCCAAGGATATTATGTCACTATCGAGTTTAGAGCAGAATCCTGGTGAATCTATCAGATCCTTCTTGAACCGCTTCAATATAGCACTGGCTGAGGTGGACAATGCTGAACCACGAATGATATTGACTTATCTGATGAGGGCTATCGATAAGTCAAGCGAATTTGGGAAATGGTTAAATATGAAGGAGCCAACCTCTCTCGAAAAGTTCTACAAAAAAGCAGACGAGTTCATTCGCTTGGAAAGCCGTCCTTCACCAGTAAAGACAGTGTTAGAAAAAGCAGAAGACAACACTGTCGCTCCACGCAAGAATGAATCGGTGGGGGAAAAAAGGGAGAATAGTAATGGGAAGAAACAGGGTAATCTGAAGAAGCCCCGATCCTTCAAGCCATCAGAATATACTCCATTATCACATACACCGGAGCACATCTACCTCGCCACTAAAGATTCCGTCGATTTCCCTAAACCTATCCCGTTGAGAACTGGGAGAAAAGCCATACAAAGTGGGAAATTCTGCCGCTTCCACAATCAACCGGGTCATGAAACTGATGAATGCCGCCAGCTGAAAAATCTGATTGAAGAGTTGCTAAGAGAAAACAAGTTGCAGCAATTCGTAAAAAAGAATAGCAACAATCCTGCATCGTCGAGTCAGGGGCAGCGGGCCCCTGTTCATCAGCCTGGGGCAGGAGAGAAAGCTACGGGGCACGAATCTGGAAGGCCCGTTATCAATGTCATTTCAGGAGGACCTCACCCAGCTGGTAAAAGTTGGGGTGAGATGGAGAGATATTCCAGGGCTTTGAAATATGCTCCAGCCGAAGAAAACGTCTTTGTTCTAGAAGACACTACGCCCCTTAAACAACAGAAAACTTTCAGTGACGATATTATTTTCAGAGCCAGAGATTCTACAGGTATTGAAGCTCCTACTTTAGATCCCTTGGTCATCTCGGCTGGTATTGGACCAGCCATTGTCAGAAGAGTCCTCATTGACTGCGGAGCATCATGCAATATTCTCTTCAAGAAGACATTTGACCAGATGAAAATCCCTATGATCGATGTGCAAGCCTCATCACAGAAAATCGTGGGCTTCACAGGGGAGCCAAAGCAACCAGTAGGAACCATCGATTTGTTTGTAGAACTTGGGGAAGGAGAAAGGAAAGTGGCCCGAAAGCAAACATTTGTGATTGTCGATGAGTTTTCTGCCTATAATGCTTTTCTTGGCCGTCCAACACTCGCAGCATTCAAAGCTATCCTAGCCCCGTGGTGCCTCACTATTAAATTCCCTACTGACAATGGAGTAGGAGTTATAAAAGGGGATCAAAATGCTGCACGAGAATGTTATTGGACAGAGCTGCGAGAGTCAAGAAAAAGAGAAATGGGAAAGGATGCGGCAACTCCAGTCCGCATCAAGGAACCAGCTTTGTAGCAATTACAGAGCGGACCCTGCACTGGCGAGCACAGCGGGGCACGGAAAGAAATGGATCCCAGAAAAGCCAGTACAGGGGAGAATAGAGTAGTACCGGTGGAAACGACAATTCCGGTACCTGTTGACCCGAAGGACCCAAATAAGGTGTTGAATGTGGGTTCGCAGCTTAATGTGTCAATTCAGAATGTCTTGATATCTTTCCTGAAAGCAAATCTGGATGTCTTTGCTTGGACTCATGCCGATATGTGTGGGATATCCCCAGAAGTTGCAGTACACGCTCTGAATATTGACCCAAAGTTTACGCCAGTTAAACAGAAAAGAAGAACCCAAGGTCCAGAAAGGTCAGCAGCATTAAAAGAAGAAGTTGATCGACTCATGGAAAATAACTTCATCAAAGAATCTACGTATCCGAATTGGGTTTCAAATCCTGTGTTGGTCAAGAAAGCTAATGGAAAATGGAGAGTATGCATCGACTTTTCTGATCTAAACAAGGCTTGCCCCAAAGATTGCTTCCCATTACCCAGGATCGATCAACTGGTAGACGGAACTGCGGGACATGAATTGTTATCCTTCATGGATGCCTACTCCGGTTATAACCAAATCATGATGCATGAGCCGGATCAAGAGGATACAAGCTTTATCACAAATGTTGGACTTTATTGCTACAGAGTTATGCCCTTCGGATTGAAAAACGCAGGGGCAACCTACCAAAGACTTGTTAATGCTATGTTCAAACCGCAATTGGGAAAAACTATGGAAGTCTACGTCGACGACATGTTAGTGAAGTCCAGGAAAGCAGTGGATCACATTGAACACTTAGCAGAAATGTTCGCAGTCCTCCGGAAATACAGAATGAAACTTAACCCTCTGAAATGTACATTTGGGGTCGAATCCGGAAAGTTCTTAGGTTTTATCGTCAGTGCTAGGGGCATTGAGGCCAGTCCAGCTCAAATTACCGCCTTAAAAGAAGTTAAAGCTCCTAGAACGAAGAAGGAGTTGTAAAGTCTCAACGGAAAGGTCGCCGCTTTGAGTCGGTTCATTTCCAAAGCTACTGATAAATGCATCCCATTCTTCGATGCCCTGAAAAAAGGAAAGAAGAACTTTGAATGGACTCCCGAATGCCAAGAAGCCTTTGAAGAGTTGATCCGTCATATGGAAACGCCTCCGATACTTTCTAGGCCAGGCAATGGTGAGGATCTTCTTATATACTTGGCAGTATCATCTCATGCTCTAAGTGCAGCGCTGATACGGGAAGACAAAAGGATTCAACATCCAGTTTACTATATCAGCAAAAGACTCACTGGGGCAGAGCTGAATTACTCCAAGTTGGAAAAACTTGCCTATTGCCTACTAGTTGCATCGAGGAAACTGAGGCAATATTTCCAAGCTCATCCTATCAAAGTACTCACTGATCAGCCTCTAAAGCAAGTCCTGTTTCGCCCTGAAACTTCGGGTCGTCTTCTAAAATGGAACATTGAACTTAGTCAATATGACATTACCTATCACCCCCGAAAAGCAACCAACGGACAAGCTTTAGCTAATTTCATTGCAGAATTCACAGAGAA
Source organism: Allium cepa (assembly GCA_030765085.1). Lineage (NCBI taxonomy): Eukaryota > Viridiplantae > Streptophyta > Magnoliopsida > Asparagales > Amaryllidaceae > Allium > Allium cepa. Next base: position 869,412,615 of record CM060929.1, on the reverse strand, counting down.
AGATAATGGTGAGGAAAAAGCGATCAATGATTCTCCAATCCAGTGGAAGATGTATGTTGATGGCGCAAGAAATGACTACTGTTCAGGAGCCGGAGTGATACTTGAAACTCCTGAAGGTCGATCATTATGTTATGCACTAAGACTGGAATTTCCTTCAACAAACAATGAAGCAGAATATGAAGCTCTTATTGCAGGTCTGAAAATCGCTAAAGAGCTAAACATTCGAGCATTACAAATTTTCAGTGATTCTCAGCTTATTGTATGCCAAGTCAAGAAGGAATTTCAAGCGAAAGGTGGAAACCTGCCTTCCTACTTGTCAAAGGCTTGGGAACTCCTATATGAACTCGATCACTATTCAATAAGCCACATTCCTCGGGAAGAGAATATGAAGGCAGATTCCCTCGCAAAGTATTCAAGTTCTGGTGAAGCTCAACTATTGGGATTGGTCCCTGTAGAAGTCCTTTCAGCGCCAAGTATAAACGAGATGGATATAGACTGGATTATGAATGTATCTCAAGAACAAGAGTCATGGATGACTCCAATACTGGATTACCTACTCAGGGGTTCTCTGCCAGAAAATTCGATAGAAAGACGAAAGCTTCTAAGGAAGGCCTCTCGCTATGTAATTCAGGACGGTCGATTGTACAGACGGGGATTCTCAATGCCATTGCTTCAATGTGTATCCCGGGAAGAGTCCAAAACAATCCTAGCTGAAGTGCATGGAGGAGAATGTGGTGATCATTCAGGTGGTCAAACACTAGCAAAGAAAATTCTCCGATACGGATATTTTTGGCCAGAAATTAATCGGGATGCTGCGGATTACTCCCGAAAATGTGACAAGTGCCAAAGATATGCCAAAATTCCTAGAGCACCTTCTACCGAACTCACACAGATGGTCGATCCATGGCCATTTGCAATTTGGGGAATGGATCTCATTGGGCCGCTACCAACTGCTAAATCAGGGATTAAATACGCTATTGTTGCAGTTGATTATTTTACTAAGTGGGCTGAAGCTGAACCATTGGCTACTATCACTTCTAAGAAAATGATAAGCTTTGTGACCAAGAATATCATTTGCAGATACGGTGTGCCTCAGAAAATAATCACAGACAATGGTACTCAGTTTGAAAGCGAGGAATTCCAGGATTTTTGCAAACGATTCAAAATCCAGAAAAGCTTTTCGGCAGTAGCTCATCCGCAGGCAAACGGGCAAGTGGAAGCAGCGAACAAGATCATCAAATCAACCATCAAAAAGCAACTTGAAAGAGCAAAAGGTGGTTGGGTCGATAAACTACCACTTGCACTATGGGCATACAGAACTACTCACAAAACTGCAACTGGGCATACTCCTTTTTCGTTAGCATACGGATCGGAAGCAATGATCCCGGTGGAAACAGAGGTCCCTTCACACAGAAGAATTCATTTCAATCAAGCAGAAAATGAAAAGTTGCAACTTGAAGCGCTGGATCTCCTTGATGAAAAAAGAGATGAAGCTAACCTCAGAGTTGCAGCTCATCAGCAAAGGATAGCCAGACATTTCAATTCCAAAGTTCGTCAACGCAGCTTTGAAATTGGAGATCTAGTCCTGAAAAGAATTATGACCGCGACAGGTGTGTTTGGGCCAAATTGGGAAGGACCATATGTAATAGGTCAGAAGCTTCTTGACGGCACATTCAAGCTCACCACCGTTGATGGAGATCAAATTCCAAGGGCATGGAACAGCAACCACTTGCGTCCATACTTTACTTGAAAATTTTGTTGAAAAATTGTAAAAAGAATTATGAATGTATGATTCTTGTAATTGAAAGCAATTGTGAAACTAATGCAAATAAATAATGAAAGAATATAAAGTGGATGTAGGCCCAATTTCATGGCCGAACCACTATAAATCTTGTGTTCCTTATTATCATTATATGTTTGCTTTGTTTTCGATATAAAAATACATAAAATGTATTGCTAAAATGTCGATTTAAATTTTTGCAGACAATGGAAATAAAACTTGCGCATAATAAGACCGAGCGATTCTCACCATCATTCAACAAACAAATTTCAAGTCACAAAGACCCCGAATTCAAATCCTAGATAGGAAATACTTCAATTGAACGGCTAATGATTTCGATAGAAACGAGCCCTTGCTGATAAATTGAGATTGTTTGAACAAACAAACATCCAATTAGGAAGCTAGTGCCCGTTCTCACGAACTTGCCTGGCAATGAAGTACACTTCCTTGGATTAAACAAGCCACTTGTGAGAGAAAGGGGAATGAAAACTTGAAAAAAAAAAAAAAAAAAAAGGAGGATCACTGAAAAGGCATAAGCAAGTGAACAGAGAAACAACCAAAGCTACCTTCAGCGGCACAAGTCCTCTTCGGAGGCGCAACTCTTCGGAGGATAAAAGACCTGTAATGGGTCATACGCCACCAAAAAAGAAAGTTCTCTACTCAACAAAAAAGATTGGAGGAGTCATGACCCTCCAACCATGAGAGAGTAACTTCCAGGCGATGAAAACCCTCTCTGAGGCACATTTCACCAGGAGTTGAAGTGTTATAACCGCTCTTCGGGATTTCACTTCACCAGAGTTGAAATGCAAACAAAATAAAAGCCCTCTTCGGAGGCCCATTTCACCAGGAGTTGAAGTGTTGTGACCGCTCTTCGGAATTTCACTTCACCAGAGTTGAAATGTAAACAAAATAAAAGCCCTCTTCGGAGGCCCATTTCACCAGGAGTTGAAGTGTTGTGACCGCTCTTCGGAATTTCACTTCACCAGAGTTGAAATGTAAACAAAATAAAAGCCCTCTTCGGAGGCCCATTTCACCAGGAGTTGAAGTGTTGTGACCGCTCTTCGGAATTTCACTTCACCAGAGTTGAAATGTAAACAAAATAAAAGCCCTCTTCGGAGGCCCATTTCACCAGGAGTTGAAGTGTTGTGACCGCTCTTCGGAATTTCACTTCACCAGAGTTGAAATGTAAACAAAATAAAAGCCCTCTTCGGAGGCACATTTCGCCAGGAGTTGAAGTGTAACAACCGCTCTTCGGGATTTCACTTCACCAAAGTTGAAATGCAAAAACAAAGACCTTCTTGAAAGAACACGTTTCACCGAGATTGAAATAAAACTTCCAAGTGTTGAAACGTGAGAAGGCTTTCTTCGAAGGCACAACTCTTTGGGGATACACGTTTCACCGAGATTGAAATAAAACTTCCAAGTGTTGAAACGTGAAAAATCCCTCCTCAGAGGTACAATTCTGTATAAAAAAAAATTCCTCATCAAAAAGCGTACTTTAACTTTCAAATAGAAAATGATTGTAAAAAGAAAAGAAGTTAAAGTACCCTTCAGAGGTCCGCTTTACCACATAGAGGAATTCACTTGGTAAAATATGCACATAAGCAAAAGAGAAAAGTGATTTCTTCGAACGACAAAGCGTAAAAACTTATACGAAGGGAGTTGTACTCAATAAAAATTTTCTTTAAAAAATAAAATAATTATTCTTTAACAAATAAGAGTGCAAGTCCCCTCGAAGTATAAAATATTGCAACAAGCTTAAGGTATGGGGGCAACATGGTATAGTAGCATAGCTGCCTCAGTAAAATAATACTCAAGCAACATACCATAAGCCCGCTGCAATACTATATAAACAAACTTGTGCAAAAATAAATAGTAAATGCATTCTCAAATTCAAACAGAAGTTTGTACAAACAAAGAATCATTTTATTCAACTATAATGCAGATACAGGTTTCAAAATAAAAGCGGGGGCCGGTACCCGCACAACTCTCGGCCAGTTCATACAAAAGGAAAAAAGCTAAAATCTTCACTTCTTCTTCCCTCCTTTGGACCCTTTACTCGGTCGAATAACCAGCTTTTCAGGTCGGCCAGTGGTTATAAGGGAAGTAGGAGAGGCAGGTGTAACCGGTTCAACTTCCGGCTCCTCTTTAGTGGCGGTGATTTTCTTCCCCCTCCTCTTTGATGTCCCACGCTTCTCTCTCCTTTGTGAGGAAGACTCACTCCCCGGAGTGACAAGTTTTGATAGAACAATGTCGTCAGAAGGAGTCCGTTCCGGGGAAATGTCACCTCCCTCAGGTCTCTCATCTTTCTGCTCTTGCGAAGCGATGGGATCATCCAAGCCGTGAAGAGCCTCTATTTGTTCCTCCTGTGATCCAGGTTGCGAGGCAGAAGGAGGCGCCACTTGAAGAGATGAAGGAAGGATAACCGGGGGAGAAGAAGCTTGAGTTTGGCTCGGTGCTTTCACTACAAAGGAGAAAAAACTTAAAATATCAGTATCTTTCGAAAAGAGAGGGGATGACGGCTCGTCAAAAGTCGGGAATTCATTGACATTTGAAGAATAATCAAAAGTCGGGAATTCATTGAAATTCGAAAAATAATCAAGAAGATCGTCAAGTTCACAAGGAGCAAACGAGCAGTTCACCACTTGGACTGGTCCGGTGTCAAGTTTACCTGGGGCAGTTGGATCTCTGATGCTGATTTCATATCGCTGCGCTTCGTTGCTTTCACCGCCTTCATCCCCGCCTTGTGCACTTGTAGTTTCAGTTACTATCTTAGTCGCAGGCGGAGTGTAGGAGCTAGAACCCGTGATGTCAACCACGGGAGAAACTGGAGGTTGGACAGAGGGAGTAAGTGGTAATTCCTTTCCAGAATGTTCCTCTTCCGCCATTCCAGCTCTCATCCTGGCAAGTTGTTCTTGCCCCTTCACAAGAGCAGCGCGAGCTTCCTCATCCAGGTAACGCGCCTCAAAATCTTCATCGCCATACCCGGCGTCTTTAAACATGCTAAGAGCAGCTTCCCACACCTCGGCCAGGGTGATTTCATATTTAGGACCAAGAAAAGAGAGGCTGCCGCGTCCCAAGACACAGTGTACATAAAAATCGAATAAAGTCGAATTGATGTCGGTTTCCATGGTCTGAACAGTTTCTTCGGCTGCAATCTTACCAGCCATGGCCTCATCTCGATCTTTTTCGGTCTGAGCAAGTTGGGCTTTTAGCGCTTCAATCTCCATGTCCCGGGCGCTCAGTTTATTCTGCAACTGGGTGACATCAGTGCGGTGGTTCTCTACAGCTTGCTCTAGCCTCTCAGCTTTAGCTTCGGCGTCCCTCTGGCTGGCGTGCGCATCTCGCACTTGTTTTTGCAATACCTCTTCTCTTTGGGTGTAAGTATTAGTAGAAGAGGCAAGATCATCTTTGAGCTGCTTTACTTCGGCTTCGAGTTTTTCATTGTATTCGGCTATCTCCTTCATCTCAACGTTGTGTTGATCAAGAATCTTCTGCCATTCTGATTTATCATTTTCCATGGTCAGCATTGCTTCGATGTTAGCCCGATTAACTCTTTGAAGTTCATCAACAAGCTTTTGCCATCCAGACATTCTGTCAATATCAAGCATGACAGCATCGAGATTTCTGTACATGGCTTCTTTGTCGATGGGGACCAAATCAAGGTCGAAGCGTACCCCCCTCAAACACCAGTTCGGGAATCGGCTCTGCAAAGTCGGGGGGCCCCTTTCAACATGGTATGAAGGCCTGTTGAGGAGTGTTTGAATGGCACTTCCTTCAAGAGCAGGAGATTTGGAAGGGATGTCAGTAGAAACTGAGGCGCCAGGTCTCTCAGATGTCACAGGCGCGTGTTCCTCGCCAAGTTTGGTCCGCTTTCTCGAATCCTCAATATGGCTCTTCCCCCTATCATCATGCGTTTTACGTTTATGGGAATCATCACCCCTTGGGAAGGATTCGTATCGCGTGCCTGCTCCCTCGTGGCGTTCTTCATACTTTCTCCTCTCTTCAGCTTTTCGCGCAGCTCTCTGCTCATTGGTCTCTCTGGAATCGGTATAGTATTGCTTGTAATCATAGCTGCCACGCCCTCCATAGCGTCGAAAGTCTTTGTAATAAGAACCGCTGCCGCTGCGCCCCATAGAGGAATCTGAAAGGCAAAAATAACAAGTCTTAAAAACTTCCAGAGAAAAGAAGTTAAATGTGAACAAATGCCAAAAAATCCTAAGTGTTGTGTGATGTGCAAGCTACACGCATTAAGCTACAAACCACTCTTTGGTGTAGAGGTGATGATAGCTTGGGTATGAGGAGTTGATGTTTGTGTTGGCGTTTGTCGAAGAAGAGACGTCGCCTCAATTACAGGAGAGATAGTTTTAGATACGTCATCTCTAAAAAGCTCCTGCGAAGTCACTATTATGTCGCTCAACCCCTCATAAACGTCGTCACCATCATGCTTGGTGGGACTTGTTTTCTCAATTCCTACATCAGCTAATCCCCCGAGAGGCTGTGAAGGTTCTTCTTCTTCCTCGATCGGGGCAAGCACCGTCTTACTGGATGACCCCATAATGTCGGTAGAAGTGGAACACTTCACCAATGAAGCTTCAATATTAGACTCTTTTGATGCGAGTTGTTCGACAGTAACCGGGGCGTCAGGAGTTTTCGTCGGGGAATCGGGAACTTCTGTTGGAACTTCATGAGCATGCGTAGAACGAGAAGCATGTAGAAGCCCGTATTGGTGTAAAAATTCATCCTTCAGCAGAAATTTTATGCTCCTTTCTTCCGCAGCCACGGCACTCAACCTCTCGAAAACTTGTTTATGAATCGGATCTCTAGAAGGGAGAGGAAGTGCTGAAAAGAGCAAAGAATGAAGTTAGCAACTGAAAGTTCGGATCTCGGAAAAAGTTTCAAAAACGAAAAAATGGAAACACTAGTCTTACTTCCTATTCTCCAGATGGCATAAAAACCTGGAGGGCAACGAGCATAAAAGAACTGAGTCAAAAACCCGTGTGCACTCTCGGGCAAATCTAAAATGAGTTTGCGATTCCTCGCACCTCTCACAAGAATGATAGAAGGATGGTCTTTATTTTTCGCAAATGTGCATAAATAGCAGATTTCCTCAAAGCTAGGGAGGCGATCAAGCGTCTTCCTGAATAGCACGCCCAACCCCATCAAGATGGCATAACCATTGGGGTGCAGTTGAAAGGGAGATATAGTTAACCGAAGAAGGGTTTGTCGAAGAAATTCGTTAAAAGGAGGAATCGCTCCGCTTGAGCACATTTGGCGATTAACGGCAACAAAACCGTGAGGTGGTTGGTCAGCAAAGTCATTAGGTCCGGGAAGTAGAGCATCTGCTTCGGCGATGCCAAACTGGATGCATAATTGGCGAAAAGCCTTGTGGTTCAGAGTGGTTGGCATTCTCTCTGGAGGATCGATCAATTGGTTAGCAACTGGAAAAATCTCCCCAGTTTGTCCTGCTTCTTCTAGTTGAGAAGTCATTCTACACAAGGAACTGGATATTCAAATGTGAAGGTGCACGTTTCCTAAAAGTATGAAGTGTTGTGTAGCAACTAATAAAATAACAAGTAAATATAACTGAAATCAAACTAATTGATGAATGTCAATTATAGAGCTTCAGAACTTGTTATTATAAGGGCAAGTACAGTATTGAGGCAAATAAGTCAGCTTTAGTTGATTACTTTAACACTGCTTTAATACTTCACTTGAACTTGTTAATTCACAACATTTCATTCACATAAATTCATGTAAGCTAATTGTTTCTTGTTTACTAATCTGTCGTTTGATGTGGGCAGTCAACGACAGTATATTCGTCCCATTTTTCTGCAAATACTGTATTTAACAAGTTGACAGGTTCAAAGGTTAAAATAATCTGCAAAGAAGTACAACAAAATTCATATCCATGCAACTTAGTCAAATTTTTTATGGAAATTTTTACAAGTCCTAGGTCGCCCAACGACCTAGTATAGGTCGAAGCTCTTATTAGGTCGCACTATGCAAGCTAAAAGGTCCATAGCAATGCAAATCTGTTCAAAGTTCAAACTCGGCAGCGACCTATCCAAGTGCAAACCATCCAAGTGCTAGGTCGGCAACGACCTAACTTCTATGCCACAGGAATTTAAGTCCTAGGTCGGCCGCAGCCAAACCAACCCAGCAGTTCAAACTTAAAGCAATGCGCTTTCGCTTAAGTCCTAGGTCGCAAAAGCCCTAGGTAGCAAGGTTTTATAGGTCGCATAGGTTCATGGGTTAGTTCGGGCATGATTCTAAGCAAGTTCCAGATCAAACTTAAAAAACTCGCTTCCCTCTGCACTTTCTTCCCCCTTAACCCATTAACCCGTTATCACTCACGTGCTACCACACCATCCTCCCTGGTAACCCATTAACCCGCTAGCACCTCAAAGCCTTCTTCATTTCTTCCCCAGTTGTAAGTCGGCCGGTTCGAAGTACTGCAATTCCCCATTATCCTCCTACATCATCACGAATTATCCAAAAATCCAATCCAAAACACCCCAAATTCATCATAAACCTGACGCGCTAGCATATTCACAGGGATCGCGGCAAAAAACTCAATAAAAATTTATCTAATCATAGTTTGTTGAGAAAAAACAGTGCATGAAATTGCATTAGGAACAAAGAATGCAACGCCTGCGATTTGATGGTAATCGAGTTATGATAAGGTTCACTTACGTAATCTGGTGATAGGATAATTGATGATGAAGTTGTTGGAGTTGTATTTGAAGGCTCAAAGGTTTGTTAATGGCGGAATGGAGGCTAAAGCAGATAGTGAGAAGAAGGAGCGACCTAGGTTATTTATATTCCAGAGTAACAAAACACGAACCGGTGCCACGGACCTAACCTCTTCCTTAGGTCGGATGCGACCTAGCAATCCTTCAGAGCACGAGTTAAGAAAGTCGAAGCACACGACCTATGGTTTAGTCGTATACTTCGAGGGGCAAATGTTAACTCCCTTCTGCAAACGACCTATAGATCAAAAAGCTGCGACCTAAAAGACGGCACGACCTAAAGGACAACGCAACCCAGCGACCTAAAAGTTTAACGACCTAGAGGATAGAGCAACTTAGCGGTTTAACGAAGCAAGCGACCTAAAGTAGCGGAGGTTAGCGACCTACAGGTAGTTGCGACCTAAAGGAAGACTCACTCTAACCAACCAACGACCTAAGGGGACTCAGCAACCTAAAGTCTTCAGCGACCTAGCGCCTTCATTACTCAGCGACCTAAAGTCTTCAGCGACCTAGCGCCTTCATTAATAAGCGATCAAAAAGCCAGAGCGACCTAAAGATCATATCAGCCTAAAGAGGCCGCGACCTAACAGAATGGCTCGATCTAAGATAGGTCGCCCACAACCTAAGGTAGGTCGTTCCCGACCTAGGGACAGTGTATCAGAAGGCCGCCCTTTTCTATACTGCCACCAATAAGGTCGCTTACGACCTAGGACTTGTCGAAACGAGCTCGTGCATTCTTATGAAAGAAGGGGGAGGAGCCAGTGCTTCTTAGGGCGCCTACGACCTACGACCTTGCTTAGGTCGGTCGCGACCTACGACCTAACTCCGAGCAAAGCCTATAAATACGCCCCTAGCTCCAACTAGCAAAGGACCTTTTGGGCTAATTCTCGAAGCACCGTTACTCTGCCATTTTCTCAACTCAAGCAGCACTCCAAGCACTCCAAACTCCAAGGACGCTATTACACACTTCAAAGAAGAATCACAATCATTCAAGATGAATTCGAAAGATTATTCTTCATGGGAGTTTAAACTATTTGTCTGAAGTTAATTGTAATTGAAGGAAGTGATATAAATTGTACTCATATCAGCAATAAAGAGAATCTAAGTGGACGTAGGCCTGATTTTGGGCCGAACCACTATAAAACTTGTGTTTTTACTGCTTTTCTGCAATCTCCTTACTTATAATTCTTCCCCGATCTATCGGGTGGTGCTTTCACAAATACACTTCACACACAGGGGTGTTAGCGTTCAAATTTAAGCGTTAACATATTCCCTTTCTGTTGTTCTATTTCTGCTCTGGTATTTATAAACTTTTATATATTTGAGATTTTTGTTGTATATGTTTTTCAAACTACCGTTATGCAATTGTTTTGAGAGTTTGTTATGGTAGCTTTATGAACTACTATGGTATTTTAATTTCCGTTGTGAGTTATTCTGATATTTCTATGTTTGTGATTCTGTGATTTATTTCATTTGCTCCAAATTTATTTACAATGCGGAATTTTGAGAAATTCAAGTCTGGCATGTGTGGATGCGAATGGTTGAAAATATCGGGTTGTTACATGATTTCAGATGAAAACAACTGCAACCTTGATTTGGCAAAACCCTAGAGACGAAAACAACGTCACATGGTTAGTTTGAAAAGGCGGGTCCTTCGGTCCAAATAATTAAACTCATGGTCCGGTAATAATTTTTTTTATAAGTTTGTCCTTTTAACCGATTTCCTCTTAACAAAGCAATATGAATAAAGAAGGAAGTGGCTTTTTTGGTTAATGGCAATGGTGGGAAGTCAGAGCGAAATGAACATAACATGGAGATCCTATGGCATTAGGGGATAGATATGAAGGACATTGGTTTGAATCGAACTGTTTGATAGCGGTGCTATTACCTTTTCTTCAATAGGATTTCAGGAGAATAAAGTTTAATAAGCTAAAGTCGGTGACTGTGACTTTTCCTGAAGCGAAGTAGGCTAGAATTATTTATGAAATTGGGTTGAGTTAGTAGAAAATGGTTCCTTTTTGTTGTTATTTCTTTGTATTAGCCTAGCATGAAGTTAGTTTGATTTGCTTTAATTTTTTCCCTTTCGGTTGTCAATTAATATATGGAAGTAGTATGCTTGCTTTTTCTTTATAGGACATCCATCTAGGTTAAAGGGGTTGTACGAATTCGATAAGACATATTATGGAAGTATCGATTGGTTTTAGTAATAAGAGCACACTTTTGAAGAAAAAAATATTAGAGTTTATTTATTGGACATAGTTGTCGTTAATTTTATAAATAATATATATTTAATGAGGTTAAAGGCCTCGACCAAAAAAAATTGAAAATATAAATTTATATATGTGTGTGTACTAAAATTTTATAACACAAAATAAAAAATAATTTCATTTTAATATATATTAATATAGGTGCTTGGATTTTAAAAAAATTAGAAATTTTAGATACATATAAGTATAATATATAGTTAGAACTACTAATTAAAATTTAGAGTAGGACTACGTCAAAAATCATATATTTAATATATACGTGTATGTGTGTGTGTATAATTTAAGAAAAATAAACAATAATTGCGAAATTTTGGAATTGTTTTGAGGAATTAAAAAATTCTCCTAAATATTGTTTAAAGCCAAAAATCAATTTTTTTGAAAAGGAAAAATCGTTTCAAGAAGAATAAAATGTGGCCAGAACCTCCTGAATAGATATTAAAAAATATGAAATGTCTTCAGTTAAATTTGAAATGTGTTAAATTAATTTGGTTCAAAGCAATTAAAGGTATTATTTAAATCTAAAAAAAATTAAAATCTCATTTATTTCCTATTAGACAAAATAAATTAGCCTAACTCCTATACATATCATCATCATACTTATCATCATCCACTATCTCATTTTCTTCGAAAAACACCTCCATAATTTTTAAATAGCCCTATTTTGTTGAGATTAAGTAATTATTTTGATTCAGTCGGCTGGGTATATCATTCAAATTTAATGGGTTTAAGCAATAATTTTGATTGATCCTAAGTTGTACTTGAAATATGATTGTTTCTTGATTTCAAAATGAATTGAATATTATTTATTGGATCTAAATTAATGTTATAGATTCAATTAAAATGCCATTACTTTGTAATGGTGATTTATAAAATTGATATCATGTTGCAAAGTTCGGATTTGATTATCTAGATGATGGTATAAGGATTAACGTAACGACCCACTATTTTGACCATCGAAAGTCGACACCGAGCACTACCACTATGTTCCAATGTTGCGCAACCAATCGACAAAATAGCAGTTTGTTAGGGTAAATTAAAAAATAGAGAACAGAGAAAAACAGAATCTCACAACGGAATCGACAACATATAATATAAGAAAAATATTAGAAACTGTCTCTTCAAAAATACAAAGTATATCAAAGCTAAAAAAAACCTTATCAACTGGTTAGTTATAAAATCTCGACCTTACAAATGCCGATAGGTATACTATATAATACAGCAAAAAATAAAACACTACGATAGGTGAATCTTCAACTCCCCTCCATGATTTCCATAACACCAAAGGCAACCTGGAAAAATACTTGATCTGGCCTAAGCATTATAAATAAATAACACCCAGATCAGTTTGGAAATACGGGTGTGAGATAACTCGAATAAGGGGTAACATATATAAAAGTTCGGTGAGACCACGCCGCTAAAGCGAAATGGGTTTTTACCTCACAAGAAAAACATCCATACAGGGAAGAGCGGAAATTAAGCATGTCAACGGATGATTTCAGATGCGAATAGTGTCATATCTACATCCGCATCCGAAATCATTTTCGGATATTGGATGTCCACATCCGTGGATATGGATGGATATCGTATAATTACCCTATACGCTAATGACAGAAAAATCGAAAATTATAAAAAGAAAATTTTAATATAACATAAATATTTTTCAATCCCATTGACTATAAAATTGTTAAAAATTAACTAAAAGGATGATAATAAATAGTTTCGAGCAGTTAAAAAGCATTAAGTGCATATAGTATGAACTACTAACTTAATAAAATACTAAAAAACTATCTTTAAATGCACTAAAATATGCATAATTTGTAATATAATCTTGACAAAAATCGGACAGATAATTTTCGGATGCCGATATCTTTGAATCCGCATCCGCATCCGTTTTTCCGGATATCAAATATTTATCCGCTTTTTGGATACGGTTGTGGATGGATTTTTGATTTTTTGAGTATCCATTGACAAGCCTAGCTGAATTAAATATCAGGAAACAAATCCAAATATGATTGAGTATAAATAATATTAAACCAGACTTGAAAGAATGGAAACAAACTGAGTAAATTCCAAACTGGACAAAATGGATAGAACAAGGAAAAAGAGTCCAATGTGATAGAATGAACTAAATAAGATAACAGTCCAAACTCGATAGAATGGGCTAAATAAAGTAACAATGCAAACTCGATAGAACGGGCTAAATAAAGTAACAGTCCAAACTCGATAGAATGGACTAAATAAACAATTAAATGTCATGATGAGGATTTGGCTCTACTCGTGCCAATTTAAAGCTAAAACAAATTCAGGGATACGAATCAAATAAGAAAAGGAAATTTTTCAACAAATGACTAGGAAGGTGCACCCATCTTGAAGTATACCTCTACTAATATACTTCTAAGAAGCTCATATACTCTGTGACACTTCTCGAAAAATACCAAGCCAGACCCCACTAAACCATACCGAGTATTCGGAAATTTCACATCTAAATCTTATCCTTTTTTCATGTGACAGTACACAAAGATGTGAAAATACCCTAATGGGAGCGTCCCTACATAACTTGGCTTCCTCTCACGCTTTTTATTTAGTCATTTCTGATAAATGATAACGACGCTCAATGGAGCAATACATCGTCTTAGAATGACAATAATAAAGAAGTTGAAGTAACCGATAGCTAAGATACAAACTATTGAGGATATAAAACGATCGTATATGGAAATATATCTTATATACCTATCACTGCTCATTGAATTCAAATTTGTACTTTCCTTAGTTAACAGTAATACTGTAACAATCCGGTATTTTCAGCCATTAGCATCCACACATGCCAGACTTGAATTGCTCAAAATACCACATTGTAAATAAATTTAGAGCAAATGAAATACAAATCATAGAATCACAGACACAGAAATATCAGAATAGCTTGCAGCGGAAATTTAAAATATCATAGTAGTTCATGAAGCTACTATAACAGATCTCAAACCAAATACATAAATACAGTCTGAAAACAACATAATAGAAATCCCAAATACATAGAAGTTCACTAATACATGAGATAAACTAGAGCAGCTGAAACAGAAATAGATATAAATGTAGATAAGTAGAAACTCCAGCAAAGACCAGCTCTAGAAAGAGAATCCAAAGCTGTGAATACTCAGGCTGACCCGAGAGTAAAGTAAAACACAAAACACTCGAGTCGGGACATATATACTTATATAATGTAAACCAACTCAAATGAACTGTAGTAGAAATGCACAATAACTTAAAGGATGCTTGGGATCGCCCATCCTTTAAGAATCAGTTAAACTATAAATTAAATACATCCCATGATTCAAATTTCAAATGGTATTTTATACTTAGAAATCAAATATCATTTTAAAATTCAATATCATTCAAATCCATTTAAAAATATCAAATATCATATCTTTCGAACCACATTCATTTATTTAAAACACCATTTCAACACACATTTCAAAATAGTTTATATTTCAAAACAAATTACTTCATTCTAAATCAAAAAAATGAAGTTATTATATTTAATAATTTAAGTTATTAAATTTCCAAAATTTTAATATTTTTCTAAATTCATTTATTCACTTAAATTTATCAAAACAGTGAAAATTCACTTTTCACATCATTTAGAAAATGCTACGGAAAGTTACATTCAAAACTTCAATTTAACAAAAGACAGCATTTAAAAATGCTAAAATAGGGTTACATTAGTGTAACAACCCGCATATTTATCGAGTTTGTATTTAAATATTTTATTTAAATATTAACTCGTTAATCGGATTTTGGTCCGAAAAGCTACTTTTTGCAAACGGTCAAATTAGGACTCGAGACCACTTCCATTGAGTTCGAAATGTCGTTTACAACTTTTTAAGTATAAACATCGATAGGTTTGGAGTTAGTGAAATTTCACTAACTTTTCCCGCTTTGGACTTTGGGTTAGTTAAGCCTATTAAGCCCAAGTTCCAACCCTCTTCTCCTCACTCTTCATAAATTTCCTAACTAATCAAGCTTTGGCATTAATGGTGGAGGGAATGGGAAATTAAAACTCCAAGCACAAACTCAATTGCAAATCCAACATTCGACTCCAAATTCAAGTAGAAGATATTGGATTCAAGCTTTGGATTGCTTCTCCTTGCTTTCAAGCTTCATCTTCATAAACTTTAGTGCAAAGGTGAGATTTTTGTCTCACAAATCTAGTCTATAACTATATTGGACTGTTGGGAATGATTCCCTATCACTTTTGCATGCACATTTGCATTTGGTTTGGATTGGATTGGCGAAAAACTCCAATTTTTAGCATTTTGGTGAATTTTCTGCACTTAGGTCGTTCTGGCCATTTTTAGGTCGTTCGGAGTTAAGTCGTTCGTCCATGGGTCGTGAGTCGTTCACGAGTTAACTTTAGGTCGTTCTGGAAGAATTGGCACTTCGGAATTAGGTCGCTCACGAGTTAAGTCGTTAGGTCGCTCGCGAGTTAGTACCATAGGTCGCAGGGCTTTAGGTCATTCTGGAAGTATTGGCACTTCGGAGTTAGGTCGCTCGCGAGTTAAGCCTTAAGTCGTAGGTCGCTCACGAGTTTGGCCTTAAGCCGTAGGTCGCTCGCGAGTTAAGCTTTAAGTCTTAGGTCGTTTCCGACCTATAATCTCTAGGCAAACGTTAAGTCGCTCGCCCTGGTTTATCTCGTAGGTCGTCTCCGACCTAAGCTCCAGATAAGTCGTTCGAGTTAGGTCGTTGGACCATTTACCTTAGGTCGCTCGTCCACTAAGTCGGCCTGGTTTATCTCGTAGGTCGTCTCCGACCTAAGCTCCAGATAAGTCGTTCGAGTTAGGTCGTTGGACCATTTACCTTAGGTCGCTCGTCCACTAAGTCGGCCTGGTTTATCTCGTAGGTCGTCTCCGACCTAAGCTCCAGATAAGTCGTTCGAGTTAGGTCGTTGGACCATTTACCTTAGGTCGCTCGACTCTGTTAAGTCGGCCATGTTGGGTCGTGAGTCATCGTTAGGTCGCGAACACCTCTAGGTCGCAACCACTAAGTCGCTTGACCCCTTAGACCCCTAGGTCGCAGCCGTTAGGTCGTATGACCCTTGAGTCGTTAGGTCGTTAGACCTCATTTTGTCTTCACTAGGTCGTACCATTTTGGTCGGGGCGTTGCCCCGCACCCCGCCGGGGGCGCTGCCTCCTGGACCCCCGCGACCTGACCGGTCAGGTCGAACCCCGTAAGCGGTGGCGTTGCCCCCGCACCCCCACCTTGGGGGGTTGCCACCCCCCCTGGACCCCCCCTCCGTAGGGGATCTTATCTGAAAAACATTGAGCTGATTTCCTTGGATTTTATTCGCATCTCCGTATGCGATCTTTGTGACTGATTGTTTCTACACTTGCTTATGTGTTTTGTCACTTTATAATACAAAGGTTTCAATACTAGTAGTAAATATCAAAACTCTTTTAACAAACAATTTCAACTCTATTTTTAATAACAAAGCTCTTTTCTTAAACCGTTTTCCAATCTATTAGTATATACAAGCCTTTACCTCACTCGGATGAGAAATCTAATTAAACGACTTAGTAAAACAAGTGGTATGAAACGCTTGCGTTCACTTCGTCGGTTAATTCTTGGACTTGTTCGATTGAACCTCTTGTGACAATTTTATTAGTGAAGATTTACAGTTTGTTCGTAAATATTTAAGTTAAGCAAGTGGTTATGGGACATGAAGCTAAACTTCTATATTTACTAGCTTAGTGTAATTGACACTTCTCGTTGATCTTGATGATCGCTTTATGAATTAGACTAGCAATTGCGCGATGTCTCTTTCATTGCAAGGTTAGACTAGACACCACTTGTGTGATTCCATTCACACATACCTTTCTGCTTTTTGGTTAGTCTTGACCTCAATCTGTGTGATTCCACTCACACATGTGGGGTAGCTCCCCATGGTCTTCGGACCGTCATGTGATAGGCCTCTTTCCCTTTTTATGATTTCTAGATTTCTCGTGTTGATTTCTGGAATTTATGTCATTGACTTGTTATGAGTACAAGTTTAGGGTATGATGCCCTCTTCGAATCTTTGAGAAGATTCTTGTGATATTGATTATCTCTTATTGATTGATCTTCTGTTGATCATTATTTACATACTTATAGTGGTATGTCGTTATGGATATTTATGTTTATGCCATATCTTTTATGTTATATCATGTCATCTGATATTTATAGCTAGACTGATCCGTTTATTATTTTCTTAAATAATACTCGGGTCAGACCGAGATGTTACAGGTGCTTCTGCTTGACTTCTTCCCAGGGATTCATCACTCTGACTTTTGGCTAACTGTTTAGATTAGCAGTTTTTGTTGTATACACTTGAGATATAGACTCATAGTTGTATTCTTTTGTATAGCACGTGTTGCTATTCTTTTGTATTATCGTGGATCTTACTGACCACTACTCTGATGTACACTTTCATGTGTTAGTTATATATTCATATCTTCTTCCGCCTTTGTGATATGGATATCTGTGACTGATTTGTGATATGATTATTTCTATGTTTGTTTTCGAAGATTATTTATAGCCACCGTGTGATAAGCAATTACATGGATGGTCGCTCCTCAACAGCCTTATTCTCCGTGCTAGTTGACAGCACTACTCCGGAGTGTTCTTGGCTAGCGTGGGTATAGAGGTGGGGCGTCACAATTAGTTTTAGAGAAAACTTAGTTAAATTCAACTATTATAGCACTTACAGAAATGCTATAATAACCTTTAATCCAAATTAGCTTTTCAGTTCATTATTATCAACTACACCATTTACAAATGTTGTATTATCATTTACATTTGAATTAATAGCATTTCAGGAATGTAGTTAATTAACTTCAAATATTCAATATAATTTCACAAACAAATATATTTTTATTTAAATCATATTTTTACTTATAAAATCATATAAATTCACTTTTATAATCATCATTTAATTTCCCTTAAATTCATGATTTTATAAAGTTAAATTTCCATTCCAAAATCAATATTTAATAATAATTCACTTATTAAATACCAACATTCAATTTTGAGTTCATTAAATTAAATTTCAACTTAACACTTAAGTTTAAAATTTCAAATATAACTCAATTTCATTTTTAGTTACTCAACTTAAAATTTCACCTTTAAGCCAAATTCACAAATTCCCAATTCTAGTTATATTTACAAATTTCAACTTAAATACTTATTCATTTCACATTTTAACTTTATTCAAAAATCATTAATATATTATAAAAATCACTTTAAATTCATTTTAATTCAAATTATCATAAATTTATCATAATTTCATATTTAATTTAAATTCCAATTATCACCAAATAAAAATTTTCAAAATAACTTACATTCAGATTTTCTAGCTTTTTCATTTATTTGTCTCACTTATAAATTTTCAAAAAATCAATAATACTTTACAAAAATCATTTTTGTTTAAGTTCAAATCAAAATATTATAATATTTACATTTCTAAAATATTTTTAAAATTTTAGAAAAACATATTTTAACTATGGGTCTGTATATAATTTTCTACGCTAGGTAAAGTGATACGGGTAATATATCATGTCAACCCGTAATTTACAAGAAAAACCCGGGTTTTATCATTTCAAACCCGTGATCCCAAATAAATGGAAAATAGTTTGAAAATCGCTCAGGCCTATCATTTCATCCCATAACGATTTTCTCTTACTCAAAAGTCCGTTCGGGTGTGTATCATTTCAACCCATTGTGATTCTAATCTAAAGGGAACTTGCAGTGTGATAAACTGATATAAATCACAGAACAGCATAATATAATAGTAATATATGATATAACAGGTGATTAAGCATGTGTGAACATCATATAATCATAACATAGTAGATGTGATATGGTTATGCATTTTACACATTCACAAGTGGTCAATTTACTAGTTATATAAGTATACATTGTTAGGTGAGAATAACTCATAGGTTTGAGATGGAGACACAACAACGAATGCACAAAAGAGATCCACAAAAGCACGATAGCACGACAAGATACGAGTGAGAGAGCCAAAGTATCAATTCCCTTGAAAACAAATCAAACCAAACAGTACAATAAATATAAGCTTTCAATTCAAATACGACTAAATTAAGCTAGAAATAACTGCACAAATCAAAGCAGAATTGCTTTGCACTTGCTTCCAGCATACCCTAGTTTTGGCCGTAGGTGAAGTACAAGGCTAAAGGAAGGTTTTTGGATCAAACAATTTTCTCGTATCAAGCATGTCTGATTATCATAAGGAGAAATCTCCTCCAATCTTGCAATTGTATTGTGCGTGTGCAGGGAGGCCTTACGGTAGTTTCATTTTCCAAAAGCATGAATGGATTTCTTTTATAAATTGTTTTTGTACACACAACTGTTTTTTTTTACTCATACCAGTCCCATGACTGACCCATAGTTTATTTTTCCCTTCCTAAACTCTGGGTACACATAATTTCCACACAGGCAGCCTAGAAGCAGGTTATCCGTGTTTTGGAGCTAGCTTGGATTAAGAAGTCTTTTGGTAGCTATCAGATTTTGGAAGCTTTTGGTTTAAAGTCTTGGAAGCTTTGAAGTTTGGAAGAAGGTGGTGCTTAGTTTGGATTCTTTCTCATTCTTTTTGAAGACTCTGTTGTCGTTCCATTGTGGTGTTGTTATTATTCTGTTGTTGTATCATGTGTAGCACTCTGATGTTGGTGTTCGTCTGCCGTAATTAAATATTATATCAAAAGTTGTATTTGTGTTGTGATCAATGATAATTCATTTTATTTCCGCTATTTATTTTCATCTACTGTTGTTATAAGCTGAATCTAAACTGGTGTTCAACGTTTGAATTTCCAGCAGTCGAATAAAAGTGAGATATTTGATGTCGATTTTCAATCGCTGGATTTCGGGTCGTGACAAGAAGATTATCCAACTTATCATCTCAATAATCAAGTTCCAATTCCTTTTTATACTTAAAACAAATCCATTATCTATAATAAAAGAGACAATTATTTCCAAACACTTTTAAAACATTGGTAAATCAACTTTAAAAATCTTCATTAAATCAGTTTGTTAACTTTAAATTAGTTTATTACGGCAATTTTTATTATATTAGTTAATTTACTTTAATTACCTTTATTAAATCAATGAATTAAAAGAATATATTAAAGTCAAATGGTCTTTAATTAAATGATAATTAATCTCAAACATCATTAATTAAAATGATGTGTAATTTTAAATTCCACTAATTAAAACAATTTACGAAGTTTAAAATAACCATAGATTAATCAGATTAATTAAAATCAAACTCCATTAGCTAAAACAATTAATTGAAACATCATTTGTTAAAATGATTTATTTAATTATAAAACATCATTAATTAAGCTGATTTAACTAAATTCTAAAAATCATTAGTTAAAATAATTAATTAAATTTGAAAATAATCATTAATTAAAATGATTAATTAAATTCAAATATTATTATTTAAAATGATTAATTTTGTAACGACCCGGTATTTCAAACCATTCGCATCCGCACATGTCGGACTTGAGTTGCCCAAAACAATAGATTGTTAATTTATATTTGGCAAAAGTCAGCATATACAGTAAATAAATAATTTGCAAAACCACTGACATAGAGTAATATAATAATAAGCAGCGGAATGGAAAAATAGTAGTTCATGAAGCTACTATATAAACAACAAAGTCTAAAACAAAATACAACAAAATCTCAAATACAAACGAATCTCTAATACATAAGCAACTGACGAGTCTGAACATAAATGACTGGAATAAACTAAAATAACTGAAAGTTGGATAGATAGATCTTAAAACAAAGTTCTAATCTCCAAACTTGAGTCTCAAATGCTGTGACACTCAGTCTGCTCCGAGTATAAAGAAAAACACAAAACACTCGAGTCATGATTAACATTTTTATATTAATAAATTCAACTCACGTGAAATGTCAACCGAAATACAAGTAACTTAAAGAATGTTTGGGATTTCCATCCTCAAAGGATCCGCAGAACTATCTACTATGTAGTAATACACGCTATTATAATATGTCTATAGTAAAGTAAATTATTAAAATAGCATTAAGGAGTTATCCATATCCCCCTTAACACGCTTTTATATATTCCAATTGTCTATACAGTACTGTAACTCCCTCCGTAAACTAGAGGGCTATCAGCGGGCACTCCATATGTGTGGTACAAGCCAAACTCGTAGAAGGCGCCATAGGGCATGCGACAATGCACTCGAGGCAATGCTAGGGTAAATATACCGTTTGCGTATCCGGACCGGTGGTAATGCATAGCAGGTACTACCGCCACCTTGTGACACACTCCCAATATCAAACGCGCACCCAATAAAATCACAAAGTAATAGAATGGTATCGAAGGAACGCGCCTGATCGGAGGAATGACCTCACTTGGCCCGGCGTGGCTCCTGTTTTAGACATATCAAGCTGACTCATGGGAGTCAGGGCTGCGCTAATACTTCATATAGAATCGCCACCAAACCATCCTGCTTCATTCAAGAATCTCCACCACATACATAGTTGTTCAAGTGGTATTCGGTATTGGCAGAGAGTATGACACTATCTGATCCCGGTCTCTTAAACAACCAAACGCTTATTTCACACCGTGGTCATTTTGTAACAACCCTGAATTTTGTGATTTATTTTA
The DNA here is from genome assembly GCA_030765085.1 of Allium cepa. NCBI lineage: Eukaryota > Viridiplantae > Streptophyta > Magnoliopsida > Asparagales > Amaryllidaceae > Allium > Allium cepa. Next base: position 869,391,129 of record CM060929.1, on the reverse strand, counting down.
ATTGTTTATTTTGATTATTTTATTTGAAATTTTTATTTAAGAATTTTATTTTATTTATTAAAATGAATAAGTTATGTTATTTTAAATATAAATGTTGATTTTTATGTGAATTATAGTTTCAAACTTGTATAAATTGAATATTTTACTGAAAAGTGAATTTCTGCTCAAACTGGTCAAACTTTGACTTTTAAACTTCAAATTTAACTTTTTTTTTAAATCTTAAATCTTATCTTTTATTATGAAAATAGATGTAATAACTTGAACACTTCTTTTCGTTTCGTTGAAAATGGAGTTAAACAGTAAAAGTTATGTACATTTCAATATTGAGTGCAATTTGTTTATTCTGCAATTTTGTTATTTTAAATTGTATAAATTATATTTTCTTTGTGATATTTTATTTTAATATGTATTGATATGTTATTTTAGTTATATTTTTGTCTTTTAATATTTTTAAAGTGAGGTAGGAATTTTTCTAGAGTTAGTAGTATTTTTCTTGTAATTTCCATGCCCTGTTTTCAATTTTTAAACATTTTCTTTAGTTCTTTTTTTATTTTTCTCCAATTTAATTATTTATTTTATTTTTAAAATGATAAATAAATTATTTTATTTCAAATTTTCATTTCATAATATTTTTAAAAGGAAGTGGATATTTTTCCAAGACTAGTAGTGATTTATTTGTAATTTCTGGACACTGTTTTGTATTTTTTAAGCAATTTCTTTCATTCATTTCATATTTTCTTTAAAATTAATTATTTATTTTCTTATATTTTTACTTGGTTACGGTTTTTAAAAGTATTTTCTGAATTATTTTTGTTTTTATTTGATCCTTAGAAAATGGAAACGTGAAGAGTTTAAGGCGTTTCATTTCTAGACGTTTCATTCTCCAAAAACGTTTCAAATGCCATAACCATCTCATTTATTCATTTTGGCTGCCCGTTTTCAGTTTCTAGCCTGACTTTCATCCTATTTCTCACTCAAGAAACCTTTATTTCATTTTATTCATGGCTTCAAACATTTTGGGTAATGTCTTCCTCTTATTTTCTTCCTTTTCCTCCTGTTTTCTTATATATTTTTGCCTTGTTCTCTCCACTCTTTTGTTCGGCCTCCACTCCATAGCCATGGCCACCACTTCCTACCTCTTCTCTATCATCATCACCACCTACTCCTCAGATCTGAACCATGGTCGAACCCACCATGATGCTAAAATCCAAAAAAATACAACATATGCCTTGAAAACATGCTAGTTTGAGCCTTGTTGCTTCGCCACCTCTTTTTCCACCACCACCATCACCTCTTGCCGCCGCCACCACCTCTGACCAGACCACCACACACCACTACAACATCTATCCGGATCTGAACTTGAATGGCCAAGCCAAACCCCTACATGGCCGAGCCTTTTGTTGACCAAAACCCACCTACTTTGCCTAAACTGTAACAACCCGCATATTTAACGATTTTTTATTTAAATATAGTGTCGTTAGTCGGATTTAGGTCCGAAATATTACTTTTTGCAAACGGCCGAATTGGAGCTCGAAACTACCTCCATTGGTTCCAAGTGTTTGCAATCTTTTTGAGTATAATCTTTGATATGTTTGGAGTCTGTGAAATTTTGACCCTTTTTCTATTGGATTTTGGGTTTTGGGTTTGGGTTCAGCCCACTAGCTTAACTAATACTCTAACTCAACCCCTTCTCTTCATTCATCTTCATTTCATTTTCATTTCTTAAGCAAAACTAAAAATGGTGGAAGGGAAAGATAAATAGAAATTGCAAGCCCTAATTCCATTTGCAAACTCCAAATTCTTGCTCCAAAATCAAAGAGAAGCCATTGGTAAGCTCCTCTTCATCTTCTCCAACTCTTCTCCTCTTCAATTTCAGAAAATTTCCTGAACCTAAATTGGGAAATATGCGTTTTATTCTTAGATTGAAGCTTGTTGAGTTGAAGTAGAGTTTGTTTGTCTTCTCCTTGTTGTTGAGCTTCTTCTTCTTCTTTGTTTGGGTAAAAGGTGAGTTTTGAACTCACATCTACTTCTCTTGATTTCGTTGATGTTGGGTACGAATTCCTAACACCTTTTTTTATATGCACTTGCTTTTGGTTTGGATTGAATTGGTGAATATCCAAATTTTTAGTGTTTGGGTTCAATTCTTTAAAGATCCTAACTTTGATATTTGAATATATTTTTGGTGGCGAATCAAAGAGCTAATGGAGCTGGGGTATCTATTGGCTAAGGCTCCTTAACTCCATTGCTCGAACGGTCGCGTTTTGGAAGAACTTGCATTTCATTGAAAAAGGGCAGGAACTGCAAATCATCAGGTTCGGCCGACCGAGCCCTATGGCCGGTCGACCGACCTGCTACCCCGAGCCTTGTTCTATTTTCTGCATCTGGCCAGCCGACCAAGCCCTGTAGCCGGTCGACCGACCTGCTCCTGTTTTGCCTGTTTTTGCCTATTTTTGCATATTTTGATTGGTTTTCCAAATTTTATCGATTCAAGTTGCTTTTTAGTAGTTTGTTGCATCTTTGACTTTGATAACTTATTCTTGACTTCATCCATGAGTTTTTATAAAATAATCCCTCTAAATCGCATTAAAAGCTCGTTTTCTCCGATTTATAAATTCTTTTTGAAACGCACACACAGTTTCGCACTTCGAGCGGAGTGGAAGGGAGACTAAATGGTTAGGTAAAACATGGACCATGAATCCATGCGTTTATCTTTCCGATTAGGCCCCGACCTATTCGATTGATTGTTTTGACCTTTGTGTTTGGTTTACCGAGGATATGAGGTGAACTTTGTACTGCTTTGAGTGTGAAATTAACTAACGGATAGTAAACTGTTTAGTGCAAACGAGTGGTTATGGGACTCATGTTACCACTTTTCGGATTCTTTTTTGAGAGTTATGACACATTCCGCCAGTTAGTGGTGTCCAGTACTGGGTCTCTGACCTTCACCACTACGGTTTGTTGCCTTCGGGTATGTGCCTTCGGGTTTGTTGCCCTTTAGTATCGCTTCCGATGTTGGTCGTTATGAGCCACATGGGTGATATTGGGTTGCCCTTTGTATCGCTTCCGATGTTGGTCGTTATGAGCCGCATGGGTGATATTGGGTTTGGAGTCTTCGGGCTCATGGATCCTTGTTTATACAGTATTGAGCTCGAGCAACTTTCTGATGTTTCATTCATATGTATATTCCTAGGTATCGCCCTTCGGTGTTGGTCTTTTTGAGCCGCATGATGTGTAGCGTTTACCTTGTGGAACTTGTACACCTTATTGGTATTTGTTATTGCCTTTTGGCTTGCTTTGGGATATTCTTATCCTTTGTTTCTATATGTTGCCGATGATATGAGGCTTGTTATCATATGATTCATCTTTTGTTAGATGATTGTGTTATCTCCTTTAGAGATATTTGTTATGCCTTGTAACCTTGCAGGTTTATCGTTGTTCAGTTTATCTAACTGATTTGTTTAGCGACACTGACCCGTGTATTTTATACTCGGGTCAGACCGAGATGTTTCAGGTTAGGTGCTTTTGGACTTAGCCTATTTTGCTTCCGCTAGCTTCTTTTTGTCATAGCTTTTTGTGTAGTCCCATTTTGTAGTAACTTTGATATGTATTCATCTAGAATCGTTTGTATATAGCGGATTGATATACCACTTGACATGTATTATTTTGTGTACTCTGTTATGTATCAATATATGTGTATATGATGATTTACTGTTCTGTGATGTATATTACATTTAAGTTGTCATATTCTGTTTTGATAGATCCTTCAACCACCTATGGTTTTATTTTAAGTATTCATTGGGTATGTCGACCTGCTTGGTGTGTTTGTTGTCGATGTATTCAATAGATGGTCGCTCCCAACCAGCATTATTTTCCGTGTTAGTTGACGGCATTACCTTGTAGTGTCCTTGGCTAGCGTGAGTATAGAGGTGGGGCGTCACATAAACCCCTTCACATTCCTACCTTGTAACTTCCTCCGCATGTCTAGCCTTCATGCCATGCATTTCCTATGTTCGAACCTGAGTGAAAGCATGTCCAAACCTGAGCCAAAACATCTCCTAGGCCGTGCAATCAAATGTAGAAAGCAAGGTAAAAGACTGTGTATTCATATCTCCTTTTATTTCAAAGTCGTTTCAATTTAATGTTGTGTTGAAATGTTAATTTGTTTTGGTTTTGTTTTGGGTTGCAACACAAGTTATAAGCTTGGATCTCTTCGCACTTGAGCCTATTGTTGTGTCATCATGCCTTTTGGAATCCGTTGTGTCATTTGGATTGCAATCTCCAGCCATAAATGTGAGTGAATCTCACCAGACTAATATGTACTTGTATAACTGATAAACTGACGCCATTTGAATCTGTAACTGTTTATCCTCATGCTATATCTGCTATATTATTATCATATGATGTTCACACCTGTTATTACACTTTTTATATCATATGTTATTGTTATTTCATGCTATTCTGTTGTTTATATCAGCTATCACCATTGCAAGTTCCCTGTAGACTAGAATCACTATGGGTTGAAATGATACATACCCGAACGGACTTTAGAATAGGGGAAAAACGTTATGGCCTGAAATGATAGGCCTGAGCGGTTTCCAAAATTGTTCATTTTACTTGGGACTGCGGGTTTGAAATGATAGAACCCGGTTTTTCTTTGTAAACTGCAGATTGAAATGATATATATCTGTATCACTTGACCTAGGCTAGAAAACTATATACAGACCCGTGGTTTGTGTAATATTTTTGAAAATGTTTTAAAATATTTTAAAATGTAAAATTTATAATATTTTGATAATATTTTGATTTAAATTTAATTAAAAATGATTTTGTAGAAATATTAGTGATTTTCTATAAATTAAATAATGAATTAAGTAAACGGTAAAGTACAATTTGAACTATAAGTAAATTTTGGAATTTATGTTTTGTTTTAAAAGGGAAATTATGTAAAGTAAGAAAAATATAATATTTTGATTTAAAAATGTATTTTAAATTATTTTATAAAAATAAAAATGATTTTTTAATAAGTTAAAATGTTAAACAAATGAATGTTTAAGTAAATTTTGAAATATAACTTAAATGTGAAATTTTAAATTTTGTTTTAAAAAGTGAAATTTTAATTAAGTAAAATTTATGGAAATAAGTTATATTTTGTAAATTTAAAACTAATTGCTAAGTTAATAATTTAATTAAAGAAATGGTAGTTAATATTTGAATTTAAATAAGAAATTATGTTAAAAATTGATTTTTGGATAAGATTTAACTTTGTAAAAATCATAAAAATAAGAGTACTGAAATGATGATTTTAAAATGTGAAATTATATGATGTTTGTAAGTTAAATGATTTAAATTAAGATTAACCGTTGGTGAAATTTGTATTTAAACCCTGAATTTGATTTAACGACATTTTTGAAGTGTAATGTAAATGATATTACAGCATTTTGTAATTGTTGTAGTTGTTTTAAATGAACTAAAAAGTTAATTTGAAATAAAGGCTATTATAGCACATTGTAAGTGCTATAGTGGTTAAACTTAACATTTAAAGTTTATTTGAAATTTAAAGAAATTCTATTACAGCACTTAAATGCTGTATTTTGTTAAATGAACTATTTTAAACTATAACTTTACGTAGCATTTTCAAGTGCTACGGAAACAGAATTTTATTATTTTATTAAATTTTAATGAGATTAATCTTTGGAATAAGATTTAAATTTTTGGAAATTAAATATTTAACTATTAAATATAAGGAATTGACTTTAGTTTTTTTATGAAAAGATTTAATCTTTAAATATAAACTCATGTGAAATGTAAGTTTGAAATGATGATTAATTTCTAAATAAAATGAATGGTTTTAAATGGTATTTAAATGAATTAAAAATGAATGATGTTTTGAATAATACTTTGATATTTTAATATTTTGAAATGATATTTGTTGATTTATTTAAGTCATTTGATAGATGGATATTTAAATGTATATATTATTTGAGTTTATTTAAATAATATTGGATTTATGAAATGTGAGATATTAAAGCTTTGAAATAAAATGGTTTTGGTTTTGAAGTATAAACTATCATTTAAATGATATTTTGATATATTAAAATGATTTGAAATGAAGTTTTGGAAAGATATGATATTTTGATATATTAAAATGATTTGAAATGAATTTTTGAAAGTTATGATAGTTTGATATTAAAAATGTTTTGAAATGAATTTTTGAAAGATATGATATTTTGATATTAAAAATGTTTTGAAATGAAGTTTTGAAAGATATGATATTTTGATAATAAAATGATTTGAAAGGAAGTTTTGAAAAGATATGATATTTTAGTATATTAAATGGATTTGAAAGGAGTTTTTGAAAGGATATGATAATTTAATATATTGAAATGGTTAGAAATGACTTGATATTTATTTTGATAAATATTTGAATTTGAATGATATGGTATGTCGATATATTGAAATGGTTTTCGAAATGATTTAATCTTTATTTTGATAATGATTTGGATTGAAAAGGATATTTTATTTTGAAGTATAAAATATTGTTTTAAAAGTTATAACCACGGGTTATAATAACGATTGGTTGGCAAAGAGACCGGGATCAGATATCTGACATACTCTCTGTCGATACCGAAAACCACTTTGACAACCGTGTACGCGGTGCAGATTCCAAAACGAAGTAGGTTGGTTGGCGAACGCTACTGGAATGAAGTAAGAGAACGTTGATGGATGGCCTAATTATGACTAAAACAGGAGCTGTACCGAGCTACACAAAGGGTCGCACCCTTTCATCGAGCATGCTTCTTCGGAAACCATTCTATTACTTTTTTGATTCGATATGGTGGCGTCACTTTGATTCTGGGTATGTCTCGAGGTGGGCGGAAGCTGCTGGCTTGCCATCACCACCGATCCGGGAGTGCAAACGGTGTATCCACCCTGGCATTGCCTCGCGTGCCTTGTCACACGTTCCTTATATCGAGCCCACTACGATTTTGGTTTAAAGATCCAACCGCGTTAAGGTTCATCATCCCCTTAACGCTATTTTCTATATGATTATTCTTTACTGATTAGACACTACTGTATATAGCGCAATATACTACATAGTAAATAGTTTAACGGATCCTTAGAGGATGGGCGGTCCCAAGCATCTTCTAAGTTACTTGTACCTTTGCCACAGTTCACTTGAGTTGGTTTACATTGTATAAGTATGTATGTCCTGACTCGAGTGTTCGTATTTTTATTTACGCTCGGGTCAGCCTGAGTATTAACAGATTTGGATTCCACCTTCTAGAGATTGGAATCACTGGTGATTATCTGCTTATCTAGTCTTATCTATTTCGGTTCTGTTGTTGTATTCGGCTTGTACTTGGTTATCATATTGGAACTTCTGTTGTACTTTATTTCCTCTGTTGTATCTTGTTTAACTCTGATATATTTATATAATAGCTTCATGAACTACTATCTCTTTTACTTCTACTGCACTATTATTACTCTGTGTCTGTAATCTTTGATTATTATTTACTGTATATTCTGAGATTTGCCAATTTTTTATTTACAACGCGGTATTTTAAGCAATTCAATTCCGGCATGAGTGTCTACCTATACACTTATAATGGATACGAATGGTTGAAAATATCGGGTCGTTACAGTTGGTATGAGAGCTCTGGTTTTAGGAAAACTCAGTATATAGAGTAGTTTAATTTCAGAATCACTTTCGTTCGAGCTTGAATTCCTTCTTCTTCAATCCGGTTTCCTTTGAATTTTGGAACGTTCCCTGCGGTTCCAAAATCCATTCATGTCCCTCACTATTCATCTTCTTTTGGTTCTGAAGTATCCCATAACTCCAATTCAAAATGATCTTTATAATGAGTTGGCAGTTCCCTCCAATCTCAATAATTGAATTGTAAAAGGGTGAAACTCCTTTACAATTAGCATCGATTCACCAGAGATTTATATCTATCCTTTGTTTAGATGCTAATATCTTTTTGTAACGACCCAAAATTTTCGAACCCGAAAATTCCAGATTGTTATGAAAAAGAAGAAAGAGATAGAAGAAGAAAAGAACAGAAACATCAACAACTCACATTCGCAGCGGATAAAATATAATAACAAATAACAGTTTACAGAAGAATACTATATCAGTTAAGTACATTTAATATACATCAGAGTTATACATATGTACAGATACTGGATATATATACAAATCATGTCTCAGATACACAATATATACAGCGGAAAACTTTATACGCTATCACCATCCAACTCGCCTCCTGAGCTCCAGAACGTACCTACCTGAAAATCTGTAATACTCGATCTAACCCGAGCATTACACCAAAGTAACACCCGGGTCAGGCTGGACTCCAGCGTGAGTAAACTCAACTAACATGAAATACCCAAGCAAACAACTTATATAAACCCGGGGTAACTTATATCAATTTAACCAATTCACAATTTTCTATAGAAAACACTTATTTCACATATTAATTTCTATGTACTAAACTTAGATAAATGTTCCAGTCTACTTAAATCATTTCAATCCAGCCTATTGATTTCACACATCAATTTATTTTTAATCCGAAGTGGTTTCGGGTATTTCCTAATACCCGACCCTGGTCTCTTCGAAATTCATGTCATCCTAACCCAAGTTATCAAAATGAAATATACAACATTTCACGTCAGAGATATCAACTCATTCAAAGCATCCAATATCATTCAAGCACCCATAAGCAAAACTTAATCACATACAAATCAATTCAATTGATCCTAATTGAATTTCAAATCTCAATCACTTAGATTTCTTTATTCAATATAAATTAATTCCAACATAATTTATTAATCAACCCTTCCATAACCATCCATCTTAATTAATCACCCTGGATTAATTATCTTTCAATTACATTCAAGTAATTATCTTTAACTAATTTCACGGTATTAATTATTCTTAACCCAAAATCAATAAGTAATCTTAATTACTTCATCCTTAATTACTTATTTTAATTAATCTCTCATAAGTCACTTATTTGGATTAATTCATCTTAAATTACATCCTTAATTATATAAATTAAGAATTCCAATTATATTTCCATTATCCTAACCCAAGTTAAATTTCATTAATCAAATCATGATATCAATCACTCTCAGCATGCAATATACTATCGTTGCTTCATTAAATAAATTAACTATTCGTTTTATAATAGAAGTTTAAAGGAATTTAAAGCCAAATTGCTTTTTAAATTCAAATCAATTTACAATTACACTTTAACATTCAAATTGTTAAAACACTTAATATTTAAAACTTTATTTGTTAAATTTAACTCAGATTTAGAGCTCGTTTAAATCTTTACTTTACAAGTTTAACTTCAGTTTTAAATATTGTTTCATTTCTTTCAGTTCATTCTTATTGTTAATTTTTATTTTTATTCTACAATTATTTCACTTTCAAAATTCACTCTTACATTCCTTTCAAAAATCCAATTTATATATTTCAATGACACGGTATCGAAATATTCAAGCAACTCACAACATTCATTATTCAAATTACCAATAATAATCATCCCAGCCTATCAAACATTCCAATATATACTAGATATTACTATAAAATATAGCATATCAATTTAATCCAACCATTCCACCAATCATTTAAACTTAACCACTAAATTTAATAAAATCTATAAGCGTGAGATTACTCACCTTGACTTCTGTTTTGCAACCCACTTCCAAACTGGCTCGCTTCTTTTCAGTTTATGACCTTGTATATATATTTATACAATTTTATTAATATCTGAATAAAACAATTAACTTCCATAGATTTAATTAATTACTTATTTAATTTAAATTTAAATCCCTTTAAATGAATTTATTAGTTAACCATTTCATTTTAATTAAATAAATATTTCATCATTATCATTATTCCAGATTAAACAATAAACTGTGTAAATATTTAAATTAATCAGTAAGTTAAAATCTTTATAGCTTATACCAAATCAAATTCAAAAACTCAACTACCCAAAATTACAGTAACCTCTCTGCACTTTTTTTTTAACATATGATTTAATTGGAAGCAAGAATGTACCTAAGCTTGCCGAAAACTGTTCATTCTCGAACAAACGCAGACTCCCCCATCGCGATGTCGCGAGCTTCCCTCATCAGCCGCCTCTTCTCCTTACCTCGCGACCGAACCCTAAAGCTATAAGTGAGCTCGAAATCAACGCCTCCTCTCATTAAATCGAATACGGTCTTGGTGTTGACGCTCGAGCTTTTGGTTGTCGATTGATTCCCCTTCGAACGAGTCGCCGCCGCATCCTGTACAAGTTCGCCCCACCTCGATCGGATATAGATCGGTTTAGGTTTGTAAAATTCAAGAATTCATGGTAGCGGCCATTCCTTTTTTTTATATACTGAGGATTTCGATTGCTCTATAAGAATAGAGAGAGAGCGTCGGCCATTAAATTTGTTTCTTTCTTCTTTTTTTTTTTTTAGATCGATTGCTTTTTCGAAGGCTGGAGAGGAGACGGGAATTAAAATAAATGGTATGGAGAAGCTTCTTGAGAACGCTTGAATAAAATATCTTATGTCGTTGAAAATATCCTTTCTGAATTTTTTTTTTATTATTACCGAGTTCGATCGCTGTTATGAAAATAGAGAGGGGGTACGGGAATGAGATAAGGAAAGGGGAAGCTCTGGTGAACGCTTGTTTACACACCAAAATATCTAATGTACTTCTAAGTTACTATACCATATAAGATTTGGATCTCCTCTTTAAGAAATGCCGCGAGGCAATTATAAGGCTTTACCCACGTTCTGAACACAATGGAACGTGTTTCAGAGACTAATTTGATCGTATGCGCGAGTTACAAAAGAAAATGATCAATTTGAATTAAATCGATTCAAATAAATTCGAAGCGTTTTGAGCTGTCAGGGTCAACCGACAACTCCGATTGCTACAAAAATTGAAATCCGATAATAACTAACTATTTCGGATCCAATGAAACTGGTTTCGTCGAATTCCGAGACTATGCCTCGGAAGGCTATTTATAAATTCAATTTAAACGATATATTATTAAAATTGAACGAATCACCTTTAATTTAAATTTTAACCATTCAATTATCTTCAGAATCATCCTTATAAATTTTATAAACCTTCAAATTATTTTAAACAGGCTTCGAAATCCCAGATTCAACAATTTACCCAATTTCAATTATTAAATTCATTTCTCAAACCATATAATTCAATGATTTAATTACCAAGTAAATATCGATATCTTAAATTCAAGTTAAAATTAACTTTTAAATATTTTAAAATCAATTAACAATTCTATTTTAAATTGTTGGAAAAATCTGGGTCGTCACATTCCTCCCCCCTTAAAAGAATTTCGTCCCCGAAATTACTAGTTAGGAAGAATGTCCCATACCTGTCAACTTTTTCCCAAAACCAAATAGTTCTACAACTTAACAATTATCTTTCATAAAAACCCCCTTTATTATTCTTACTAGCTCCCAAACCCTTCCACAATATCAAACGATACCCCTTTTCTCGATCATTTAAATGTCAATTTAAAACCTAATTTTTGAACTATCAAAATTATCTCAAAATTTTCTAACTCCCTAAATTCCCGAAAATTTTTGCCAGCGTCTCCTTTGCGCGGCTAGCTCGGTACTACTACAAAAGGCTTCTACGGGCTCCCAAATTCCAAAAAGAAAACAAAAGCCAAGTGGCTGCATCAAAAACCCAATCCAATTCCATACAGAAATTTAAATACATACCTTTTTGTTGGGCAATTTGAATTTATCTTTTGGAACCAAATCCAATTTCTTTTCTCTTTAATACCTGCATATCTCACTTAGCAACAATATCCAATCGTAACCTTATAAATCATTTTATACATCTCTTTACATAAGTTTCATACCCACTTCTATTCAAATTAGTTTTCGCTGTTTCATTTGAATTCAATCTATTTTCGATTTCTAATATTGAGTTATATCTTTCTTTTAAAATGATTCATATTAGTTTCATTTACTAGTTTACTTTAACCTCCAATTTAAAATTGTTTTGTCGTTAACCAAAATTTTCTAACTCCCAAAATTTTCAGAAAATTTTGGCAGAGCCTCCTTTGTACGGAGGAGCTTTTGCAATTTGACAATATATATAAATATGTATACATCGATCCACACGGTCGGAAAAACAAAAACAGTTCATATTTCCTATTTTTATTGCGTAGGCGTACCTTATTTAACATTTAAGCAAGCAGCTTATAAATTTTAGAAATTAGCATACCCAAATCTAGCCAAACGCTTCCCTGTACCTGTACTTACTCAATTTAAATATGTAAGTGCCATATATAGAAATTTTATTAACCTAACACTTACTTTCAAAAGCCAAACACATGCATTACATAAATAACAAGCACCAAACATTTCCAATAAGTAATTTATATATTTTAAAGCACATCTAATTGTTTCCAACCAAATTTATATGCCCTTTCATTCAATTTTAATGGTTTACACACAATTACTTGCATTCAACTCATTTTAAGCGAAACAATCTCATATTCACTTTAATTGACTCAAAAATCAATTATATCGCTTCCACTAATTCATAGCATTTAATTTGATTAAATCTCGCTTACGTTAAACGATAATCATTTCTACGCAATTTGATAATATCTATGTGAATAATGAATTACTTAAGTTTTATAACCAATTAAAATTGATTCCAACTCAGTTTATTTAATTCAATTCCATTTTAATTTATTCACCAACCATACATACGCATTTCATTTCATCACCTTATTGACTTCATTCAGACTATTTATTATGCTTAGCATATTCAATATTTCTAAATTTATAACCATTTCCAAATTAATTTTATCCAAGCTTTAATTTAATAGGCCTTTATCCTTATTCGAAACCAAGCTTCCATAAACTTTAAACTTAAGTTAATTACTTTAATTTATTCCAACATCAACTTAAGTTCACTTCCATTAAATTTGATTCTCATTAAATCAAATTCCATTTAATTCAGTTAGCCCATCTCCTTCATTGTAAATTTAATCCACCTTCTCAATTTATCAAAACAATATCCAGGCACATATGCCACCGAACTTAAGTCCAGTCTGATAATCCAATTCCAATTAAAGTTTGATTCAATTTTTTATTCATCAGGCTTCATCCATTTATTATATAATTCCAGTGTTCCCATTAAATTTTTTAATTTACTTGTTTATTTCGAATTTATTTTATTAATACAAGGCCATCTCAATTTATTTCTATTCACTTGGATTTTGCTTTGCAACTCAAACTATTTCTGTTATAATCACTTCTCTTATATCCAACCCACTTGCAAATATCATTAAATATTATTCAAATCACCCTTGAATTTTATTTATAATTCAAACCATCACATTTCTTTTTCAATCCAGCCCTATTTTATTTTTACAACATCTCTTCTAATTTATTTCATTATTAAATCCAAGTCGAGTTCTATTTACAATTTGAATTCATTTCCAAACTCCATTATTAATTTACAATCCATTTATTAACCAAAGTTAAATTTTATTAACATACTCCATCAAGTAATTATTTGTTAATTAGCTTACTTCCAACTTTCAAATCAATATGCGATTTTATTTCAAAGAATCGCTTCATTGAAATTTCCCAAGTCTAATTTTATTTTATAATTCCAGTTTGAAATCCACTTTTTACTTTAAAATTTAGGAATGCCTTCAAATTTAGACAATACAATTAAAATAGCTTTTTATAAAAATATTTCTTATAACTCGATGTCTCAACCAGTCCATCCTTATTCTCACAGAAATTCAGTCATACGTTGATCAGGCGTAGGACTGAAAATCTATAAGTACTTGGTAAACTCGTTTTCAACATCCAGTGAAAATACTTGGAAAATAATTTTATTGAAAATATAGAAAACAATTTTGAAAATAGAGGAAATATTTTTTTTTTTTAGTGAGGATGCTCTGGAAATCATCACCCCCATTCCATGGTCACAGTTACATACCAGGGTTATGTTGCAGTCGCAACAAAAGTCCATGTAACTACAGGCTCTCCGCGACGCTCTCGATTACGCCATGGAACCCACACAACAGATCACAGTTACATCCAGGGTTACGTTGCCGTCGCAGCAAAAGTCCATGTAACTGCAGGCTCCCCGCTACACTCTGATTTTCGCTGTCGAAATGAAACTTCTCCACTCATACATAGGTCGCAGTCTACCGAGATAAACTCAAACGCAGACTGTTGGCTCTCAGCGGCACACACGACTTTCGCAATGTTACCGTAGGTCGCAGTTACATCCTAGGTTACGTTGCAGTCACAACAAAAGTCCATGTAACTGTTGGCTCTCCGCAGCACACACGACTGACGCTATGGTAAACTCAACTTATAATCCTCACGAAGTAGTTTTGTCCGGACTCCTCACAGGATCAACTTTAGAACCCCCCTTGGGGCTCAAGGCAGCACCACCCGGTGGCACTCCTGAGAAGTTCATTTCAAGGGAGCGCCTTTTTCCCCAGAGCAATCATCAAAACACATTATATTATGCATATAGTATCCTCAAATCATACAAAGCTCCTTTACACAAAATCGATTATCCCAAAATCGATAATTCTTAAAATAGGCTTTCCAAAACTCAATATTGATTTTTCCCAAAATTCAGAAGCCTTTCCCAAAATCCCCATAAGATCCTTTATATATATTCAGATATATATAAATTTTTAAAACTTTGGATCCTTACTTTCTTGTATAAAACACCTTTATACTCCAAACACTTTCAAAAACCATAGAAATATCCAATTTCCATCTTTATTCATTTCATATTTCTCAAAATATTCTTTCAGTTCAAAAGAACCATTTCACATTCCTTATTCACCTTTGCATTAATCCCCATTTGGATTATTACTTCTATCCTTATCTTAGTTGGATACTTTAATCAATAACAGTTTGAACTCCGACCAGTTTAGAAAAATAGCTTGATTTTTTTTTAAAAATAGGTAAGTAGTTGAAAAATAATTATTAGTTTGCAAAATAATTGTGAGATAGTTAACTAATTATAAAATAGTTGGAAAATAGTTAAATAGTTATAGAAATCTTAATAATTGCAAAATAATTATAAATTAGTAATTAAGTTGTAACATAGTTGAAATATAGTAATAAATTTAGAAAACAGTTGAAAAATGGTTAAATAGTTCCAAAATAATTGTAAAACAAGTATAAAATAATTTGGCTTTAAGAAAGAAAGGTTGTATATATTTAATAGCTCAGAAAAAAATAAGTTTATATTAAGACAATTTATATTGAAAATAGCCTAGAGTCCAAACTGTTCACTTCCCCAACAATTCAATTTAAATTTTCACTCCCATTTAAATTAACCAATTCCAATTTAAATAATCTTCAATTTCCATTGAAATTGATTTTACTCCAATTCAAATTGAATCAATCATGATTTCCTTTCCAATTCAAATTAAATTCTATTTGATCTTTAAACTTGTATAACTTAATTATAATTTCAATTTTACAATTACTATTTAAAATCAATTACATTCACATTTGGCTTTTAACTCAGAATTATATATTTTATTTAGTCAATATATTTTTATTATTCCATAAACATTTAATCAAGGTTCCAGAGTTTAAACAAATTTCCAAAATTTCAATATCGCCTTAGAATTCAACTATATCCAAAATTCTTTGGCGAATTCAATTATCCCTTTGAATTTCAAAACCAAACCCAGTTCACAAACAATTCCAATTTAAAACAATTTGGTAGCAATTTCTCTTTTAGAAACTCGAACATAAACATCGATGATGCTGCAGTCATCACCGACTTTATTTTCCAGTGGCCAAAAGAGTTCAATGCTTTTATCTCTTTAAAAACACTTCCAAATATTTTTGATTTCAAATCTCCAAATTTCAAACACAAAAATATTTTTGAAATAATACTATTCTTTCTTCAAAACCCTTGGAAACCACTTTCAAACCCAAAGGAATTTTAATTTTTCCCAAAATTCCAAACTCCCAATCCATCAAATTCATATTTAAACATTACTCTGGAATTTTCATCTTACTCTATTTCAAATATTCTCTGGAATTCTATCCCAAATTATAATCTCATTTATTTATGAATTTTATTTCAATTTATAAATTACATTTACAATCCATATTTAAAATTCCTTTTTGATTTTAAACCAATTCCGCTTTAATTACAATTCCAAAGTTATTCTAATTACTTTGGACTAATATCCATTCAATTGAATCCACTTCAATTTCAATCATTACAATTCTATCCAAATCTTCTATTAAAATTTTTGAACTTATACATCTTTAATCCAAATCCAATTAATTCAAATCCGGTTCAATTTAAATCATCTCGAATTATATAAATTCGAATTAAATTCTCAAGGATTGGTTTAACCTTTTTAAACCAAATTAACTTTGTTTATTTAAAGTTTCAAACAATCCTAATTCCTGAGTTCTAATTCTAGAATTTCATTTTAATTAATTTAATTTTAATTTGGTTGTATCTTATATTACTACGTAACTTAATTCCAATAATTCAACAACCAATCACCTAAATATTCATTAGAAGAGAATATTGCTTTATATATCAAAATATATATTTTTATATAAAATCATTAAAAATCTGTATAAGCAAATAACAAGTACGCTCTCATATATATATACACTCAACTCATTCTAGAGTACTACGGACTCTATTCAATGAGTAATTCCCACCAGAGCCAAGGTTCTCGCTTAACCCTCCGCTCTGATACCAAATGTAACGACCCGAAATTTTCAAACCCGAAAATTCCAGATTGTTATGAAAAAGAAGAAAGAGATAGAAGAAGAAAAGAACAGAAACATCAACAACTCACATTCGCAGCGGATAAAATATAATAACAAATAACAGTTTACAGAAGAATACTATATCTGTTAAGTACATTTAATATACATCAGAGTTATACATATGTACATATACTGGATATAAACCCGGGGTAACTTATATCAATTTAACCAATTCACAATTTGCTATAGAAAACACTTATTTCACATATTAATTTCTATGTACTAAACTTAGATAAATGTTCCAGTCTACTTAAATCATTTCAATCCAGCCTATTGATTTCACACATCAATTTATTTTTAATCCGAAGTGGTTTCAGGTATTTCCTAATACCCGACCCTGGTCTCTTCGAAATTCATGTCATCCTAACCCAAGTTATCAAAATGAAATATACAACATTTCACGTCAGAGATATCAACTCATTCAAAGCATCCAATATCATTCAAGCACCCATAAGCAAAACTTAATCACATACAAATCAATTCAATTGATCCTAATTGAATTTCAAATCTCAATCACTTAGATTTCTTTATTCAATATAAATTAATTCCAACATAATTTATTAATCAACCCCTCCATAACCATCCATCTTAATTAATCACCCTGGATTAATTATCCTTCAATTACATTCAAGTAATTGTCTTTAACTAATTTCACGGTATTAATTATTCTTAACCCAAAATCAATAAGTAATCTTAATTACTTCATCCTTAATTACTTATTTTAATTAATCTCTCATAAGTCACTTATTTGGATTAATTCATCTTAAATTACATCCTTAATTATATAAATTAAGAATTCCAATTATATTTCCATTATCCTAACCCAAGTTAAATTTCATTAATCAAATCATGATATCAATCACTCTCAACATGCAATATACTATCGTTGCTTCATTAAATAAATTAACTATTCGTTTTATAATAGAAGTTTAAAGGAATTTAAAGCCAAATTGATTTTTAAATTCAAATCAATTTACAATTACACTTTAACATTCAAATTGTTAAAACACTTAATATTTAAAACTTTATTTGTTAAATTTAACTCAGATTTAGAGCTCGTTTAAATCTTTACTTTACAAGTTTAACTTCAGTTTTAAATATTGTTTCATTTCTTTCAGTTCATTCTTATTGTTAATTTTTATTTTTATTCTACAATTATTTCACTTTCAAAATTCACTCTTACATTCCTTTCAAAAATCCAATTTATATATTTCAATGACACAGGGTACCGAAATATTCAAGCAACTCACAACATTCATTATTCAAATTACCAATAATAATCATCCCAGTCTATCAAACATTCCAATATATACTAGATATTACTATAAAATATAGCATATCAATTTAATCCAACCATTCCACCAATCATTTAAACTTAACCACTAAATTTAATAAAATCTATAAGCGTGAGATTACTCACCTTGACTTCTGTTTTGCAACCCACTTCCAAACTGGCTCGCTTCTTTTCAGTTTATGACCTTGTATATATATTTATACAATTTTATTAATATCTGAATAAAACAATTAACTTCCATAGATTTAATTAATTACTTATTTAATTTAAATTTAAATCCCTTTAAATGAATTTATTAGTTAACCATTTCATTTTAATTAAATAAATATTTCATCATTATCATTATTCCAGATTAAACAATAAACTGTGTAAATATTTAAATTAGTCAGTAAGTTAAAATCTTTATAGCTTATACCAAATCAAATTCAAAAACTCAACTACCCAAAATTACAGTAACCTCTCTGCACTTTTATTTTAACATATGATTTAATTGGAAGCAAGAATGTACCTAAGCTTGCCGAAAACTGTTCATTCTCGAACAAACGCAGACTCCCCCATCGCGATGTTGCGAGCTTCCCTCATCAGCCGCCTCTTCTCCTTACCTCGCGACCGAACCTTAAAGCCATAAGCGAGCTCGAAATCAACGCCTCCTCTCATTAAATCGAATACGGTCTTGGTGTTGACGCTCGAGCCTTTGGTTGTCGATTGATTCCCCTTCGAACGAGTCGCCGCCGCATCCTGTACAAGTTCGCCCCACCTCGATCGAATATAGATCGGTTTAGGTTTGTAAAATTCAAGAATTCGTGGTAGCGGCCATTCCTTTTTTTTATATACTGAGGATTTCGATTGCTCTATAAGAATAGAGAGAGAGCGTCGGCCATTAAATTTGTTTCTTTCTTCTTCTTTTTTTTTAGATCGATTGCTTTTTCGAAGGCTGGAGAGGAGACGGGAATTAAAATAAATGGTATGGAGAAGCTTCTTGAGAACGCTTGAATAAAATATCTTATGTCGTTGAAAATATCCTTGCTGAATTTTTTTTTATTATTATTACCGAGTTCGATCGCTGTTGTGAAAATAGAGAGGGGGTACGGGAATGAGATAAGGAAAGGGGAAGATTCTGGTGAACGCTTGTTTACACACCATAATATCTAATGTACTTCTAAGTTATTATACAATATAAGATTTGGATCTCCTCTTTAAGAAATGCCGTGAGGCAATTATAAGGCTTTACCCACGTTCTGAACACAATGGAACGTGTTTCAGAGACTAATTTGATCGTATGCGCGAGTTACAAAAGAAAATGATCAATTTGAATTAAATCGATTCAAATAAATTCGAAGCGTTTTGAGCTTCCAGGGTCAACCGACAACTCCGATTGCTACAAAAATTGAAATCCGATAATAACTAACTATTTCGGATCCAATGAAACTGGTTTCGTCGAATTCCGAGACTATGCCTCGGAAGGCTATTTATAAATTCAATTTTATCGATATATTATTAAAATTGAACGAATCACTTTTAATTTAAATTTTAACCATTCAATTATCTTCAGAATCATCCTTATAAATTTTATAAGCCTTCAAATTATTTTAAACAGGCTTCGAAATCCCAGATTCAACAATTTACCCAATTTCAATTATTAAATTCATTTCTTAAACCATATAATTCAATGTTAATTACCAAGTAAATATCGATATCTTAAATTAAAGTTAAAATTAACTTTTAAATATTTTAAAATCAATTAACAATTCTATTTTAAATTGTTGGAAAAATCTGGGTCGTCACACTTTTGTTATTCCAAACTCTAACTCTTGAGATCGAATGTAGATTTACCCCAGAAAATCCACATTGATCTTATTCTTTAAGTCACGGTTGACCCGGTTAAGGTTGCTCGTGATTTACTTAAGCTTACCCATCTCCCTACTCTGTTATTTAATCATCTTGTCTTTTGTTTCCAACCTATCTTCAAACATTTTGAATAGTACTTGTAAATCTATGTTTTGTTTATATATGGTGTTGTTTGAGTTTTTGATGTTGAATTGGGTTTCTGATCGATTCGTCTGATCAACGCTATCGATAAGATTTCCAAAACACTTTGATAGAACAAACTGACACAATATTATTTTAAAATTTGGTTAATGAAATAAATTTGGATATATAAGTAAATTTATGGAACTTAATAAACTGATTTAAATTGATTATTTGAAGTGATAATACTTGATTTATCATTTATTGTTCTATAAATGAATTTATAAATAGTTGTTTATAAATTGATTTGGGAACTGAAATGAATTTAGAACAAGAAATTTGAGAATTTACTTTCCGACGGTTTCAAACCTTTTGTTTAAAGTTTTAAAAGGTTATATTATTTAAAGTATTTTTGAATATAAATTTGTTTTCAAAGAATTTTAAAAGTTTTAAAAAAATTAGTGCTCTTCTTTTTGTTGCTAGAAAATAACTTCGGTGATGACCGCGGCATCATCGACATTCATTTTCAAGTTTCGAAATGAAGAGACCGCCCTGTAGTCTTGCTATAGCTTTGTTTTGGAAAACCAAAATTGATTTGAATTTCTAAAATATCACTTGATTTATAATATATATAGACATATGATTTAAATTTGATTTGATAAGTTATGTACATACATTTATTTATCTTTAAATTGTTTGAAGAAATCAGAAATTTAATTCTTAAATTCAATTATAAAAAGGAAATCAAAATTTTGGACGAATATTTAAGGATGAAATGACTTAATTGGAAAGTTTTATTTGTATAATACAATTGCATTCAAATATAACTTACCTTAATTTCAGAAGTTAACAATGTAATTGGATAATATACAATATAAAAAGATTTTATAAATAAAATTTGAGTGGTTATAATAAATGTTATACACTTAAATTTTAATTATAAAATGATTAACAGAGGTAAATATAATAAAAGGTAATTGAATAACTTACAATAAAATAATGTTAAAAGAACTAAGAACAAAAGAAAGCAGTTATAATAGGTGTAAGTATATTTAACATAAGTGATAAATATATTGAGAGGAATAAATTTAATTTTAATTAGGAATAAAGAAGAATAAAATTTATTAAGTACATTGTGAGTGTAATAAATGATTATTTTTCAAACCCATGGTTTTAAAAAAATTGTTAATTTAAGATGATTGGATAATAAGATAATGAAATTTGGGATAGTTAGGATTTATTTAACTTGCGTAAAGATTTATTCTCTATTTAAGTTGAAATTTCCATGCTTTCAAATTTATTTCCTTATTTTGTTTTTCAAACTATCTTTTGGTTGTCCTTATCATCCTTATCTTGCTATAGACCGGTATAGGCATCTTTCTATAATCTTTCTGTTTATAAATCTTTCTATAATCTTTAATAATCTTTGGTACTCATTTTGAATTTATTTTTGTGTGCTTATGTTCTTGATTTTGGAGAATCTTGTAAAGATCATCTCCACCTTGTTAAACTTACCTATAACAATAGTTATCAGGTATAATCTCAATCTTCTGGTCACCTTGTCTTAATCTTATTTCATTTCTATCTTTTTCTGTGCTCTCCCGTACCTCATTTTTTTTGGGGACGAAAAGTTTTGAGTGGGGGAGAGTGTAACAACCCTGAATTTTATGATTTATTTTAATTGTTTATTTTGATTATTTTATTTGAAATTTTGATTTAAGAATTTTTTTTTAAATGAATAAGTTATGTTATTTTAAATATAAATGTTGATTTTTATGTGAATTATAGTTTCAAACTTGTATAAATTGAATATTTTACTGAAAAGTGAATTTCTGTTCAAACTGGTCAAACTTTGACTTTTAAACTTCAAATTTAAATTTTTTTTTTAAAATCTTAAATTTTATCTTTTATTATAAAAATATATGTAATAACTTGAACATTGCTTTTCATTTCGTTGAAAACGGAGTTAAATAGTAAAAGTTATGCATATTTCAATATTGAGTGCAATTTGTTTATTCTGCAATTTTGTTATTTTAAATTGTATAAATTATATTTTCTTTGTCATATTTTATTTTAATATGTATTAATATGTTATTTTAGGTATATTTTTTTTCTTTTAATATTTTTAAAGTGAGGTAGGAATTTTTCTAGAGTTAGTAGTATTTTTCTTGTAATTTTCATGCCCTGTTTTCAATTTTAAAAATTTTCTTTAGTTCTTTTTCTATTTTTCTCCAATTTAATTTTTTATTTTATTTTTAAAATGATAAATAAATTATTTTATTTCAAATTTTCACTTCATAATATTTTTAAAAGGAAGTGGATATTTTTCCAAGACTAGTAGTGATTTATTTGTAATTTCTGGACACTGTTTTGTATTTTTGAGCAATTTCTTTCATTCTTTTTATATTTTATTTAAAATTAATTATTTATTTTCTTATATTTTTACTTGGTTACAGTTTTTAAAAGTATTTGCTGATTTTTTTATTTTATCTTTAGAAAATGGAAACGTGAAGAGTTTAAGGCGTTTCATTTCTAGACGTTTCATTGTCCAAAAACGTTTCAAATGCCATAACCATCTCATTTTTTCATTTTGGTTGTCTATTTTCAGTTTATAGCCGTGACTTTAATCCTATTTCTCATTTAAGAAACCATTCTTTCATTTTATTCATGGCTTCAAACATTTTGGGTAATGTCTTCCTCTTATTTTCTTCCTTTTCTGTGACGACCGCCAATGACTCCCGCACCAAAACAAGGAAATAGTGCGCTGAAAGTGTGCTAGGCAGCCATGGACGATAGTCAAGGGTAAAATAAACATCGCAGACTCTATCGTAAAACTCACAGCGCATGGATAAAATACAATAGAGAAATATAATATAGTGAAGCTCCCATAGAACAGAATATCATCATCTAATCATAATAGCTTTATACATGGTCTGAATCATGAATACAAGAAGCCTCACTACATAGCACTCAGAGTAATCAACAATCAGCGGAATATCCAGTACATAGAATATGAAAATAATATGTAAAGCCTCCTGCTCGTCTTCGTCATCATCAGCGTGAGCCACTAAGATCAGCACCTGCCACCTGTCACCTAGTCTGCCCATCCCAAACATGGATGAACAGCCCAAGGTAATAAGAGGAGACATAAAACCTTGAGTCAGACAACAGTCTTAGTGAGCAGTAAATCAACTATCAAACATACCAAAGGAACATAAAGGATAAAAGGAATAGGAACCCAAATCATCCCACTCCACCTCTTTCTACAATGATAGCCCCCAGACACACACTAAGGAGAAGCAAGCATAGCAAAGCAGATAATTAAAGTAAAGCAATAATCACTCGAGTCAAGGTCGATGTTTTCCAAATGCAAACCCCCAAGGCCTAAACCAAGATCAGATAAGCACCCAGAAAAAACACCGCTCTTGAGACCGAATGATGATACAACCAAACATCCATGACTCTGGCTATCACTGTTATCATTGCCTTGATTTTATCGTTAATTGAATGACCAACACATCTTTCAACCATCCGTCAAGGGCTAATGGCAACCCCGGTTCTAGACATAACTCCGCACGTCGCCGTGACCCGTGCCTAGGTATAACGGATCTACCCAGAGTACTAGCACGTCATCATGACCCGCGCCTGGGTATAACGGATCTACCCAACGTACTCTTGCTTTGAGCTTGCTAGAACCTTCAATAACGATAAGATCTCAGCCTTCTAGTCATCCTCCTCGACGACTATTCCCATTATAGCTCAAGCACCTCTCGAGCCCACCATTATCCACCAACTCGAACCGCATCATCGAGTAATCAACATGCTTGGGATGATCCCGTCTGCATTAAACCAAGGCTTCCACATCATGCTTTGCTCCAACGCATCTTAGCAAAGTCCATCTCATCATCATACTTCGCCTCAACATATCATGGCAAAGTCCATTTCGTCATCATACTTCGCTTCCTCTAACTATAGCAAAGTCCTCGAACCCATCCATATGAGCTTCATCATCCGCTTCATATGCCACGGCAGCTTTCACCATTCAAGAGCCTTTCCACTTAGCTTTTGAATCATCTTCAACCATCTTGTCCCAAATCAACTACAAGCTAACTCGAGACAATCAAATCAATCATACATCCAAACAATCAAGCATTCAAACAAGATCTAATCAAGCAATATCAACTATAATGGCAATTTCGTAAATAAATGAGCATAAGTCTAACATATATAAAATCATGGATTTTAGCATAGATCTATCAAATATAAAACATGGGTTTTGTCTCTATAACTTGTTAATTGAACTTGCATAGGTAAACATCTTCAAAAGTAATGAATCTAGTCTTGGAACTAAGAAAAATGCATGAAATCTCTAACTTTAACACTCAAACAAGCCACCAATCCAATATACTCCTTTGGGTCCGCGTGAGAGATAACTACCACTCACCGAATCACCCAAACACTTCAAAAACTAATCACTTCAGATCTAGACAGCAAGGATTCAAGCTCGATTTGTCGAAATCCCGCTTGAAACGATGAAATCTCACTTCGTTGGATGACGATCTTCAACTTTGGCTCTTGGATCTTCGATCTTGATCTTCGATCTTGGATGGATGTTAGCACAAGATTAGAGTAGAGAAAAGAAGTGAAGAAATGTTGTAGTCGAGCTCTCAAAATGGCAGCACTTCGTCGCTTTAAAAACCGGTGCCAAAAAGTGAGCCAAACCCCTCTATTTATAGGCTGAAATCACCCTTAGGTCGTCGCCCAGTTTTAGGTCGTTGCCGACCTAAAGATCCCCGACCTAACTTAGGTCGTTTACGACCTAAGTCTCAATAGTACATGCAACCTAAAACACAGTCGCCTTCCTTAACTCAAACCAACGACCTACGACCTAAGACCCTGCCGACTCATGACACAACGGCTTAACTGAGTACACGGCATACGACCTACGACTTATCCAAACACACAAGATCTCACGACCTAACTCCTATGCGACCTAACAAACAAGGCCGACTTAGCACACACATGCACTTACACGACCTACCTAGCTGCCGACTTAAAAGCTTACGACCTAACACATAAGCCTCTATACGACCTAACCTAGTCACGACCTATCGAGCAACACGAGTTACAACCTAACAACTCATAGCAGCCTTCCTTAGGTCGTCTAACGACCTAACTAACCTACCGACCTAACAATCCAACGACCTAAAACAAACACAAGACTCAACGACCTAACTTAGATCGTCTAATCCCTTAGGTCGCTCACCACCACTAGGTCGCTTATATCCATAGGTCGCTCCACTCGACCTAAACTCCCTCACGACTTAAACTGCACTAAGCCTTAACTCACCAACTCTTAGGTCGGTCATCTTCTATAGGTCGTAACTCGTTAACTACCGACCTAACTTAAGCCGCCCCTACACGAGTTAACTTCCTTAACTCGTCCACGACCTATCTTCCCTAGGTCGTTCACGACTTAACTATAGGTCGGTCACCACCTTAACTCGGTCACACAACCCAAGATTCCCACGACTTAAGCTATGGATGACCTAAACAACACTAACGACCTAATAATTCTACGATATATCAATACGTAAAATACGGGTCGTTACATTCTCTCCCCCTTAGGAATTTCGCCCCCGAAATTCCAAGCAAACAAGAGCAACCAAAACTATTCTGCATGCCTACCATCCATAGCAATCAACAAACCATGCATCCAATTTCTAGCCTAGCATGCAGAATTCTAAGATTAGAACAAGTTACAAATTCATGAGATGCCCCGACACCTTAGGTCCATACCTCGAAGAGTTCAGGATGAGCTGCCTTCATCCACTCTTCCTCCTCCCATGTACAGTCGTTAACATCATCACTCCATTGTATCTTGAGCAACGTAATCGTCTTCCTCCTAAGCTGTTTCGTGTCGGTTTCAACAACACGAAGTGGCTTACGAGGTCTCGTAACCATTGGATCAACCTCCAAATCTTCACAGCTATCAGCAGAAACCACTGTATTCGAGTCGTGCACATACTTCCGCAGATATGATACATGAAAAACATTGTGTACACCCGCCATCTTTTTCGGTAACTCCAATCTATAAGCGAGCTTTCCAATTCGCTCAATTATCGGGAATGGTCCAACAAATCTCGGAGTCAATTTTCCTTTCTTTCCAAATCGAATAACATTCTTCAGAGGAGAAATCTTCACAAAAACCATATCACCTACGTCGAATTCCAAATCTTTTCGACATTTATCAACATAACTTTTCTGACGGTCTTGGGCTGCCTTCATTCGTTGTCGAATGATCTCTATACTGTCCGAAGTCTGACAAATCATCTCTGGCTCAAGTATCAGTTTTTCTCCAGCTTCCAACCAACATGTCGGAGAGTTACACGGTCTTCCATACAAGGCTTCATATGGTGCCATACCAATACTTGACTGGTAGCTGTTGTTATACGCAAGCTCCACCAAATGAAGGTGATCTTCCCATGATCCTCCGAAATCCAAAACACATGCTCTCAAGAGATCTTCCAAAACTCTGTTGATTCTCTCAGTCTGACCATCTGTTTGGGGATGATAAGCTGTACTCAAACACAACTCGGTTCCCAAAACCTCCTGGAAGCTCTTCCAAAATCCACTAGTGAGCAATGGGTCTCGATCGCTGACTATACTCTTCGGAATGCCATGGAATCGAACTATCCACTTAACATACAACTCAGCCAACTTCGATGCAGTCCTAGTTGATCGAACAGGAATGAATCTTGCACTCTTGGTCAAACGATCTACGATGACCCAAATCCCTTCATTTCCCGCTCTTGTTCTAGGTAGACCATCAATAAAATCCATCGATATTTGCTCCCACTTCCATGTAGGAACTTCTAATGGCTGAAGCAATCCACTTGGCTTCTTCTGTTCAGCTTTTACCAACTGACAGTTCATACATTTGGAAATGAAATTTCCAACATCCTTCTTCATACCTTCCCAGTAATAGGTTCTCTTCATATCCCGATACATCTTATTTCCACCTGGATGAATTGTCAACTTCGAGTGATGACTTTCCCTTAGAACTTCATCTCTCAATTCATCGATATCGGGAACAACTAGTCGTCCTTGCTTCCGAAGCCAACCCTCTTGATCGACCTCGAATCCTTTATCCTTCTCTGGTTCCAATCCAGATTCCAAATCACGGATAATCTTGACAAGCTTATCGTCTCGCTTTTGGCTCTCGCCAATCCTTTCCACAAGAGTAGGCCTTATCGATAAGTTTGCCAACATTTCAGGTTTCAATTCACATCTAGGCATGAAATCAAATCCAGCCAAATACTCGAGACTCTTCCATTCCGAAAACATGGCTCCCAATCCTGCATGTCTTCGACTTAACGCATCAGCTACTGCGTTACCTTTTCCCGGGGTATAAGCTATACCAAAATCATATGATGCTAAAAACTCTAGCCATCGTTGCTGCCGAAGATTCAAATCCTTTTGGGAGAAAAGATACTTCAACGACTTATGATCTGTAAACAACTCGAATCGAACTCCCAATAGATAATGTCTCCACATCTTCAGCGCAAAAACAATCGCCGCTAACTCCAAATCATGAGTCGGGTAATTCCTTTCATGCGGCTTCAGTTGTCGACTTGCATATGCAACAACTCTATCCTTCTGCATCAGCACTGCTCCAAGTCCAGTACCGCATGCATCGGTGTAAACTACCATGTCATCATTCCCACTTGGAATAGTCAAAACAGGAGCACTCGTCAATCGCTCTTTCAGGATTCTAAAAGCTTGCTCACACTTAGCATCCCAACTGAACACTTGGTTCTTCTTCATCAATCCTGTCAATGGTGCAGCTATCTTGGAAAAGTCTTTGATAAACCGTCGATAATATCCTGCTAGTCCAAGAAAACTTCTCACATCTGATGCATTCTTAGGTCTGACCCAATCCTGGATTGCTGCCACTTTAGCGGGATCAACCGCTATTCCATTTCTAGAAATAACATGGCCTAAGAATCTCACTTCACTCTTCCAGAAGTGACACTTCGAAAACTTAGCCTTCAGCTGATGTTTCCGCAAGATTTCCAAAACAATACGCAAGTGCGTCTTGTGCTCTTCCTCAGTTCTGGAATAAATCAGAATATCATCCACGAACACAAGTACAAACTTGTTCAACTGATCCCTGAACACTCTATTCATAAGATCCACAAAATATGCTGGTGCATTAGTCAATCCAAACGGCATTACCAGCCACTCATAGAAACCGGATGGTGTCCTGAAAGCAGTCTTCGGCACACTATCCTTCGCCACTCTCAACTGGTGAAATCCCGTTGCCAAATCCATCTGAGAAAACACCTTAGCTTCGTGAAGCTGATCAAACAAGTCATCTATTCTCGGCAATGGATACTTGTTCTTCTTAGTCACCTTATTCAGCTCACGATAATCGACACACAACCTTAACGATCCATCCGCTTTGGTTGCGAACACAACTGGTGCACCCCATTCGGACACACTACGCCGAATGAATCCTTTCCGTAAAAGGTCATCAACTTGCACCTTCAACTCTTGCTGTTCCCTAGGCGCCATCCACCTAAGCGGCATCACAACGGGTCTGGATTCCTCAACTAGATCGATACGAAACTCGATCTCCCTATGCGGCGGTAACCCTTTGACTTCATCAAAGACATCGCCGAATCCATTCACGATTGGCACCGATGACAGTCCATCCCGTGGAACAACCAGCGAATACATGAAGCTCATGAAGACGCCTTCTTTATGCTTACATCGTATCACAACCTTTCGCCCCTCCACATTCTCGACTGCCACCTCCAATCTCTCACAATCAACCTTTGCCGCATACTTCCTAAGCCAGTCCATACCCAAAATAATTCCGAACCCCGCAAAGTTCAAAACAAAGCAATCACAAACAAAAGAGCAATCATGACTCAATATAACTAGACCACGGCATAGCATACACAAACAAGACAAACCCCCAACTGGATTAGTCACTACCAATGGTCTATCAACAATATCCGGTTCCAAACCCAACCGGTCTACCAACTCATTACAAACAAAAGAATGAGACGCTCCGGTATCAAATAACACTCTAACTGGAACACCACAAATGGAAAGAGTACCTTGAACCACCACACTCTTCCCCTTCTCTTCAGCAGTAGGAGCTTTCGAAGATGACGGGACAGCCCCCAAAGCATAAGCTTGCACAACCTGCCTGTCCTTTATCGGTTCCGGACAGTTCTTCTTAATGTGCCCTAGCTTATCACAGTTGTAGCACTTCAACAACACCTTCGGATTCTTGCAATCCTTGGAGAGATGGCCCTTCTGCCGACAATTATAGCAGGTCTTTTCCCCCTTCAGCTTCTTCTGACCATCCTTACCCTTCTGCTGTTGCTGCTTCCTCTTCTTGTTTCTACCCTGCTGTGGTTTAGACTCCTCCTTGGTCACAGCAACAACAGATACTTCCTTAGGAAACAAACTCTCGTGCCTGAGAGCTTTCTCCACCAGCTTCTCAAATGGATCATCCAGATGATCCACCAACTGTCTTCCAAGATAACTGTCCAAGCCCGTCACGAATTTCTCGTTCTTCTGGTAGGGAGATTCAATATACGATCTAGCATACTTGGACAGAGCCTCAAACTCAGAAACATACTCAAGAACTGATCTTCCACCTTGCCTGAGCTCCACAAACTTCTTAAACAAGACAGACTTCTGAGCCGTAGAAATGAACTTAGCTTCAAATCTATCTTGGAATTGCACCCAAGTAATTTCTTCCTCTGGAGTATCAATGGTGATAGAGTTCCACCAATCAGAAGCCCTTCCTTGAAGCTGCCTTGATGCAAGCTTCCTTTTAGTTGCATCATCAATTCCCAAGTCACCAAAGATCCTTCTACAAGCATCTATCCATCTCTGGACTTCAATAGTAGATTCTGTCCCCAAGAAAACCTTTCCTCCAAGAGCAGTATAATCCTTGCACAACTTAGCAAAATCCACTGGCTTTGGAGCTTGAACTTGAATTCCAACATCTACCGCTGACCCTGGATTTGGTATCCTTCTCATGATCGAAGTCATCATCGCTTCGAACATAGCTCCATAATCAGCAACTCCATCAGCAGCACGACCTTCCCTGGCAGCTGGTCTCCCTCTTCGACTCATCCTTAATATCGACAAAAAGGAATGATTAGAACACCTTTGAGAAACAACTGCATAAGGAGTTCAAATCCTTCTAAGCTACTATAATATATATAGTAATCATCCATCAAAATACAATTACGTCTCTCATACGTAGTTACTTCAGCGAGCGTTGGCTAAAATCGATTAACCAAAGCTCTGATACCAAATGTGACGACCGCCCATGACTCCCGCACCAAAATAAGGAAATAGTGCGCTGAAAGTGTGCCAGGCAGCCATGGACGATAGTCAAGGGTAAAATAAACATCGCAGACTCTATCGTAAAACTCACAGCGCATGGATAAAATACAATAGAGAAATATAATATAGTGAAGCTCCCATAGAACAGAATATCATCATCTAATCATAATAGCTTTATACATGGTCTGAATCATGAATACAAGAAGCCTCACTACATAGCGCTCAGAGTAATCAACAATCAGCGGAATATCCAGTACATAGAATATGAAAATAATATGTAAAGCCTCCTGCTCGTCTTCGTCATCATCAGCGTGAGCCACTAAGATCAGCACCTGCCACCTGTCACCTAGTCTGCCCATCCCAAACATGGATGAACAGCCCAAGGTAATAAGAGGAGACATAAAACCTTGAGTCAGACAACAGTCTTAGTGAGCAGTAAATCAACTATCAAACATACCAAAGGAACATAAAGGATAAAAGGAATAGGAACCCAAATCATCCCACTCCACCTCTTTCTACAGTGATAGCCCCCAGACACACACTAAGGAGAAGCAAGCATAGCAAAGCAGATAATTAAAGTAAAGCAATAATCACTCGAGTCAAGGTCGATGTTTTCCAAATACAAACCCCCAAGGCCTAAACCAAGATCAGATAAGCACCCAGAAAAAACACCGCTCTTGAGACCGAATGATGATACAACCAAACATCCATGACTCTGGCTATCACTGTTATCATTGCCTTGATTTTATCGTTAATTGAATGACCAACACATCTTTCAACCATCCGTCAAGGGCTAATGGCAACCCCGGTTCTAGATATAACTCCACACGTCGCCGTGACCCGTGCCTAGGTATAACGGATCTACCCAGAGTACTAGCACGTCATCATGACCCGCGCCTGGGTACAACGGATCTACCCAACGTACTCTTGCTTTGAGCTTGCTAGAACCTTCAATAACGATAAGATCTCAGCCTTCTAGTCATCCTCCTCGACGACTATTCCCATTATAGCTCAAGCACCTCTCGAGCCCACCATTATCCACCAACTCGAACTGCATCATCGAGTAATCAACATGCTTGGGATGATCCCGTCTGCATTAAACCAAGGCTTCCACATCATGCTTTGCTCCAACGCATCTTAGCAAAGTCCATCTCATCATCATACTTCGCCTCAACATATCATGGCAAAGTCCATTTCGTCATCATACTTCGCTTCCTCTAACTATAGCAAAGTCCTCGAACCCATCCATATGAGCTTCATCATCCGCTTCATATGCCACGGCAGCTTTCACCATTCAAGAGCCTTTCCACTTAGCTTTTGAATCATCTTCAACCATCTTGTCCCAAATCAACTACAAGCTAACTCGAGACAATCAAATCAATCATACATCCAAACAATCAAGCATTCAAACAAGATCTAATCAAGCAATATCAACTATAATGGCAATTTCGTAAATAAATGAGCATAAGTCTAACATATATAAAATCATGGATTTTAGCATAGATCTATCAAATATAAAACATGGGTTTTGTCTCTATAACTTGTTAATTGAACTTGCATAGGTAAACATCTTCAAAAGTAATGAATCTAGTCTTGGAACTAAGAAAAATGCATGAAATCTCTAACTTTAACACTCAAACAAGCCACCAATCCAATATACTCCTTTGGGTCCGCGTGAGAGATAACTACCACTCACCGAATCACCCAAACACTTCAAAAACTAATCACTTCAGATCTGGACAGCAAGGATTCAAGCTCGATTTGTCGAAATCCCGCTTGAAACGATGAAATCTCACTTCGTTGGATGAAGATCTTCAACTTTGGCTCTTGGATCTTCGATCTTGATCTTCGATCTTGGATGGATGTTAGCACAAGATTAGAGTAGAGAAAAGAAGTGAAGAAATGTTGTAGTCGAGCTCTAAAAATGGCAGCACTTCGTCGCTTTAAAAACCGGTGCCAAAAAGTGAGCCAAACCCCTCTATTTATAGGCTGAAATCACCCTTAGGTCGTCGCCCAGTTTTAGGTCGTTGCCGACCTAAAGATCCCCGACCTAACTTAGGTCGTTTACGACCTAAGTCTCAATAGTACATGCAACCTAAAACACAGCCGCCTTCCTTAACTCGAACCAACGACCTACGACCTAAGACCCTGCCGACTCATGACACAACGGCTTATCTGGGTACACGGCATACGACCTACGACTTATCCAAACACACAAGATCTCACGACCTAACTCCTATGCGACCTAACAAACAAGGCCGACTTAGCACACACATGCACTTACACGACCTACCTAGCTGCCGACTTAAAAGCTTACGACCTAACCTAGTCACGACCTATCGAGCAACACGAGTTACAACCTAACAACTCATATCAGCCTTCCTTAGGTCGTCTAACGACCTAACTAACCTACCGACCTAACAATCCAACGACCTAAAACAAACACAGGACTCAACGACCTAACTTAGATCGTCTAATCCCTTAGGTCGCTCACCACCACTAGGTCGCTTATATCCATAGGTCGCTCCACTCGACCTAAACTCCCTCACGACTTAAACTGCACTAAGCCTTAACTCACCAACTCTTAGGTCGGTCATCTTCTATAGGTCGTAACTCGTTAACTACCGACCTAACTTAAGCCGCCCCTACACGAGTTAACTTCCTTAACTCGTCCACGACCTATCTTCCCTAGGTCGTTCACGACTTAACAATAGGTCGGTCACCACCTTAACTTCCCACGACTTAAGCTATGGATGACCTAAACAACACTAACGACCTAATAATTCTACGATATATC
The DNA here is from genome assembly GCA_030765085.1 of Allium cepa. Taxonomy (NCBI): domain Eukaryota; kingdom Viridiplantae; phylum Streptophyta; class Magnoliopsida; order Asparagales; family Amaryllidaceae; genus Allium; species Allium cepa. The sequence continues at coordinate 869,357,842 of CM060929.1, read as the reverse complement.
AATACGTAAAATACGGGTCGTTACATTTTCTTCCTATTTTCTTATGTATTTTTGCCTTGTTCTCTCCACTCTTTTGTTCGACCTCCACTCCATATCCATGGCCGCCACCTCCTACCTCTTCTCTATCATCATCACCACCTACTCCTCAGTTCTGAACCATGGTCGAACCCACCATGATGCTAAAATCCAAAAAAATACAACTTATGCCTTGAAAACATGCTAGTTTGAGCCTTGTTGTTTCACCACCTCTAGCCCCCGCCACCACCTCTGACCAGACCACCACACACCCCCACAACATCTATCTAGACCTGAACTTGAATGGCCAAGCCAAACCCCTACATGGCCGAGCCTTTTGTTGACCAAAAACCCACCTATTTTGCCTAAACCCCTTCACATTCCTACCTAGTAACTTCCTCCGCATGTCTAGCCTTCATGCCATGCATTTCCTATGTTCAAACCTGAGCCAAATCTTGTCGAAACCTGAGCCAAAATATCCCCTAGGCCATGCAATCAAATGTAGAAAGCAAGGCAAAATACTGTGTATTCGTATCACCTTTTATTTCAAAGTTGTTTCAATTTAATGTTATGTTGAAATGCTAATTTATTTTGGTTTTGTTTTGGGTTGCAACACAAGTTCTAAGCTTGGATCTCTTCCCACTTGAGCCTGTTGTTGTGTCATCGTTCCTTCTGAAATCTGTTGTGTCATTTGGATTGCAATCTCCATCCATAAATGTGAGTAAATCTCACCAGACTAATATGTACTTATATAACTGATAAACTGATACCACTTGAATCCGTAACTGTTTATCATCATGATATATCTGCTATATTATTATCATATGATGTTCACACCTGTTATTACACTTGTTATATCATATGTTATTGTTATTTCATGCTATTCTGTCGTTTATATCAGTTATCACCATTGCAAGTTCCCTGTAGACTATAATCACTATGTGTTGAAATGATACATACCCTAACGGACTTTAGAATATGAGAAAAACATTATGGGCTGAAATGATAGGCCTGAGCGATTTCAAAAATCATTCATTTTACTTGGGACTGTGGGTTTGAAATGATAGAACCTGGTTTTTCTTTGTAAACTGCGGATTGAAATGATATATATCTGTATCACTTGACCTAGGCTAGAAAACTATATACAGACCCGTGGTTTATGTAATATTTTTGAAAATGTTTTAAAATATTTTAAAATGTAAAATTTATAATATTTTGATAATATTTTGATTTAAATTTAATTAAAAATGATTTTGTAGAAGTATTAGTGATTTTCTATAAATTAAAGAATGAATTAAGTAAACGATAAAGTAGAATTTGAACTATAAGTAAATTTTGGAATTTATGTTTTGTTTTAAAAGAGAAAATATGTAAAGTAAGAAAAATATAATATTTTGCTTTAAAAGTGTATTTAATGATTTTATAAAAATAATTATGATTTTTGAATAAGTTAAAATGTTAAACAAACGAATGTTTAAGTAAATTTTGAAATATAATTTAAATGTGAAATTTTAAATTTTGTTTTAAAAAGTGAAATTTTAATTAAGTAAAATTTATGGAAATAAGTTATATTTTGTAAATTTAAACCTAATTGTTAAGTTAATAATTTAATTAAAGAAATGGAAGTTAATACTTGAATTTAAATAAGAAATTATGTTAAAAATTGATTTTTGGATGAGATTTAACTTTATAAAAATCATAAAAATAAGAGTATTGAAATGATGATTTTAAAATGTGAAATTATATGATGTTTATAAGTTAAATGATTTAAATTAAAGATTGACTGTTGGTGAAATTTGTATTTAAACTCTGAATTTGATTTAACAGCATTTTTGAAGTGTAATGTAAAGGGTATTACAGCATTTTGTAAATGTTGTAGTTGTTTTAAATGAACTAAAAAGTTAATTTGAAATAAAGGCTATTATAGCACATTGTAAGTGCTATAGTGGTTAAACTTAACATTTAAAGTTTATTTGAAATTTAAAGAAAATCTATTATAGCACTTAAATGTTGTATTTTGTTAAATGAACTGTTTTAAACTATAACTTTACGTAGCATTTTTAAGTGCTACAGAAACTGAATTTTATTATTTTGTTAAATTTTAATGAGATTAATCTTTGGAATAAGATTTAATTTTTTGGAAATTAAATATTTAACTATTAAATATAAGGAATTGACTTTATTTTTTTTAATGAAAAGATTTAATCTTTAAATATAAACTCCTTTGAAATGTAAGTTTGAAATGGTGATTAATTTCTAAATAAAATGAATGGTTTTAAATGGTATTTAAATGAATTAAAAATGAATGATGTTTTGAATAATACTTTGATATTTTGATATTTTGAAATGATATTTGTTGATTTATTTAAGTTATTTGATAGATGGATATTTTAAATGTATATATTATTTGAGTTTATTTAAATAATATTAAATTTATGAAATGTGAGATATTAAAGCTTTGAAATAAAATGGTTTTGGTTTTGAAGTATAAACTATCATTTAAATGATATTTTGACATATTAAAATGATTTGAAATGAAGTTTTGGAAAGATATGATATTTTGATATATTAAAATGATTTGAAATGAATTTTTGAAAGATATGATATTTTGATATTAAAAATGTTTTGAAATGAATTTTTGAAAGATATGATATTTTGATATTAAAAATGTTTTGAAATGAAGTTTTGAAAGATATGATATTTTGATAATAAAATGATTTGAAAGGAAGTTTTGAAAAGATATGATATTTTAATATATTAATTGGATTTGAAAGGAGTTTTTGAAAGGATATGATAATTTAATATATTGAAATGGTTAGAAATGACTTGATATTTATTTTGATAATTATTTGAATTTGAATGATTTGGTATGTCGATATATTGAAATGGTTTTGGAAATGATTTAATCTTTATTTTGATAAAGATTTGGATTGAAAAGGATGTTTTATTTTGAAGTATAAAATATTGTTTAAAAGTTATAACCACGGGTTATAATAACGATTGGTTGGCAAAGAGACCGGGATCGAATATCTGGCATACTCTTTGTCGATACGAAAACCACTTTGACAACCGTGTACACGGTGGACATTCCAGAACGAAGTAGGTTGGGTGGCGAACGCTACTGGAACGAAGTAAGAGAACGCTGATGGATGTCCTAATTATGACTAAAACAGGAGCTATACCGGGCTACACAAAGGGTCGCACCCTTTCATCGAGCATGCTTCTTCGGAAACCATTCTATTAATTTTGTGATTCGATATGGTGGCGTCACTTTGATTCGGGGTATGTCTCAAGGTGGAAGGAAGTTGCTTGCTTGTCGTCATCATCGGTCCGGGAGTGCAAACAGTGTATCCACCCTGGCTTGCCTCGTGTGTCTTGTCATATGTTCCTTATATCGAGCCCACTACGATTTTGGTTTAAAGATCCGACCGCGTTAAGGTTCACCATCCCCTTAACGCTATTGTCTATATGATTATACTTTACTGATTAGATACTATTGTATATAGTGCAATATACTACATAGTAAATAGTTTAACGGAACCTTAGAGGATGGGCAGTCCCAAGCTTCTTCTAAGTTACTTGTACCTTTGCTACAGTTCACTTGAGTTGGTTTACATTGTATAAGTATGTATGTCCTGACTCGAGTGTTTTATTTTTATTTACGCTCGGGTCAGCCAAAGTATTCACAGATTTGGATTCCACTTTCTGGAGATTGGAATCGCTGGAGATTATCTGCTTATCTAGTCTTATCTATTTCGGTTTTATTGTTGTATTCAGCTTGTACTTGGTTATCATATTGAAACTTCTGTTGTACATTATTTCTTTTGTTGTATCTTGTTTAACTCTGATATATTTATATAGTAGCTTCATAAACTACTATCTCTTTTACTTCCACTGCATTATTATTACTCTATGTCTGTGATCTGTGATTATTATTTACTGTATATTCTGAGATTTGCCAAAATTTTATTTACAACGTGGTATTTTGAGCAATTCAATTCCGGCATGAGTGTCTACCTATACACTTATAATGGATGCGAATGGTTGAAAATATTGGGTCGTTACACATTTCGTTTCAAATAGTTCATACTTAATATCAAAATATCATATTCATTTCAAAAATCATATCAATTCGATAACATTATTCACTTTAAATAATATTCATTTGTAGATTTGCAACACTTCCAAAATTATAACCCTTTCGAAATCATAACACTTCCGACTTAAATAGTTTAGATATTGAAAATAGTATATATAATAAAATAGTTATAAATTAAAATATTTTATATATTAAAATAATTTATACATTAAAATACTTTATATAATCAGAATGGTTTCCTCCAAATTTCACAAATCGATTTAAATCAGCTTAAATTCCAAAATTCAATTTAAATCAATCCATGTTCAATACTTTCGATTTAAATGTTGAACGATTCAATTCAAATTCTTAATAAACCATTTCAATTTTTGTCGATTTCAAATCCAAGTTTGAATTATCATTTCAATTCCAATAAGATTCAATTTTAAATATTCAAACATGTAAAATATAAATTTCATTTATATTTCAACGTTTAACTTTAATTTTACCAAATTGGAACGTATTCACTTAATTAATTTAACAATAATTTATTAAAATCCCAATTTATAAATTTAACTCAATATTAAATATTCAATCTCAATTTTATTTAAAATTGAGAATATTCATTTAATCACTCTTTATCAAATAAAGTTATAATCATTTTTTTCAAAATATCAAAATCAATAAGTTCAAATAAATTATTATTTAAATTCAATTTTTTTCCAAGTCAGCATTAATTTATCCTCCCACCTTTAATATTAAAGTTATAAAAATATATTTTTAAAATATTAATATAAAATTTTAAGTAAATACTTAAATATATTATATACTAATTAAATTAAATTTTATTAAATTAAATCTTGCTATTAAATGTATATTTTATATTAAATATCAATCTATATATTTTTAAAATAGTAAAATCTTAAAAAAAAATTAGAATTAACTTATAAATTAAAATTTCCAAACATACTATTTTAAAATCCAAATTTAGACATATATAAAAATAACTTTTATACATATTATATTTTAAAAATCAATATTTATTAAAACCCATATATTTCCTTTCAAAACTTTGAAAATTATTTTCAAAATATAGACCAATGGTGTCCGTACATAATTTTCTATCATATGGTCAAGTGATATGGATATTTGTCATTTCAGTCTGCAAGTTAAATATTTATGGGTATAGATCATTTCAACCCGCAATCGCAAATTATTCAGAAATCAATGAAAACCGTTTAGTTTATCATTTCAACCCATAACGATTTTCCCTTATTCTACAAGATCGTTCGGGTGTAAATCATTTCAACCTATAGGGATTTCTAAATTAACAGGGAACTTATAGAGGGAGAACAAATATGATAAAATATAACATACCAACAACATGCATATATCATCAATAACAAATTTATATACATGTATGTATGTATGTATACAACAGGTTGTAGTGTCACTTGTCATAGGTAAACAATGGCAGATAACTGCATAGCATATTTAACAAATAAATAACTTAACAATTCAAATTTAACAGGATAATTTAGTTTTCATTTCAAGTGAAATCAATTTTACCAAGTATAAGAATGTAAATCGTGAGCGATTACTCACCTTCCGAGGCTAGAGACGACGGGATAAGCACACGAATAAGTGCGTAACAAAGCAACTAACTACTGCAATCAATTCTAGATGGTGGTGAAACCAAAAGCAAAGACGATAGACTGGATTCGATGGAAACTATTCAAAGCTAACATGATTTAGAATGGAAACAAAATAATTTGAAATATGAAATATATATAACTTTTTCTTAAACTCAATATTCAAAATTTAAAATACCAATAAAGTGAAAATCCTTATATGTATATATTAAAAATCGATATTCGATCTAAACACATATTAAATAAAATCTTTATATATCTTTTGAAAATTTCCAAATGGATTATTATACCCAAAATATATTAATGTTATTATAGACATACATATATATATATACACACACACACATACATACTTTGAAACAAATACTTTAAAACATAGATTGTCAATGAAATTACATAAACACTTTAGTTATATTACACACGCACATATATATTAAAACCATATTATTTTTAAACACATATTAAAAGTGAAAAAAAATATTTATATTATCTTTTAAAAAAAATCAAAACAGACAGTATATATATAACTGAATATGTATAACTCTAGTAGCCTTTATATATAACGCAGATAATATAGTTTATGAAAACTATATATATAACAACGTAAATTTAAATAAATACATAACATATTATATAACCTACATAAGCTTACATATGTAATAACATAGGTGATACACACCATACATATATATCGGCAGCTAAATATATATATATATATATATATAAACTTATAAATTAAAAATTTAACAGGTCATATATATAAACTAATGTATATGTACAAACATTGTATATCGTATCTATATATATTTATTTCGTTTAGAACAGAATGCAGAGTTTGAGGAGAATAGAATGTTGGATGCACGATTGTGTGTGTGTGTGTGTGTGTATAGCTTATACACTTACATACACGTTTGTTCAGCAAATAAGAGTGGCGAGACTAGGTTTGATCGGAGTTGCAAGGGCGATGCACGTGAGAGGGTTGAGCACTGTAGGGTTTCAGCATTTGAGTCATATGTGAGGTTAGAATGATCGATGACTAGGCAGATGTGGTGTTGTTTGCTATGATTGAGCGGAGGTGTGACAGGGTGCATGGAGGTGGGGCTGTTGAAGCTAAGTGGTGGAGATGCTGTGTACACGGTAATGGCGGAGGATGATTAGGCTATGGCTATGGTGGAGATGCTCGTGGGTTGTGGCTTCGACGAGGGCTGGGCTGATGATCAATAGTATGGGCTATTGATGTAGGAGTGAGGCGGTTGTCATAGGGCGGAGGAAGTCTGGGTGGAGAGCGACCGCTGGTACACATGAGCAGTGATGTGCAGGCTCGGAGGTAGGTGGCGAGTTCGGTGGCACAAGGTAGGTGGCAGACTGTGGAGTGGGGAGGGTTCGGAAGGGCTGCCGCTTGTGATGGAGTGTAGGCGCGGAATTGTGAGCTGATGGTGAAAGAAAAGGGTGGAGAAGTGGGATGCATAGTGAAGGCCAGGGAAGAATTGCTCGGTGGTTGCGGCGTTAGGCGTCATGGTAGTGGAAAAATAAAAATAGAAGAAGCAGATTTATAAAACTTATATATAACTTATATATAAACTTTATATACATATAATTTTTTGAAGTTATACATAGCAGTGAAAATGAAGAAAGAGAGGGGATGAGATGCTGGATTTAGAGGAACGAATAATAGATGGAGGATGAAAGGCCGCAAGATATTTATAAATATAAACTTATTATATATTATACGTTTTCTCAAGTGAACAAGCAGAACCAAAACTGAAAAGCCGAGCAATGTATGTGAAAGGACAACTCATAAAATATAATATTGAATACAGAGAATATTAAAAGACGGAGGCTGAAACTATTAATTGTTGATTGCTATTCGTATTGCATGTTGGATAACGAAAGGACCTAGAACATGGAAGGTTTGAAAAATGGATACCGATACGGTTAACCGTTTCATCAGTTTTGCCGCGTACCGGGCACCAAAACACACAAATGAATTACTACGAAGGTCAGCATAACAAGATGATCAGTACGTTGTACGGATATCAGTGATACGACCATCCTATCAGAAGTCGATATTCGTTGTCAAATGGCTGCAAATTCGCTGAAAATAAGATAAACGAAGCTAGAGAAGTCCATATTTGATGAAACGAAAGATGACGTCTCTCTTAGAAAATACTAAACATTTTTCTTATATAAAAATTTTCAGAATTTTAAAATATTTTATTTTCACCAAATTTAACTGATTGAAATTGGAAATTACACAACAGAACTAACATTCATATTTACCAGTGAAAATCTACCACTTGCTATGTTTAAATAGATGTACTCCAAATATCAAATTTTCATTGCTAATTTTATAATTTAATTTCAAGCAAAATTTCAGTTAATTATGTTACATTACTGTTAAAATTTATGGGTTTTACACTCTCTCCCACTCAAAACTTTTCGTCCCCGAAAAGGTATGAGATAGGATAATATAAACAATCAGAAGGAAAAGATAGCTTGAAATAAAAAATAAAACAATTAATTCAAACCATATAAATTGATTTATATTCAACTAATTTGGTTTCAATCCATTTTATTAAATCAATAAATATTCATTATGTTCACATTTTGTTGATTTCAATTTATTGCATTTGTTACAAAAATTTCTCTCAAAACAACATTTATTTTATTCGGCTCATTTATTTATTCCATTTGATTTCACTCAATTTAATTCCTCATATAATTCAATTTCAACTATTCTTTATAATTTACCATTAATTTACAAAGATATGAATTCTTTTATTTCCTAGTTTAGTTTCTTAAGTTTACATTTATTTGCTCATTCTCTATTTATTATTCAATTTGTTTCAATTTACATTTCCTAAAACATAAATTAAATGTATAACATTTATTATAACACCACAATTCTTATTTATAAATTCCCTTACCGGAATTTATTTTTTTGCACATTTATTTCTTACATTTTATATTGTATACATTTCAATACATATTCTTATTATATTTTAAAATTTTGGAATATTTCAGGTAAGTTTTATAAATGTTTCATATGCAATTGAGCACTATACCAATTTACTTGTTATTTATAATATTATTATTAAGCAAAAATTAATTTTAACAATTTGTTGCCTATGTTTTCTCTTATATAACCTTTAATTGCAAATTCATCCTAAAATTTCAACTTTTTACATAATTCAAGTAAGTTATACATGCTTATTAGAATGCAATTGAATATTATACAAATAAATTTTATCCTAGTTCAACTATTTCAAGTTATTTTTAAATTCCAATTTAAATTTTTTAAACACTTCAAATATTTCACAATTTTTTATTTATTTCAATATTTGAAAACCCTAACTTAATATAGAATTTAAGAATTGAATTTTTGGTTCCTCCTCAACCTATTTGAAATAAATATATACATATATATACATTTTTTTTAAAATCAAATTTAAGAAATTCAAAACAAATCCATTTCCAAAACAAAGGTGTAGCAAAGCTACTAAGTGATTACTCCATTTGAGACTCGAAAATTAATGTCCATGATGCTGCAGTCATCATCGAAATTATTTTCCAGCGACAAATGAGGAGAGTACAAATTTACTTCTTTTAAAATTTCTTTGAAAACAACTTCCATCTGAAATATATTTTCAAATTATATATTTTTCCAAAACTTTGAAAGCCAAATTTAGAAGAATGCCAAAAATTTAAATTCTCAGATCCTTAATTTGAATTCATTTCATTTGCAAATCAGGTTCATAAACCATTTTTATAAAATTTCAACTTCTTACAAAATACAACAATAGTTAATGGTTTAAGATTGTTGACATAACAATAAATGAAAATCTAGTATTATCATTTCTAACAACCAATTCATTTAACTATTTAATTTTAGAAAACTATACTTATATATATATATATATATAAGAAAATCATATATAAAATTATTTTATTTACCCATTTCGAAAATAATATTGTGTAAGTTTGCTCTGTTCAATTATTTGGAATTTCTACCAATAGTGTTGGCCAGACGAATCGATCAAAACCCCAAATCAAACTTAACAATTCAAACAACACAAGATAAAACATTTCGATGTTAATAACAAACACACTCCCTCATATGATGATTCAAAAAGGATTTCAGAAAAGGATATAGATTCATATTTAGAAGAACCCAAATAAAGCGAATTCCAACAAAGGCGACTGGCTCAGAAGGAAGATAAGATAATTGATTTATAAAAGAGAGGTGGATAGACTAATATCAATCGTGGGTGACCTTAACCGGTCAACCGAGATTCCAGAAATAAAATCGATGTGGAAATTCAATTTCCCGCTTGAAGGGAAGATAAGTGACTTCACCAAAACATCAAGGTAATCCCTAACTATCGGGGTGGAATTAGGATCACTAGGCTGAGAATCAAATGAGAGGATAAAGCTGCCTGAAAAATCTGAGGCAATTGACATACGATCACAAGAGAATTAACCGAGTAGTCTACTAAGGAACGGTTCGGACATGGCAAGTTATAACAGCATCGTAAACCAGAGATATAGAAATCTCCAATGAATCGACACTTGTCATAAAAGAGTTCTCCCCTTTTTCAAACCAAACCAAGGTTGGCGGGACAGAAGATGAAGCTACGGAATGCTCCAGTATCAAGAAGAACACGAAAAGGAAAAGATAAGGATGGATTTTAGAAACGAGAAATGTTCCAAAATTCAAAGAAGATCCGAATCAACGAGTAAGATATTTAAGCTCGAACGAAGGGGATTCTGTAATTAAATTTTACTCTATATGCCAAGATTTGCCTAAACCAGAGCTCTGACACCACTTGTAATGAACTGGTATTTCAAACCATTCGCATCGCACATGTCCTTGAGTTGCTCAAAACAATATATTATTAATATATATTTGGCAAAACTCAGCATATACAGTAAATAAATCAATCACAAAATCACAGACACAGAGTATGTAACGACCCATAAATTTTTAATAATTTTTAATTGGTTTATAACGTATTTGATCGAATTTTGAGAAATAATTAATTATAATACTTTGAAATAAGAATTCAATATTTGGATTACGTGTAACTAAATATAGCAAACGGTAAATTTTCAATTAATTATATAAAAGTTTATTTATTTTACAATTCTATTAAATTCTAATCAGTCAATAATTGATGATAATAAATTTATTTCCAAACCTGAATATTTTTCCATAGAAAAATTCTAAATCATCTTCTTACTGGGACGTCATTTTTCGTTTTTCAAATTCGGACTTCTTTAGCTCCGTCGATCTTATTTTTCTACGTTTTTGCTGCGTTTTAGCTAGTAAGAAAAATTCGAATTTTTATAATTCAAATCATATCATTGATTTCTGTATATCGTTTTGATCGCCTCGTCGAGCGGATCTCTACGGTATATTTATTTCTATGTTTTGAAATCCGGTATACAGCGGAATCCACGAAACCGGTAACTGTATCGGTACCAGATCCGTGACCATTGATTTCTTTTGCGTTTCAAAATTTTCAATCATTTGCTTTCAATTCTTTACTGTATCAATGGACTACTGTTACAAATCTACCATTTCAAAATTTTATACAATTCTGTTCTCTGCCTTTCCAAATATCTGGTTCACTTTGGGTTTGATAAATAATTTATTTAGTCAAATTTTCTGGGGCCACATTTCTAGCCGTTTCCTTTTTTTTAGCAGTTACCTTACTTTAAAAGAAGATTTTATTTTGGTCCGTTGATTTTGCCTTGGCCTTTCAAGTTGCATTCGAAATTGATACCCTTTCTTTTGCTTCTGAATTTTATTCGCATTCATTTTTACGTTTTGAATTATTACGTGCATTCATTTTTCAATTGTGAGCTGTCCTCTTCCTTCCTCTTTTATACTAGCCTCCCTTCTCTACTAGCATTCTTTTTTCATTTGTGAGATTTACGTTTCCTCTCTTCAGGTCCTCTCTTCTCTCATTTCTTTTTTCTTTTTCCACCCTGAAGCCGCGAGTCATCAAATGTTTATCTCCATCACAACCCCTCCATGTGGCAGTTCGCCAGCTCATCCAAACATCGGCCTCCGCATCCACTCCTCCCTTCCCGGCCCATGCGGCCTCGGCCAACTCCAGCGACCCTCCTCCTATCTGTGCCATCACCGAATCTCTCCACCAGGACATCAACCCGAACCGAGCAGCACCCACCTCGGCCTCCACTCATTGCCGAACCGTCCTTACACCCACGCCATGAATTTAGTCGACCCAGCTTTGCTTCCCGAGTGGCCGCATCAGCCTCTACCTTTCAGGCTCTCTGCCTCCTCCGCCTCCATTAGAGAATCCACCGAGCACCTTGCCACCAACCCTTGTTCATGTGCGTATATTTGATATTTGTTTTTAAAATATTATCTATTGGTTAATACCATTTTATTTCATATAAGTTATATGTTTGTTATATTTAAAAGAATATATTATACCTATATATTTAATTATAAAACGAGTTTACAAATTTTAATGTAAATAAGTTTTGAGTGGTCTGTTGGTGATATTGTTAGTACATTGATTGGTTGATCTCTTATATATATATAGTATATTAGTGTTAGTTGGTCTGCATATTTTATGTGTCTGTTTTATTATGGATACATATGGTTTTAAAAAAAAAGTAGAGTCTGCACATATTGTGATTGTATATATGGCAGGTGTCTTTTTTTTAGTTGAATGCATACATATATCCCATATATATGTTTAGTCACCTTCAATGTATTTATTATATTAGTGGTCTGTTAAGTGTATAAGTTATATAGTGTAGTTTTATATATATTAGTTAAATATAAAATAATATGTCTAGGTTTGGGTTCATGTGTCAGTACCTCCTGTAGGCAAGTTCATATGTGACACCTATATATAGTGTGTGTATAATGTAGTAAGTTAGTTGGTATAAATATTCCCACACATTTTGCTAGTGCCTGTTCATATTATGTAGTGATTCGCATGTATTGTTTATAGGTGTGTCTGGCGCATGGTGTGTCATAGTTTAATTCATGTACAAATCTATTCTTTTGAACAAGTTTGGGTTTTCTTATGTTCCCAGAGAACAAATTTTGCATATTTATATATAAGTTTTATACAAGTTTCAAATCTGTAATACATATTAGAAAGTCTGCATATGTGAGTAAGGTAGGTTTCTGGATATTTATAAAAGCTATATAAAGTATATTAATGTCACGACCCGGCTTCCACACTCCAGGAAGTCGCTTCGTGAATTAAGAAAGAAAGGGATAGAAGAAGGAAAGAAAGAAGAGAAAGAAGAAACAACACAAGAATCTCAACAGCGGAACGAATAAATTATATTAATAATATAAGATATTTACATAGTTTACAACCACTATCAGAGTACACAGATATACAACTCATACTAGACAGTTATAAACACCTGTCTAGTTATTCCAACTCAATCACAATACAGAAACACTCAGAGATACCAACACAGCGGAACTATATAACTATACGTAGAAGCCACCTGCTCCATATGCTCCTCCATAATTCGTCAAAGCTAACCCGAATCCTAACCTGAATTCTCTTGACTACTCATAAAAATTTGAGTACCCAAGAGTTATAGAAAAACAGAAACAACTCCGGGTCATACATGGGTCTGGTGTGAGTAACAGGTTAAAGTTGCTTAACTTTGAAAAACCTTTTGAAAAGAAAAAGTATCACGTAAGACTTCCCACACATAAACATGGAAAAGTTTTTACCTTACGCTAACCAAAACATTTGATAGGAAATCTGATGATATTATAATAGTGTCTAGGGTTTTCAAGTAAAATACAGAAATAGCTGAAATGCTTACATCTCACATTCCAACATAGTTGGGTACAACTAATACGTACGGCACTTATTGGATTTTGGATTCCATCAATGGCAGGGCTACTGGGGTACCGCCCGTCACAGTACGTGGCCTAGATCACCGTACCGAGGATTACTCCCTTCATCCCCTGCAACACAAAGCCGGACCCGTTCCTTACTGAACAGTTCCAAATAAGACAACCCCGACGATTGTCATGATCAACCGCCCACACAGCCGAAATATAAAGGGACCTCTAGACAGGGGTAAATCTTACTCTCCAGTGGGGGCTACCCACGAAGCTTTGCTGCACCTCCCCTGTTTTAGTCATTTCCGGTTGATGAGGCTTGAGGCTACGATTACCTTCATAGGACATATCACTTAGAATGCTCATCATCCACCTGACGATGTTCTGAAAGCATTCAATCCATACAAGTTCGTTCCGGGTTCGAAAGAAACCGAAGGCATTATCTCGTTACACTCATTTTGGAATCACCCTCAGAGTTAACGACAATAATCCTTGCACTTTGAATCACCATCTCGAATCTATAAGTACTATTCCGTCAAACTCATTACGGAATCACCCACAGAGTTATACTGACGTATAGCCCTTACACCTCGAGTCTTCACTCGCTCCACTTGGATTAACGACCTAACGTTAAATTGAAATCGATGTGGTTTTCGGATGTCCAAATATGGAATCCCGATCCCGGTCTCATCGAAATCCAAAGCGTGTCTTTTAGGTCCAAGTTGTTTTAAGTTTAAAACAATTTAATTCATTATCTAAATATACACAGATAGATAATTCACAGCACAACAGATAATCAACCTTATCATTATCAACAGATAATTCATATCTAATTCAGACAATCCATATTATCATCCAAAAGCAACCAATGCATCCATATCACAAACACTATTCATCTCATTACTGAGATTACAAACCTTACTGGGCAACCAATACCATTCATCAAACATAAGCAACTATCTAATGATCACACTTCCTATAATTAATTTAAAATGAATTAAATTAATTACTCAATCTCTAATTAATTTAAAATGAATTAAATTAATTACTTCATCATTAAAATTCTCCTTAACTTAACCATCCATTGATTTCAAATCAATTTATAAATCACCATCTCAATATTTCAATTAATATTGATTAACTATCTCTTATTACAATAAGTAATTAGCTTATAAGTTGATTACACAAGTTAATTACTTAAACTCCTTACAAATAATTAACTTGAAATTGCTAAATTAATTGATTAACTAAAATTAATCACATTAATTATTTTTCATTATTAATTATACCTTAATTAATCAATTCCAAATTACATCATTAATATTTAATCAATTCCTAAAATAAATTAATTACATAAGTAATTAATCTTCAATTTAAACCATATATATTAATCACCCATGATTAATAATCATTCAATAATTAACTACCTTAATTACTCATCCCATAAATTAATTATTCTTAATTATCTAAATTAATCCCCTTGATTAATTTCAAAGTAATTTAAATCCAATTACTTCTAAATCAAATATCTTTAATTACATCCTGTAATTATTATTTAATTACTTCCTTAAGTAATTATAAATTCATAAATTACATAAAGTAATTATCAACAATCCTCAAATGTTTAAATTAACTTAACTTAATTAATCTAAACTAATCACATTCATTAAATTAATTACACTAAGTAATTAATTCATTAATTACTTTCATTAAGTAATTAAACTTAAACAATTGATTATTATTAATTAACTAATCTAATTAATTATCAAAATTAATCACATTAATTAATTGTTAAATAATCTTAAGTTAATGACTTCATTAACATTTCTTAATTACTTAATTAAGAACTAACTTAAATTAATCATTATTAATTATCAATTAATTAATACTTAATTATCATTTAATTAGCCTTTAATTATTAATTAATTAAGTGTTAATTAGAAACTAAATTATCTCTAATCGCTTGATTAAATAAATCTTAATCATAAATTAAAATTTAATTAACCATCCTTAATTATTGATTAATTAACCTTAATTAATTAATCTCAAATCTAATTAATTAACTTAAAATCATTAATTACTTAATTAAACATCCACATAATTAAATAATTAAATAATTAATTTTCATCTTAATTACCTTAATAATTAAATGAATCCAATCATTTAATTTTATTTATCTTTTAGATAGACATTTCTTATTTAATTATACATTTAAAAACAAAATGTTTTCAAATTTACTTTAAATTCTATTTAACTTCATTTTAAACTTAAGACTCAATTTTATCTTAAGTAATACAAAACTTAATCTTATATGTTAAAACATCTACCTTATCAATAAGTTAAAACAATTTAAATTTCAAATTCAATTTAAATTCAAATCAATTTAAAATTTACTTCAAAATTGAAATACAACTTCCAAACTAATTTTAGTTTTAATTCTTTAAAATTCTTCCTAAAATCTACAATCTTAATTCAAATGCAAATCAGTTTAATCATTTAAAAACAATTTAAATTTAAACCTTTATTTAAAACTGAAGTTTAAATTTATTTTCCAGATTTAAAAATTCAAATTTGAATTCATTTTGAGTTTCTAATTTAATTACTTAACCTTTCAATTCACATGCAAAACACACATGCATTTACTTGTGAGTTTTGAAACCAAATTTAAATTTTAAAAAAACATCAATGATTTCAAATTCCAGACAAATCAAATTTGAATTCATATTCAAATTCAAACTAAAACTCAGTTTAAATCTCCACCTAAAAATTTAAATTTTCCTTTACATTTAAAACAGAAACAGTTTCTATTTTATTTAAAACCCAAACTTTGAAATTTTTGAATTTAAATTATTTTAAAGAAACTAGAATTCAAACTTATTTGAATTCATATTTAATCTCAGTTTCAAAATCCTAAGTTAAAAACTTAAGTTTGCATTAAGTTCAAATTTTATAAAACTGGAAACAGTTTCCTGTTCCCTTCTTCTTCTTTTTTTTTTTTAAACAAACTTGAATTTCTGCATTTAAATTATTCCAAAATAAGAATTCAATCTGTTTGAATTCATCTCTAGATTCAAGCTTGATCCTAAGTTTAATTTTCAAATTTAAATTTAAACTTTACTTTTTAAATTCTTAAAACAGAACCAGGTTCTGTTTTGTATTGAAGACCTGAAACACCAATACACCTGAACTTCCCTATATTTGACTTCGAGTCTAATCCTTACTTACTTCGAGTTTCCCCCTCAAGTAACCCGAGACCAACCCGAGGCACAAATCCCTGCAACCAACAATTATCACCCAAACCTGGAACAGTCTAAACCCCCACCACCTAAAACCTGTCAACACCATTATCGCCCATCTCCGGTCAACATCGTCGACCAAACTCCGGCAATAACTTCATCACTACACCCTCTACCAATTCCCAAAACAGCTTTGAACTCGATGCACCTTTGAAGCCGCAGCACCCAAAACATCTTAAACATAGTAACTAGGGTTCTACACCTTAAATCCCAAATTCCAATCTCAAACTTGATTTGCATACCAATTCAATAATTTTTCTATGATTTATGATAGATGACTACCTCCAGAAAACAAATTCAACTAGTTCAAATGCAAGGATCACTGATCTTGATCAAAAAGTAAAATACAGTAATTTTTCAAAACTGCATTTTATTTTATCACTGTAAATTTTAATCTTTGATTTAAAATTCTTGCATTCACTTAATGATTCTATAAGTAAACTTGAAACACCCATTCATGATACCTACATTTTCCAAATTTTTTTCAGAATTTAGTTGTATTTTGTGTTTCAGACAACACAGAAAACTAAACAACTTATAAAGTCTTAAAAAATTTGTTCCATCATGTAATAAACCAATTCCATTCAAATTCTAATCCATAATAACATCCAGATCAAGAAAGAAATACTATTTATCAAATTTGAACTCAAACTATAGCAATCAGGACCTTGAAATCAAACAAGCATTGCACTTCCTATTTACACAGGCAGTAAAAACATGTATAAAAATTTAACTCAGCAAATAAACAAACATGCATTCCTACTTAATTTATTTTAAATTAAGTGTTACTCACCTGTATGCAAAATGCAGAGAACACTCAACTGCAGGTTCCAGATTTTATTTCAGCATGCAGGCTTCTTTGTTTAAAAATGATGCTTGCTTTTTAAAACATGCAGGCCTCTGAAATGCAGAGCTTCTTGTTCCAGAGTTTTGAAATGCAGGCTTGAATGCTTTTTTAAAAAATGATGCTTTCAGGTTCTTTACATGCATGCTTCAAATTGATGCATGAAGGCCTCTTGCTTGTAAATGAAATGCAGAGCTTCAACTTGTTTTTACCAGATTTTGAAGATTTCATGAATGCATGATTAAGTCTGTTGCATGCAGGCCTTACTTGATTTAGATTGAAATGCAGGTTTTCTTGCTTTCATGTTGATGCAGGTAGTAATTTTGGAAAGAGGAGTTGAATGCAAAGTTTTACAGGTTTGAAATATGCAGATTTGAATTTTGGTTGTGAGAATGAGATTTGGTTTTCTTTTATCAAGGAATGAAACAAAAATGCATATGAATGAAGAGCAAGATAATATGAATGTAAATTTTCAGATTTAAATGAATTAAAAGAAAAAGAAAATAGAATTGACACTTGTCTTTTTAAAATGTGACACTTGTTAGTTTAAGCTTTAATATATGTACACATGTCTTTATGATTAATTAGTGTTTATAATTAGAGTTAAATAAGTATTAAGCCTTGTTAATTAATCCTTATACATAATTATGAATATAAATAATTCTCTAAAGAATAAAGCAAAGTATGATTATTATAAATAAAATAATATACAAGTAATTCATTTGAAAAGATACTTTTAAAACAAATTTATAAAAGAGTTTGCAATAACATACATGAATACATGTTTATAATTTAAATTGTATTTTAAACTTCAAATAGTATTTAATTAAATATTTTTGAAAAGCTTAAATCCAAAATAAGTCACAATTTCTATTTTTAAAACATTAAAATTATGCTATACTAATTTAATTAAGAACAACTTATCTATTTAAAATATATACAAATACATATACATTATTAAATAGAAAACAATTTATTAACTCATTAAAATAAATTCACAAATTAAATATTTAAATAAATAAGATTATTTAAATCAAATCCAATTTATTAACAAAAATTATCAATTCAATATAAATTTAAAACACGGATTATTAAATTTATATTGTCCAAAATTCCGGGATATTACAATTAATATGTATATATGTATTGTTGAGACAGTTTTATATTTATATTAGTATACAAGGTTTGTATATATTTTTAAAACCATATATAAGGGTTAACTTTTATTTGAAGGATTTTAAAGGAGCAAATGACGTTTCTTAAGAAAATGTTGATTTTTTTGAAAGGATTTATTTTCAATTAATGTCAAAATTGATTCGTTTCGTTCTCATCAATTCCTTATCTATCAGCCGTGTTCGTCAAATTCGTGCCAATCCTATTCTCTTTGGAATTCGTGCCTGGATTAGTAACTCAATTTCATTGTCTTTTCTCTCTAGCCTCGAAAGGTGAGCAATCACTCACGATTAACGTTCTTTTATTTATTAAATTTGATTTCAAGTGAAACGACAATTGAGATATGAGGTTGTAGTTATTTAAATTTTTATATATGTTATTATCTGTAACTGTTCACGTACGGGATATGACACGATAACCTATTGTTTATATTTATTTTTATTTTTGATGATATATGCCTGTTGTTATTTTTTTATTTTCATATCTGTTATCACTCTGCAAGTTCCCTGTTAGTATAGAAATCACTATGGGTTGAAATGATACATACCCGAATGCACTTTAGAATAGGAGAAAATCGTTATAGGTTGAAATGATAAACCCAAGCAATTTTCATTTAATTGAATTTGGGATTACGAGTTGAAATGATATCCACCCGTATATATTTATTGTATGGATTGAAATGATAAATATCCATAGCACTTGACTATATGATAGGAAAGATATACAGACACCGTTGGTCCATACAAAAATTTTGAAAATAATTTCCACAATTTTGGAAAGAAATATGTGGTTTAATAAATTCTGATTCTTAAGATATTATATAAATGGAAATTTTATATATAGATTTAGTCGTAATATTTGATTTAAATTAGATTAATTTAATACGTATAATATGGTTGAGTATTTATGTAAATCTATATTTCGAATAGATTTTCTTGTAATAAATTGAATAATTAAGATTGGGAGATAAATTTGGGTTTATTAAAAATGGTATTTAAATAAGGATTTATTTAACTAAATCGATTTGAAATTATAACTGAATTTTTGATTTAAGTGATTAAATGAATATTTCATGTTTAAATAAATTAAAGAAAATATTGAGTAAAATGTAATTTAAGGTTACTTAAGTGATATTGAATCTAATGAGGGAGTATTTCAAGACTAAATAATAATGAGGCTAAATCGAGATCTATATGAAACTGTTAAATTGAACATTTAAATATTAAAGCCTTGAACTATATTGGAATTTAAATGGTTTATTTTGATATTCGGATCTGTATTTGAAATCAATATAGTTGAATTTGTTATGTAGAAACTGAATTGAATTAAAGTGAAAATTTAGGTTGAACTAAATTTGAATTTATATTTAGAAAACTAAATTGAATAAAAATTTAGTTTGAAACGTTGAATACTTAAAGTTTTGAAATGTGTTGAAATATAAAGGGGTATTTTGTGATTACAAATTCGAATTTGAGATCGATAAATTGAAGTGGTTATTTTAGGAATTGAGTTGAATTTAAATTGACAAATTGAGATTGAATTTAATTTGAATGGGAAGGTCGGGTTGATGTTGAAACGATTTGTTAAGTTGACGAAATTGAAAATACTTTACTTTATAAATTTTTTTTATATATAAATACTATTTTGGGAAATATAGAGATATTTCAAGTGAAATGATATTTGGGTTTGAAGTATAAATTAAGTGGAAATGACCACGGTGTGATAGTGTATATTTCTACCTTGTAGATAGTTCCATAGACCCTTAGAGGATGGTTATCCCAAACATCCTTTAAGTTATTTGTATTTCAGTTGGTATTTCACTTGAGTTGGATTTATTGATATAAGATTGTTAATCCTGACTCGAGCGTTTTGTGTTTTGCTTTACGCTCGGGTCAGACTGAGTGATACAACATTTGAGACTCACCTTCGAAGTTAGAGCTTTGCTTGAAGATCCAGCTATCTATCCTTTCAGTCATCCAGTTGATTAGTTCGGAGAAGTCATCTGCTTGTATTGGATACTTCACTGCATCTGTGATATTCTGATGTATTTTATTCTAGCTCAGATGTTTATATAGTAGCTTCATGAACTACTATTTATTTATTCCGCTGCGTATTACTACTCTGTGTCTGTGATTGATTTATGTACTGTATATGTTGAGTTTGCGAAATTTGAATTAACAATCTGGTATTTTGAATTATTTAAGTCGGACATGTATGGTTTTGTTGTCGAATTGAATGGTCCAAAATAGCGGGTTGTTATAGTTGGTATCAGAGCTTTGGCTCTAGGCAAAACTTAGCATATATGGTAAATTTATTTAAAGAATCACTTTCGTTCGAGTTGAATCTCTTCCTTTTGACTCGATTTCCTTTAAACTATGGAACGTTCCCCGTGGTTCAAAAATTCATTCTTGTCTTTCTCTATTTATATTCTTTTGATTCTGGAGTATCCAATGACTCCACTGAATGATATGTAAAGGGGGGTTGTGACGCCCCACCTCTATACCCACGCTAGCCAAGAACACTACGGTGTAATGCTGTCAACTAGCACGGAGAATAAGGCTGTTGAGGAGCGGCCATCAATAGTTGGCCTTACACTAGTATTGGTTATCTCGATGGGAGTGATATAAATATATATATTCTTTCATTTTTCATCTCTGATTTATTTTCTCCCATCGACATACCCCAATTCCAGTATAAAACGAACTACGATGGTTCGTAATAGTTTAGAATAGTAAATATAAAATAACAACACAGATAATATAAATGCGGAACACAGATGAAACAGAAAGTCTCATATATATATAATAACTGATGTCAGTTACAATACATTCACACGGTACATATGATACAACTACAACAGTCGACTCAGGAAGTTACATATACAAGTACATTAACGTATATAATATACATGAATACATATCTTCCTATACAATCATACAGACTACTACAAATAACGACGACTACTCCAAAAGATATGAAAGAACTTCATAGCTCTAGCAGCAACCCAAAGCAGAATATCTACAACCTAAAATACTCGGTCTGACCCGAGTATTAAATTCAAAAGAAAATAATACTCGGGTCAGTCTAATTCAAACTCAGTTATTAGTGCACAGAAGCAATAATAATCAAATAATGAATAGACGATAGTAATTAAACCAAATCAGAATGCAATTCAGAATATTGAATTGAAATAACAGAACAGTTCAAACCATTGAAATATCAATTAAAATATTAATTCAAGTAGGGCTGCAGTACACGCACGCGTGCACTGCCTCGCCACTACGGAATATGGAGTACGCAAAAAGATCCATAAGTCAAAACAAATAGAATATCATACACGCCATACCGTGTGGCTGCAGTTCACGCCTGCGTGCACTGCCTTGCCACTATAGTGCTGACGTACACAATAAAATTCACAAGCAAACACAAGATCAAACCCGAGTCACCGGATTCAACACAAGTGTAATTCGAAAATCAATCCAAATGCACATATATGAAGACTACAGGCTCATGGTCAAGTGCACTGGTTCAAAAAGGCAAAAGAGAGACAAAGTTCACAAGAGATACAAGTGCAGACACAACAGTGCCCCAGTACAACACTACATGATCAAGTAAGCATATGCACATCAAACCAGAAAAGTGCATAAAGACTACAAGTTCAAGTGTTAGTGTAACTAAAAATGCTACAATGGATCAAAGATCAAAGAAAGTAAATGGTCCAGTTTCAACATGAATACACAGTACAGAGGTGACAAACAAACTGCATACAAGCATAGGTGAATGTGCAGGCTAGAGTATGCACTGGAATAAAAATCATGAATTCAGATGAAGGCAAGTGTACAGGCTCAGTGAACACTTTGAATGATGACCAAAACGAGCAGATTTATATGTATGCATATATATGCATATAAACATACACATATCAGAGATTCAAGCCTTCACCGAAAACATAAGATTGAAGACAGCTAGTAAACTGCAATGCTCAAAGTCAGGTGGGCAGCACTGACTTAAATACACAAGTGACACATAACCCAAGCGTATCCCAAAATACAACATGCATTCAACTGTAAACTGGACAGTGCTAATATCATGATCAAGAACAAGGCACAATATGAAACATATATACAAGCAATCTGAAGGCAACATGACCAGACACAAAGGCAACTGCACTATGCAAATGAACGTGAAACATGCCAGTGGACTCAAAAATGCAACCCAAAGGCAAGTATACTCATATGGTTGCAGTAAAGACTGTGAATACAAACCACTACAGTGAACTTCATGATGACTAAAAACAGGAACAGGTTGCGACAGTGAATCACGAACCAAAATGTCAGGTGAATATCAAAATGCAACACTGAGTAGGGGTACTCATATACGTACACACATTTTTACATAGCCAGGAAGCACTCTGTAAGGGTCAACTCCAAGCATCAAGGCAAAAATGAAACAGACTTAAGTGATATACAGGAATGAAACAGTGAATCACAGTCAAGTGAAACACAGCATTAAATGAACATAGGAATTACTGCAACTGGTACAAAACTGAACCTGACGAATGCACTGCATTCAAGTGGATGGCAATAACCTGTACTCGATGTAGAACAAACACAGTGAAACCCAAAGCTAACTCGGTACATATATACAACAAGCACAACATACATATGGTTGCAGTGCAAACAAAACTCGAACTACAGTGATGCAGTATACCAAAGGTCCATGACATATATATATACTATCAACATGAAGACTACAAGACCCAAGTTACAGTGCAGACATCATTTAAGTACATCGAACCAGCAAGCCCCATCATCAACAAGACCAATATCAATGGCAACGACATTCAAGGCCAAATGGAAAACTACAGGTATGCACACAGATGACCAGAATCGAGCAAAAAGAATTTTAACACTGGGAATGGCAACTGGCAACGAGCACCAGACAACACGAAAACAAAACTGCAATTCCCCAAGTATAGCAAGTACTTCACAAAGTCGGGCAATGACAACAACCGGAGAAAAAGAAGGAAATACCAAAGAATTCAACATCGAAAGACAACAAGAACAAAATCAAATCCAGCTGAACGTAAATCAAAATCAAGTAAGAACATCAACATCGAGACAAAGTCGAACTGCTGTAACCAAGTATTGAACTAGATGTGAGTGAGATAGAATCACTCACCGTGTCGACGAATTTAGGGGAAGCCGGCCAGAATTCGAGCGAAGACGAACGAAGCTATCAACCGAAGCCCTAAATTTGGACAAACGAGTGAGAGAGAGGCCGCCATTTTTACTCTCGTTCGATTTCACTTTTTAGGGTTCGTGAATGGGAAGAACGAAAGAAAGGGGGATGGGTTTTTAAAAAAAATAAAAAGAGAACGAGAGAAAGGAATGAGTTTGAAAATAAATCACGGCCCATAAACCCTTTTAAAAATTTATAAAAGAATTTTAATTCAAATTTAAAACTTAAATTGGCAATAAGCGAAAATA
Organism: Allium cepa; assembly: GCA_030765085.1. Classification (NCBI taxonomy): domain Eukaryota; kingdom Viridiplantae; phylum Streptophyta; class Magnoliopsida; order Asparagales; family Amaryllidaceae; genus Allium; species Allium cepa. The sequence goes on along the minus strand of CM060929.1, from coordinate 869,333,437 downwards.
TTAATCGTTTAATGTCGATTATAAATCGACACGAAATACAGGGTTGTTACAGACTCCCCTCCTTAAAGAAATTGCGTCCACGCAATCCTAAGGGATAAATGGACAAAAGGTAACAACCATAAGAGCATGAGAAGGTAAGCTTTTAATTTCATAAAAGAAATTCTCAAATTCTCAACAAAAACTAATTATCAATAGATAATTCAGAAATCTCAAATCACAAATATTCGATTATCAAAAACGATAATCAAATCAACAAGTATTCGATTATCAAAAATCGAAAATCAATCTTAAATCACAAATATTTAATTATCACAAACGATAATTAAATCTCAAATATCTAATTATCACAAGCGATAATTAAATCTCAAATATCAAATGTTTAATTATCACAAACGATAATCAAACCACAAATATCTAATTATCACAATCGATAATTAAACCTCAAATATCTAATTACCACAAACGATAATTAGAAACAGCAAATATCTGATTATCACAAACGATAATCAGAAATCACAAATTTTTCAATTAACGAGTCCGAAATTAACCGAAATAGCAAACGCACATGACCCATAACCACGAGTTTTACTAAATCGTTTAATTCACTTCATCATTTCCTTGAAAGTGCATAATTGTGTATTTTAAATAAATAACATTTTACGTTCTCAAACGGACAAGTCCGGAATTAAGCGAATCAGTAAAAGAAAGGGGTCACAGTCCTCGATTTTTCTGAAACGTTTAAATCGCTTCCTCATTCTTTTGAAAGCGTAAATTGTAAAAATTTTGAAAACCATTTTATTTATAAAATTACAATTTACATTCTCAAACGAACAAGTCCGGAATTAAGCGGATCAGCAAAAGAAAGGGGTCATAGTCCTCGATTTTACTGAAACGTTTAATTTGCTTCCTCATTCTTTTGAAGGCGCAAATCGTAAAAATTTTGAAAACAATTTTGATTTATATTTTGAAACAACTTTTAAAACACGTGATTAAAACAACGACATCAGAAGCAACTTCGATAAGTGGATTTTCATTCATCCAAAGAGTCACAAGAATCTTCTCAAAGATAGAAAGGGGTATCATACCCTAAACTTGTATTCATAACAAGTCAATAACACACGAATTCACCAATGCACAAGAATTGATAAAACTTATCAATAGAAATCACGAAAATTGGTGAAGCACAAATTCTAGAAATCCTCACAAGAAATCCAGAAAACACAAGCTAAGAGTATGAGAACTCGAACGCGAGTATGAAAACTCGAACCGGAGTATGAAAACTCGAACGCGAGTATGAAAACTCGAACCGGAGTATGAAAACTCGAACGCGAGTATGAAAACTCGAACGCGAGTATGAAAACTCGAACGGAGTATGAAAACTCGAAGGAGAGTATGGAAACTCAAACGGAGTATGAAAACTCAAACGGAGTATGAAAACTCGAACAGAGTATGAAAACTCAAACGGAGTATGAAAACTCAAACAGAGTATGAAAACTCAAACGGAGTATGAAAACTCGAACGCGAGTATGAAAACTCGAACCGGAGTATGAAAACTCGAACGCGAGTATGAAAACTCGAACGGAGTATGAAAACTCGAAGGAGAGTATGGAAACTCAAACGGAGTATGAAAACTCAAACGGAGTATGAAAACTCGAACAGAGTATGAAAACTCAAACGGAGTATGAAAACTCAAACGGAGTATGAAAACTCAAACGGAGTATGAAAACTCGAACGGAGTATGAAAACTCAAACAGAGTATGAAAACTCGAACAGAGTATGAAAACTCAAACGGAGTATGAAAACTCGAACAGAGTATGAAAACTCAAACGGAGTATGAAAACTCGAACGGAGTATGAAAACTCGAACAGAGTATGAAAACTCAAAGGAGAGTATGGAAACTCACCAACACGCGAGCATGAAAATTCATCAACACATGTAACGCATAACGAGAACGGGAGCACGAAAACTCACCTACATGCGAGCATGAAAACTCACCAACACGTGCAATGCAAAGCGAGAACGGGAGCACAGAATCTCACCTACACGTGAGCATGAAAATCACCAACACGGGCAACGCAAAGAGAGAACGGGAGCACGGAATCTCACCTACACGCGAGCATGAAAAATCATCAACACGTGCAACGCAAAGCGAGAACGGGAGCACGGAATCTCACCTACCCGCGAGCATGAAAAATCATCAACACGTGCAACGCAAAGCGAGAACGGGAGCACGGAATCTCACCTACACGCGAGCATGAAAAATCATCAACACGTGCAATGCAAAGCGAGAACGGGAGCACGGAATCTCACCTACACGTGAGCATGAAAATCACCAACACGGGCAACGCAAAGCGAGAACGGGAGCACGGAATCTCACCTACATGCGAGCATGAAAAATCATCAACACGTGCAACGCAAAGCGAGAACGGGAGCACGGAATCTCACCTACCCGCGAGCATGAAAAATCATCAACACGTGCAACGCATAACGAGACGCTATCTCATGGTTGCAAGCCATTAATTTTGACACACGAATGGCCCGAAGACCGTGGGGCGCTACCCCACATGTGTGAGTCGAAATCACACAGATTGAGGTCCAGACTAACAAAAAAAATCAAAAGAGGTATGTGTGAGTGGAATCACACAAGTGGTGTCTAGTCTAACCTCACAATCAAAAGAAAAGTATGTGTGAATGAAATCACACAAGTGGTGTCCAGACAATCCTCAAAGCCCAAGAGATATGTGTGAGACGAAATCACACCGATGAGGCCTAGTCTAACCGTAAAAATGATCGTCATGATCAACGAGAAGTGTCAATTACACTAAGTCAGTAAATGTAAAAGTTTAGCATCATGTCCCATAACCACTTACTTAACTTAAATATTTACGAACAAACTGTAAATCTTCACTAATAAAATTTGTCACTAGAGGTTCAATCGGACAAGTCCAACAATTAACCGACGAAGTAAACGCAAGCGTTTCATACCACTTGTTTTACTAAGCCGTTTAATTAGATTTCTCATACGAGTGAAATAAAGATTTGTATATACTAATAGATTGGAAAACAGTTTCAAAAACGAGTTTGGTATTGAAAATAGAGTTGAAAACATTTTGATAAAAGAGTTTTTGATATTTACTACCAGTATTGAAACCTTTATATTTTTAAAGTGACAAATCACAAAAATGATTGTAGAAACAATCAATCACAAGAATTCACATACGAAGACGTGAATAGAATCCAAAGAAATCGATACCGAATTCATCGAAAGGTATGTTCACAAAAATCCCGAAGAAAAGGTCATCAAAGTTGCTAATAAATGATAGCAACAAATCGAGAAATAATCAAGAATCGATTAAATTCGAAAACCAAATCAATTCACTAAGATTCACATTCGAAGACGTGAATAAAATATAAAGAATTCGATTCCAAATCCATCAAAGTAGGAATACCCAAAATTCCTGAAATAGAAGTTATCAAAGTCGACAAAGGTGATAACAACTAATCGGAAAAGAAGAATCGATCAACAATTGGGAAAACAAAGCAGAACGAGCATAAATGCTTGAATGACTTTAACAAAAGTAAAAGTCAAGTCAACGACGATATCGACAAGGCAAAGTCCAAGACAATTTCTTTTATACCAAAGAAATTTTAAAACTATCAGAGAGAGGCACATGAAAACCAACAAACCATGGATAAACAGACAGAGTCGACAATTGGAATGCAATTTGTCTCAAAGATTGATACCCAAAACCCAATTGTATGGAAACTGCATTAAGTACACGAATCAGAGATAAGAATGCATATATATAGCAGTTCGAATAAACAATGCGAGTTCAAATCGAAGTGGGTACTAGTTGCAGCAATATGCAACTTGGTAGAGCATATATACACTGAAACTTAGAAGTGTAAACTCAAGTGAGCAAGTGCGATAGAGAATAGCAGCAATGCTCACGAATAAGCGTTAGGAATTCATTCCTAACAAATCAAAGATGATCTTAAGATAAAGATGTGAAATAAAACATCGACAAATAGTTGTAACACATGTACTATCTAAGTTATGTTTTATATTTGTTCTAAACCCCAGGCTCTGATACCAAGCTGTGACGCCCCACCTCTATACCCACGCTAGCCAAGAACACTACGGTGTAATGCTGTCAACTAGCACGGAGAATAAGGCTGTTGAGGAGCGGCCATCAATAGTTGGCCTTACACTAGTATTGGTTATCTCGATGGGAGTGATATAAATATATATATTCTTTCATTTTTCATCTCTGATTTATTTTCTCCCATCGACATACCCCAATTCCAGTATAAAACGAACTACGATGGTTCGTAATAGTTTGGAACAGTAAATATAAAATAACAACACAGATAATATAAATGCGGAACACAGATGAAACAGAAAGTCTCATATATATATAATAACTGATGTCAGTTACAATACATTCACACGGTACATATGATACAACTACAACAGTCGACTCAGGAAGTTACATATACAAGTACATTAACGTATATAATATACATGAATACATATCTTCCTATACAATCATACAGACTACTACAAATAACGACGACTACTCCAAAAGATATGAAAGAACTTCATAGCTCTAGCAGCAACCCAAAGCAGAATATCTACAACCTGAAATACTCGGTCTGACCCGAGTATTAAATTCAAAAGAAAATAATACTCGGGTCAGTCTAATTCAAACTCAGTTATTAGTGCACAGAAGCAATAATAATCAAATAATGAATAGACGACAGTAATTAAACCAAATCAGAATGCAATTCAGAATATTGAATTGAAATAACAGAACAGTTCAAACCATTGAAATATCAATTAAAATATTAATTCAAGTAGGGCTGCAGTACACGCACGCGTGCACTGCCTCGCCACTACGGAATATGGAGTACGCAAAAAGATCCATAAGTCAAAACAAATAGAATATCATACACGCCATACCGTGTAGCTGCAGTTCACGCCTGCGTGCACTGCCTTGCCACTATAGTGCTGACGTACACAATAAAATTCACAAGCAAACACAAGATCAAACCCGAGTCACCGGATTCAACACAAGTGTAATTCGAAAATCAATCCAAATGCACATATATGAAGACTACAGGCTCATGGTCAAGTGCACTGGTTCAAAAAGGCAAAAGAGAGACAAAGTTCACAAGAGATACAAGTGCAGACACAACAGTGCCCCAGTACAACACTACATGATCAAGTAAGCATATGCACATCAAACCAGAAAAGTGCATAAAGACTACAAGTTCAAGTGTTAGTGTAACTAAAAATGCTACAATGGATCAAAGATCAAAGAAAGTAAATGGTCCAGTTTCAACATGAATACACAGTACAGAGGTGACAAACAAACTGCATACAAGCATAGGTGAATGTGCAGGCTAGAGTATGCACTGGAATAAAAATCATGAATTCAGATGAAGGCAAGTGTACAGGCTCAGTGAACACTTTGAATGATGACCAAAACGAGCAGATTTATATGTATGCATATATATGCATATAAACATACACATATCAGAGATTCAAGCCTTCACCGAAAACATAAGATTGAAGACAGCTAGTAAACTGCAATGCTCAAAGTCAGGTGGGCAGCACTGACTTAAGTACACAAGTGACACATAACCCAAGCGTATCCCAAAATACAACATGCATTCAACTGTAAACTGGACAGTGCTAATATCATGATCAAGAACAAGGCACAATATGAAACATATATACAAGCAATCTGAAGGCAACATGACCAGACACAAAGGCAACTGCACTATGCAAATGAACGTGAAACATGCCAGTGGACTCAAAAATGCAACCCAAAGGCAAGTATACTCATATGGTTGCAGTAAAGACTTTGAATACAAACCACTACAGTGAACTTCATGATGACTAAAAACAGGAACAGGTTGCGACAGTGAATCACGAACCAAAATGTCAGGTGAATATCAAAATGCAACACTGAGTAGGGGTACTCATATACGTACACACATTTTTACATAGCCAGGAAGCACTCTGTAAGGGTCAACTCCAAGCATCAAGGCAAAAATGAAACAGACTTAAGTGATATACAGGAATGAAACAGTGAATCACAGTCAAGTGAAACACGGCATTAAATGAACATAGGAATTACTGCAACTGGTACAAAACTGAACCTGACGAATGCACTGCATTCAAGTGGATGGCAATAACCTGTACTCGATGTAGAACAAACACAGTGAAACCCAAAGCTAACTCGGTACATATATACAACAAGCACAACATACATATGGTTGCAGTGCAAACAAAACTCGAACTACAGTGATGCAGTATACCAAAGGTCCATGACATATATATATACTATCAACATGAAGACTACAAGACCCAAGTTACAGTGCAGACATCATTTAAGTACATCGAACCAGCAAGCCCCATCATCAACAAGACCAATATCAATGGCAACGACATTCAAGGCCAAATGGAAAACTACAGGTATGCACACAGATGACCAGAATCGAGCAAAAAGAATTTTAACACTGGGAATGGCAACTGGCAACGAGCACCAGACAACACGAAAACAAAACTGCAATTCCCCAAGTATAGCAAGTACTTCACAAAGTCGGGCAATGACAACAACCGGAGAAAAAGAAGGAAATACCAAAGAATTCAACATCGAAAGACAACAAGAACAAAATCAAATCCAGCTGAACGTAAATCAAAATCAAGTAAAAACATCAACATCGAGACAAAGTCGAACTGCTGTAACCAAGTATTGAACTAAATGTGAGTGAGATAGAATCACTCACCGTGTCGACGAATTTAGGGGAAGCCGGCCAGAATTCGAGCGAAGACGAACGAAGCTATCAACCGAAGCCCTAAATTTGGACAAACGAGTGAGAGAGAGGCCGCCATTTTTACTCTCGTTCGATTTCACTTTTTAGGGTTCGTGAATGGGAAGAACGAAAGAAAGGGGGACGGGTTTTTAAAAAAAATAAAAAGAGAACGAGAGAAAGGAATGGGTTTGAAAATAAATCACGGCCCATAAACCCTTTTAAAAATTTATAAAAGAATTTTAATTCAAATTTAAAACTTAAATTGGCAATAAGCGAAAATATTAATCGTTTAATGTCGATTATAAATCGACACGAAATACAGGGTTGTTACAGGGGTGAAACTCCTTTACAATTGGCATTGATTCACCGGAGATTTATGTATCCCTCAGTTTAGATGCTACTATCTCTTGTTATTCCGAATTATATCTTTGGCGATCGAATGCCGTATTGCCTCAGACTTCTGCACCGATCTAATTTTGGAATCATGGTTGACCGGTAAAGGTCGCCCGCAATTTATAGTAGTATATCCATCTTCTATTTTGCAATTTAATTATCTCATCTTCGTTCGAGTCTATCTTCGAATCAGGATTCTATTGATTGGAGTTCCTCTAAATTAAATCTCTATCTTTGTTTTAAAATCCATTCTTGAATCATCCTTTGAAATTCGGGTTTTGTTTGTATTTTAATTTTTTTTTATATGCCGAAATTTTTATTTGGGTAACTATGATTTTATTCTATATATAAAAGAGAAAATGTTTTCGATAAGGATTATATACCTTTAAAAAAAATGAGAATTTGAAGTTTCGAAAAGATTTAAAATTTTGAAAATATTATAAGAAAATTTATTTATATAAAAATGATTTATAACTGAAAGGTTTTGAATTTTAAATTCGAGAGATTGGACTCCGGTATTTTTGAAAATTGTTTTAAGATTTTGAAATATATAATAATAAGATTCGAAAGTATTTTCTGAATAAGAAATGTTTCAAATGACTTCAAATGAGTTCTAAGGATTTCGAAAAAAAATTCAAAGAAATTTTCAAGAAAATAGAAGTCCAGAACTCACTTATGTCGCTGGAAAATAATTTCGATGATGAGTGCACGCATCATCGACATTGATTTTCGAGTTTCAGATTAGGGAGAGGCCACTTTAATAGTTTTGCTATGCGAGGGACTTTGTGAAACCAATTTTTGATTTCAAATTATGAAGCATGATTTGATATTCGAAAGATATAGGTATATGTATTTGAAATAATTTAAACTAAGCCAGTGTTCAATCCTCGAATTTTCGATTTGATTTAGTATAACTCTATTTATATAAAAAAATTGATTTACTGATTTTTTGCTGATTTCCAACTCTTGGATTTGAAATTTGATTTCACCGACTATTTTGAATGTTCGAACACTTCCAAATCGAGGTTAAATTTTCAAAGCTAAGAAATTTCGAAGAGTATAAAATATTTGATAAAGAATATAAGTTTAGTTTTGTATGTTTAAAGTATTAAGAGTATGACTTAAGTAAATTTGAAACTTCTGTTAAATAAATAATTTGAAAAAGGAAAATTGGATTTTTCATATAGAAATAAATAGTTTAAAGGTTTTAAAGGGATAATTATAAATTTAGAAACCATTTTGAGTATAATTGATTTTGAGAAGAATATTAGGTTTTGAAATTAGTTTGGACTTAAAACCAGTACTTATATGGTGATTTTGGAAACGAATTTGTTTGACCTAAATTTTGTTGATTTGAAAATTTGGATTATTTTCTAAACCTATTGTTTAAGAAACTTTGAAACTGAATATATTTAATTTGGAAGAAATGATTTGGTGAAATCATATATGATTTTGAAACTGAATTGATATTGAAATAGATTGGAATTTGAGAACACATGTTACTAAATACTTGATTTGGAAGTTATCGAACTTATATAAAATTGATTTGTATAAGTATGAAGTAGATTGAAATCTATTGATTTGAAAGATACTCGGTTTGGAAAGAGAATTTTTTTATAATCGAAGTCTACATAAGTATGATTTGATATACTATTGATTTGGAAAGTATTCGATTTGAAAAGGAATCCTATATATAATGGAATTTATATAAGTATGATATTTGAAAGTGATTTGAAAAGGTACTATATGATATATATTTTCGAAGTAAAGATATGGAAAGTGCCTTCTGCTTGATATCCGCTTTATGGCCACATTGTGGATTCATTCTATCGATATTATTCTCTCTGATTTTTGGTTTTCCAGATGTGATACTCGAGTGTTCCCACCATGACGTAACCCATGGTTTTTATCTTCTCTCGCGACTGCATAGCGCAACTGCCTGGCTGAGTCTTGCTTAGGGGATCCAGGCGTAACCATTGTGTATTCTGCAATCTGTGTAGGTCGCATTAGTAGAGAAACTACCTGGCTGAGACAGTCTAGGGGTACGGATTGTTTCCTGGGCGACCGAGGCGTAACCATTGTGCATCCTGCACCCTACTAGTCATCATGGCATAACTCGCAGGGCTGAGAAAGCTTACGGATATGGATTGTTTCCTGGAGGATCCAGGCGTAACCATTGTGTATCTGCAAACCATGGTTGGACAAAGGTTATGATTTGGTTGTTTGTTTGGATTGGACTTTCCATATCTGTTTTAAAAAATTTTCAAGTATTTTCACTAGGTGTTGAAACAGGTCTACTAAGTACTTGAAGAATTCTAGCTTTGCGCCTGATAAATGCATGACCAGAGACTGCAAGAACAAGGATAAACTTGATTGAAAATTTGAGTTATAAAAGTATTTTCGAAAGAAAGATTTATTTCGATATAAAGGTATTTTATTATAAAATAATTTTTCAACAAAACCATTTTGTATTAATATGTGAAAATTGAAATTCTTATGGTTTGAATTAACTATTCATGCCCGATACTATTCTTTGAATCTACCCTATCTGCTCAGCTTATTTATTCACCTATATTCTGTTTTTCCGAATCTACCTTCTTTTCCTTGTTGAATATATCCTTTAAAATATTGTTTAATTTTATACTGCCTTGTTTAATAGAAAATTTAAGTGTTATAAATATTATAGAAGTTATTTATTTAAAATAAACATATTTAAAGTAAATGATTAGTGATAATATTTGAAAAGTATTTTGAGATAAAATTGGTAAATTTATAAATTATGGATTTAATGTTTTCAAATAATTTCCTTGTAAATATAACTAATGATGTAAATAAATTGTTTTCAAATAGTTTTCATATATTTAGTAAGTGTTATTTAAACATACTTAATTCAAATGGGTTTTGAAAATTTTTAAAGTAATAAAGATAACTGAATTGCAAATGAAGTTTTCAAATAAATATTCAAATAAAATTTATATAGTTTAAATTAATTATTAATCCTTATCTTTCAATCTATCTTTTTTCTCCGGTTGTCTCTATTCTCCTACCTCCTTCCTTTTCGGGGACGAAAAGTTTGAGTGGGTGAGAGTGTAACGACCCATAAATTTTAATAATTTTTAATTGGTTTATAACGTATTTAATTGAATTTTGAGAAATAATTAATTATAATATTTTGAAATAAGAATTTAAAACATAGATTACATATAATTAAATATAGCAAACGGTAAATTTTCAATTAATTATATAAAAGTTTATTTATTTTATAATTCTATTAAATTATAATCAGTCAATAATTGATGATAATAAATTTATTTCCAAACCTGAGTATTTTTCCATAAAAAAATTCTAAATCATCTTCTGACTGGGACGTCATTTTTCGTTTTTCAAATTCGGAGTTCTTTAGCTCCGTCGATCTTATTTTTCTTCGTTTTTGCTGCATTTTAGCTATAAGTTTTGTACAAGTTTCAAATCTATAATACATATTAGAATCTATAATACATAATTGAATTTGGGATTACGGGTTGAAATGATATCCACCCGTATATATATAGTGTACGGATTGAAATGATAAATATCCGTAGCACTTGACTATATGATAGGAAAGATATACAGACACCGTTGGTCCATATAAATATTTTGAAAATAATTTCCACAATTTTAGAAGGAAATATATGGTTTAATAAATTTTGATTCTTAAGATATTATGTAAATGGAAATTTTATATATAGATTTAGTCGTAATATTTGATTTAAATTAGATTGATTTAATACATATAATATGGTTGAGTATTTATGTAAATCTATATTTCAAATAGATTTTCTTGTAATAAATTGAATAATTAAGATTGGGAGATAAATTTGGGTTTATTAAAAATGGTATTTAAATAAGGATTTATTTAATTAAATCGATTTGAAATTATTTAATGGGAAATTTAAAGGTATGATTTTGTAACTGAATTTTTGATTTAAGTGATTAAATGAATATTTCACATTTAAATAAATTAAAGAAAATAATGAGTAAAATGTAATTTAAGGTTACTTAAATGATATTGAATCTAATGAGGGAGTATTTCAAGACTAAATAATAATGAGGCTAAATCGGGATCTATATGAAACTGTTAAATTGAACATTTAAATATTAGAGCCTTGAACTATATTGGAATTTAAATGGTTTGTTTTGATATTCGGATCTGTATTTGAAATCAATATAGTTGAATTTGTTATTTAGAAACTGAATTGAATTAAAGTGAAAATTTAGGTTGAACTAAATTTGAATTTATATTTAGAAAACTAAATTGAATAAAAATTTAGTTTGAAACATTGAATACTTAAAGTTTTGAAATATGTTGAAATATAAAGGGGTATTTTGTGATTGCAAATCCGAATTTGAGATCGATAAATTAAAGTGGTTATTTTAGGAATTGAGTTGCATTTAAATTGATAAATTGAGATTGAATTCAATTTGAATGGGAAGGTAGGGTTGATGTTGAAACGATTTGTTAAGTTGAGGAAATTGAAAATACTTTACTTTATAATTTTTTTATATATAAATACTATTTTGGGAAATATAGAGATATTTCAAGTGAAATGATATTTGGGTTTGAAGTATAAATTAAGTGGAAATGACCAGGTGTAATAGTGTATATTTCTACCTTGTAGATAGTTCCATGGACCCTTAGAGGATGGTTATCCCAAACATCCTTTAAGTTATTTGTATTTCAGTTGATATTTCACTTGAGTTGGATTTATTGATATAAGAATGTTAATCCTGACTCGAGTGTTTTGTGTTTTGCTTTGCGCTCGGGTCAGACTGAGTGATACAACATTTGAGACTCACCTTCGAAGTTGGATCTTTGCTTGAAGATCCAGCTATATATCGTTTCAGTCATCCAGTTGATTGGTTCAGAGAAGTCATCTGCTTGTACTGGATACTTCACTTCATCTGGGATATTCTGATGTATTTTATTCTAACTCAGATGTTTATATAGTAGCTTAATGAACTACTATTTATTTATTCCGCTGCGTACTATTACTCTGTCTCTGTGATTCTGTGATTGATTTATTTAATTTATATGTTGAGTTTGCCAAATTTAAATTAACAATCTGGTATTTTGAATTATTCAAGTCGGACATGTATGGTTTTATTGTCGATTTGAATGGTCCAAAATAGCGGGTTGTTACAGAGTAATATAGCAATAAGCAGCTGAATGGAAAAATAGTAGTTCATGAAGCTACTATATAAATAACAAAGTCTAAAACAAAATACAACATAATCTCAAATACAAACGAATCTCTAATACATAAGCAACTGATGAGTCTGAACATAAATGAATGGAATAAACTGAAATAACTGAAAGCTGGATAGATAGATATTCATACAAAGCTTCAAACTTCAAAGGTGAGTCTCAAATGCTATGACACTCAATGTGACCCGAGTATAAAGCAAAACACATAATGCTCGAGTCTGGATTAACATTCTTATATTAATAAATTCAACTCACATGAAATGTCAACTAAAATACAAGTAACTTAAAGGAAGATTGGGATTTCCATCCTCTAAGGATCCGTGGAACTATCTACTATGTAGTAATATACGCTATTATAGTATGTCTATAGTAAAGAAGTATTAAAATAGCGTTAAGGTGTTACCGATATCCCCCTTAACACATTTTTACATATTCGCATAGTCTATAAAGTACCGTAACTCCCCCCGTAAACTGGAGGGCTATCAAAGCGCACTCCATCGGTATGGTTCAAACCAAACTCGTAGAAGGCGTGGTAGGGCATGCGACAAGGCACTCAAGGCAATGCCAGGGTAGATATACCGTTTGCGTATCCAGACTGGTGGTAATGCATATCAGCTACTACCGTCCACTTCGTGACACACTCCCAATATCAAAGGTGTACCTAATCAAATCATAAAGTAATAGAATGGTATCGAAGGAATGTGCCCGATCGAAGGAATGACCTAACTTGGTCAGACGTGGCTCTAGTTTTAGCCATATCAAGGTGACTCGTGGGAGTCAGGACTGCACTAATACCTCATATAGAATCACCACCAAACAATCCTACTTCATTTTGGAATCTCCACCCTGTACACAATTATTAAAGTGGTTTTCAGTAATGGCATAGGGTATGATAATATCTGATCCCGTTCTCTTTAACAACCAAATGCTTATTTCACACCATGGTCGTTTCATTTCAAATAGTTCATAATTCATATCAAAATATCATATTCATTTCAAAAATCATATCAATTCAATATCATAATTCACTTTAAATTATATTCATTTGCAGAATCGTAACACTTTCAAAATTATACCCCTTCCGAAATCATAACACTTCAGAAATCATAACACTTTTGAAATTATAACACTTACGATTTAAACGTTTAGATATTGAAAATTGTATATATAATAAAATAGTTATAAATTACAATAGTTTATATATTAAAATAATTTATATATTATAATTGCTTATATATATTAAAATAATTTATATAATAAAAATAATTTCCTCTAATTTCTGAAATCGATTTAAATTAGCAAAAATTCCAAAATTCAATTTAAATCAATCCATGTTCAGCACTCTCGATTTAAAAGGTTAAAGATTCAAATAAAATTCCTAATAAACCATTTCAATTTTTATCAATTTCAAATACAAGTTTGAACTATCATTTCAATTCCAATAAGATTCATGTTTAAATATTCAAACATTCACAATATAAATTTCATTTATATTTCAATATTTAACTTTAATTTTATACAAATTGGAACATATTCACTTAATCATTTTAATAACAATTTATTAAAATCTCAATTTATAAATTTAAATCAATATTAAATATTCAATCTGAATTTTATTTAAAATTAAGAATATTCATTTAATCGCCCTTTATCAAATCAAGTTATAAATCATATTTTTCAAAATCTCAAAATTAATAAGTTCAAATAAACTTTTTTTCCAAAACATATTGTTTTAAAAATCTAAATTTAGACATATATAAAAATAACATTTATACATATTATATTTTAGTATTTATTAAAACCTATACATTTCCTTTCAAATCTTTGGAAATCATTTTCAAAATATAGACCAACGGTGTCCATATATAATTTTCGATCCTTTAGTCAAGTGATACGAATATTTATCATTTCAATCCGCAATTTAAATATTTACGGGTATATATCATTTCAACCTGCAATCCCAAAAAATTCAAAAACCAATGAAAATCGCTTGGGTTTATCATTTCAACCCGTAACGATTTTCCTTTATTCTACAAGATCGTTCGGTTGTGTATCATTTCAATCCATAGGGATTTCTAAATTAACAGGGAACTTGTAGAGTGAGAACAAATATGATAAAATATAACATATTAATAACACGCATATATCATCAGTAACAAATTTGAATATATATATATACACACACACACAGCAGGTTATAGTGTCATATGTCAGAGGCAAACAATGGCAGATAATTGCATAGCATATTTAACAATTAATTAACTCAACAACTCAAATTTAACAACATATTTCAATTATCGTTTTAAGTGAAATAAATTTTACTAAGTATAAGAATGTTAATCGTAAGTGACTCTTCACCTTTCGAGGCTAGAGATGACATGATAAGCACATAAATAAGTGCAAAACAAACCAACTAACTGCTGCAATCAATTCTAGATGGCGGCGAAACCAAAACAAAGCACGATAGACTGGATTCGATGGAAACAATTCACAGCTAACATAATTTAGAATGGAAACAAAATATAATTGAAATACGAAATATATATACCTTTTCTTAGACTCAATATTCAAAATTTAAACACCAATAAAATGAAAATCCTTATATATATCAAAAATCGATATTCGATCAAAACACATATTAAATAAAATCTTTATATATCTTTTTAAAATTTCCAAATATATCATTATATCCAAAATATATTAAAGTTATTATAAACATATATATAGACACACACACACACATACATACTTCGAAACAAATACTTTAAAAAATAGATTGCCATTGAAATTATATAAACACTTTAGATATATTACACACGCACACATATATTAAAACCATATTAATTTTAAACACATATTAAAAATGAAAAAAAAAATTATTTTATATTTTAAAAAAATCAAAACATACAGTATATATATAATTGAATATATATATAACTCTAACATCCTATATATATAACGTAGATAATATAGTTTATGAAAACAATCTATATATAACAACGTAAATTTAAATACATACATAACATATTATGTTACCTACATAAGCTTACATACATAATAATATAGGTGATATGCAAAATACATTTATGCCAGCAACTAAAAATATATATATAAACTTATAAATTAAAAACTCAACAGGTCATATATATAAAATAATATATATATACAAACATTATATATCATACATATATATATCGTTTAGAACAGAATGTAGAGTTTGAGGAGAACAGAACGCAGGATGCAGAGTTGTATATATGTGTGTGTGTATAGCTTTTACACTTACATACTCGTTTGTTCAGTAAGTAAGAGTGGCGAGACTGGGTTTGATTGGAGTTGCAAGGGCGATGCACATAAGAGGGCTGAGCACGGTGGGGTTTGGTAGAGGAGTCACACGTGAGGCTTGGGTGATCGGTGACTAGGCGGATGTGGTGATGTCCGCTCTGATGGGGCGGAGGTGTGACAAGGTGCATGGAGGTGGGGCTGCCGAAGCTAGGTGGTGGAGGTGTTGTGTACACGGTGATGGCGGAGGATGGTCAAGCTACGGCTATGGTGGAGATGCTCACGGGTTATGGCTTCAGTGAGGGCTGGGCTAATGATCACTAGCGTGGACTATTGGTGGAGGAGTTAGGCAGTTGTCACAGGGGCGAGGAATGCTGGGCGGTGAGCGGCCGCTGGTACACGTGGGCAATGGTGTGCAGGCTCGGAGGTAGGCGGCGGGGTTCGGTGGCATAGGGTTGTTGGCGAACTGTGAAGTGGCGGAGTGTTCGGATGGGCTACCGCTTGATGATGGAGTGTAGGCATGGAATTGTGAGCTAATGGTGAAAGAAACGGGTAGAGAAGTGGAGTGCATGGTGTAGGCAAGGGAAGAACTGCTCGATGGTTACGGCGTTAGGCGTCATGGCAGTGGAAAATTAAAAATAGAAGAAGTAGATTTATAAAACTTATATACAACTTATATATGAATTTATATACATATAGTTTTTCGATGTTAACATAGCAGTGAAAATGAAGAAAGATAGGGGAAGAGAAGTAGGATTTTGAGGAATGAATAATTGATGGAGAATGAACAGCTGTAAGCAATATATGAATATAAACTTATTTTATATTATATGTTTTCTCAAGTGAACGTTTAGAACCAAAACTGAAAAGTCGAGCAATGTATTTCAAAGGATAAGTCATAAAATATAATATTGAATACAGAGAATATTGAAAGACAGAGGCTAAAAATATTAATTGTTGATGGCTCATCATGTCACACGTTGGATAACGAAAGGACACAGAACAGGGATGGTTTGAAAAATGGATACTGATACGGTTAACAGTTTCATCGGTTTCGCCGCCTACCGAACACCGAAACACACAAATAAATATACTACAAAGGTCAGCACAACGAGAGAATCAGAATGGTATACATCATCAGTGATACGACCATCCAATCAAAAATCGATATTCGCTGGCAAATGGCTACAAATTCGCTAAAAATAAGATAACGAAGCGAGAGAAGTCCAAATTTGATGAAATGAAAGATGACGTCTCACTCAAAAAATATAAAAAAAAAATTCTTATATAAAAATATTCGGATTTCTAAAATATTTATTTTCATCAAATTTAATTGATTTAAATTGAAATTGGAAATTACACAATAGAACTAACATTCATATTTACCAGTGAAAATCTACAATTTGCTATGTTTAAATAAACGCACTCCAAATATCGAAGTTTCATTGCTAATTTTATAATTAAATTTCAAGGAAAATTTCAGTTAATTATTTTATAAAACTGTTAAAATTCACGGGTCCTTACAAATTTCTTTTAAATATCATTGATTAAAATGATTATTAATTTCAATTATCATTAATTGAAATAATTGATTTAATCCCATCATCGTTAATTAAAATAATTAACTAAGTTCACTAAATTAATTAAGCCCTATTATCCTTAATTAAAAAATCAATTAAACTCAAATAATCATCAGTTAAAATGATTAATTAAATATAAAACATTATCAGCAAAAATGATTAATTAAATCTAAAGATAAACCAATTTTCAATCATCGTTTATTAAATTGGTTAATTAATCTAATATTAGTTAAAATGATTAATTAATTTTAAATTATCCTTAATCAAAATGATTAATAAATTTTCGATATTCATTTTAACAGAAACACAAGCTCAAATTCAAATGGCAAGGTTTCGGGGATGAAATTGAATGAAGGACGATGTAGCAAATATTGCTATAACGACATTTAACTATTTGATGGAATATCAGGATTTAATTTTAATTAATCATCAATGTTACAACAAAATGATGTAAATAAGTAATATATGATCGAAAATCCCCCTTTGGGTCTCTCGACGTATTTTCCCTGCAAAACAATGATTATGGATAATAAATAGATGATCATAAAGGTTTATAACTATCAATTTAATATGTCATCCATTTTCCAATATGAAATTCAACCAAACACGCAACCAAACAATTTAACTAACACCCAAACAATCAATAAACGGATTTAACATCATTAATATGAAATTGAATGAATGACGATGTAGTACATATTGCTATAACGACATTTAATCTATTAGATGGAATATCCAGGTTTTATTTTAATTAATCATCAGTGTTACAACAAAATGATGTAAATAAATAATATATGGTCGAGAAACCCCATTTGGGTCTCTCTACATATTTTCCCTGCAAAACAATGATTATGAATAATAAATAGATGATCATATGGGTTTATAACAATTAATTTAATATGTCATCCATTTTCCAAACGAAAATTCAACCAAACAAGCAACCAAACAATTTAACTAACATCCAAACAATGAATGAACGATGTAACATCATTAATACGATATAATAAAATTAGTGTGAGTTAAACCACATTGATTTCCATTTCTGCAGAGTCGCCCCGATTTTGGACCAAAACTGAACAGACCGTCGATTTTAGCCTAAATTTTCACTTGCTCCAAATCCAACTAAACCAACTTAATCGCAAAGCTCTCGATGACACAAGTCCAATGCGGTAAACGGCGTTCAAATCCAACCTCGTACGAAAGAGTTATGCAAATTATAAGGTATCGACAATTTTAAAATTGAAATTAAAACAACTTTGCAATAATTACCAATATACATCTCTCCACTCCATCTTCTTCCCCAAACGTTTTCCTTCTATACATGCACAACAGCCAACCCATTCACGTATGCACGTATTTGCACTGACACAGAGCATTTATCGACGAAACCCAAAATTGAAAGCACCGATGAACTTCTCTCCTCAAACTCAACTTGGATGACACCACCACAGCACCTCCACCATCCTCTATCTACACGAGTTGAAGCTCATCCTCCCTTTGACCTACTATAGGCCACGCATCCCTAAATGCTACCGAACCACCCAAAATTTCATGCCTAGGTGATAAATTCGTCGTCGAATCCAAATCCAAGGTCCGATTATCGAATCGACGGCCAGAATCGCTAGAAAAGCTTACCCTAGCCACTACCCCAAAAATGACATCGGCCAAAACATAATCATATGCAAAATGAAGGGTATGGGGATGAAGCTCTCGCCAAAACTATATTTTTAAAGCTAGTTTGGTAATTTTTCATTGAGAAAATAGTGAGATATTGATTTTTGAAATCTTCAATTTAAATAATTGGCTCTGTTGTTTACAGAAGCAAGGATAAAGGCAGAGGGGACAATGCGACAAACAGGGGAAAATGTTAGTGGGCTGATGTTAAATGTTGACCTATGTTATTTTATTATTAATAATATAATTTTTCAATAAGAAATATCTAAAAATTTCGAACTCCAAACGATGTGTGCCATATGGCGTCTCAAATATTTTACCCCTATTTCGAATACAATAGAACTTGTTTCAAGATCTATTTCAATCGTATGCAGAAGATAGGTTTATGGACCTAGTTATTATTTTAAATTTTCAATACTAATTTCAACGCGTTTCGATCCCGCATGATCAAACGATACGTCTGATCGCTACAAAATTCGACGGTGTAATAATTCACTATTACATACAATGAAACTGGTTTCATTGAAATTTGAGACTATGCCCCCAAAAGGCTAATTTCACAGATTCAAATATTTAATTATCGATATTTAAATCTGATTTATTTATATTTGTAAATAAATTTAAAAATTGTATCCATTAATATTATTTATTAATTAAAAGGAGTTAAATAAAATTATTAAATCCATTTAATTGACATTTAATTCACAACTCAAATATTAATTATCCCCTATATTTGAATTATAAATTATTGAATTCCAAAATTCTATTATTTTAAATATTTAAATTTAATTAAACATATAAAATTAAATAATCAAAATTTTGGGTCGTTACAATTATGAGTATGAAAACCTCCCGGAAGCTTTCTTATCAGCCAGAATTCGTCTCGACTGCTATTTAATAGCTTGGAACAAGTGTTATGGACCATGACCAGCCGGTCGACTGGTTCATCGGGACTAGTGGACCGGTTCTTGGCTGGCCTAGAATAATTTTTCTAGGTCAAGCTCAGTCGAGAGGTATTATGTTCGAATTCCATTGATTGTTTCTTTTTTGTATGGTTGTTGATGTTGTATTTGGATTGTAGATTATTTTGATATGAAGGCTATGAGTTCAAAGTGGATTGGAATATGAAATGAAAGACCAATTGGCATGAAATTTTGTTTTGAAATGCCAGGGTACATGAAATTTGGTTTTGAAATGAAGGCAAAGTGTTTTGATTGGCATGAAACTTGGTTTTGAAAGGAAGGAAAAGCTTAACGATTTTTGAAGTTGAAATTGTTTTGGGAAGTTGAATTGAAATGAGTTGATTTTAAATGAGTTTTAAATTAATTTATATATAAGTATCGCAATGAAATTCTACTTATTTTTGTAAAATTCATTTTCAAATGATTTTTCCAATAAGTTTTAAAATTTATTTCAATAATATGCATGTGTGTTTGCGCAATTGTGTATGTATGTACGTACATAAAGTGTATAAGCATTTATATAAAAAGGAATTTTATAAAATAATTGAAATGGTATTAAATGTATTCTAAAGTTGAATTTGAATTCATTTAGTGTGAAAATGCAAATATATGAATTGATTTAAATACCATATGTTATTGAATAATATGGTTAAATCTAGAAGGCTATTGCTTGATTTTGAAGGCAAAAAAGTAAGTATATCTGTATATATTTTGGAAAACAAGAGTTTGATGCAAGTAGTTAAATATGTATTCGGCTATGTTATCTAAGTATACTCATGTTATGTTAACAGATTAAAAACTTGCTTGATTTGAATGAGAGTGGATTGAATGATACTTGAATATGAATGGAGTGTGAAGTATAATAAGTGTAACAACTGCCTCTTTGAACCCTAAAAGTCGACACTAATACATTCACGATATTCTTGTGTCGAACAACTAAGTGCTGGAAAGATAGATTGTTAAGGGAAAGAAAGGAGATAGATGATAGGAAAAAACTAAACAATCATAGAATCTCACAACGCAACGAAATAACATATATTAATCAACATAATACTTTACAAAGTCATTTCAAAAATGATATCCCAGAGTCATACTAATACAATTCTACCCTTTGACAGTTATAATAGCCTGTCCCAACCTAACTGATACAAGATACACATGATACCGCGGAAACAAGATAATAACTTGCTATCGATGAAGCCTCTTGCTCCAAACTCCTCTAAAATGCATCCATGGGAAAACCTAAACTACTTGGCTGCCCATAAAAATTTGGGCACCCAAGAGTTTTAGGGAAAGAAAATAAAACACCGGATCAGACATGGATCTATGTGAGTAAACTCAAACAAATGAATTATTATGTTTAAAACCCTTTTAAAGTCAAAGGTACCTCGTAAGACCATGCCGCATATAAACATGGACGTGCTTTTACCTTACGATATCTAGAACATTTTTTATAGAAAATCCAGTGATATTGTAATGTTATTTAGAGCACAAATACTTATTAATCATTGCCAAAATTGTTACATTAATTAAATTCCAGCATACTAGGTTCTACAATCAAAAATGTAAAGCACGTATTCGAGATTGGATTCCATGCTATGACAAGGTAAGGAACTACCTTCCGACGGTACATCTCTAGATTAAATGCACCGAGGTCTTACATTGACTTCTTGTACCACTGCCATACAGAACTCATCTACCACTTGACTAGTAGTATTGAATATGATCACCCCACTTTAGGCCTCGGAGCATTCATGAGTAGATAGTAATCGATCTTGATTTGGAATAACCATACCCTGATGGGAGCGACCCACTTGGTTCTGTTGCATCTCTGATTTTTGTCATTTCCTGGTTGATGAGGGTTAAGGCTACGTTTTACCCTTATTTACACTTCCTAGTTGGAATGCTACATTTCCCTCAAAGCATCAATGCAATGCTAGCATTCATCCATATAGTTTCATTTTGGGACTTAACGACACCGAAGGTATTACATCTACTGCCCCCATTTTGGAATCACCCTCAGGAGTAGTAGCAAGTAGCCCTTGCGCTTCAAAACTCCATCTTCTATTCCATACCCTTCAAGATGTCTTCAATTTTAAACTCTTGAGTTTGATCGAAGTGGTTTTCAAATAACATATCTGATCCTGGTCTCTTCGAAACAACTTTCGATAATTTTCGGTAAGCTTAACCCAGTTCTTTAGGAAATAAATAGACAAGATAAGAGCGGAGATCACCTCTTAACTGTTAATGGATTGATTTCCTTATCATTTGTCCTAGAAGAACGAAATGAATTTATACAATATAACAGCACCGCCAGTAACTGTAAGGACCCGATTCTTTGACTTTCGAAAATTCAACATCGATACTCACTTTATCGACTGCCGAGCAATCGAACTACGGAAAACCGAACACTTAGGGTTCTAAGAAAAAGAAAAAGAGAGAAGAAGAGAGGAAAAGAAGATAATAGAGAGGAAAGAAAATAGAAAATAGAACGGAACAGAAAGAAAACAACATAACAACATCAGAATCTCACAATTCGCAGCGGAACAACATATAATAATAAATGAATAATCTTTAAACAAAGAACTATATCAGTTATTACATTACATTTCATTACATCATATCATCAGAGTGTATAACAACAAACAACAACAAACAGCGGAAAAATAAATACTATATACTAGTAATACGCCATGCCATCTAGCTTGCTTCCAGCAATTCCAGAATATCCAGAATATCCTGATAAACCTTAACTCTTGACTGCCCGTGTGGAAATTGGTGGGCACCCAGAGTTTAGGAAGGAAAACAATAAACTCCGAGTCAGTCATGTGACTGGTGTGAGAACTCAAAACAGTTTATTTATCTTTAAAATCAAAATAGAGGAATATTTTTAAAGTCAATTCGCAATGCTTTTTAAAAATGAGACTACCATAAGGCCTCCCGCACACACACACAATGCAAACGCAGAATCGAAGGAGATTTCTCCTTATGATAGTCAAAGATGCTTGATACGCATTTAAAAGAACATTTGATATTATTATTAGTGCATAGTGTAGGAAAAATTCATTTCGAAAGTAGAATATAAATCTTAGCCAACATAGACATTTCGAACTATGCCTACTATAGCTACCATGTAAACAGTGGTGACCACCATAAGTAAATGGCAGGTTCTACAACTAATACCGTACAAGGTTTCGTATTGGGAATTGGATTTCCAACGAATGATCAGGCCAAGGAACTTCCCATTGCCACATGAGAATGCCTCTGGATGGACATCCCCGAGAACCAAACCGGATCTCTACCAACACAAGGCCGGGTTACCCCTAACTGAGTAACAACTGACCGAATATGCCATCCCCCGGTCCTTTGGGACCTTTCAACCGAGCGCTCGTAATCAATTCACACAATCATAAAGTGTTTTCAACATGAGTAAGTATCTGGGCTCCATACCATGATACCACCCTTTTCCAGAAGGAAATGCACATATCCTAAAGGGCGCTACCCCTCATAACCTTGCTGCATCTTTCCTGTTTTGACCATTCCCAAGGTGTGAGGCTCGACGAAGTCACGTCCACAAAAAACATACTTTATACAAAAGCCATGCTTTGGGTCAACAAATGATCATAGAAATGATCACCAGGATAGACGATCAAACAAATGATCCTATCACAAATAATCAACACAATGATCATTTCATAGCAACACTCAGCATGTCACATTACCAAATTGGAAATATATCGCTGATAACCTTCAACTACATAACCTCTAAGGGTGTTAAGCTAAGAGAATAAATTCTCCGCCACCAACCGAAATATATTTGAAAGAAATCTGCTTTATATCTCAATTTGTAACGCCAGACATACAATCCATACAAGTCTATTCTGGGCTCGAACAAAACCGAAGGCACTTACAAAGAAGTCCTTGCAATCCGGATATCCACAATCCTGATCGGATTTCCCATCACATATGGAGAACTCAATACCGGAGCCACTCGGTGCAGAGTCAATCGACAGGTCATCCTATCGCTCTCGCAAATACCGGGTCTTCAACACCGATCTTCAATGCTATTCATAACGACGTATCACATATTCCGAATGGGTTATACGACCCCATGGCCCTTTCTCGGTTAACCCGAATAGTGAGCGCTTATTCAAAAATAAGTGTGGCATTCAAATTCAAACAAATCACATCAAATACCCATTCAAAGGGAAATATTGATAGTCGGTTATTGAACTATCAATGGATATGCACACATCACCAGATTCCAAATAATTTTCCAAATTATTTATTTTCCAAAATATCTTTACAAGATATATTATTTTCAATACTTCAAAAATAAATCAATATTTATTTTTAAAAAAATTCCACTTTCTCATATAAATTCCATAGTGAATTTATATTTCAAAATATTTATGAATAAACGATTTCAATTATTCATTTTCAATTTATCTTCAAAAAGATAAATCCTAAATATTCATTTCATATTGGAAAAACATTTCCATACTGATTTATTAATAAGTAACTCACAAATCTATTATTTTCAACACTTGGAAAATATTCAATATACTTAAATCGAAATTAAGCATATATTTCATTCTTTAAGGAAATCATTCTCTTAAACATATTTATTTGGGGCAAAACGAATATTGCGTAAAACATCGTTACGACAACCCAAAATCACTAGTATAGGGATTCGAAATTAAAATAGATATATAAATCCCAATACTATACAAAACATTTGCTTTCGGAAATCATTTACCATAACAACAGTGTTATAGTCCACCATTTCCTTCTATTTCTCGAAAACGTCTATTTCAACAATGAATGTTGAAATCTATGGTTTCGAATCTCAACACATTTAAAACATCGTTAGATCGTTTTAATTCAATTTAAAATATCACATTCTAAACATTTTCTTTAACATATTATTCACTATTCAAAAACGTGAATATACTACGTTAACAAATTTCATCCTTTTATACATTTCATTTTAAAGGATTATTCACAGTCAAAAACGTGAATATAACTCCATTAATAGGTTTCAACAATTTACTTATCAAAATAAGTCGTTTGCGGATTTATAAAACAACGTTTATAAATTCCATTTCTATTTATTTTACCACAACTTCCTTTATAAATTCCTTTATTAACCTATCTCAATGATATACTAAAAGTTCATATTACAAGTGAAATACTTATAATTTATTTGTTTGCAAAAATCGTTCCTTTGAACTTCATAATTATAAATCTTATAACTTATAAGATTCAATTATTTATCCAAAACCATTCTTTAATAACTTCACAAAATTTATAAATCTTACTATTTATAAATTTCATTCATAACTTCACCATTTAAAATTTTATAAATTCCATTCACTTATACAATCCATTTTCACTTCATTCAAACACTTATAAAAACTCGTTTTATAATTCAAATATTTTCATTTATAAATTACCAATTTATAAATCTTTTTATATAAATCAATTTATATTATTCTTTTAAAACATCTTTAATCTCCTTTATAATTTCACCATTTTCTTGATTTATAAAATAATCAAATTTTATAAATCCTATTTTTAAACTTTTTATAATAAATTCAAAAATCCAATTTAATTATTTTATAAAAACATTAACCCATATTTCTCAAAAATCAATCTTTAACCGTATTTCTCAAAATCATAATTTTTATAACTTTAAAATTATATCGTTTATTTATTTAAAATGGATCAATTCCAAAAATATTTTATAAACGTATACTTTCAAAAATCACTTTAAAATCATTTTAAAATCCCAAAATTTGGTTCAATGATGCTACATACCAAATAGCCAATCACGACAACAACGACATCATATATCAATATGATAATCAACGAATATCAAAATATCCATAATCAAATAAATACTGTTGAGGAACCCAGTTGGATCCCTCCAACCTATTTTTCTGCATCCAAAAACATTAGCACAATACCAATTTCGCTCCAGTACGAAATTATCGCGATATATGGGATTTAAAATATTATCCGCTTAATAGACGGCGCAATAGGGTCTCATCCGCTATACAAATGCGGGAAATCAATAACTCCAATATATACATATGCGAATATATATATATATATATATATATATATATATATATATATTGCTATTATATATAATACCAATTTCACTGTTTATGAAATATTCGCGGTATATGTTTTTAATAAATAACATCCGCTTACTAACGGCGCATAATGTCTATTTTAACAATCAATAGATAACAATCATCATTCAAACATGCATTCAAATATTTTAAATCTAACTATTTAAAATAAAATCGAAACTGATTCGATTGAGTGAGAAGTTCTCACCTTGATTTCAATTTCGTTTTAGCGATTTATTTCGTATAAAATTAAACGGACGTTTAATTTTACACGAAATTCTCACTAACTCCAAATGACTCCAATCCAATTCCATCGCGTAGTGCTCGTCCATACGATTCCAACGCAACTGGTTTCGTGCGTTTTCGACCTCGTATGAAAAAGTTATGATAATATGAAGTTACACGATTTTTATATAAACTAATTACAACCAAATTTCATTTAAATTTAACCTAGATTGATCATGGCCGTAGATCTTAGCAACCCTCATCCAGACCGCACACACCATCTTCTCACGCGCGTGTCTCCATCTCTTCCCAGTATTTTTTTTACGCAACCTAAACCCATCATCATATAATTAGGGTTAGCAAACGCCGCCACCACGATCGACGAGATGTTGATCACAGACCGCCATTGCGAAGCTCGTGCTCGCCTCCACCATCGCCTGCGACATGGACGAGCTCGGCCACCTCCCCTTGAGTGCAAAACGCAAGTGAACGGCCAACTTTGAGCACGAATTCCTATCGATTCACTCACCTATATAACATCTCAACCGTATGGATTTAAAGCTCTCGACGAGCTCTACGTGTTTGTAGTTGATCACATCTTCTAATTGTTTGTAGATTGGGAGAGAATTGAAAGGAAAGCTCGTGAATTTCTGGCCGTTCAGCATGGTAGTGGCGGCTAGGGTTTAGGTTTAGTTTATTTTTTATTTTATTTTAATTTATGAAGGAAGGGGGGCTATTTATAGGAATTTATCGAACACTATTCATCCGGGAATTCCAAACTCCGATTTACGCGCCGAAACTGACATTCCTAGGGTTTATCCCGCGTTCCGGACACAATGGAATAGGTTTCGGAAGCTAATTCGGACATCTGTGCGAGTTATGGCAATAAACGTTCAATTTAAATTTAAACCGATTAAACGATTTTCTAGGCGTTTTAATTTGTACCGGACAAACGGTAAATCCGATTGACACGAAATTTGAAACCTTACAATAATATCACATTACGGATCCGATGAAATTGGTTTCGTCGAAATCCGAGACTGTTTGAAAAATGGCTATTTTAACTCGCCAAATTAATATTAAAAATAATTCAATGCGTTTCGAGCTGCCACGATCAAACGATAACTCCGATTGCTACGAAAATTGAAATCCGATAATAACTAACTATTACGGATCCAATGGAACTGGTTTCGTCCAATTCTGAGACTGTTCAAAAATTGACTATTTTCACAAGTCGATTTAATATTAAAATATTCAATTTTCACAAATTAACTTTTAATTCGATTTTAAAAGTTCCAAAATATCGTTCTAACTTCAACATGATAAAATAAAATTTTACAAATCATTTTCAATCATATTTAAACCCTATTTTCAATTATTTCTATAATTTAACATATTAAATTATCGATTTAATTATCCAATTAAATCCAATTATTCGAAATAAAATTTATTCGACTTATTAATTTCACTTATTAATATTTAAAATTAATTAAATATTCAAATTTTAATTAATAAAAATTCTGGGTCGTTACAATCTTCCCCCCTAAAAGAATTTCGTCCTCGAAATTAACAAGTAAGAAAAGTTACAGAATCTATTAACTTTCCAAAATCCATAGTTAAATTTCTTATAACAACTTTACTAAGTTTTCAAATCATACTTAGTTATCTTTTCAAACCAAACTACTATTGTTTAACTTTCAATTCCAAAAATAAAAGTTAAAGTTTTCAAAATTTTTCAATTTTCTCAAATTTTTTCTAACGCCTTAAATTTTCAGAAAAATTCGCCATAGTCTCCTTTGCGCGGCTCGATCCGAAAAAAAAATAACAGTATGTATATCACAAATATACATCTCATCAAGTAATGAGGCATCCCGAAGGGAAAAGGTGTAAAAGTACGGTATGTAATCCGAGATATGTACCTTATATTTTATTAGCGAGCATATACGGCTAATATAGCGCGAAAGCGAGCCCCAAATGCGAAGCAAACGCGATCCGCACCTACTAAACACTCAACAAACAACATGAGAATCATGTATATAGACAATAATCTCAATATACATCATATAGCAACATAATAACTATATATGTCAACATAGCAATTGAAAGAAAAGCAACAAATGCAAACATCAACCAACTATCATCCATAACCAATAAATATTCATTCATATTCTCATTAATATTCAATGAAATGGTTTTCAATTTAATCACATTTGATTCATTAACAGTGGATGTTCTTACTAACATTCATTTTCAATTAGTTTATATTCACTAATTCATATTCAAGTTGGTTCACTTCCAATTCAAATTCAATTCTATTTAAGATTCACTTAACTTCCAATTGAATTTCAATTACTTTAGCTTTCAATTTCATTAACTCTTAATGAATTATATACAATCAACTAACAATCATATAACAACCAATGTATATTAATTACAACCAAATTCCTTTGCTATATTCATTCAATTTGGCTTAATACCTTCACTTTCAATTGGTTTAATTAAATTGGTTTTCATTCAACTATTCAACTTTCAATAACATTACATTTTAATGAATTAACACTTATATTCATTATTTCATATCAACTTAATTCACATTTAATTGATTAATATTCAATCCATTCATTCAATTCAATTACAAAAGTTGAATTTCATTTATATAAATCAAGTTCACATTTATCACTTAACTTTATTAGTTTACTTTGATACTAATATCAACTTCATTCAACAACTCTTAAGTTATACTTCCATTTTACAAACATCACTTGTTTTTACTTAACTTAATTTTCCACTTATAAATCAATTCAGCTTCCAAATTCTAAAGTAAATTTTCATTTAACTTTAAATTCATTTTTATTTACAACTCATATTCATAAATATATTCATATAGTTTCACTTCTCATATATATAAGTTTATTTCACAATTGTAAATCGCTTTAATTATAATTCAATTCTTATAATTCATTT
Source organism: Allium cepa (assembly GCA_030765085.1). NCBI lineage: Eukaryota > Viridiplantae > Streptophyta > Magnoliopsida > Asparagales > Amaryllidaceae > Allium > Allium cepa. The sequence continues at coordinate 869,304,150 of CM060929.1, read as the reverse complement.
GCTTATACAATTCTTCTTTTATTTAGATTATTCAAACAACTAAACAATCAACTTATATACACTTTAATAATTCTGAAAAATTATTTTAAAATATAATCAAGGTAAAATTATTTCATTTACCCAATTTTAAAACAATACTGTGTCGAATTGTTCTATTCAAGTGTTTAGAAACCCCTTCGGCATAGTTTTGCAGACCACGCTGACGAAAGTTCATATGCCACTCAATAAACCAATCATCACAATATAAAACAATTTTATATTTTCACTAACAAATACGCTCTCATAGCTATTATTACACTCAAACTCATTCTAGAGTACTACTGACTCTATCTCTAATGAGTAATACCAAACAGAACCATGGTTGTCGCTTAACCATAAGCTCCGATACCAAATGTAAGGACCCGATTCTTCGACTTTCGAAAATTCAACATCGATACTCACTTTATCGACTGCCGAGCAATCGAACTACGGAAAACCGAACACTTAGGGTTTTAAGAAAAAGAAAACGAGAGAAGAAGAGAGGAAAAGAAGATAATAGAGAGGAAAGAAAATTGAAAATAGAACGGAACAGAAAGAAAACAACAGAACAACATCAGAATCTCACAATTCGCAGCGGAACAACATATAATAATAAATGAATAATCTTTAAACAAAGAACTATATCAGTTATTACATTACATTTCATTACATCATATCATCAGAGTGTACAACAACAAACAACAACAAACAGCGGAAAAATAAATACTATATACTAGTAATACGCCATGCCATCCAGCTTGCTTCCAGCAATTCCAGAATATCCAGAATATCCTGATAAACCTTAACTCTTGACTGCCCGTGTGGAAATTGGTGGGCACCCAGAGTTTAGGAAGGAAAACAATAAACTCCGAGTCAGTCATGTGACTGGTGTGAGAACTCAAAACAGTTTATTTATCTTTAAAATCAAAATAGAGGAATATTTTTAAAGTCAATTCGCAATGCTTTTTAAAAATGAGACTACCATAAGGCCTCCCGCACACACACACAATGCAAACGCAGAATCGGAGGAGATTTCTCCTTATGATAGTCAAAGATGCTTGATACGCATTTAAAAGAACATTTGATATTATTATTAGTGCATAGTGTAGGAAAAATTCATTTCGAAAGTAGAATATAAATCTTAGCCAACATAGACATTTCGAACTATGCCTACTATAGCTACCATGTAAACAGTGGTGACCACCATAAGTAAATGGCAGGTTCTACAACTAATACCGTACAAGGTTTCGTATTGGGAATTGGATTTCCAACGAATGATCAGGCCAAGGAACTTCCCATTGCCACATGAGAATGCCTCTGGATGGACATCCCCGAGAACCAAACCGGATCTCTACCAACACAAGGCCGGGTTACCCCTAACTGAGTAACAACTGACCGAATATGCCATCCCCCGGTCCTTTGGGACCTTTCAACTGAGCGCTCGTAATCAATTCACACAATCATAAAGTGTTTTCAACATGAGTAAGTATCTGGGCTCCATACCATGATACCACCCTTTTCCAGAAGGAAATGCACATATCCTAAAGGGCGCTACCCCTCATAACCTTGCTGCATCTTTCCTGTTTTGACCATTCCCGAGGTGTGAGGCTCGACGAAGTCACGTCCACAAAAAACATACTTTATACAAAAGCCATGCTTTGGGTCAACAAATGATCATAGAAATGATCACCAGGATAGACGATCAAACAAATGATCCTATCACAAATAATCAACACAATGATCATTTCATAGCAACACTCAGCATGTCACATTACCAAATTGGAAATATATCGCTGATAACCTTCAACTACATAACCTCTAAGGGTGTTAAGCTAAGAGAATAAATTCTCCGCCACCAACAGAAATATATTTGAAAGAAATCTGCTTTATATCTCAATTTGTAACGTCAGACATACAATCCATACAAGTCTGTTCTGGGCTCGAACAAAACCGAAGGCACTTACAAAGAAGTCCTTGCAATCCGGATATCCACAATCCTGATCGGATTTCCCATCACATATGGAGAACTCAATACCGGAGCAACTCGGTGCAGAGTCAATCGACAGGTCATCCTATCGCTCTCGCAAATACCGGGTCTTCAACACCGATCTTCAATGCTATTCATAACGACGTATCACATATTCGGAATGGGTTATACGACCCCATGGTCCTTTCCCGGTTAACCCGAATAGTGAGCGCTTATTCAAAAATAAGTGTGGCATTCAAATTCAAACAAATCACATCAAATACCCATTCAAAGGGAAATATTGATAGTCGGTTATTGAACTATCAATGGATAAGCACACATCACCAGATTCCAAATAATTTTCCAAATTATTTATTTTCCAAAATATCTTTACAAGATATATTATTTTCAATACTTCAAAAATAAATCAATATTTATTTTTAAACAAATTCCACTTTCTCATATAAATTCCATAGTGAATTTATATTTCAAAATATTTATGAATAAACGATTTCAATTATTCATTTTCAATTTATCTTCAAAAAGATAAATCCTAAATATTCACTTCATATTGGAAAAACATTTCCAAACTCATTTATTAATAAGTAATTCACAAATCTTTTATTTTCAACACATGGAAAATATTCAATATACTTAAATCGAAATTAAGCATATATTTCATTCTTTAAGGAAATCATTCTCTTAAACATATTTATTTGGGGCAAAACGAATGTTGCGTAAAACATCGTTACGACAACCCAAAATCACTAGTGTAGGGATTCGAAATTAAAATAGATATATAAATCCCAAGACTATACAAAACATTTCCTTCCGGAAATCATTTACCATAACAACAGTGTTATAGTCCACCATTTCCTTCTATTTCTCGAAAACGTCTATTTCAACAATGAATGTTGAAATCTATGGTTTCGAATCTCAACACATTTAAAACATCGTTAGATCGTTTTAATTCAATTTAAAATATCACATTCTAAACATTTTCTTTAACATATTATTCACTATTCAAAAACGTGAATATACTACGTTAACAAATTTCATCCTTTTATACATTTCATTTTAAAGGATTATTCACAGTCAAAAACGTGAATATAACTCCATTAATAGGTTTCAACAATTTACTTATCAAAATAAGTCGTTTGCGGATTTATAAAACAACGTTTATAAATTCCATTTCTATTTATTTTACCACAACTTCCTTTATAAATTCCTTTATTAACCTATCTCAATTCATATCTCAATGATATACTAAAAGTTCATATTAGAAGTGAAATACTTATAATTTATTTGTTTGCAAAAATCGTTCCTTTGAACTTCATAATTATAAATCTTATAACTTATAAGATTCAATTATTTATCCAAAACCATTCTTTAATAACTTCACAAAATTTATAAATCTTACTATTTATAAATTTCATTCATAACTTCACCATTTAAAATTTTATAAATTCCATTCACTTATACAATCCATTTTCACTTCATTCAAACACTTATAAAAACTCGTTTTATAATTCAAATATTTTCATTTATAAATTATCAATTTATAATTTTTTTTATATAAATCAATTTATATTATTCTTTTAAAACATCTTTAATCTCCTTTATAATTTCACCATTTTCTTGATTTATAAAATAATCAAATTTTATAAATCCTATTTTTAAACTTTTTATAATAAATTCAAAAATCCAATTTAATTATTTTATAAAAACATTAACCTATATTTCTCAAAAATCAATCTTTAACCGTATTTCTCAAAATCATAATTTTTATAACTTTAAAATTATATCGTTTATTTATTTAAAATGGATCAATTCCAAAAATATTTTATAAACGTATACTTTCAAAAATCACTTTAAAATCATTTTAAAATCCCAAAATTTGGTTCAATGATGCTACATACCAAATAGCCAATCACGACAACAACGACATCATATATCAATATGATAATCAACGAATATCAAAATATCCATAATCAAATAAATACTATTGAGGAATCCAGTTGGATCCCTCCAACCTGTTTTCCTGCATCCAAAAACATTAGCACAATACCAATTTCGCTCCAGTACGAAATTATCGCGGTATATGGGATTTCAAATATTATCCGCTTAATAGACGGCGCAATAGGGTCTCATCCGCTATACAAATGCGGGAAATCAATAACTCCAATATATACATATGCCAATATATATATATATATATATTGCTATTATATATAATACCAATTTCACTGTTTATGAAATATTCGCGGTATATGTTTTTAATAAATAACATCCGCTTACTAACGGCGCATAATGTCTATTTTAACAATCAGCAGATAACAATCATCATTCAAACATGCATTCAAATATTTTAAATCTAACTATTTAAAATAAAATCGAAACTGATTCGATTGAGTGAGAAGTTCTCACCTTGATTTCAATTTCGTTTTAGCGATTTATTTCGAATAAAATTAAACGGACGTTTAATTTTACATGAAATTCTCACTAACTCCAAATGACTCCAATCCAATTCCTTCGCGTAGTGCTCGTCCATACGATTCCAACGCAACTGGTTTCGCGCGTTTTCGACCTTGTATGAAAAGGTTATGATAATATGAAGTTACACGATTTTTATATAAACTAATTACAACCAAATTTCATTTAAATTTAACCTAGATTGATCATGGCCGTAGATCTTAGCAACCCTCATCCAGACCGCACACACCATCTTCTCACGCGCGCGTCTCCATCTCTTCCCAGTATTTTTTTTACGCAACCTAAACCCATCAGCATATAATTAGGGTTAGCAAACGCCGCCACCACGATCGACGAGATGTTGATCACAGACCGCCATTGCGAAGCTCGTGCTCGCCTCCACCATCACCTGCGACATGGACGAGCTCGGCCACCTCCCCTTGAGTGCGAAACGCAAGTGAATGGCCAACTTTGAGCACGAATTCCTATCGATTCACTCACCTATATAACATCTCAACCGTATGGATTTAAAGCTCTCGACGAGCTCTACGTGTTTGTAGTTGATCACATCTTCTAATTGTTTGTAGATTGGGAGAGAATTGAAGGGAAAGCTCGTGAATTTCTGGCCGTTCAGCATGGTAGTGGCGGCTAGGGTTTAGGTTTAGTTTATTTTTTTTTTAATTTATGAAGGAAGGGTGGCTATTTATAGGAATTTATCGAACACTATTCATCCGGGAATTCCAAACTCCGATTTACGCGCCGAAACTGACGTTCCTAGGGTTTATCCCGTGTTCCGGACACAATGGAATAGGTTTCGGAAGCTAATTCGGACATCTGTGCGAGTTATGGCAATAAACGTTCAATTTAAATTTAAACCGATTAAACGATTTTCTAGGCGTTTTAATTTGTACTGGACAAATGGTAAATCCGATTGACACGAAATTTGAAACCTTACAATAATATCACATTACGGATCCGATGAAATTGGTTTCGTCGAAATCCGAGACTGTTTGAAAAATGGCTATTTTAACTCGCCAAATTAATATTAAAAATAATTCAATGCGTTTCGAGCTGCCACGATCAAACGATAACTCCGATTGCTACGAAAATTGAAATTCGATAATAACTAACTATTACGGATCCAATGGAACTAGTTTCGCCCAATTCTGAGACTGTTCAAAAATTAACTATTTTCACTAGTCGATTTAATATTAAAATATTCAATTTTCACAAATTAACTTTTAATTCAATTTTCAAAGTTCTAAAATATCGTTCTAACTTCAACATGATAAAATAAAATTTTACAAATCATTTTCAATCATATTTAAACCCTATTTTCAATTATTTCTATAATTTAACATATTAAATTATCGATTTAATTATCCAATTAAATCCAATTATTCGAAGTAAAATTTATTCGACTTATAAATTTCACTTATTAATATTTAAAATTAATTAAATATTCAGATTTTAATTAATAAAAATTCTGGGTCGTTACAGTAACTGTACCATATAATTTCCATGTTTCTCCTGGATATTTTCGAAGTTACGTTTTGATCAAGATTTTTGATAGTCGGTTATTTAAGTATCAGATAAACAATGATTCAGACATTGATTTAATTCCATATGGGATACTAAGCCTTTATTTAATTAATCTCTAATTAATTAAAATCACTTTATATATATATTCGATCAAAAGACCTTTATGTAACATTATTTACGAAATCCCATGCATCCCTTTTACACTTGGGAAGCATTTATACTTATCCTAGTGGTATAAGTATATTACCAAAACATTTGGAAAATTCCCCCTTTTCAAATTCCTTTTGAAAGCATTACTTACTATAAACCAAACCGCTTATCCTTTATAACAATTCTCTTTTTAAAAGTTCACTTCATGATTCAAATAACTTATAAAACTTCATGATTCAAATAACAATTCTCTTTTTGAAATGAATTTATAAAACAATTTAATAAGTCTAAAAGTCAATTTACAAAACACTTTAATAAGTCTAAAAGTCAATTTACAAAACCTCTTTAAAAATCTCTAAAATCATTTATAAAACATTTCCCCATTAAAAACTCTTTGATAAATCGTCTTTAAGAAAAATCCTTTACAAAATACCTTTTGCAACTCTTCCTTTTAAATCACTTTAACAAACCATTTTACTTAGTAAAACCCATTTACTTTGTAAAACCCATTTTTACAAACAATTTATTATTTGTAAATACCTTTATACAATAATAATATAGCTTGAAAAGTCATTGATAAACCTTAACTCAAATTGATTAAAGAATTGAAGTTAATTCAAAATCAAACTTTATAATTTCAAAACGAGGCTTAATAGACTCAATGGTACTAATTTAAGTTGCCATTTAACATTAATTTCGCTTCTAAGTCACTTAACCTTTTACTTGCATAAGTCAACATATATGTGAATACAATTCATATCCAAATCAAGGAATAACATACCAATACAACTCAACCAGCATATACATGTCCAAATAACATATTAGAAGGATGGTGATTAGTCCCGTAAAATAAATTTCCAAAACAATTCATCAATTTATAGCAAAACGGAGATTTATTCTACTAAACGCATTTCCATACAAACAACAATTACATTATAGCAGAACGTTGATTCATTCCGCTAGAGGATGTCCACACAAATCAAAACAATTTATATTATACTCATTCACAGTTATATAGTTCCTTAATGGTATCAATACTTAAATCCTTTGTATTCAAAACCATTTTTGAAAAAGGAAGTTCCTTTAAAACAATTTGATTCTTGGAAACAAAGGATTTAAAACTTAAAACTCCCTTTTAAAATGATTAATTATAAGTTAAACTCTTATTAAATCATAATTAATTCTTATTAAATTTGAACTTAATCTAAATATAAATTAATAAGTAGTTAAACCTTTAATAAATAATTTATTTGTAAATTAAACCCTTAATTAATTCTTTATTAATTATTAAATAATAATTTAAAACCTTTATTAGTTATTAACTATTTATTAATCTTAATTAACTAATTAATTCATATTTTAATTAAAAATTAAATAATAAATTAAACCTTTAATAAATAACTATTTATAAATTAAAAACTTAATTAATTTATGATTAAAAATAGTTGAAAACTTGATTAATTAAACAAATAAATAATGTAAATAATTTACATTATATTTGATTAATAATTAAAAATAAATCATATGCTTAACTCATAATTAATTAAAAATTAATCTTACTTTTAAAGGATAATTAACTAGTGCTAATCTTTATTTAATTAAGATTAATGAACCTTGTTTAATACCTAATTAATTATTAATTACCATGCTTATTCAATTTATAATTAATTATTAAAATTTAATTAAATTTATAAATCAATTTTGTTAAGTTTATAAAAGTTTTTCAAATAATTTTAAACATAAAACTGAATATTAAAAAAACGTACTTTTATCGAGGCTGCATACATAGCGATTATCACTATGAGTGCCATAACTTCTAAACTTGACTAACATCTCAAATAGTCTTTTAAAACACTTAATTTTTACCTTTAACTTATTTTATGAAATTAACACAAAATTTTGGAAGCAAAATAAAAAGATAGAAACTTTTTGTTTAAAACAAAGTAAGTAATCAAATTTAAAAACTCAAAGTATCGCTATGCTGAACACTAACACCTTTCAAGTGCTAACCTTGCTCACTAAATTTTCCACTTACTAACTTTACTTACTAACTTTCCATATCACTTCCAATCACAAAGACAAAGATCACAACTTTATAACCAAAACATCGCTTTAACATTCGATTTACAAATCTACGCTAAATCATAAACTAGCAAAACATATGATAATTCAACCATCCAAACAACATATTCCACAGCCTAATAAATAACTAATAAAGGTTGAATCATTCCATAAAAAGATAGAATTTTACTCACCAAAATTTTGCAGAACTCTTTTGAAAACTTGAAATACTTTAGAACTTGCAAAGCTTGAAAAACCACAAAAAACCACTCAAAAATTGGTTGTTTTATCCTTAATTTTTGGCCATCTTACTTTCAAAATTTGGACAAGTGGTAAAGAAAGGTTTTATAAAATTATTTTTATTATAATTTAAAAATATCACTCATGTTTGAATTGTTTTGAGGGAGATATGGTAAAAAGAAGGAGTGGTATTTTCGAGTTTAATAATATAGGTCCGGAAATGAGTTAGAAAGAAATGCAATTTTGACACAAAAATATTCAAAATTTGAAAAATTCGTTCATATGCAAGTTGTAGCTACTAGAATCCTATATGGTTTTAAAAACAAAATCTTGATTTGAGGTGTTATGGAGGATGTTAATGTTAAATGAAGCGGGAGAAAAAATAAAGAACTTGGAGATGAAAAGTGATTTAAAACTAAGTTTTTTAAAAGTTTTAAAGTAAGAATTTGATTTTTAAAAACCTAGGATTTTAAATTAGAAGCCATGGGAGTGTGTTCAAGAGCTCGGGCTATTTTGCAAATGAAGGAAAAGAGAATGAGAAAGTGAAATAAAAATTAGGAAAATTAGTTTATATATTATGTTAACATGTTAAATTACCAAAATATCCTAAGTCATTTACCATTCATTCTTTCTTTGCCACCTCACCATCCCTTCTACCTCATTGTAAAATCCCCCTACCCACCCTTCCATCGAGTCCATGCCACCATGCCATTAACGCTTTAGTCCTTTATGTTTTAAAGGAATCTTTATATATTAAAATATGTTTAACTCTTTTTATAAAATAGTAAATCTTATCTTTGTGTGTGTACATATATATTTTTAAGTGCATATACATATTCATATGCATTTAACATGCCTAAAATAATTTATAAATGTATATATGTGTGTAAAAAAGTATTACGATATTTTTGACAACTTTTAGTTGACGAAAAATCAAAAATTCGAAAAACGAATTCCGTTCACATTTTCAATCTTTCTTCGAACTACATATTTTATAAACAAAATTGAAAATCATTTTCGAATCATTATTTATTATTAGAAAGAGTTCTATTTTAATTATTGTGACGACCCACATTTCGTAAGGTTTAAATCTATAGTAATCTAAACAGGTCCGACTTAAACAATCCAGAACATAGATAACCAAAGGTGTTAATTAGGAAAAACTAGAAAAGAAGAAGAAAAAAAACATAGAATTCCGCAGTAGAACGATAAAATATGATAATCAAATAAATAGTTCATGAAGCTGTTTATATTATACATTCGATTATAATTTATACAACATTTATTGGAGTTATATATATACACACATCAGGAATAAATAAAGTAATGCAGCAGACAATACGATGCAGGAATAATTATAATAATAATATACCAAATCTTCATCTTCGTTCTCCAAAATAATCTTCAATGTGTTGAAAAACTCAGTGCTGACCCGAACGTAATGAAAAGACAAAATACTCGAGTCGGGACTAAAATATTCTTATGTGAGTCAAATCGATATCTCATAAAACATGAGTATCGCGGCGTCAGAGGTGTTTACGGGGTTTCATGTCTCCTATTCAGTGTATAACGTTCGTGCAATAACTCAAGAGATGTTACGGGTCCATCTCTTAAGGATCCGTCAAAATATTTATATGTAGTAGAATACGCTACGTATATAATGTCTGCCAGTAATATAAGATATCAAAATAGCGTTAAGGCTTACACTGATCCCCCTTAACGCATTTTTAAGTATTGTCGTACAGTTTGCATATAAAATACTAGTAAACCGTCAATGGATAGAGATGCTCCATGATACGACAACACTAAACCAAAATATTAGGGGTCTCGTATAGGGATAAAAGTATGACAAGGAACGTGAGGCAATGCCCAAGGTAGGATATTACCAGTTTATCCTTGCTGGCTGGTGGCAACCCCTAACGGCCCACCGCATCCAATACTCCTAAAATCCGAGGGTGAGCACCAATCAATAACAGTGTCATGATAATAATGTGTGTCTGCCAGAGGTAACAAATCTTATTGGCCTGTACGGCTCTTGTTTTAGTCATTTCAAATTGACACAAGTGTCAGGCCAATCCATTATCATTCCATTTCTTCAAATCTAGCAAACGACGCCCAATCCGACCACTTCATTTTGGAGTCACCTCCGGGTACACAGTTGTTAAAAGGGTTTCAATATTGACAGAGTGTATGCCAATAAGAGGACTCGGTCTCTTTAACAACCAAATGTCGTTTCACACACCGGTTGGTACTTTTACATTTCAAAAAAATATTCATATTTGATATCAAAATATCATGTTCGCTTCAAAATCAATTTCATATCGAAATCATCACACTTACTCAAAATATACTATTGTTATTCAAAATCATATTCATTTTAATATCTCAACTTCAGTTCCAATTCAACATTGCTTCGAATTTTCATTTGAGTTATAACTTCAATTTAACCCAATTTGCTATTTAAATCCATGATTTAAATATAAACCTTCCAGCCTTTGACGAGTTTGTATTTTAAAAAATAGCTTAAATAGCTTTAAAATAGTTAAATGGTTAAAATAGTTTAATAGAAAATAGGTTGAGTATTAAAAATGGTTTATATAGTGAAATAGTTTCGAAAATCAAAATAATTTGAATATTTAAAGAATATAGATTTTAAACCGTTTATACTAAAATAATTCATTTGAAAATAGTTTCAAAGCCATACCGATTCAATTCCAAATTAAAAACCTTTTCGATTTGTATCAATTTCGAGTTTGATTTTCAGAATATTTATTCAAAACACTTAAGTTAAATTTTCCTTCAATATCCAATTTGAAATCCAAATGCTCAAACATAATTCAATTCCGAGCTCAATTCTGAAATATCGATTTATATCACTTTTACTTAGCAATGTTCAAAGTTCGAATAAAAGTCCAATCTTTTAAAACAAATCAATTTCTGAAATTCACATCAGTTTTCGATTATAACTTCAAAACCTCAACTTTAATTATTTAAAACATTCATGTTATTAAAATTAGATTTCAACACTTCGAGCTCAAGTTCGAAAATAGTTCGATCTCCATAAATTTGATTTTCATTTTTTTTAAAATCAAATCATTTAAATAACTTTCAAATAAAAATTCATTTAATTTCACCAATCCGGTGTCCATGTATAATTTTCTATCCTATGGCCAAGTGAATAGTTATTTCGATTTAATATCAGGAATGGATATATATCATTTCAATTCAAAATAAACATCGTAGTTATGTATTATTTCTACCAATTTCTTAATTTATTCAAAATAATTCAATTTACAGTTTTATATACTGTAAATAATATTCAGTATGATAACAGGATATATCAAAAAAACATAAACATCTAAATCATCCAAAATATCAACCAATAGCATCCATCACAATCAATCATCCAAGCAGTCAATATAATTCACAACAATTTACGGGTTATCAACATCTGGTGCTAATTGACAATTAATTCAATTTCAAATTGAACTATCAATTTAAGTTCTTATCAGTTTAATTAAGGTGTCAATTTAAATGTCAGTAAAATTTTCACACAATAACTAATAAATTTAAATCGCTTCACAACTTCGATTTAACTAGCATAAAAATAATTTACTCATTTGTGAGCGTTAAAACACTCACCTAGATTTTTAAATTGCCAAACATCTAGATTTTAAATGATTTTTAAATTGCCAAACATTTAGATTTTAAATTGTCTAAAATCCCAACTGACCCCGAAAAACTCAAAACTAATTTTGTCGAGTAGCATTTGTCGATATGAATCCGTTGCCACTTGTTTTTGTTTAATTTTGACCTCGTATGAATTTGTTATCTTATTATAAGCATTCGATTTTAAATAAATATAATTAACTAAATTAACTATAGCGTTAACTAAAAGAAAAAAAATACCTTAACCCTAAGCATCATGTATGCAATCATCGTAGGCCAGGAAACTCAGGATGCCTCTTCCTTCTCCCTCCTATCTCACCACCAACGTTCACCACTGCCACATAGCACCTCCGATCATCACTCCAACATGGATGGAAGCCCACGTACGAGCAACCCTACGCCTCCACAATCACCATCAAATGCAACTCCAATCGAAGTCTAGAATCTCGAAATGCCATCGCACCTGGCCTTCTAGCGCCGCCACCATCAAGCTATGCGTGCAAGCCGTACATCGTGACTTACCCAATCCTTATCGCTCGACCTTCTCGCCTCCATGTGTGGCAACATCTTACGTGCCTACGCCTTGACCCTCCAACGTATGCATTCTTGAGTTCGGCCAGAGGTCTAACAACTTCATCGCAAGATGAATTGAAGGATTACAAGGTAGAAAACTGGAACGACTTCATCGCAAGATGTATTTTGGCACGGGGGATTTTGTAGAGTCACAATCTTAGTCGAGGAATACATAGTGGATATTTGGGCTATTAGCATCGAAAGACCAGTAGAAAGTTCAGCTAGCATCTTGGCAGTCGAAGGGAGAGGCATCTTACTGGTAGGAGATTGTAAAAATGGAGGGTGGTGAAATTGGTTGGTTTGGATTTCAGGAAAGGTTTGGGAGAAAGCTCTTGTCGCAAGCCGAGGAAAGCATGTAGTTGGAGAAGTTCATTAGTTTGAAGCAGGGGGAGTCTTTCAGTTTAAAAAGTATATAAATCAGTTTAATGAGTTATTGAGGTTCGGGATGGAGCTTGTTCATACACTACATAAGAAGGCCTCCAAGTTTGCTAAAGGTTTGAACCAGATCCTCCAAGGGTTGGCACTGACACATGTACCTATGAGAGGGACGTATGAGTCACTTGTGGAAATGGCTCTCATATCAGATGTTGCTAAGAAAGAAGTGATTAAGGAGGTTCCCAAATTAGAAAGTTCTAATAAGAAGTGGTGGAAGAACAAGAAGGATAAAGACAAGAAGAATGGAGGAGGACCTCAAAAGGGACAGATCAAGAAGGGTGAGAAATGTCATAATTGTGGATTGGTTGGGCATTTCACAAAGGACTGTAAGAAGGACATAATAAAGGGGAGGTGTTACAATTATGGGCAGCCTGGACACCTTCGTAGAGACTATCCTCAGAAGATGGGGCGGAGAGCAGGCGCACCTACGACGCAAGTACAGGCTTTGGATGCAGCACCTTCTAATAGTGGATCGGATCGACGTAGGTAAGTCTCTATAGAAGGTTTTATCTCTATTTCATATTTTCCTATTCGAACTCTTTTTGGCTCCGAGCGTCGCATTCTTTCATTTCTAGTCCCTTGGTTAATTGTTTGCGCTTAGATAATTCTCTAGTTGTAGATCCTATAGTTGTTTCAAACACCATAGAAGGATCGGCACATTTATTCCTGATTTGTAGGGGTTTGAAAATTTTTATACTAGGCGTAGAGTGTGATGCCTATGTACTAGGATTTTTGGTATGGGATATGGGATAATTTTGGGGATGGATTGGTTATCCACTTATGGTGTGATATTGGACAGGGAGAGCAGAGTCGTTAGACTAGAGACATGTAGCCAACGGACGCTCGAGGTTTTTTGCAACCCACAGAGGTTAATCATGTTGAGCTTCCTTTATTCCATTGATTCATCACTTAGAGAGTTGGATTCATTTCCAGTTGTTAGAGATTTTCCAGACACTTTTAAGGATGTCAGGGGGCTATTTCCTAAGTGAGAGATCAACCTTAGAATCTATCTGTATGAGAATGCTAAGTCAGCAGCATTGCCTATGAGACATATGGCTCCTAGGGAAAGAAGGAGGTAAATAAGTAGATCGATGAACTACTAGAGAAAGGCTTCATCAGACGGAGCATATATGAATGGGGAGCGCCAATCATCTTTGCTACAAAGGCGGAAGGTTCCCTTTGACTTTACGTAGATTATAGAGAGTTGAATAAGCTCACGAAGAAGAAAACGTTATCCACTTTCTAGGATAGATGATCTTTTCGATCAGTTGGTTGGCTCTTCAGTATTTTCTCAGCTTAACTTAGCCACTGGATTTATCAGCTTTGGCATGCTGACGATAGCATCGATAAGACAACATTTTGGACACCCGATGGATTCTCTGAGTGATTGGTTATGCCGTTTGGGCTGACCAATGTCCCAGCCTATTTTGTAGATCCGATGAGCCATGTTTTTCAAGATGTCCTAAATAAGTTCATTGTAGTGTTTGTGAACGACATTCTTGTGTTTTCCAAGAGTATGGAAGAGCATGTTATTCATCATGAGGAGGTTCTTCGCACACTTCATGTTCATCGGTTGAAAGCAAAATTCTCGAAGTTTAACTTTTAGCTTAAGGAGGTGCATTTCTTTGGGCACGTAGTCTCAAGAGAGGGTTTAGTTGTGGATGCTGCTAAGTTAGTAGCAGTACAGGATTGGAAGGACCCCAATAATGCTACCGAAGCTAGAAGCTTTCTAAATTTAGCTGGTTATTATAGGAAGTTTATCAGAGACTTTGCTAAGATTTCAGCACCGCTTACTCGCCTCACTAAGAAGAATGCGGCATTCATGTGGGACATGAATTGTGAGGATTCCTTCACGATGCTAAAGTGAGCCCTTACTAGTGCACCAGCGTTAGTTTTACCCGACGGAGCTAAGCCTTTTTACAGTATAAACTTATGCAAGTGGGACTGGCCTTAGGGAAGTACTGATGCGGGAGGGAAGGGTAGTATGTTATGGGAGTAGACAGTTAAGAACTCATGAGAAGAACTACCCTACCCATGATTTGGAGTTGGCTGCTATTGTTTTCGCGCTTAAGTCTTGGAGACATTTCCTGCTAGGAGGGACAATCAAACTTTTCACCGACCATAAATCATTGAAGTATCTATTCTCACAAACGAACTTAAACTTGAGGCAACAACGTTGGATGGAGTTTCTGGCATCGTATGACTTTGATAAATCTTACACCTCTAGAAGGGGTAATGTGGTTGTGGATACATTAAGTAAGAAGAGAGAAACCCTTAATCTAATGTTCGTGGAGTGGAAAATCCTAGAGTTTATTTCCACTTTTGATTTTAAACCCTCTACCGGCGTCACTCCTAGATTATTGGCAGCACTTGAGGTTAAGCATACCCTCATAAATTAGATTGGTTCAAGGCAGCGAGAGGATTCAGAGCTTGTGGATACTCTAGATAGGATTAGTAGAGAAGAGTTCTCTAGACATCTCCAAAGATATTCCACCGATAGTAAAGGATGGCTACGGAGAGATGGAAGACTTTGTATCCCCCGCACTGGTGATTTGATGAACGTAGTTATAGCAGAGGCAGACCATTTGTATGACTATTCATCCGGGCAGTGATAACATGTATAGAGACATGAAGAGAGTGGCATAAAGAAGGATGTAGCAGATTTTATGGTTAAGTGCCTCGAGTGCCCATTGGTTAAGGCAGAGCAGTAGAGGCCTGGCAGATTGCTTCAACCACTTGATGTACCCTAATGGAAGTGGGCTAGTGTTTCGATGGACTTCATAGATGGCATACCCCAATCTAGGAAGGGGAATACCAGTGTTTGGGTGATTATAGATTGTTTGACTAAGAGAGCCCACTTCATTTCGATTAAGAGTAAAAGGTCAGCCTCTTACTTGATATCCATATACGTTCGTGAGATAGTCCGACCTCATGGAGTTCCCTCTAGCATAGTGAGCGACAGAGACCCTATCTTTACTAGCGAATTTGGAGGAGCTTCCAAGAGGCTTTAGGGACACTACTTAGATTGAGTACGGCTTATTACCCTCAAACAGATGGACAAACGGAGAGAGTTAATAGAGTTCTCGACGATTTATTGAGGATGTGCATTCTTGATTTTGGAGGAAATTGGGAGAAGCACCTTCCTTTAGTTAAATTTTCTTATAACAATAGTTTTCAGGCTAGCATTAGGATGGCTCCTTTTGAAGCCCTTTATGGAAGATCTTGCTAGTCGCCTTCGTGTTGGTTGGAGTCTATGGAAAGATTTCTACTTGGTCCCAACATGGTTAGAGAGACTTCGAAATAGATTGATTTGATTAGAGAAGAATAAAGACAGCCCAAGATAGACAGAAATCCTATGCAGATAAGCGGAGAAGGGATATTGAGTTTGAGGTAGGACATTTGGTTTTCATTAAGGTTTCTCCGCTATGAAAGGTAGTGAGGTTTGGATCAAGGGGGAAACTTGCTCCCAGATTCGTAGGACCGTTCCCCATTATGGAAAGGGTAGGAAAGATAATATATTGGATAAATCTACCAGTGAGGCTCATGGGAGTTCATGATCTTTTTTCATATTTCACACTTGAGAAATTACTTACATGATTTAGCAGAGGTATTGGAACCTTGCCTACTTGAGGAAGTTGAAGTGGAGAGAGAAGCATCGGTTCGTCGCATTCCTACCAAGATCGTTGGGCATGATATCAAGAAGCTTAGGAATAAGGAAGTCTCTTTCATTAAGGTGCAGAGGGGAGAGATAGTATTGAGGACGCTACATGGGAGGCTGAGGAGAAAATACGTACCTCTTATCTGCATCTCATTGATGGTACGTCTTGAATTTCCTATTTCCATCTTTAGTTTTTAATAGGTTCTTTTATTTAGTATCCTTCGGGAGGGTAGATCTTAGGATTTAACCTAAGGATGTTAGGACTTGATGTAAACATGTTACTAGACCATGTTATCTATGATGGACGTTAGTGGTTGCAAGTGTTTGTTTGTTGATGCTAATGGACGCATACACACACTGGGCATTATTATCTCTTGGAGATCGGCCTAACTAGGTCATTAAAACATATGCATATGAATATGTGTTCACTTGCATTTTTTTATTTTCGTGGTTGCTATAATGAGTGATTATCATATGATTTTTGCATTTAGATAATGATTGTAGCATGCACGTAGAACTATCAGTTATCATTAGGAAATTTGCATTTATTTGGATACATGGCACGGACATGAGTACATAAAAAGGAGGTCGATTGAATCTGTAGACCGCCTAATCTTTTGCATTGATTAGGGATATTGACACTACACTATTGCATATATCATAAATTGCATTAGAAATCTTAAGGACAATGGATGTAATGGATGATGGTTAAATATGTGGTTATAGAATTTTGATAAAAATATTTATTTCATCCTTCTGTCCTTAGAGATTTTGGGGGCGAAATCATTTAAGAAGCGGACACTATAGGAAAATTTGCTATTGGTTGCAATATTTGGCAGCGTTTATTGGTAAGTGCAACTAATAATACTTTACTCTATATTATAAATGTAAAGAAAAATTATCCGGTTATCCTGCCTTTGAAAAATTCATGACTTAAAATGCTGCTTCAACTACAAATGCTAGGAGGGATATGAAAAATTAGGCGGTTACATATATTCGCCTGGTAAAAGTTATCCCCTTCACATGCTTTTATTAACCTTTTGTTTTCTCTTTGAAATTTTTCCTTACTTACCAACTTTCTCTGCTTTCCAAAAATCTTATAAAATTACAAAATACAAATTTGTTCCTCTCTGTTTCACAAGCTCCACCATAGATTTTCAACAATGATTTTAATCTTCTGCTCTAATTAGGGTTAGTATCAATCTCCATTTCCATCTTTCGAAATGGCTATGTCCACTTTAGAATTAATTTCTAGCAACCTCCTGTCACTGTCCTTCACCCAACCTTTCAACAACTTGACGTCGATTTGACTAAGAGAGCAATGGAGATGACGAAGAGTAGGAGCTTCCAGTATATGGAGACAACGAACAAGTATGGGTGCTTTAATTTAATTTAAACCTTTTGATGCCTTATTTTTGATTCTTTCAGTTAAGGTTTTTTAAATAACGAATGGGTAAGTACGTACAGAGTTGAACTTCATTTTGATGGATTTAGTAATATATCATAGTCACAAGTCAGACTAGAGTTAAATCATCTTTGAAAATAGAAGCATCGATTTCAACACAAGGCATGTTTACGCACTTCATTTTGGAAGATCTGGTACAAAACATTTCATGCTGCTGCAAGTTATTAATATAAGCGTATATATTCACTTAATGGTCAACGCAATGTAGCTTGATGTTTATGCTCAAATGCATGGTTTATATTTGTTAGTGGTTGTAGTTACATCTAAGTTTTAACTTGTTCTTTACAAGTCTCTACAATTTTTAGTTCTTCTAGATTGTAATTATGCATATATAACCATCTTAATTAATAGAAGAGTAATCATTCCTTCAACAGTAAGGGATAACGACTTTGGTGTCGAGCCACGCAGCTCCCGCAATGGCACAATAGGTTGATTAGATGATATTTCATGTAAATTTGAATGCAAATTGTGTAGGACATTTCGTTGAACACCTTAAGAGCATTGAAGTGAGTTTTGCACAGCATAATCTCCAAGCGTTATCTAGTCTTCAATTACAACGACGTCATCAATTTGTATGATCTTTGCCAAAAATATACACATATACAACAATTAGTTCTAGCTAAATATGATAAGATATTATCTATTTGTCAGTTACTTTTAACAACTTATGTTAAGATGGTTCTTTTCTTTTCAAATTGTTTTATCCTATAAATGCTAATGGGTGACTCGAACAAAAAGTAGATGGAAGTGCACTCTTAAGGATGGTATAATGCATCTCAATAGACATGATATGCTTTTTAACAGGGTATGGAATGTTAATAGTTTTGTTCTGGAAACATTTTCTTCTGTTATCCACTAGCTTTCTTGGGGTTTCTGATGCTCTTTTCTTATTTTCCTAGATTTTTATATATTATTATTCTTTTGAAGTTGATATGTTCTCACCAAGGCTAATTTTCTTGGCCTGTTAATAGTTGTCGGTTTTGTATTACAGGTCAATTATATAAGTGATATGCTTTGAATGGAGATCTGAAATAAACACTATGTTATTCCTACAATTTAAGGAAACTAGTGTATTGTGAGATCTCAATTTAAAACAATTTGCTATCATGTCTATCAAAAGAAATTGAGCGGAACAAATGCAATGCTACGTCGGAAATGATTAACGTATTCTCAAGTGCTTATTTACTATTGCTAATATCAACTGCTTCTTGCTTTACACAGAGAAGAGTAGAAGAAGTTATTACTTTATGAGGTTTTATGACAATGCAATGCACGAGTATTTAATTTTTTATTATTATAAAATTACAAAATTTCAACGTAATTTGATTAAAGTAAATTGAAAATATAAGAAAAATTGTAAATTTTCTATTGGAATAGTCGAACTTGTAACCTTATTTACATTTCAAAATAGATATTAATTTTTTTATGGGATTCGAACTTCTAACTCCTTGTTTGCATACATGAGTAATTTTGGAACTTCGAAGTCGGACCAAAAGATTTTGTTTTTATTTCAACTATAGATAAAGATATGATGTGTTAGATTAGTCGATTACACCATCTAACATAATTAAAAAGTATTCCAGCTTGTCAAATAACTGGATCTCCAATTTTCGCATGTAACATTTGATTAACACAATTAATATTAAAATAGCATTATATATATATATATATATATGATTTTCCATAGGTATACCATTTAATCTATTTAATTCAGATTTTTTTTTCTTTAATGTACCGTAATGCACAATCATATAGAAATAGGATATGCATCAAATAGTGGAATATTATAGTTTTAACTCTTAGCAGTGAATTCATTTTTTGATGTCTCAATCAAAGAATTTTATCTCGAGTAGTGGGCCATTCAGATTCAGACATAGCCACCGCCATGTCATCTTCTGATTTAATTCACAGAACATGCGTATTGAATTGATTATCTTCAAATACAACATTCTTTTCATATAATGAGCTAATTCACAGTCCATATATTTAATCAAAGACAACGATTTCTATACGATAAGTTAAAAATATGATATGTATGTTCAAATTTATATGAGCATGACATAATTTGTTTAATCATTTAGCAAAGTCACATAAAGGTGGACGTTTTAAGTTTTTCATGTATCAGGAAGAAAAACTTATGAAACAAATTATGACATGTGAGGTTAATCGATAATAGATTATCATCTTTCGATTCTTTTAAAATAACTAATAAAAATCCGATGGGTCGTTATGTAACACTAAAATACAAGCAAAAATCGAAAAATGAATATTCATTTCGAGACCAACCAAAAAGTATTCTTACTACCATCTTCCAATTGAACCAATAAAAGTAGGCGGTAAATATTAAGCTGCCCAATTTGAATCAAAATGGTTGAAAATGAAAGGTTTATGTTCATTTACTGTAGCATACAGAATTGAACTACGACTAAGTTATATGAGATATTTTGAATGCTTTCACTTCATTCTTACCCAAATTATATTATATGATAATCTATACGAATAAAATATCAGAAAACCAAACCATTTTGGCCTAACAATTGAATTGTTTTTTTTAATTTTTTGCCTGTCCGTAAATTGTGTGAATATGCAATCCACGCAAAAAATGTTTATTATTTCGGTTTAAAACATATGATTAGTTCAGTGAAGGATCATTGATTGGTTTTCTTTTACCGTGTCATGAATTTTTTTGACCTAAGCGAGAGGCAAACATTGTATTTTTCTTTCATTATATGTATAATTTCATAATTATGGTGCACTAATAACTAAGAAGTGGTAACTAAAATTTTAAACCAAAAAATACTAATAGCAAGAATTCTACAATGCATGTGGATGTGCAAGTAGAACTGAGTTGTACATGTTGAATGGAATATAGTTCATATGATAATGGTGATTTTATTATTATTTTCATAGCCTACATGGATCCATTGACGATTGAACTTCTTACAAGATATGTTCATTACTATTTGAGTACAGCTTTTGTTTGCTTTTGTTTTGAAATGAATCTTTGCTTTCAATCTTCTCCTCACTCGCTTTTTTAATCTACTGAACTCATTTTTTGATAAATTTTCTGTAGGTTTCATGAAGTGTTTTCAATTTCCTCTATTGTATTCGATGCCTCAAATTTGTTTTGCATAATACCTGCCTTAGAGTTGGCAATTTTCGCCCCGTTGAGAAGTTCTCGTCATCATAGTGGACTGTTTTCTGTGATTGGTGGCTGATAGAAATTTTCCTTATGGTCTATGTGACTAGGAACTCATCTAAATACCACGAGCAGAGGTGTTAACCTAAACAGTTTTTGGTAGTGATGCTCCAAGCTGACCACTGTGTGTTGAGATGTTTTACTCATGGCTGGAAGCTACTACCTTGGACTCGGGATTGACATGTTCAAGGGCTTTGAGTATCGCTTGAAGAAGGAGTTTTCATTTGGTTTTAAGTTCGAGGAGGCTTGATGAGATGCAAATGTTGGGTAAATTTGGTTTGAGGGTTAGGCAGTTGAAAGGGTGCTTCATTCTATGCCTGGGAATTTAAGAAGATGTTTGGAGTGAAGGATGAGTAAGGGGTACTTCGAACTGTGTAGTAGTTGCTAAAGAGGAGTTTGTTGTGAATGAAGTGGGAATAAAATCAGTTTGCGGGCTGAAATGAGTTGGGGCCTAAGGTTATTATGTGGCTGTTACATGGTTGGAACTGCGATTTTGTGGGAAACATTGTTTTGACTGGTTTGGAGCAGACTAGATGATACATGAGGTGAGCCGCCCTACCCAACATTATGAAATAATAATTGTCACTAGAGGAGCATGGGCTATGTTAAAGTTGTGTACATATATGGGTTTTGGTTTTAGTTGTCATCCATACATAAAGGGACCGTCTAATATAATAGAAGAGCATAGGCTATGTTAAAGTTCCATTTTATGCGACTTTACATGCAACCGACAATTGGTTTCTTCACTGAAGTTGAAGTAGTTGTTACCTCATGTATGATTACTTCTGCCAAAGACTGGTTAGACTAATATCATGACATGAGCAATGAAATGTTGTGAACTTGATGGCTTGATTATTTATGTGCTTGTTTGAATAATAATCAACTAATATTGTTTGAATGTTACTTGTTAATTCATGGAAAATTCTTATTGTTGATTATCAATTCATAGGTAATTAGCTTTTCCAGAGTGAAGACCATCAGCAACAATGGACATGACTACAATTGTTATATGTATTATGATATTTGTTGGTACTGGTTGTGTAAACTTATTTGTGAATGCTTATGGTATGTGAATTTTCTCATTTTGTTAAATAACCATTATGTAAATGGTTATGGATATCATACTTATGTGATTAACGTGTTCTCAATTATTTGAATATAACGATTATATGATTGATTGTTCATTTGAATATGGTAATTATACGATTGTTGCTGATTTTAATATGACTATTATATAATTGATTGCCGGAAATAATATAAGCCATTAACGGTATATAGTAGCATTTAAAACATGCAACAAAAAATTCAATACCTTTTAGTAGCGTTTTAAAAATGCTACAGAAACAATGTAAAATACCACATGAATTTATAGTGACATAAAATAAATGCAATGAAAAGTTTTTAGTTGCACAAAATAAATGTTGAACATCAAAGAATGAGCTTTAGTAGCGTTTATAAAACACGGTTATACGAAAACATTTTGTAGCATTTACTAAAACGCAACCAAAAAATCATACTTTTAGTTGCACGACCTGTAGTAGCGTTCTTTATAATGCTACTAAATGTTTTGGTAGCATTTATTCAATGCTACTAAAGGTTTTTTCTGGTGTAGTGGGAGAATGTAACAAACCAAAAAATTAGAGTAATAATTAATTAACAAATTAGTCAAATAATAAAATAAGTTTGTGAAATTGTTAGAATCAAGCTACGAGAGTGGCACCGTTGGGTCCACAACGATTTTTTGATCAATTTCCATATATAACTTGTCAAAATCCGAGGTAGTATGAAGAAGTTACGAGAGAAATAAGAAATCAGAATATATAAACAAAAACAAAATAACAAGACCCTTATGGGTCGACCCTTGTTTGGTCAGGTCGACCTATTGGTTGACCCCCAAGGTTTAAGACCCGTACTTCTACCTGGACTATATTTCATCCAGGTACGAGCCTTTGAATTTTTTTTTTTGCTAATCTTGTGCGTTCGTAGCTGCATCCGATGATTTCTAGTGAGCCTATGATGTGGTTGCACCAGATTTAATCTTCAAATCCAATGGCCTGAGATCCCTAAGCTACACTATAAATAAAACCCTAGGCCTAGCTTTTTTTCTCATTCAGATTTTGTACCAATTCGGTCATTGCCTGAGGATGAACCCTAAATAAAAAAAATTCTGGGGAGGAAATCTTTTGAATAAAAATATTCTATGCCGTAGAAGCATATCCAGGAAGGCCCAGGAATAGAGCTAAGGACCACATGTGAGTGATTTGTAATTATTTTAGCTATGTAAGCAATTTAAAATAATAGAGTTCTCAATAGTTGTAGTTTTTCTACAACTTTGAGATAGTTTTTATGTAAGTTTATTTACTGTCAATTTTTAAGTAAAGTTTAGAAGTTCTTTTCAGTCTATTTTTATTCAGCTATTTTATTCATTTATTTACAGTATTTACATTTTTTTCAAGTTGGAAGTTAGCTTGTAAATGTTAGTACCTTTTATAGAGATTTATTCCTTTTTGACGCAAATAAATATTAATAAAGAGAAGAATTGGCAAATATGGATTAAAACAGAACAACACTAAATTTACAGAAATCGGATGTAAAATGAAAAAAACTAAAATAAAATAAAGATGGATTAAAATAGCCAAATTAAAGATATTTGCAAGCAAATTATAACAAGTAGTTATAACAAAAAGAAGAAATAAAAGAGAAACAGTTGCAAGAACAATTATGACACGTAGTTTATAATTAGAAAGACAGAAATAACAGAAGAGACTTATATCAAAACTTAATTTTTGGATTTAGTTAATAAGAAAATATAGAAGTAGGGCCCGTACCGGCAGCATTCCCTTTCAGGTCTAGGACTGATGGTTTTACACGTAGATAAAGCTGGGACACTGTTATGCTGATTAGTAAATAAGTGGCCAATAGATATGCAAGAGGCGCAAAGCTAGAAGATTTGTTTGTTAGGTACAGTACCTACGACATTCGCTTTCAGGTTGAAGACTGATAGTCTCACACGTAAGTGAGGCTGGGCACGCTTATGCTGATTAGGGTAAATAAAGGGTCAAATAGGGGGCGACAGTTAGTGTGTACCAGCGATGACTGAGCACGCAACATCGACTAAGGTAAATAATTCGCTACTGCGTCCTAAGCACTAAAGAGGTGTCTTTTATTGTGACCAACGGGATTGGTTCACAGTGGCACAACAAAGATAGGAAAGGTGGATCTATGGGAAGGATTAGGATTTTAGCCTATTCAAGTTAGCAGCTGAGATAGGATTAGGATTTCAGCCTATTCAAGTTAGCAGCTGAGATAGGATTAGGATTTCTGCCTAATCACAGTAGTTTAAGACAAGTGCAAACAATCAAAGAAAACAGTCAAACAAAATCAGAAACATTATTTATCTGAGTTTTATCTTTTTGTATTTTCCTTTCAATCCAGAACTATTGCTTAGTCTATAATCTTTATCTTGCTTAGAATGCTAGTAATTACTTTCACTTACCAAACTTATTGTCTGACCCACTCCTCTATCTTTCCTCTTTCCCTGCATAATAGGCCAAAAGAGTTGATGATAGTTGATTCAGCTTGCATAGAGATTCATTTCTGGAGTTTTCCCATTCCAGACGTATTCTTCTGCTTTTCAACCTTTTCGTTTGGCTTATGATGGATTGGCACTTATAAGAGGGACTATAATTATTATTGTTACTTTTGTACTCTGATTGTGTGAGACTGAGATGTATTTTCATGATACATGAGATCTTTTGAGTTTTTGACACATGTTATGTTTTTGTGACTTTTTTTAGGAAGAAGTTTAATTCTGAATAATAAGTTATTATTTAAATGTTTTCCACTGTTCTTATTTATTTCCTTGTGAATCTTAGTATCTGTGATGCTTTAGCTATACCTATAACACACCACATCCTTTGATGTGCCATTTTTGGGAATGCTAAGGGGTGTGGAGTGTTTCAAATTTATTCAAGTAAACTTTATTTTATAACTCAATTCATATTAATAATTTTCTTTATATCAAAATGAATTCACTCATCTTCTCTTAAGTTAACTTCAATTTATAATTTATTCTATTAACTTATTTCATATTCAATTAGTTACCATTCAATTATATTGAAACTCATTCTATTTGCATTTAATTTATTCACATCTAGTTTAAATCAAATTCAGCGACTCACATTAATTTTACTTACACTCATTTATTTTATTTTATTTCTTTCACACTTAAATCACATTTCATTTTAAAATTCAAGTTTTTACTCATTTTTTAATTCATTTTATAGCTTAAGTGGAATTAATTCACTTTACTAATTTATCTAGTTCCATTCAATATCCAATTTAGTTTATTTAATATTACGTTAAACTTCATTTCATTCTAATCCATTACTCATTTTATTTAACTTTTTTCAAGTTAAATTTTCTTATCATTCACATTTAATAAATTTAAAATATGTTTTTAGTTTAGTATTATTCAAATCTATAAGTTATACAACTGGATTCACTTAAAATTTCATTTCATCGTCTTATTTAATTCATTTCAAATACAATCTCCTTTATTTGAGCTTTCTTGAGTTAAACTTCACTTTATTTTCTTCATTTTACTAGTTCGATTTATTTAACATTTCCTAAGTTAATTATTTTATTTCAAATCTCAAATTCAAATTTTCTTTCTTTTTTTGCTAAACCAAAATTCAATAGTTTAAAATTTAATTTTACTTTCCTTTTCAAATCTATAAGTTATAACTTATTTTTATCTATACTATTTTCAGTTATGAGTTCTAAACTATTTTCATATATTTATTAAATCATACTTGGAGTGTATTTTTCACAATAAAGACTTGTTTTAATCGAAATAAATTTCTTTTGGCAGCAAGTCTCACTCATAAACTTGAAAATCAATACTGGCGATGCGGCAATCATCCCCAGAATTATTTCCCCACGACCAAAGCGAGTTTAATGATTTATTTCTTTCAAATTCTTTTCAAAATATATTCCTAGTCAGAACACTTCCAAATAATATTATTATTAATTTTGAAGGCTTTGAAAATAATTTTAGAAGTAATGGGATTTAAATTTTAAAATTCTCATCTTTTTTAAATCCTTTCTATTTATATTATAGCTTATACAATCCCATTTCATTATTATGTGTGACGACCCGCCTTATTCTCCACAATAAGATGCATCATTTTTAAGAAAGAAGGGATAGAAAAGAGAAAAGATAGAGAAGAAATAAAGAACAACATTAGAATCTCAATAGCGGAACGAATAAATTATATTAATGACGTAATATATTACACAGTATCATATACATCAGAGTTACACAGCTTATGCAACACATACTAGACAGTTATAAACACTTGTCTAGTAATATAACTCAATATACAATGCAGACAATCGACTTAGAGAACACACAGCGGAATACTATATATCTACACGCTGAAGCCTCCTGCTCCATTGCTCCTCCAGAATTCGTCAAACCTAACCAGAATCCCTTCGCTACTCGTAAAAATTTGAGTACCTAAGAGTTTAAGAAAAACAGAATAAACTTCGGGTCAGATATGGGTCTGGTGTGAGTAAATGGTTAAAGCTGCTTAATTTTTGAAAAACCTTTTGAAAGAAAAGGTATCACGTAAGACTTCCCACATATAAACATGTGTAAGTTTTTACCTAACGTTAACCAAAACATTTGATAGGTAATCCAGTGATACTATAATAGGGTCTAGGGTTTTCAAATAAATAATAAATAACTGAAATTGTTACATGATTAAATTTAAGCTACTAGCCACAAAAGTGGGTAATACAATCAAAACCGTAAGGGCACGTAGGAAGAATAGGTTTCCATCAATGGCAGGGCTGCTGAGGTACCACCCGTCACAGTACGTGGCTTAGATCACCGTACCGAGGATCCACCCCAAATCTCCTGCAACACAAGGCCAGAACCATTCCTTACTGAGTAGTTCCGAACAAGACAACCCCGGCAGTAGTAGCTATCAACCGCCCCCACAGCCGAAATAAAAGGGACTCTACACAGGGGTTCATTTCATCCTACTTGGGCATGACCCACTTAGCCTTGCTGCACCTCCCATGTTTTAGCCATTCCCGGTTGATGAGGCTTGAGGCTACGATTACCTTTAGAGAACACATCTCTTAAAATGCTCATCATCAACCTGACGATTTTTTGAAAGCATTCAATCCATACAAGTTCGTTCCGGATTCGAACGAAATCGAAGGCATTATCCCGTTGCACTCATTTTGGAATCACCCTCAGAGTTAACGACGATAGACCTTGCACTCTGAATCTTCATCTTCACTTGAGATTCATGACTTATCGTTAATTTGGATCGATGTGGTTTTCGGATATCCAAATCTGGAAACCCAATCCCGATCTCATCGAAATCCAAAACGCCATCTTTTAGGTCCAAGTTGTTTTACAGTTAAAACAATTCGATTCTATTATCTATATATACACAGATAGATAATTCATATCATCATCACAAACAGATAATTCACATTATCGTCATCAACATATAATTCACATTATCATCACACTTCAACCAACGCATCTCATATCATATATCAAACAATCAAGGCATTCAATATCAATCATCCATCCATAAGCAATGATCTATTAATCACACCATCTATAATTACTTCAAAATGAATTAAATTAACTACTTCATCTCTAATTAATTTAAAATAAATTAAATTAATTACTTTCATCATAATAAATCTTGCTTACTTATTCATTAATTAATTATAAACCAATTGATTAATCATCTTCTTAATTAATCACCCTTGATTAATTGTCCATTAATTACATTAAGTAATTAACCTTTAATTAATTACACAAATTAATTATCTAAAAACCATTAAAGTAATTATCCTTAATTACTTCATTAACTATAATTAACTACATTAATCCTCAATTAATCACAATTAATTAATTACCTTATAATCACTTATTATTGATTAATTAATCTTAATTAATCAATCCTTAATTACTCTCATTAATTGCATTAATTAATGATCCTTAATTAATTACTTCCATTAATCAATTTTGATTAATCATAAACAGTAATTATCATCCTGTAATTACTTACCTTAATTAATTAATTCTTTAATTAATTAATTAACCCTTTGATTAATTACACCAATTAATTAATCCTTAATTACTTATCATTAAGAAATTCCTTTTAATTAATTACATCCTGTAATTATACATTAATTACTTACCTTAAGTAATTACACTTATCCATCTCATTAAGTAATTATACTTAATCAATCACCCAATGATTATCTTTAATTAATCATCTGATTTGATTAACCCAAATCAATCACACTTATTTGATTAACTACAATTAGTTAATTCATTCCTTAATTACCCCTTTAAATAAATTATTTAATCTTTAATTACAAATTAATTAATTCTTAATTATTAATTAATAAACCTTAATTATCAATTAACAAAATTTAATAACAAATTAATTTATCCTTAATTAATCAGTTAACTAATTCTTAATTACAATTAATTAACCCTAAATAATAGTTAATTAATCCTTAATTAGCTTTAATTATAGATTAATAATTTCTTAATTATTAATTAATAAATCTTATTATTAATTAATAAAAATTAGTTACAAATTAAGTACTTTTCAATGACTAATTAATTAATCTCTAATTTCAAATTAATCAACCCTAATTACTCAATTAATTAATTTCTAATCATTAATTGATTGTCTCTAATTATCTAACTAATAATTATTAATTATAAATTAATTAACCTCAAACCAAACACATACATCCTGCCGAGCTCAGTCACAACGCCGAGGCAGACACACTTCCTTAAACTCGCTCCAAATGAAAACACCTACGGAGACATCCGTAGTCACTGCGTCTCATCATGCAGCTACTACTTCCTGAGGTTGCTAAGACAGTATCACATGCTTCTGCCTACCCGACAGATCAAAACTCTAGAAAATTCGCTCACACAAGCGCGATCAACTTGCACTTCAAAGATGAACTCCGAACCTTTAAAAGGTTTCCTTCAGAGATCGATGAAATCCTTATACCAAGCTACAAAGCTCACTCAAGACGGTATTAGGTCTACAGTCTCAACAGATACACTTCCAACCTCAAACATTCAAACTACAACCATTGGTAGTCGTGTTACACACACCACTACCCTATCTATCTTTATAACTTATATTGGAAATCTCGAACAGGTAATCCAACAAATAGGTAGAAAAAGATATATATATATATGTGTGTGTGTGTGTGTGTGTGTGTGTGTGTGTGTAGATATATATAAAAATTACAAATAAGCTCCCTCAAGAAAGATACCACTCCAGAGCCTAGGTATTCACTCAACCTATGCTCTGATACCAAATGTGACGACCCGCCTTATTCTCCAGAATAAGACGCGTCATTTTTAAGAAAGAAAGGGGTAGAAAAGAGAAAAGATAGAGAAGAAAGAAAGAACAACATCAGAATCTCAATAGAGGAACAAATAAATTATTAATCACACAATATATTACATAGTATCATATACATCAGAATTACACAGCTTATGCAACACATACTAGATAGTTATAAACACCTGTCTAGTTATAAAACTCAATATACAATACAAACAAACGACTCAGAGAACACATAACGAAATACTATATATCTGCACGTTGAAGCCTCCTGCTCCATTGCTCCTCCAGAATTCGTCAAACCTAACTTGAATCCCCTGGCTACTCGTAAAAATTTTAGTACCCAAGAGTTTAAGAAAAACAGAATAAACTCCGGTTCAGACATAGGTCTGGTGTGAGTAAACGGTTAAAGTTGCTTAATTTTTGAAAAACCTTTTGAAAGAAAAGGTATCACATAAGACTTCCTGCACATAAACAAGGGTAAGTTTTATCTTACACTGACCAAAACATTTGATAGGAAATCCAGTGATATTATAATAAGGTCTAGGGTTTTCAAATAAATAAGAAATATCTGAAATTGTTACATGATTAAATTCCAGCTACTAGCCACAAAAGTGGGTAATACAATTAAAACCATAAGGGCACGTAGGAAGAATGGGTTTCCATCAATGGCAGGGCTAATGGGGTACCGCCCATCACAGTACGTGGCCTAGATCACCGTACCGAGGATGCACCCTAAATCCCCTGCAACATAAGGCCGGAACCATTCCTTACTGAACAGTTCCGAACAAGACAACCCCGACGGTTGTAGCTATTCAACCGCCCACACAGCCGAAATAAAAGGGACTCTAGACAAGGGTTCATCTCATCCTACTTGGGCATGACCCTCTTAGCCTTGCTGCACCTCCCCTGTTTTAGCCATTCTTGATTGATGAGGCTTGAGGCTACAATTACCTTTAGAGAACACATCTCTTATAATGCTCATCGTCCACCTGACGATGTTTTGAAAGCATTCAATTCATACAAGTTCGTTTCGGGTTCGAACGAAACCGAAGGCATTATCCCATTACATTCATTTTGGAATCACCCTTAGAGTTAACAACGATAACCCTTGCACTCTGAATCTTCATCTTCATTTGAGATTCACGACCTATCATTAATTTGGATCAATGTGGTTTTCGGATATCCAAATCTGGAAACCCAATCCTGGTCTCATCGAAATCCAAAACGCCATCTTTTAGGTCCAAGTTGTTTTACAGTTAAAACAATTCGATTCTATTATCTATATATACACAGATAGATAATTCGTATCATCATCACAAACAGATAATTCACATTATCGTCATCAACATATAATTCACATTATCATCACACTTCAACCAACTCATCTCATATCATATATCACACATATCTCACCAGAGATATCAAACAATCAAGGCATTCAATATCAATCATCCATCCATAAGCAATGATCTATTAATCACACCATCTATAATTACTTCAAAATGAATTAAATTAACTACTTTATCTCTAATTAATTTAAATTAAATTAAATTAATTACTTTCATCATAATTAATCTTGCTTACTTATTCATTAATTATTTATAAACCAATTGATTAATCATCTTCTTAATTAATCACCCTTGATTAATTGTCCATTAATTACATTAAGTAATTAACCTTTAATTAATTACACAAATTAATTATCTAAAAACTATTAAAGTAATTATCCTTAATTACTTCATTAACTATAATTAACTACATTAATCCTTAATTAATCACAATTAATTAATTATCTTATAATCACTTATTATTGATTAATTAATCCTAATTAATCAATCCTTAATTACTCTCATTAATTACATTAATTAATGTTCCTTAATTAATTACTTCCATTAATTAACTTTAATTAATCATAAACAGTAATTATCATCCTGTAATTACTTACCTTAATTAATTAACTCTTTAATTAATTAATTAACCCTTTGATTAATTACACCCGGTAACTAATCCTTAATTACTTCTCATTAAGAAATTCCTTTTAATTAATTACATCCTGTAATTATACATTAATTACTTACCTTAAGTAATTACACTTATCCATCTTATTAAGTAATTATACTTAATCAATCACCAAATGATTATCTTTAATTAATCATCCCATTTGATTAACCCAAATCAATCACACTTATTTGATTAATTACAAATGGGTAATTCATCCCTTAATTGCCCCTTTAAATAAATTAATTAATGCTTAATTACAGATTAATTAATTCTTAATTATTAATTAATAAACCTAAATTACAACTAATAAAACTTAATAACAAATTAATTAATCCTTAATTAATCAGTTAATTAATTCTTAATTGTAATTAGTTAACCCTAAATAATAGTTAATTAATCCTTAATTAGCTTTAATTATAGATTAATAATTTCTTAATTATTAATTAATAAAGCTTAATTATTAATTAATAAAACTTAATTACAAATAAAGTACGTTTTAATTACTAATTAATTAATCTCTAATTTCAAATTAATTAACCTTAATTACTCAATTAATTAATTTATAATCATTAATTGATTGTCTCTAATTATCTAATTAATAATTATTAATTAATTAACCTCTAATCAATTAATTTATAACCCTTACTTATTAATTTTAAATAAATTAATTAAGCGAATTAATTACTTTTAATTAATTCCTTAATTAATTATTAATCATTATTAATTAAATTAATTAATCATATCTAATTTCCTTAATTAACTTAATTAATTTAAACCCCTTAAACCTTAATTATCTTAAGATAAAACATTATCTTAATTAATGGCTTAATTATCATTAAAACATTTTATCTTAATAATTAATATTACTAAATTAATTCAACAACTAAGTTTTAAAATAAAAAATTATTTAACTTGATAAATTAAGGTTAACAAAGCTTCCTTTAGATATTTAAGATATTATCATGTAATAGTTTTTGAAAACTAGTTTCAAATTTGAATTTAAAACTTGCTTTTACAAATACCTTTTAAATTTTATTTCTAACCTAACTTTTAAATCAACTTAAAACTTTGCTTAATAAAATTTAAGTTAAACATATGTCAAAACCTCTTAACGAATTGTTTACGAAAACAATTATTTTATAAAAAGTAAATTTATATAAGAAGATTTAAATTACATTAAAGTTTAAACTTCAAAACATAAAATTTAAAATCTTTTAAAAACTATTCAACCCTTCCATCAGGTCATACCTGAAATCCACTCAGGTCCAACCCGAGTTCTTTTTCCATATCAACATTTGTTTTAGTTTTTTTTAAAATCCTGGAACCAAAACTCTCTAGGACTACTCGAGTTCCTACTCGAGTCATTCCATCCAAAACATGATCTTCCCTTCGAATCGCCACGAACCCATCTTCCAGTCACGAGAGAACATCGTCGTGCATGGCCATTCGCCAGTGCTCCGGAAACCTTCTCACCCTCTGGCAAGTCGCAAATCATCACAGCGGACGATTCAAGTTGTCAAATTCGACACCATTAACTCCAAACGAAAACGAGAATCTAGCTTGAAACAGGAACTCAACCTCACCAAGCAAAACAGCCTCGCACCACTCACGCCGGCCACCGATACTACAACTCCGACCATTAAATTCCTAATAAGCAAATACATTTATAAATTAAAAAATGCTTTTCTAATTTTAAATAAATAAAACTCTTAAAAGAAGATAAAATACAATAAAAACCAATTATCTTTTAAATAAAATCATTAAAATTATTTAATCAATTTTTAAATGCTAATTCAAAAAGCTTTTGTATTTATTCCTATTAAATAAATACTCTCCAAATTTCTATAAATAATTTCTTTAAAGAGAATAATATAAAACAAATCTTATTTTTAAATAAAAACTCATTCATATAATTTAAATCCAAACTATTTTTTATTTATTTTAAGATATATATATATATATATATATATATATATATATATATATTCCTTTAAATTCAAATTTTAAAATCAATTCAAACAAATATATTATCAATTTTAAACAAACACATTATTGATTGTAAATAATTATCCAATTTAAAATCAATTTAAATACACAGATATATATATTTAAACATACATATTAAATTTTAAAATAATAAGTCTATTTGTAAAATAACACAAGTTAAATAATTATTCTTATTTAAAATTAATCTATAACCATAATTAAAAATATCACACTATTAATTAATTGGTTATTTATATTTGAAAACAACAATTTTATCAATTTTAAACAATTTAATTAAAAGTTTATCACATTTTAAATTCCTTGAAATTACGGGATATCACATTAGGGAAATATTTACATCTTTGTTATTTCCAACAATTTTTATTGTAATTAGATTTAAATTTAATTTAATTATCAAACGCTTCGTGAAGTAAAATTCACAAATTATTGGGTTTATTTTAATTCAATAAATAATCGATGATAATTAAAATTATCATCTTCTAACAACTAACATTGATAAAAAATTATCATTATATATATATTATATGATTTTGGTAAAAAAAATTCATTTACCCTATTTTAAAACAGTATTATGTCAACTTGCCTCGTTTGAGTGTTTAGAAACTCCTACCGATTCATAACGTCCCATGCACCGACGAGAATTCATAAACAACTCAATGGATAAGCAAACATAATATAAAACATTTTATAACACTAACAAGTATGCTTTCTCATATATATACACTCAACAACTCATTCTAGGGTATTACTACCCTATCTCTAATGAGTCAAACCCTACAAAACTAAGGTTATCGCTAAACAAAAGCTTTGATACCAACTGTGACGATCTACATTTCGAAAGGTTTAAATCGACAATAATCCACATATGTTCGACTTAAAAAGTCTAGAACATAGACAATCAATGGGGCTAATTAGGAAAAATAAAAGAAGAAGAAAGCAAACATAGAATCTCGCAGCGTAACGATAAAATATAATAATCAAATAAATAGTTCATGATGTTGTTTGTATTATACATTTGATTATAATTTATACAACATTTAACAAAGGTATATATATACACATTAGGAGTTAATAAAGTAATTCCACAGACAACATGATCCAGGAATAATAATTGTAACAATATACCAAATCTTTGTCTTTGTCCTCCAGAATAATCTTCAATGCGCCGAAAAACATAGAGCTGACCTGAGTGTAATGAAAAGACAAAACATGCGAGCCAGGACTAAAATATTCTTTTGTGAGTCAAACTCATATTGCATATAACATGAGTGCCGTGGTGTCTGAGATGTTTAAGAGTTTCACATCTCCAATCCTGTTGTATAACGTGCATGCAATAACTCAAGAAATGTTACAGGATTTGCCATCTCTTAAGGATCGGTCAAAATTTTTGTATGTAGTAGAATATGCTACATATAAAATGTCTACCAGTAATATAAGATATCAAAATAGCGTTAAGCCTTTACATTGATCCCCCTTAACGCATTTTTAAGCATTGTCGTATAGTTTGCATATAAAACACCAGTAAACCATCGGTGGATAGGGATGCACTATGATACGACGACACTAAACCAAAATCTTATGGGTCTCGTATAAGGATAAAAGTATGATAAGGCACATGAGGCAATTTTCAAGGTCAGATAATACCAGTTTAACCTTCCCGGCTGGTGGTAACCCCTAATGGCCCACCGCGTCCAACACTTTCAAAATTCGAGGGTGCGCACCAATCAATAATAATGTCATGATAGTAATACGAAGAAGTGTGTCCGCTAGAGGTAGCTAACCTTATTGGCCGGTACAGCTTCTGTTTTAGTCATTTTAAATTGACACAAGTGTAAGGCAATCCATTATCGTTCTCTTTCTTCAAATTGAGCAAATGATGCCAAATCCATCCACTTTGTTCTGGAGTCTCCTCCGCGTAAACAATTGTTAAAGTGGTTCCAATACCGACAGAAAGTATGCCAATAAGAGGCCCTAGTCTTTTTAACAACCAAACGTCGTTTTACAAACCAGTTGGTACTTTTACATTTCGAAAACAATTCGTATTTGATATCAAAATATCATATTCGCTTCAAAATCAAATTCACTTCGAAATCATCGTATTTACTTAAAATATACTATTTCAATTCAAAACTATATTCATCTTAATATCTCGATTTTAGTTCCAATTAAACATTGCTTCAAATTTTCATTTGTGTTATAACTTTAATTTAACCCAATTCATATTTAAATCCATGATCTAAATATAAACTTTCCAGCCTTTGAACAATTTGAATTTTAGATAATAGCTTAATAGTTTTAAAATAGTTAAACTAGTTTAATAGAAAATAGCTTGAGTATTAAAAATGTCTTATATAGTAAAATAGTTTGGAAAATCAAAATAATTTGAATATTTAAAGAATATAGATTTTGAATTATTTATACTAAAATAATTCATTTGAAAACAGTTTCAAAGTCAAACCAATTCAATTCAAATTAAAAGCATTATGGTTTGTATCATTTTCGAGTTTGATTTTCAAAATATCGATTCAAAACACTTAATCAAATTTACCTTCAATACCAAATTTAAAATCCAAATCCTCAAACATAATTCAAATCCAAGCTCGATTCCGAAATATCATTTTATATCATTTTACTTAGCAATATTCAAAGTTTGAATAAAAGTCTAATCTTTTAAAACAAATCAATTTCTAAAATTCACATTATATTTTGATTATAACCTCAATATCTCAACTTCAATTATTTAAATATTTCTGTTATAAAACTTAAATTTCAACACTTCGAGCTCAAGTTCGAAAATAGTTCAATTTCCATAAAGGCGATTTTCATTTTCTTAAAATCAAATCATTTGAATAAATTTCAAATCAAAATATTTAAAATCATTTAATTTAATCAATCTGGTGTCCGTATATAATTTTCTATTCTATGGCAAAGCGAATAGTTATTTCGATTGGATTTTAGGGATGGATATATATCATTTCAATCCAAAATAAATTCGACTGGTATATATCATTTCAACCTATTTCTTAATTTGTTCAAAATAAATCATTTTACAGTTTTATATATTGTAAATAATTTTTAGGGTGATAACAGGATATATCAAAATAAATAAACATCCAAATCATCCGCAATATCAACGAATAGCATCCATCACAATCAATCATCCACGCAGTCAATATAATTCATAACAATATACTGGTTATCAACATCGGATGTATAATTGACAATTCAATTCAATTTCAAATTGAACTATCAATTTGAATTCATATCAGTTCAATTCAGATGTCAATTTAAATGTCATTAAAATTTCCACACAAAACCAATAAATTTAAATCGCTTCAAAACTTCGATTTAACTAACATAAAAATAATTTAGTCATTTGTAAGCGTTAAAAAACTCACCTTGATTTTAAAATTGCCAAACATACAGATTTTAAATTGTCTAAAATCCCAGCTGACTTTGGAAAATTCCAAACTAATTTTATCGAGTTGCATTCATCGATACGAATCTGATGCTGCTTGTTTTTGTTTGATTTCGACCTCGTATGAATTTGTTATCATATTATAAGCATTCGATTTTTATAAACATACTTAACTAATTAACTGCAGTGTTAACTAAAAGAAAAAACCTTAACCCTAAGCATCACATACGCAATCACCACATGCCAAAAATCTCAAGCCGCCTCTTCCATCTCCCTCCTATCTCACCTCCAACGTTCGCCACTTCCACATAGCACGTCCAGTCATCACTATGCCATAGATCAAAGTCCACGTCTGAGTGGCCCCATGCCTCCACAGTCACCCTTAAATGCAACTCCAATTGAAGCCTAGAATCTCAAAATGCCGCCGTACCTGGTCTTCGAGCACCTCCACGACCAGGCGTACGTGTGCGAAGCACTGCATCGCGACTCACCCAATCCCGAATGCTCGACCTTCTTGCCTCCATGAGCGGCACCGTCCTACGCGACTTTGCCTTGACCCTTCAACGTATGCGCGCTCGAGTTCGGCCAGAGGTTGAACGACTTCATTGCAAGATGAACTAAAGGATTACAGGGTAGGGAATTATTCCCTCCAACATCTTTTTAATACGAATCGATTTTGTTCTTTTTTTCCTCGTATGTTGATTCGTTCGAATTGAAGGAGGAAGGAAGAGAGATATGAGCTATTTTAAAAAGAAGAGGGTGGCTTCTTATGTGTTAGGTTGGATAGGTTAGATCAACTATAGGGTTGCTTTGAAATGAAAGAAAGTGGCTGAAGAGTAAAATCAATATAAATATATTCTATTTAATTTCAAAATATCTTGATATTTGTTTTGAATCCCTATCGAGGCATGCCACCCGACGTTTCTAATGTTATACCCATATTCCGAACGAAATAGAACATGTTTCAAGAACTAATTTGATCGAAAGGATAAGATAGATTTTTTAATCGACTATTTAAATTGAATTCAACAAAATTGTGTTTTATGCATTTTCAAATCGCACGACCAAACAGTGAATTCAAATGCTATGAAATTTGAAATCTGATAATAATACACCATTTCGGATCAGATGGAACTGGTTTCGTCTAATTCCGAGACTATTCCCCGGATAGCTATTTTAACGTGTCGATTAAATCGATGATTTCAAAAATTTACAAAATCACTTGAGATTTTGGTTTTTAAAAACTTATTAACTCAATTATAATTCAAATAGAATTTATATCAGTATTAGAAATTGTTTCGATTCCTATTCAACTCAAATTTTAATTATTCTCCATTTCTGTATTACAATAAATCGTTATATTTGAAATTTAACTTCACCTGTAGTTTCAACCAAAATCTTAAAACTACACTAATATTTCGTTAAATTTTATTTTTAACCATTTTTATTCAATAATCATATTAATTTTAATAATTTCAAATAGTTAAAAATACGGTCGTTACAATTATAAAACCTATTACTTCAATACTCAAATTAATTTAATATTCACAATTCAAAGAAGTTAAATTATAGGTCGTTCTTTCACCGTTAAAAGAATTTTATCCTCGAAATTGCACTTCAACTAAACCCATAAAACACTAACGCTATACATCAGTCCGTATGATGTACGTAGATCACTCTTATGCAAAATCTGATTCAATCTCAACTCGAATACATAGCTTTACTTCCGAACTAGCACTGCTCACCCGATTTTCTAGTGCGGGCTATGACCAGGCTCCTTGATTCGGAACGTCTGTTCTCCTTACATAGTTGTAAATATGATAGAAAGCACTGGTCCGATACCAAAAATCCTCATCATGTGCTCGACGTCAAAAATCGAGTAATAGATCCATATTCGGAATGGTGTAAAACATTTCAAAGCCATGTACTCGAATCTTAGAACAACTATATGAAAAGAAGAAATGATCGACATCCAACTTACGCACTTATTAAATTGTTTCTCCCTAATCAATTTTGTTTCAAATAAATTATTTATGAAAGCATTTCATAAAACTGGACGTAGGTTAACTTGGATACTACTCCACTACATCCAAAGGGTATATACTCCTATCTGCTTCAACTATTCCATTTTTCATTTATCTCCCTAAGAGAACTCAAGATCCAAATACCCAGTCCTATTTCAAAACTTTTTTTTGAATTGAAACAATATATTTTAATCATAATATATATAGGCCGAGTAACTTCAAAATGATACTAACGAACTGAGTACTACCGAACATTGCAGTACACTCCATTATTAAGAAGGGTAATACTCAAGAGAAGTGTTTACCATCCGAACACATCTCTTCCCCAAGTTTAAGTTATTTTCAAGCCATTTCGAACTAATTAGCTTAAGAATATTACTTTTATTTCAAAATTCCATTTTTGAAACAATACTTCTCATATTTCTAACAAAACATCTATCACCAACTTGCTTTAGGTTAGTTCGAGTTTGAACTTATTTTGATTGTACAATGATAAAGAGAATAATTTATTAAGTGCACCAGAACATTTTCCTAGGCAAACATTCGATCGTCATTTAGAATATTATTCGGATCATTATAAAAAAATCAAGACTCATTCCTCTGAACCAATCCAAAGGAAACACTTCTTACATGCATTTCCATTCCCAAAATATTCTAGCTTTTAATAAACATCGTTTATTAAATCAATTTAACCCCATATTATCAATCGAACATCTTATAGTCAAATTGTGAAACTTAATTCACAAGGTGCTCATTTCAATGTTTTTTTCCAATTTCTATCTACCCAACCCAAATCTTAAAAAGAGAAGTTACCTATACACAATAACAATAGTCAATGCTCAACTGGATAAGCATGACGAATAAAATACTAAAGGATAATAATAGATATTATTATCTCTTAACAAACAACACCTCAACTAATTATACCATACTATACTATTTTAAAAATCATTTTTTATATACAAAATATAGGCTAGGTAAAAATATTTCATTAACCCAATTTCAAAACAATACCGTGTCAGATGGCCTTGTTTAAATGTTTAGAGATCTCTATTAATAACGTTAGCTACTCGTGTTGACCAGAATCCATAAGCCACTCAACAGATCAATTAACATAATGTAAAACATTTCTATTATCTAATAAATACACGCTCTTATATATACACACACACACTCATACTCATAATAAGGCATGCCATTGTCTTATGTCTTAATGAGTTGCCCCACCAAAGCCAAGGTTTTCGATTAATCTTGCGCTTTGATACCAAACGGTAACGACCCGCGTTTTCGAACCCAGAAGTCGATATTAATACATTACCGGTATTCACATGTCAAACCACTAAGTGCCGAAAAGATAGGTTGTTAGGGGAAAGAAAGGAGATAGAAGATAAGAAGAAATTAAACAATCACCGAATCTCACAACGCAATGAAATAACATATATTAATCAACATAATACTTTACAAAGTCATTTCAAACATGATACATCAAAGTCATACTAGTACAATTCTACCCTTGGATGGTTATAACAGCCTGTCCCAACCTAGCTGATACAAGATACATATGATACAATAGAAATAAGATAATAATTAACTATCGATGAAGCCCCTGCTACAAGCTCCTCTAAAATGCATCCATGGGAAAGCCTGAACTGTTGGGCTACCCATGAAAATTTGGGCATCTAGCAGTCTTAGGGAAAGAAAATTAAACTCTAGGTCAGACATGAGTCTATGAGAGTAAACAGAAACAACTGAATTATTATGTTCAAAACCCTTTTAAAATCGAAGGTATCTCATAAGCCACGCCGCACATAAAGATGGACGGTTTTTTACTTTACGATGACTAAAATATTTTTTTATAGAAAAACAGTGATATTGTAATAATGTCTTGAGTACAAGTACTTATTAATCATAGCCGAAATTGTTACATTAATTAAATTCTATCATACTAGGTTTTACAATCAAAAACGTAAAGCACGTATTATAGATTGGATTCCATACCATGACAAGATAAAGAACAACCTTCCGACGGTACATCTCTACATAAAATGCACCAAGGTCTGACATAAACATCTTGTGCCCCTGCTGCATGACTAGTAGTATCGAATATGATTACCCCACTTTGGGCCTCGAAGCACACATGAATAGGTAGTAATCGATCTTGATTGGGAATAACCATAAACTGATGGGAGCGACCCAATTAGCCCTACTGCATCCTTGAGTTTTGTCATTTCCCCGTCGATGAGGCTTGAGGTACATTATACCTTTATTTAGCACTTCTCACTTGGAATGCCACATTTCCCTCCAGACATCAATGCAAAGCTAGCATTTATCCATACACTTTCATTCTGGGACTTAACGAAACTGAAGGCACTACCTTTATTACACTCATTTTGGAATCACCCACTGTAGTAATAGCAAGTAGCCCTTGCACTTCAAAACTCTCTTCAATTCCATACTCTTCAAGACGTCTTCAATTCGAAATGCTTGAAATTGATCAAAGTGTTTTCGGATAACATATCCTATCCTGGTCTCTTCGAACAACTTTCGATAATTTTTGGTAAACTTAACCGAGGTTCTTTAGGAGATATATAGACAAGATAAGAGCGGCGATCACCTCCTAACCGTTAATGGATGGATTTCTTTATCATTTGTACTAGAAGAACGAAATGAATTTATATGTACAATATAGCACCACCGGCGGTAAATGTACCATATAATTTCCATGTTTCTCCTAATATTTCCAAAGTTACGTTTTTGCTCTAGATTTTTGATAGTCGGTTATTTAACTATCAAATATCCAATGATTCAAACATTATTTTAATTCCCTATGGGATCCACTAAGCCTTTATTTAATTAATCCTTAATTAATTAAATTCACTTTATAAACATTCGATCAGAACACAACATAATTTCCAAAACCCCTTACATCCCTTTTACACTTGGGAAACATTTATACTTTTCTTAGCGGTATAAGTATATTATCGAAACATTTGGAAAATTCTAATTTTTTCAAATTCCTTCTGAAAGCATTACTTACTATAAACCAAACCTCTTATCGTTCATAACAATTCCCTTTATAAAAGCTCACTTCGTGATTCAAATAACTGACAAATTTCCAAAGTCAATTTATAAAACACTTTTATAAGTCTAAAAGTGAACTTTCAAAACCTCTTTAAAAACCTTTAAAATCATTTATAAAACATTTCCCCTTTAAAAACTCCATTGATAAATCTTCTTTAAGAAAATCCTTTACAAAATATCTTTTGCAACTCATCCTTTTAAATCACTTTAAATAAAAAAAATTGCTAAGTAAGACCCATTTTTACAAACAAGTTATTATTTATAAATACCTTTATACAATAATAATATAACTTGAAAAATCATTGATAAATCTTAACCCAAAATTGATTAAAGTGTTGATGTTAATTCCAAATCATACTTGAGGCATAGTAAACCCAATGGTACTAATTTAAGTTACCATTTAACATCAATTTCACTTCCAAGTCATTTAACCATTTATTTACATAAGTCAACATATATGTAAATGCAATTCATATCCAAATCAGAGAATAACATATTAGTACAACTCAACTAGCATACAAATGTTCAAATAACATAATAGAAGAATGGTGATTTGTCTTGCTAAATAAATTTCCAAAACAGTTCAATCATTTTATAGCAAAATGGAGATTTACTCTGCTAAACGCATTTCCACACAATCAACAATTACATTATAGTAGAATGTTGATTTATTCTACTAACAGATGTCCACAAAAATCAAACAATCTATATTATACTCAAACATAGTTATATAGTTCCTTAATATTATCGATACTGGAATCCCTTTTATTCAAAACCATCTTTGAAAAAAGAAGTTCCTTTAAATAATTTAATTCTCAAAGATAAAGGATTTAAAATTTAAACCTCCCTTTAAAATGATTAATTACAAGTTAAAATCTTATTAAATCTTAATTAATCTTTAAATTTGAAATTAATTTAATTATAGAATAATAAATAGTTAAACCTTTAATAAATAATTTACTTATAAATTAAACCCTTAATTAATTATTTATTAATTATTAATTATTAAATAATGATTTAAAACCTTTATTAATAATTAACTATTAATTAATTAATCTTTTAATTACAACTTAAATAATAAATTAAACCTTTAATAAATAATTGTTTATAAATTAAAACATTCAACAATTTAAAACTAAAAATAGTTGAACACTTGAATAATTAAATAAATAAATAATTGATATTATATTTGATTAATAATAAAAAATAAATCATGTACTTAACTCATAATTAATTGAAAAATAATCTTACTTTTAAAGGATATTTAACTAGTACTAATCTTTATTTAATTAAGGTTAATGAACCTTGTTTAATACCTAATTAATTATTAATTACC
Organism: Allium cepa; assembly: GCA_030765085.1. Lineage (NCBI taxonomy): Eukaryota > Viridiplantae > Streptophyta > Magnoliopsida > Asparagales > Amaryllidaceae > Allium > Allium cepa. Next base: position 869,260,415 of record CM060929.1, on the reverse strand, counting down.
AGTCTTAATTAATTAATAATTAATCTTTAAAACTTAATTAAATTTCTAAAACATTTTTATTAATTCTGAAAAAGCTTTTTAAAATAATTTTAAAGTATGTAACTATTTTTTTTATTTTATTTTTTTCTTTTATCAACGTTGTACACATAGCGATTATAACTATGAGTGCCATAACTTTCGAACTTGACTAATATCTCAAATAGTCTTTTAAAACACTTAATTTTTAACTTTAAATTACTTTATTAATTTAATACAAAGTTTTGGAAGCAAAACAAAACGTAAGAAACTTTTGAAAACTTTTGTTTGAAACAAAGTAAGTAATCAAATTTAAAAACTCAAAGTATTAATGTGTCCAACACAAACACCTTTCAAGTGCTTACCTTGCTCACTAGCTTTTCCATTTACGGACTTTACTTACTAACTTTCCATATCACTTCCAATCACAACACAAAGATCACAACTTTATAAGCAAAACATCACTTTGACATTCGATTTACAAATCTACGCCAAATCATAAACTAGCAACATATGATAATTCAACCATCCAATTAATATATTCCATAACCAAATAAATAACATAATAAAGGTTAAATCTATCCATAAAAAATTAGTAGTTTACTCACCAAAATTTTGCAAAACTATTTTGAAAACTTGAAACACTTTAGAACTTGCAAAGCATGGAAAACCATTAAAAAACCACTCAAAAATTGGTCATTTTATCCTTAATTTTTGGCCATCTTACTTTTAGAATTTGGATAAATGGTAAAGATAAGTTTTATAAAATTATTTTCTCTATATTTCTAAAAAAAGAATCACCAAATTTCGAATTGTTTTGAGGGAAATATCGTAAAAAGAAGGAGTGGTATTTTCGGCCCTGATAATATAGGTCCGAAAATGAGTTAGAAAGAAATGCAATTTTGACCCCAAAATATTCAAAATCCGAAAAGGTTGTTCAAATGAAAGTTGAAGCTACTAGAATCCTATTTAGTTTGAAAAAATAGAAAGCTACATTTGGAGTAGGGAGGATGTTATGGTCGAATGAAGTGGGAGTAAAAATGGAGAACTTGGAAATGAAAACAAGTGATTTAAAACTAAGTTTTTTAAAAGTTTTAAAGTAAGAATTTGATTTTTAAAAACTTAGGATTTGAGATTAGAAGCCATGGATGTGTTAAAGAGCTTAGGGGGTTTTTCAAATGAAGGAAAAGAGAATGAGAAAGTGAATTAAAAATTTGGAAAATTAGTTTATATATTATGTTAACATGTTAAATTACCAAAATATCCTAAGTCATTTACCCTTCATTCTTTCTTTACCACCTCACCATCCTTTTCACCTCACCATGAAATGCACCCTAGCCACCATTCATTCAACTCCATGCCACCATGGCATTAATGCCTTAGTCCTTTTTGTTTATAAAGGAATCTTTATATATTAAAATATGTTTAACTCTTTTTATATAAAGTAATAAATCTTATCTTTTTGTGTGTGTTTGTGTGCATATACATATAAATTTTTAAGTGCACATACATATTCATATGCAATCGGCGTGTCTAAAATAATTTATAAATGTATGTTGTGTGCACAAAAGTGTTACGATATTTCTGACAACTTTTAGCTGACGGAAAATCAAAAATCCGAAAAACGAATTCTAGACACATTTTCAATCTTTCTTCAAACTAAATATTTTGAAAACAAAATTTGAAAACCATTTTAGCATCATTATTTATTTAAAAAAGTTTTATTTTAATTATAAAACCTATTATTTGAATACTTAAAATTAGTTTAATATTCACAATTCGAAGTAGTGAAATTCTGGGTCGTTACGTTCTATCCCCTTTAAAAGAATTTCATCCCCAAAATTGCACCTCAACCTAACCCAAAATCTGTTTGTATGATGTGCATAGATAATTCTTATGCAAAACTTGATTCGATCTCAACTCGAATACATAATTTCACTTCCGAACAAGTACCGATCACTCGATTTTCTAGCGCGGACTCCGATCAGGTTCCTTGATTTGGAACCTATATTATCCTTATATAGGTGTAAATATGATAGAAAAAACTAGTCCCATACAAAAAATCCTCCTCAAGTGCTCACCGTCAAAATCGACTTATAGATCCTTATTTGGAATGGTGTAAAACATCTCAAAGCCATGTACTCGAATCATTGATCAACTATATAAAAAGGAGAAATGATCAACATTTAACTTACACGCTTATTTAATTGGTTCTCCCTAATACCGATTCTATTTCCACCAGATAATTTAAGAAAACATTTCATAAAACTAAATGTAGATTCACTTGGATATTACTCCACTACATCCAAAGAATATATACCCCTATCTGCTTCAACTATTCCATTTCATTCATCTCCCTAAGAAAATTCAAGATCCAAATACCCGGTCTTATTTCAAAACTTTTTTTTGAATTGAAACAATATATTTTAACAATGAAATATATATATATATATATATATATATATATATATATCAAGTAACTCCAAAATGATATTAAGAAAATAGGTAGTACCGAATAGTACCGTACACTTCCTTACTAAGAAAGGTAACACTCAAGAGAAGTGTTTACCATCCAAACACATTTCATCTCTAATTTCAAGTTATTTTCGAGCCAGTCGAACTAGTTAACTTAAGAATATTGCTTTTATTTCAAAATCCTATTTTTGAAACAATACTTCTCATATTTCCAAAAAAACATTTATCATCAACTTGCTTTGGGTTCGTTTAGGTTTGAACTTTGTTCGATTGTACAATGATAAAGAGAATAATTTATTAAGTGCGCCACAACATTTGCCTAGGCAAACGTCCGATCGCCTTTGAAAGATTATTCAAATCATCGCAAAACAATCAAGACTTATTCCTTTGAACCAATCCAAAGGAAACACTTCTAACTTACATCTCCATTCCCAAAAAATTTACTTGAACCAAAAATATTTGCAAATAATACTTATTATTTTTTCTATCCTTGAAAATCATTTTTCAAAAGTCTCAGGATTTTAGTCCTCAAGTTTCAACTTAAATTCTTTTTAATTAAAAGATACCTTCTTATAAATTCATTTTATAAGATCAACCTTTTTAAAACCATTTTTCCAAATATTTATCGTTTATTAAGTCAATTTAACCCCACATTATCAATCGAATGTCTCATAGTCAAATTGTGGAACTTAATTCACAAGGTGTTCGTTTCATTGTTTTTCCAAATTCCTATCTACCCAACACTAATCTTAAAAAGGGAAGCTACCTATACACACTAACAATAGTCAATGCTCAACTAGACAAGCATGACTAACAAAATCCTAATTGATAATAATAGAATATTATTTTCTCTTAACAAACAACACCTCAACTAACCATACCATACCATGCTATTTTGAAAATTATTCTTTATATATATAATATATCTTAGGTAAAATTATTTAAATTACCTAATTTCAAAACAATGTGTCGTATGGCCTTGTTTAAATGTTTAGAGATCTCTACCAATAACGTTAGCTACTCGTATTGAACAGAATCCATGAGCTACTCAACAGATCAATCAACATAATATAAAATATTTTTATATCACTAACAAATACGTGCTCTTACATATATACACTTAAACTCATAATAAGGAATTTCATTATCTTATCACTTAATGAGTTGCCCCACCATAGCCAAGGTCCTTGATTAACCTTGCACTCTTTTACCAATAATGACCCATCTTTTTTAACCCCGTTAGTCGACAGTATTATATCCACGGTATTCTCCTGTTGAACAAGTAAATGTCGGAAAGAAAAATTGTTAAGAGAAGGAAGTAAATAGAAGATAAGAAGAAACTAAACCATCACAGAATCTCACAACGCAACTGAATAACATATACTAATCAACGTTATACTTTACTAAGTCATTTCAAAAATGATACATCAGAGCAATACTAATACAATTATACCATTGGATAGTTATAACAGGCTGTCCTTACCTAACTGATACAAGATACATATAATACAGTGGAAACAAGTTAATAACTAGCTACCGATGAAGCCTCCTGCTCCAAGCTCCTCCAAAATGCATCCACAGGAAATCCTGAACTACTTGGCTACCCTTAAAAATTTGGGCACCCAAGAGTATTAGGGAAAGAAAATAAAACTCCCGATCAGACATTGGTCTGGTGTGAGTAAACTTAAAAATAGAATTATTATGTTTAAAACCCATTTAGAATCAAGGTATCTCGTAAGACCACGCCGCACATAAACACAGATGGGTTTTTACCTTACGATAACTACAAATTTTTTTATAGAAAATCGAGGGATATTATAATAATATTTAGAGTATAAATACTTATTAATCATAGCCGAAATTATTACATTAATTAAATTCCAGCATACTTGGTTCTACAATAAAACCATAAAAGCAGTATTGGAGATTGGGGTTCCATACTATGACAAGGTAAGGAACTACCTTCCGATGGTACGTTCCTAGGTAAAATGCACCGGGGTCTAACAAGAACATCTTATACCCCTGCCAAATAGGACTGGTCTACCACTTGACTAGTGGTACCGAATATGATCACCCCACTTTGGGCCACCTAGCATGCATGAGTAGAAAGTAATCGACCTAGATTTGGAATGACCATATCTAGATTGCAGTGACCCACTTGGCCCTGCCGCATGCCTGATTTTTGTCATTTTCCTATTGATGAGGCTTAAGACTACAGTTTTCCTTTATTTAGCACTTTCCACTTGGAATGCTACATTGCACTCCAGGAATCAATGCAATGCTAGCATTAATCCATACAAGTTCGTTCAGGGACTGAATGAAATCGAAGGCACTACATCTACTACACCTAATTGGAAATCACCATCAGGATTAGCAGCAAGTAGCCCTTACACTTCAAAACTCCATCTTCGATTCCATACCCTTTAAGATGTCTTCAGTTCAAAAAGTTTGAGTTGGATCGAAGTGGTTTTTGGATAACATATCTGATCCCGGTCTCTTTAAAACAACTTTCGATAATTTTAGGCAAACTCAACCCCCATTCTTTAGGGAATAAATAGACAAGATAAGAGCGGAGAACACCTCCTAAACGTTAGTTGATGGATTTCATCATCATTTGTCCAAGAAGAACAAAACGAATTTATACATACAATATAGCACTACCGACGGTAAATGTAATGCGAGGACCCGCTTCTTCTACTCTCGAAAATTGACACTAATACATCATCGGTATTCACATGCTATAAATCCATGTACCAAAGAAGCGGATTCTCAAAGGTAAGAAAGAAAAATAAAGATAGAACAGATTCTCATGTATAATATTTCAATAAAAACTTTACATCGGAAATTAAAATACCATTATCAGAGTTAAAAACATAGATAGTTATAAATTTCCGTCCTTTCAATTGCGGAATACTACAGTACAAGAGTGTGGTGGAAATAGACAAAAATCTTCAGTAAAATCTTCTGACTCCATGCTTCGATCTCCCTCCAGCTTCCTCCTAAACTAAACCTGATTACTAGGCTGCCTAGGAAAATTAGAGCACCTAGAGTTTAAGAAAAAGGAAAATAAACTCTGGGTCAGTCATGCGACTATTGTGAGAACTCAAAATACGCGTTTTGGAAACAAAAATGTATCTCCTAAGACCATGTTGCGCATAAATACGGAACAGGTTTTAACCTCATGATAACCAAATCATTATTACGTAAAATCACTTGATATTATTTTAATAACATATCTTGAGAAACATTTGCAAGTAAACTTATCAATCTTAGACGAAATTATTACCATTATTAAATTCCAACATACTAGGTTCTACAAAAAAAATGACAGGCTGTTATTGGAGAATGGATTTCTCTACAAATGACCAGGTGAAGGGACTACCTTCTGACAATATATCTCTAGAGAAATATATCGAGGCTCAACTAATGGTCCTCTACCAAAATAAGACGGGCCTACCACTTCTTAAATAGTATCGAATATATCATCACCCTGGTCATATATCCACAATAATTTAAGTCCTGAACGTCACAGCAGGAATAAATTTATCTAGAAGGGGATGATCATATCCTAACGGTTGCGAACCACAAAGCTTTGCCGTATCTACCCGGTTTCGATCATTTGTGGGTGTGAGTCTTGAGGTAACGATTACCTTTCACATAGTACATCATCTTGCTTCGAATGCTACACTGCCATTCCATGGTCACACAACTGGTTTCTATAAACGTACAACTCTTAAGCTCGTACGTCTTAGAAAAGGGTGTTAAGCTAAGAAAAGTTGTCTTCTCAACCACAAAGCAAATAATACATTCGTAGAGATCACTTACGTAACTGCAAATGCAACGTCAGACATTCAACCATACAAGTTTGTTCTGGGACTGAACAAAGCCGAAGGCACTCTCCTACCACCTATAGTCGAGGATTAACCCTAGGATTAGTAGCCAGAAGTACTTGCAACCCAAAGAGTTTTAGAAAATGAAGGGGCCCCTGCTACTTTAGTATTTGCAAGCTAACCAAAATTATCAATAAGCAGTCCTTTCACCCCGAAAATCTTTGGTCTTCATCCTTCATTTTCTTTATCTGGTCTTCAATTTTCGAAGACATACATTGGTTGCCATCGTACCGATAAAGCATTATCGATTTTTTTCTTATATTTTCAAATCAAATATACATCTTTATAAAAATATTATAAATGATTCATTATCACTTTATAAGTATTCAAAATGGATAATCAACATTTAAAACAATTATTTGGGTAGTTAAAATAATTATTAAATCATTAAATCTTAATTTAAGTTCATAAATCTTTATTTAAATACAATGTCATTTTATTGATATATAAAATATTTGTTCAAAATAAGGTTACTATTACTTATTATCACTTGAAACAATATTATCTGTATTATCATCCTTTTATTTGCATAAATTTAAAATAAATACAATTATCCAAGTGATAAATTGGCGGGTCGTTACAGACTTACCCTTAAAAGAATTTCGTCCTCGAAATTACCAATAAACCCCAAAGGTTTGCCAAAAAAATTTTTTAAATTTTATACCCGTACGATGTATATAGATCATTTGTACGCAATATCTGATTCGATCTTCTATTCGAATCCACAACTTTACTTCCGAACTAGTATTGATCCCCCGACCATTTAGTGCGGACTCTGAGCAGGCTTCCTGATCAGAACTTTAGTTTTCCTTGCATAGCTCTCAATTATGATAGAAATCTTTAGCATCTAAACTATAAACCCTCATCAATGTTCATCATCAAGAATCGAGTGATAAATCATTTTTGGATAAGTGTCAAATACATCAAAGTTCTGTACTCGAATCTTAGATTAAATAGTGTGATGAAACAATCCATATACTTCATGTATATTTATTAACTCTTCGAAATTTTTATGAAAACATTTCGTAAAACTACCGTTCTATATTCAAACTTTTTATAAAGATACTTCTTCATACATAACTAATATACATTTTTATTTCTAATAATCCTACTTAAAGAAAACATTTCTTTTAAAAAGATAAATATCTTTTTATTATAACATATTTCTAAACATATCTTAGTGTATTCTTGGAAAAACTAATAATTCATTAAATTGATAAATCACCATAAACTTTCTTTAACTAATATTAAATGTGAAAACTTTCTTTATTAATTAAAACTCCTTTAATAATTAAAACTTCATTTATATATGTATATGTACATACATTCTTTACTTATACCGGTTTTAACATATAAAGTATTTATATACCTATTCAATTGTTATAAGTATATTTAACAAGTTATTTTTACTTCAAAATACTATCAAAGTGGTTAAATCAATTATTACCAAAACATTGTTATAATGAACTTCTCTTTTATTTCAAAATTTGAACTCCTAACATTTCTATCTTTATATAAAAGATTCCAATATTTGTTATTATCTTTAAAATCCAATTATTAAAGATTTAAATATACCTTTAAAGTTTCTTCCAAAGTGTCAATCAATGGTTTAAAAACAAATGATGCTAAAACGTCGTTTACTAACCCAAAATCATTCATTAATAACTTTGAATATGTATTTGTGTTAATGAGAAGTCAGGAGAACATCATATTATAAATTCTTACATGCTTACATCATTTAAAATTTTGAAGCTTGGGTCCAAAAAGAATAATTCCCCTCCCTTCCTTACTCTAGTACAATTCAAAACACCAAATCAAAAATAAATATCCCATTCGTACTTATACATACTAGAATTGTCCTTAATTCCCTAAACATTACTCCTATTCTTTCGAGTCCGAAGATAATGGTGGACTCCAACATCCTAAGTCAATCTTCACTTCACCTTCTCCTTCTTCATCACTGTCCAGTTCGTCATCGGCATCATTTCCGTCTTCTGCCTGTACCTTTCACATTCCCAGGGGTAGCGATGGCTAGTTCCATGGGACATGTCCCATGCCGACGGGTATTCCAGGAATGACTCCTCCTTCTTCTAACTCCTCCAAGACTTGCGCGTTTTCCTCCCAAGGGTTCTCAAATTCTTCGACCCCCTCCTCCTCCTCCTCTTCTTCTTATATTGCTTCTTCATTGTTGCTTCCTATCTCGTTCTAGTTTATGTATGAACTAGATGATCCCTCCTACCATACAACATGCTCCCTATCCATATCCCATACTACATTGATACATTCGCTTGATATGATTGCAACAGGGTCTTCCATTGGCTCTGATTCTTCCTCCATGGTCTCTATTTCCTCTTCCATGGGTTTCGATTCTTCATCCATTGGCTCAATCTCCTCTATTGGTACCAAAATGGAGCTAGCAGGATCTGTAATCCAATTCCCCTTTGAGGCCTGCCTGGGTTCATCGTCGCTAGAAATCATAATTACTTCTAGAGCTGGAGGTGGTACAAGAATTCCAACTATAGTGTATCCATCTTCACCCCTTTGAGTGTATAAGGCATATTCTTCCTTGATCGGAAACCCACCATTTCTAGGCGGACATTTTGGATGTTCCTCTTCGTGTTAGAGAGAATAATAAGGCTATCCTTCTCTCCCTAATTTCCTCTACAAGACTCCCATTTTGCATAAATTCCTCCGTACGATTTCTACAAGCCAACAATTATTCTTTAAAATACAAATGGTAGGTAATTGCTAGCGTATTCTTAGGTAGAGAGGTTTGGTCAATACTCAGAAAATGTTTCGAGATTTATTTCTAAAGATGACTTTTAAGACTATTTGTACAAAATGTTTATTATTTCGAAAACTCTTTAAAAAATTTATCAAAATATTCTTTCCTTTTCATATACATACATACATATATATATATATATATATATATATATATATATATATATATTGGTAAAATGATTTCCTATAAAACCAAATTCATTTGTATATTTTATTAACAAATACGCGCTCACATATATATAGACAAACAGACACACTCTAAAACTCATTCTAGGGCATTACTAACCCTATCTCTAATGAGTTGGTCATCCTAAGGCACTGCTAACCCTATTTCTAATGAGTCTTTTACCTCTATCATGCTCAGTATTCACTCAACCTAAGCTCTGATACCACGTTGTGAGGACCCGTTTATTTGACTCTCGAAAATTGACACTAATACATCCACAGTATTCACGTGCCGTAAATCCAAGTGCCGTAGAAGCAGATTCTCAAGGGCAATAAAGAAAAATAAAGACAGAATAGAATCTCACATATGTTATGTCAGTAAAAACTTCAATGAGGAAACTAAAATACATTTATCAGAGTTAAAAACATGGAAAGTTATAAATTTCTATCCTTCCAAATACGAAATACTATAGTACCAAAGATGGTAGAAATAGAAAAAAATCCTTAGTAAAACTTCTAACTCCATTCTTTCAGCTCCCTCCCGCTTTCTTCTAAACTAAACCTGACTACTAGGCTGCCCAAGAAAATTAGGGCACCGAGAGTTTAAGAAAAAGGAAAATAAACTCCGAGTCAGTCATGAGACTAGTGTGAGAACTCAAAATACGTGTTATGAAAACAAAAAGGTATCTTATAAGACCACGCCCCACATAAACACAGAACAGTTTTTTACCTTATGATAACCAAATATATATTACATAAAATCACTTGATATTATTTTTGATAACATATCTTTAGAAACATTGGCAAATAAACTTATCAATTATAGCCGAAACTTTTACCATTATTAAATTCCACCATTCTAAGTTCTATAAACAAAATGATTGGCTCTTATTGGAGAATGAATTTCCATATAAATAACTAGGTGAAGGGACTACCTTCTAGCAATACATCACTAGAGGAATGTATCGAGGCCCAACAGATGGTCCTCTACCAACACAAGACCGAGCTACCTCTACTTAGACAGCACCGAATATGTCATCACCTCGGTCATTACTGACCTATCCGAGGGGCCTCACAACATACATCTACAATAATTTAAGTCTCGAACGTCATAGCGGGAATGAATATATCTAGAAAGGGATGATCATATTATAAGGGTTGTGAACCACAAAGCCTTTCCGCATTTACTCTGTTTCAGTCATTTCCGGATGTGAGACTTGAGATAACGATTACCCTCCACATATCACATCATCTTCCATTGAATGCCACACTGCCATTCCATGGTCACACAACTGATTTCTTCAAACGTATAACTCCTGAGCTCGTACGTCTCAGGAAAAGGTGTTAAGCTAAGAGAAGTTGCCTTCTCCACCACCAAGCAGATAATACATTCATAGAGTTCACTTATGTAACTAGAAATGCAACATCGTACATTCGACCATACAAGTTCATTCTAGGACTGAACAAAGCAGAATGCACTCTCCTACCACATCCTATCAGGGATTAAATCTAGGATTAGTAGCGAGAAGTCCTTGCAACCCAAAGAGTTTCACAAATAAAGGGACCACTGCTACTTTAGCATTTGGAAGCTAACAAAAATTATCAACAAGTAGTACTTTCACCCCGAAAATCTTCGGTCTTCATCCTTCATTTTCTTTATCGGGTCTTCAATTTTCGAACACATAGATTGGTTCGAAGTGGTTTTCGAGTAGGAAATACCCCAAATCCGACCCAGTCCCTTCGATCCAATCGTCAATAAAAAGAGGTTCTCTGAATAGGGAATCATTCTTTAGTAGATTAAGTTCTTTTTATCAAAATATCTTTTAAAGATATACATTTCCAAAACAATCTCTCTAGTATAAACGGAATTATTAAACCTCTTTATCAAATCCTTCGATTACATAAAACCCCTTTTAAACTTGGAATAATTCAAAATCAATTCATTTTTCACTTTGGAAAACATATCCAAAATCATTTCATTTTTCTTAACAAAGATTTCTTAATTCAAAATTCATAATTTTGATTGAGTTAAAACCATGTTATCTAGGATGTCAATCCAAAACTAGTAAATACTAAGTGAGTAGAATCTATAGAAATCATCTAATTCTACTCAATATCAATTCTCATATTCAACAAATACTATAGACAGAATAACGGTAAAATCACCTTTTAAATTTCATGAATAGTATGAGTTCCCTCTTCGGGCTTTAACACCGTGTATAAGAAGACCATCTTTATAAAATCAAAGTTGAAAATTTGAATCATTTATAGTTAACTCGTTCCTGACATTTCAACCTTTTCTATCCCGCATCCAAGGAAGGGGCGAAGTGAGTTGACACAGCGGACATATGAAAAACAAATGAATCTGTGAAAGTAGCAATCGGTAGATTGAAGTATACCGAAAGGCCCAAATTCGTTGATCCGAAGATACCGAATTCTAGCTATCTCTGACACGTTGATCGTGCACGATACCGTGAAGAGAGATCTACAATTCTTCGAGCGTTGATCAAGCGCACTTGATTCCGCGAATTGGCTTCAACGAACGTTGATTCGAGCGCACTCGAATACCGTAGGTGGAGATAGGAGATCACACTCAACTACCGATTTAATGAAAGCACAAAGCTAACAAACAAGAATTTTATTCAAAAATCACCAACCCTTACAACTGACTCGCCTTGCCTATTTATAGGCGTTACAACTCGAACAATACATGACCCAACTTAGGTTGCTAACGACTTAGCTGTGAACGACTCAACTCACACAACCTAAGTACACTCACACGATTTACGACCTACATAGCCCAACGACTTATCATCATACCAGTTACAACACAACTCAATATATACAACACGACATACGACTTAAAGAAAATACAACTTCAACACAGTATATACACGACTCAAGACCCTCACGACCTAACAGCATATGAACGACCTACGAGTTATCATACATACACGACTTAACAAAGTACACGAGTTACGACACAACAACTCGAGCGACTTCAAATGCAACATATACACAACTCAAAAATAGCACGACTTAACGACTTAAAATGATACGACTTAACGACCTAAACAAGGTCGCGACCTAAACTCCAAGCGGCTTAACTCTTCAGCGACTTATCCTAGGTCGGTAGGTCGTGTGAATGACTTAAAGAAGCGAAAACAGGAATTCTTCGGGTGACCTATGAGTTAGGTCGTTCAACATAGGTCGTAGCTCGTCCCTACCTTCTCAGCGACTTAAATCTTCAATATAGCAACAATGCGGCAGACCGTTAGGTCGTTGGCTGTTAACTCGTGCCTCCCCTTTGTTATCTTCCGTAGCTATAGGTCGTAGACGACCTAAAGATACCGAACGACTTAAGACTTGGTTAAGTCGTGGCTTCTTTTCTCGTGACTCATTAGGTCGTAGATGACCTAAAACTCCTCCCTTAGGTCGTGGCTGACCTAACCCTTGTGAAATTGTAGATCGTACTGCATCATGAGTCAAGGCACTGGTTGCTTCTAAACATTTCCTTAGTTTAAGCACATCAAATTCGGTCTTACGAATAGGAAATTCTAGTCTACTCGTCGGCTTTTAGAGCCAAGATTAAACCACTTGCAATAGCTTTTCTTTAAATCGTCTATTTAACTCTTTTAAATAAGGTATAAAAACCTCTAAATCTTTATTCAAACATTGAATTATCCATTTGAAAACATTTATTAAAGATTTGGAAAAGAATTATTAAGTTTAAAGCTATATTTTAAAAGTTATTGAAAACTACTGCAAAAAGTGCCTTTTAAGCCTTATTGACCAAAACGACTATTTATTATTTGAAAATTCATTTTTTATAATTTAAATCAATTTTAAAACATGTTAAAATATTTTTCGGTTTTATTTCATATTTTTAAATAAATTTAAAACATCATTTTCAAAGAAATCTAGTTTTGAATTCCAAACTGCAAAACCGCGATTTTTCAAAAACTTGTTTTACTCATATTTCAAAATCTAATTATCGGAATCTAGATTTTCTTTCCTTGTTCGAAAACCATGGATATAATAGTTCAGAAATTTCTTATCTCAAAAAAATTTGAGCTATATTCCATATTTTACACTCGTTTGACTTTTATGGTGCGAATTCGGGAACTACTGTTATGCGACGCGCCTATTTTTGACTAAATTTCCATTTTCATTCAAACTTTACAAAACACTTCAAATGTTTGTAAAACATTTCAAACTCGTTTTATACCTTTTTAAAGAGGTTTAACATTCCATACACACCATTTCATTAATTCAAGGAAAGTGATTTCCTTTGTGCTTATCGACGTGTATTTCCATGACTTGCATAAATTTTAAACACTCATATGAAATAATCCAAACTTGATTAACAAAGCATATTATACCTCTATTTGCAAACATCATATCATCATTCAACATATAATATAATAGTTTAGGAGTTCTCACCTTCATTTTCCCTTCAAGCTAATAGAAAATCAGCTATAACTCCTCTCCTATCAAACCAAAGCAAACGAAACCAAGCCTACAACCTAAGCGAGAGCTTGGCCTAGCTTTGATGGTGATGGTGTTCACGGCCAAGGGAATGGTGGGTGGTGGTTGTGGGTTTTGGAAGTAAAAAGGAGGTATTTCGGACTAGTTTTGAATTGGATTGATATTATAAACTAGTGTATACCTTTTTCTTGTCTTATTTGGTTTTTTTTAACTTTTATAAAATATTTTTCTATGAATAAGAAACCACTAAATAAGCTTTTCGAAAGATTGAAAAGAAAAGGAAGAAGAAGTGGAATGGTATTAGGAATTTTTGAGAAAAATGCTGGTATTTATAGGAAAAACCTTAGAATAAAATATTCAATTGCATAATTATCTAAATACCCCTAGCACACGATTTCCGAAAGCCATGTGATGGTTGATGTGAGGTGATGGTGTGGTACAATAAAGTGATGTTTGCTTTATGGTTACTTAAAGGATAAGTTTAGGAATTATTAAATCATTTTTGTAATATATATATATATATATGTATGTATGTATGTATGTATGTGTATGTATTTATGTATGTATTTGCATGTGACATAATATGTATATACATGTAGGTGCATAACACTTCGAATGTCTTCGAACAACTTTTGTTCGTTAAATCGCTGAAATCCGAAGAACCGATTATCGGTCACAATTTCAATTATTTATTAAAGTTCATATATTTGTAAACAGAATTCAAAAATAAATTTATTATCATTTAAACTAATTAAAATGATCGCATTTGAATTATAACACCGTATAAATTAATATTAGAAATTATTTACAAAAAATTGCCATTACACCAATAAAGCGTTAACGATTTTTTCTTATACTTTCAAATCAAATATATATATATATATATATATATATATATCTTTATAAAAACTATTATAAATGATTCATTATCAGTTTACACCTATTCAAAATGGATTATCATCATTTAGAATAATTACTTGGATAATTAAAATAATCGTTAAATCTTATTTTAAATTCATAAATCTTTATTTAAATACAATGACATTTTATCGATATAAATTTTAAGGAAAATATATATTCAAAATAAGATTACTATTACTTATTATCACCTGAAACAACATTATCTGTATTGTTATCCTTTTATTTGCATAAATTTAGAAATAAATACAATTTATCAAAGTGTAAATTGGCGGGTCGTTAAATGTACCATATAAATTTCGTGTTTCTCCAAGATATTTCCAAAGTTACATTTTGGTTCATTCAGATTTTTGACAGTCGGTTTTTTAACTATCAAATAAACAACCACTTAAAAACTGATTTAATTCCATATGGGATCCACTAAACCTTTATTCAATTAATATATAAATAATTAAAATCACTTAATGAACATTCGATTAAAAGATCTTTACACAACATTATTTCCAAAACCCCTTATATTCCTTTTACACTTAGGAAACATTTATACTTATCTTACCGGTATAAGTATACTATCGAAACATTTAGAAAATTCTATTTTTTCAAATTCCTTTTGAAAGCATTACTTACTATAAACAAACCTCTTATCCTTTATAACAATTCCCTTTTTAAAAGCCCACTTCATGATTCAAATAACTTACAAATATCCAAAGTTAATTTATAAACACTTTTATAAGTCTAAAAGTCAATATCCAAAACCTCTTTACAAACCTATAAAATCATTTATAAAACATTTCCCTATTAAAGAATGCTTTGATAAATCTTCTTTAAGAAAAATCCTTTACAAAATATTACAACTCATCCTTTTAAATCACTTTAAATAAACCTTTTTACTTAGTAAAACCAATTTTTACAAACAAGTTATTACTTATAAATACCTTTATACAATAATAATAAAACTTTAAAAATCACTGATAAACTTTAACCCCCAATTGATTAATGAATTGAAGTAAATTCAAAATCACACTTTATAATTTCAAAACGAGGCTTAATAAACCTAATGTTACTAATTTAAGTTAACATTTAACATCAATTTCACGTCCAAGTAACTAAACTATTTATTTACGTAGGTCAAAATATATGTAAATGCAATTCATATCCAAATCAGGGAATAACCTATCAATGCAACTCAAACAGCATATACATGTCCAAATAACATAGAAGCAGGATGGTGATTAGTCCTACCAAATAAATTTTCTAAATAATTCAATCAATTTATAGCAAAACAAAGATTTATTCAGCTAAACACATGTCCATACAAACAACTATTACATTATAGCTGAACACTGATTTATTCTGCTAATAGATGTCCACACAAATCAAATAATCTACATTATACTCATTCACAGTTATATAGTTTCTAAATGGTATGGTTACTTGAATCCCTTGTATTCAAAACCATCTTTGGACCCTTAAAACAATTTGGTTCCTGAAAACAAAGGATCTAAAACTTAAAACTCCCTTTTAAAATAATTAATTACAAGTTAAAATCTTAGTAAATCATAATTAATCTTTATTAAATTTGAACTTAATTTAATTATAAATTAATAAATAGTTGAACATTTAATAATAATTTATTTATAAATTAAACCCTTAAATATTAATTATTAAATAACAATTTAAAACCTTTATTAATAATTATCTATTAACCAATCTCATTAATTGATTAAATAATCTTTTAACTAAAACAAAAATAATAAATTAAACCTTCAATAAATAATTACTCATAAATTGAAACCTTAATTGATTTATAATTAAAAATAGTTAAACACTTGATTAAATAAATAACTGATCTTATATTTGATTAATAATTAAAAATAAATCATATACTTAAGTCATAATTAATTAAAAATTAATCTTAATTTTAAAGGATAATTAAATAGCTAATATTTATTTAATTAAGATTAATGGACCTTGTTTAATACTTAATTTTATTAGTTGCGAAGCTTAATGTAACAACCCAATTTTTAGGGATACTAAATTGGGAATCAACTAATTAATTGATAATCAAGCTGTTAATAATAGCAAACAGTTAAATATATTTAAGAAAAATAATAATGAATAAATGAAAATAGGAGAAAATAAAATGAAAATTTAATGTTAATAGGGTTGAGAGGAAAATGAATGGTAATGAATTCATTTACTTTTATGTGGCGTTAAAAAATTATGTCTTTTAGTGATAATGAAATTTATTTTAATAAATTAACCATTTTATTACCCCAAATTATTTGAAAGGTTAAAAATTGAGAATGATAACTAATCACATGAGATAAAATGCGTGTACGTATGAAAAGTCTAGATGAGATTTTTTTTTTTTGATTTACAATTAGGTATAAAAGAAAAAAAAAGAAATGTAAATAATAATAATATTATTAATATCATTTTTATAATATCATGTAGAAAAGTCTAGAAGTAAATTTAATAACATAGGAAAATAGAAATATCTTAAAAAGAGACAAAGTGTAATCATTATGTTTGAAAAAACAAATTAAAATAGAAGGAATAAAGATATTTCCTAAGAGAATTCTAGAAAGGGCCTCTAGTACAAAACACAGCCCACTTCCTTCTCCCTTCTTTTTACTGTATGTACAAAAGTTTAAGTGGATGGGGGAAAAAGGGAGAAAACCTAAAACCTAATTTCAAATCTTCTCACTCAAACATAAATCTCTCTTTGCAATCAAAGGTTAAAAGAAAAGAATCTCAATTCTAAGACAATTGGAAGGAGAAGGTCAAGCAATCAAAGGCTGGTTGATTTAGAGCTTGAAGATTGCTATTTGGAGTTTTAGGTGAGTGAAAACTTAATTCTAATTTTCTATTTATTGGTTTAGTGCTTTCATGTAAAACTAAAAAAGGATTCTTTGTAAATGATTGCTTTTTGGCCCCTTCTTCTGTTTCATATAATGTTAACTGAAGTCTTGTTAGAATTAAATTCGAATTTTGGTACTGTTTGATTTGGAATGGAATTGGTTATATGGTTGCTACAATGGAGAAAAAAATGAATGACAAAAAGGATTAAGCTTTAATACATAATATATCTGCTAATGCACACTAACTCTATGTTAAAATGCCTCAAAAGCATGCAACAATGCTAAAAGAAAATTAAGGCACAAGGAAAACAATAGAAGAAAGAGAAGGAGAAAAGAAAATAAAATCAAAATCAAATATTAATTTCAGAGCAGGAAAGGTGCAGCAGGTGTGGCAGCACCAGTGCAGCCTGCATTGTGCAGCCCAGGCGGCGCTACAGGTGCAGCCCGAGTGGGGCTGCACTCAGGCTTTACAAGTGCACCCCATGCGGGATGCACTGTGCATCCCAAGCAGGCTGTAAGTGCAGCCCAGCTCAGGGCTGCACCGAGCAGCCCAAATAGGCTGCATTTGCAGACCTCAGGGCTGCACCATGCAGCCCAGATTTTTCCAGGCTGCACTTACAGCCCTGGTAAAAAATATATTCCCAATTTTAAATTAATTTATTTTGGTCAAAGAAAAAATTATTATTATATTTTCGATTAGTACGTGCTTTGGAAAAGAAGAAAATTTTATTTATAATTTTGATAGCATTTTGCATACTAAAACATGTGTTATTTTGTTTTTAAATGTTATAAATTTTTATCTAACGTAACGAATTTTGAATGGTTTTAATCCATTAAATTAAGTTTTGTGTTTCGCCTTGATACATAAGTATTATGGGGTACTTGTGTATTAATGCGAAACGGAGATGTAATTATTTTCCTTTATATGGACCATTGTTCTGCTAAATTTTATTTGCTTTTTGAATTATATTGGGTTTATCAAAGGATTTTTTAAAAAGAAAAGAAAAAAAGACATTGTCATCACTGATTTTATTTTTAAGAAGTGTTTTGAAGTTACAAACACTTTTGATTTTTTTCGGGTTGGGACAGATTGGACTCTGTTGTACCAATGGGCCAAAACTCTATCTTGGCAGATTTGATTCAGGATCGCTACCTGAATCGGAGGTATATCACTTGCCCTTTTACCACCAAAAGTCAACGGTCTGCTACACAGGGCAAATCTTACTTTTGATCGGGATCTCCGATCGACGGGTCATGGACTATGATGGATGGAGGTGTGGGGGTCCCACGTGTAGATCCGTGAACGGGTAGCATACGGCCTTTGCCTTAGACCGTCTTGGTTATCCTGGATTGATCGCCAGGTGTATTATGGCGTTATGAGTACATTTCGGTGCTGATGCTTCCGCGCGCGCTCGAGCTCTAGCAGCGTGATTTTACAATACTAGTGTCTGTTTCTTTTGTATATTTTATGAGTCATGTTACATTTATCCCATAATTCCCATAATGCAAATTTTCTTTTTCTTATGATTTTTATGGAAAATATTAAAGTTGATTTTAAAACCCAGTATCTTTGGAGAATGTGTGTATGAACTTATTCATTATAATATTGCTTTACATATGATAATCGGGTTGGTATCGTATTGGATTACATATGATATTTTTGGTTTAAGACCATTGTTTGATTAAATGAATTGTTTATGAAACTAAATCTACATGTTGGTTCACACACACATATATGCCTTATGTTGGCTTATACATACGGTGCTTTCTTTCCATTTTGTTGTTTGAGATAATCTGTAACGACCCACTATTTTGAACCATTCAAATCGACAATAATCCACACATGTATAACTTGAATAATTCAAAATAACAGATTGTAATAAAATTTTAGAGAAAATAAAATTATTCACAGAATCACAGACATGGAAATATTAGAATAACTCGCAGCGGAAATTAAAATACCATAGTAGTTCATGAAGCTACTATAACAAAGTCTCAAAACAAATACATAATATCAGTCTGAAATCAAACACAATAGAAATCCCAAATATATAGAAGTCCACTAATACAACAGCTGAAATAGAACAACTGAAACTGAAATAGATAAATAACTAGATAAACAAAATCTCTAGCGATTCCTAGCTCCAGAAAGAGAAATCCAAAGCTGTGAATACTCAGGTTGACCCAAGCGTAAATAAAACATAAACACTCAAGTCAGGAAATACATACTTATACAATGTAAACCAACTCAACTGAACTGTAGTAAACGTACAAGTAACTTAAAGTATGCTTGAGACCGCCCATCCTCTAAGGATCCGTTAAACTATTGTAGTAATATTCGCTTTTAGAATAATGTCTAATAGTAAAATAAACGTACTTTAAAATAGTGTTAAGGAGTGACCCAATATTCCCCTTAACACGTAATAGTGTCAATAGTCAATACAATACCTACATATCTCCTGATCGGGAGACTGTGAGAAAATAGTCCATAGGTACGACACAAATCAAACTCATAGGCTCGCTATGGTAGGTGACATGGCACACAAGGCAATGCTAGGGTGATATACCAATTACGCACACGGGCTGGTGGTAACGTAGCAACCACTATGCCCACCTCAGAACACACTCTCAAATCAAAGGTACGCACCAAATCAATCACAAAGTAATAGAATGGTATCGAAGAAATGTGTCCGAGCAGAGGTGCTACCCCTTTTGGCCCGAGATCGCTCCTGTTTTAGCCACCTTAAGCCAACTCACGGGAGTCGGGTCCATGTTCATACCACAATAGGATCATCGCTACCATCCTACTTCATTCTGGGAACTACACCGCATACATAGTTGTTAAAGTGGTTTTCGGCATCGACGGAGAGTATGTCCATATTCGATCCCGGTCTCTTTAACAACCCATCGTTATTATAACCCGTGGTTATACATTTCAAAATGGTATTATAATCAAAAATCAAATATCATTTCAAATTCAAATATCATTTCAAATCCATTTCAAAATATCATATCCTTTCTGTGACGCCCCACCCCAAGACCCACCTTAGTAAAGAGAATTAACGAGTAATTCTGTCTACTAAAGTGGAGAATAGGGTTGGTTAAGGGCGGCCATCTATAACTTTGTCTTAAACATCTACTGAATACGTCGATAAATGCAGTATAATTTTTCTTTTCTATCTCAATGGATCGACATACACAGTAAATGTTTAATCCAAAACTATAGGTGGTTGTCGGATCTATAAGAACAAAATACAATAACTAAATGTAAAGCACATCACAGAACAGTAATCGACATCATATATATACATATACACTGATATATATTTAGTACAATACAATATGAATACAATAAAGGTGGTACTCGACCACACCATATACATCAAATCAAATATAAAAACATCAGAGTATGCGGAGGAAATAAACTACTCAAGTGAAAGAAGAGATGATATCCAACACCAACTTCAAGCTAAGTCCAATAGATGATACCTGAAACAGCTCGGTCTGACCCGAGTATAAATACACGGGTCAGTCTAGCTACACAAATCAGTCAATATCGATAATATGAAGCAGAATGGATATAGAGATACTTCTTCTCGAATGAGGAGAAGGATTAGATAATTCATAGCTCAATACTTAAGTAACAAATGCTACATAAGTGAAAAAATACCTCGAAAGAGGTAACTCAAAGTCAATACTCAAATAGAACACAAGTGCCTCATATCATTAGCGATAACCCATAATGAACTCAAATCAACTCATATAAAACTCAAGCAAAACTCAAATGGTTCGATGAACCATTCTCCAAAAGGGAGAAAACTCATCTCAATCACAAATAGAAGTCATGAAAGCAACACAAGACAACTCCATAAGAATGTGAGATCTCAAACTCATAAGTAGGCCAAGACGGCTAAATCTCACACATACATCTCAATCGTAAGAACTCATGAAACTTGATACGAATTCAAACTCAATAAAGAATTCAATGCATGTTCAAAACTCAAAAAATCTTAACATTAATGCGCCAAAAACGGCGAATTCAAAACTCAGAAAACCCGGATTGGCCATATCCCTGAATACAATGCTGAAGCAATGTTGCAGGTGCTAAACTCAGACGATCGAAGCCTTAGACAAGGTCGCTGACACCTTCCAAAGCAGTTCGTCCTCATGACAAGGTCGCTGACACCTTTCCAAAGCAGTTCGTCCTCATGACAAGGTCGCTGACACCTTTCCAAAGCAGTTCGTCCTCATGACAAGGTTGCTGACACCTTTCCAAGCCATTTTTTCATCCCTAACAAGGTCGCTAACACCTCCAAAGTAGTTCGTCCTCATGACAAGGTCGCTGACACCTCTCAAAGCAGTTCTGTTAGGTAAACATCGTGAATGTGTCACAAACTCACGGATAGGAACCCGAAGTGTTAACGTGTGTCCCATACCACACATTCGCACTATGCGGTTTACTAGCCGTTAGTTGATGCCACACTAAAAACATCATAAAACTCAGAAAATTATATCTCGCCTAATCTCATTGGTGAGTGATAAAGAGATACCATACTTGTCTCATCTCATCGACAAGTATTAAATGGCATCGTAACTTGTCTCATCTCATTGACAAGTGAAAAACATCATGATGGTTTCTCATAAACCATAAATCTCAAAATATGAAATCATAAACTCAAGACTTGCCTTATGTCATTGGCAAGTGAATAAAACATCGTAATAGTTCTCATCGATCAAACTCCTACATAGGAGATCTCAAACCATAATACTTGCCAAATATTGGCCATCTTAAATAATTCCAATAAATAGGAATTATAAAACTCAAAATACGCTATAAAATGGCAAAGCATCTCAAAATTATTAAACTCAAATAGCTTCGATCGTACAAGTCCGGAATTAACCGAAATAGTAAACGCACATGTCCCATACCATGTGTTTTACTAAATCGTTTAATTATCTTACTTATACGTTAAAATAGTACAAAAGTGTGCATTTTATATTTAAAATAGTTTACTAGAGAAAACAAGCTTTTAAAACTTTTTCCCGAAAAGATTAATAAACCCATATTTGAAATTCTTTTATTATAGGGAATAAATAGTTTTTTTTGTATATTAGAAAAATAATTTTAAAATACTATATCATAATAATTTGAAATGTCAATTTATTTCAAAAATTACTTCAAAAGTTGTTTAGTGAAAACTGTACTCTGAAACAATGAAAAACAAGGAAGATAACTCAAGACCGATAACTTGAGTTCAATACGAATTCAATTCAAATTTAATTAAAAATCAATCCGAATTCTATTTAAATTTGAATTTAAAAAATTTCAAATATAGCTAGCCTATAGAAAGGCATCATAGCTCTCAAAAATCTCAAAAACATCATTAAAACCGGAAGAGAATAAGAGTACAAATGAGCTAATACAATTCTAAGGTCAATGTTAGTTGTTGTTATCATCTTATTCTCAGGACAGCAACTTATAACCATAATTTCAACCAAGAAAGCTTCAAAATTCTAGAAAACACAATGAACAAATCTTGTAGTACATAATTTAATCTTTTCGAAACATCTAAAATTATCAAAATCGGATAAGAAACGAAGAAGTTATGGCCAATTTTGTTTCAGCCTTAAGCACAGAGCAAATATTGCTTTTGCTCTCGAAACAACAGTAGAAAAATTGAATTTTGACATAGCAAACCTCTAAATTACAGAAAACACAATACATGAAAGTTGTAGAATATGATTTTTTCTTTCCGAAACATCTAAATTTATGAAAATCGGATCAAAAACGAAGAAGTTATGACAAATTTAGTTTCAGGCTTAAGCACAGAGCAAATATTGCTTTTGCTCTCGGGACAACGGTAGAAAAATTGAATTTTGACACAGAGAACTTCTAAATTACTGAAAACACAACACATGAAAGTTTTTCCCTATAAATATACATTCCAATTGCAAAAAGTCTCACTCAATTTCGATTTGTCATTCAAAAGTTATGGTAATTTTAAGATCAGGTTTCAACAAAAAATTGCACAGAGCAGAGCAGTGTACATCAGTTTCAAACTAAATTTCGACCCTATAGATCATAGAATTTGCAGAAACTTACAACATGAAAGTTGTTCCATTATGTTTTAGCTTTCTAACTAAAGGAAGTATACATAATTTGGGTTTATGTCTTAAAAGTTATGGTCATTTTACAGTCAGATATCAACTCAGGAAATTTCAAATGGTTGTGCTATAACATCAGTTTCAAACTTAATTTCGACTCATTTAAACATAGAGTTTCGAAAAATGATTCAAATAGAACTTATATATTATTTAAATATCTTTCTATAAAAAAATAATGAATGAATTCGGATCATTCTACACTGAGATATTGTTGTTTTACTACAGCAATGTTCATAAAAATAATAATTCAGCAACCACTTTGCAAATTTCAACAATTCAATCAAATTACTCAAACCATTCAACCATTTATTGATATATATCACTCAATTCAAATAATTAATACTCTATAGAGATAGATATGTGAGTTTGCAACTCACCTTAGAAATTTGAAGAGCAAACCCCATGGAAATTTGAAGAAAGATGGAAGCTTGCCATTGATTTTAGCTTCTAGAATATGAAAAGGAAGTTTGTAGAGACATGCAAGTACAAAACTCAATTACAAACAATAACTCACAAAAAAATCAGAAATAGATGAGAGGAATTTGGGTTTTGGCTTTGATTACCTGAAGTAAATTGGCTTTGAATTGATTATTGCAGCAAATGATTGACTAAAGTTGGGGATTTTGACTTTTGTTTTGAAAGAGGAAATGGGTTTATCTTCCTTTTTCTTAGTTTACAGGAAGAAGGAAAAATACAGTACGTTATAGAAATGAGAAGGAGATGTTTCTTCTTTTCTGGTTATGAAATTTAATGGGCTTAGACCCAACAACTAAATTAATTTAGCCTCTAAATGAAATTAACACACCAAAATCACTTATACACTAATATATTTCAAGTTAAAACAATTATATGTAAATATTTTCACTTCTATAAAATCACACAACATATTTTATGTTCTAAAATTTATTTTACAACAAAATAAAAGATATTTTTGTTTTAAAAATTATTTTCATTAATAAAAGTTCTTATTTTAATTAAATAAACAATTTACACAAATATCTACACAAAAACCATTTTCAACTCCAAAAATTACACAAAATTAATTTTCTTGTATAATAAAAGGCAACAAACCATTTTAACGTTATTCTTACTTCCAAAAATTATTATTTTTCCAATATTTCACCTCTTTTTTTTTATTTACAATAAACAACATATGAAATTAAATACTTCATTAAAAATTCAATAAATGCCACATTTGACAATAATTGCTAGAATTATTGCATTTTCTCAAATTTCAATCATATATTGCTCATTTCGAATCCAGACAATCAAAATAAAGTTTTTTTTTTAGCCAATAAATTACCAAATTAATATATTCATTTTCCACCATTTATTACCAACATTATCATATTAACTCCATTTATTCTTTCCAAATTCATTGTTTGTTCAAAATAAACAATTTTTAAGTCTCTAATTTATTTTTATTTCTCCATTATTAAATTATAACCACTGTTATAATTAAATTTTTCAGGTAATCACCAAAACCAAGGTTGTTACACTTTCAAAACCTCATTCAATTTATATTGTATTTTAAATACCATTCAAATCACCTTTCAAAATAGTTTATATCTCAAATCAAAATACTCCATTTAACTATTTAAAAGTGAAGTTATTATACTTACTAATCAAATATTCAATTCCCAAAACTTTAGCCTTTTCAGAGTTCATTTATTTAGTCAAAACTACAAAACATTGAAATTTCATCTTTTCACGGCACTCAGAAAATGTTGTGGTAAGTTATATTTGAAAACAATTCATTTCAGCAAAGACAGCATTTATAACTGCTGCAGTAGTTCAGTTACACTTGAAAATCTCATTTTAGCAAACTGCAGCACTTATCAAGTGCTACTGTATCTCTTTTATTAGTTTCAAAAATTTAGTTTAAATTTTTGTTTTCATTCTACAACCACAGCACTTACAAAGTGTTGTAATATCACTTGGTTAAATTTTAGCCATAGTTCATTTGCATCAACCGCAGCACTTACAAAGTGTTGTAATATCATTTACTTTGGATTTTAAGTTAACTTCAAAAAATGATAGCATTTGTGAAGTGCTATAAATTCAATTTCCAGATTTTCAATGAAATTTCTGAAAAAATTAAAATTTGATTTTAACCCTTTTAACTTAAAAAAAAAATCATATTTTTTCCACTCAAAGATGTTCATTTAAATACCCTTTAACTTATGATTTTTATAAAGTAAAATTTTAAACACAAAATCAAATTTTAATAGTAATTCACTTATTAAGTTCAAGAGTACAATTTTCTATTCTTTGCATTTTAAAAATTAACTTAACATTTAAGTTTAATTAGCATTTTAAAATATAAACTTAATTTCCATTTTATCTACTAAACTTAAACTTCGTTTTTAAACAAAATCTCAAATTTCAATTTTAAGTTATATTTCAAATTTTAACTTAACCATTCATTTATTTAACATATTTAACTTACAGAAAAATTCACAAATCCTTTATTTAAACATTTTAAATTCAATTTAAATCAAATTATCATAAATTAACATTTTAAAATACTTAAAAATTTCAGAAAACTTTATAAAATAACCATGGGTCTGTATATAATTTTCTAACATAAGTCAAGTGATACGGATAATATATCATTTCAATCTGTAATTTACAAAGAAAAATCCAGGTTCTATCATTTCAAACCCGCAATCACAAGTTAAATTAAATAAATAAAAATCGCCCGGGCCTATCATTTTAGCCCATAACGATTTTTCCCTATTCTAAAGTCCGTTCAGGTATGTATCATTTCAACCCATAGTGATTCTATTCTACAGGGAACTTGCAGTGTGAGAAGAGAATAAAATAAACAATATAGCAACATATGGCAGTATCAGATAATATGATAGGTTTATAAACAAGGGTTAACATCATATGATTCATATCACAGGTAGGTATAATATGATATAATATTTCTACACATTCACTTGTTATCAATTCACAGTTCTATAAGTATGAATGTCAAGCGTGAATACTCACCTTTTTAAGCTGGAGTTAACAAATCAAACTATATGAATAAATTCCAAAAAGCACGATACATCACGACTTTTGATTTAAATGAGTAGAGAGCCAAGATGTTGATCTTGTAACAACAAATAACCAAGACAATATAAACATATGTATACAACACAAAACAATCGTTGAAACAATTTGAAATAAAAAGCAACAAGGAACAAGATGACTTGACCTTGCCTTAACACTCAAGTGCTCGGCCTAGGGGTATTATATGCTCGGCCATGATGGTGTTTTGGGCTCGGGTATGGGTCATATAGGCACGGAAAAATGGACTGTGAAGGGGTAGGTGTTACAACATAGGAGTACAAAGGAAAAAGGCAAAATAGAGTGGTTTTGTGCACCACTAGGCTCGGCCATGTCATCAATCGGGCTCGGCCTTGCATAGTACAGGTCGGAGGAGAGGCTGATGGTCAGGGATCAGGTCAGCAGGTGGTGGTGGTTCTAGGGTAGTGGTCGAAGTGAAATATGAAGGGAATGGTGAAGTTATGGCTCGGCTAGGCAATTTTGTGGAGTGCTTTGCAAAATTTGAGGTGTTTGCATCATCTAGTGATCACGGCCAGATCTGGATAAGGGGGAAGGAGGTGGTTGCTGTCGTGTATGGTGATAGTGGTGGTCAATGGAGAAGGGGTGGTAGTGGCCGAGCAAAGCACAAGAGATCGAGGAAAAAATCAATGTAAAATGAAGAGAAAAAGTGAGAAAATGAAGCCATTAAAAACTTACAAAAATTTTCATAAAATAGAATGGCCGAAAGTTTTGAAATGGTGAGAAGTTTCTCACATCAATGATGAAGAAAATACACGGCTATGCATAGAAAAATGTACGACCAAAGAAAAATGAAAGGTTAAAAGAAAATGAAAAGTCAAAGGTTAATGAAAAGTCGCAAGAAATGAAAAAGTTTTTCCTCTTCCAATTTCTAATTTCTTTTATTCAAAATAAACTAAAAAAAATCAAGTAAACAAAATAGAAAATGAAAAAAAATAAAGTAGTAATGAAAATAAATAAATATTTTTAGGCAAAACAGAAAATAAATAAGAAAATATTTTATTAAATTGCAACTAGAATTTAAAATTGTAAACAAATTACAATTAACATTGGAAATTTATAACTACACTTTAACATGTTTTAAAAATAAAATCTTGAAATAAGATCAATTTTAAAAATATTTTCAAAATGAAATAAAATCTAAATTAAAATATTTCAAAAATCTAGGGTTGTTACACTCTCCCCCACTCAAATCTTTTCGTCCTCGAAAAGAACGAAACAAGGAAAAATAAGGAAAGCAAGATAGAAAGGCAAATAGTGCCTGAAACGAACAATTCCGGATTCAAAGGACTAATGCTCTCCTCCGTCTCCCAGGTACAATCTCGTTCATCAGTACTCCACTATACTTTGACCAGACTAACAGATTTCCTTCTTAGCTGCTTCGTACCTCTGTCGACAATACGAAGTGGCTTCCTCTCGACAGTCAGATTAGGCTCAATATCCAAACTATCAAGAGCAGAAGGCTGAACAATAAGAGATGGGTCATGAAGATACCGGCAAAGATGAGAGACATGGAATACATCATGCGCTCCAGAAAGCTTCTCGGGCAAATCCAGACGATAAGCCAAAGAACCAACTCTTTCCATAATGCGTAAAGGACCAATGAACCTAGGAGAAAGTTTCTCCCTACGACCAAAGCAAATGACATTCCTTAAGGAAGAGACCTTAAGGAAAACTTGATCACCAACAGCAAACTCTAAACTCCGGCTACGCCTATCAACATACTTCTTCTACCTATCCTACGCAACTCTCAATTTTCTCTAAATCTCATCAACTCTCTCAGAAGCCTCCAAAACCAAATCAGGACCTAACACCAAACGGTTACCGAATTCAATCCAGCAAGATGGAGATCTACAAGGTCGTCCATAAAGAGCAGCAAACGGTGACATTTTAAAACTGGCCTGGATTCAAAGATGGAATGAGATAGATAAAGGATTAAGATAAGCTTAAAATAGAAGATTAGATTATACATGATAACTACTATTGTAGGTCAATTCGACAAGATGGAGATGATCTTCCCCAGATCCTCCATAATCAAGCACACAAGCACGAAGAAGATCTTCGAGCATCTGATTCACTCTTTCCGTTTGACCGTCGGTCAATGGATGGTAAGCAGTGCTCAGATTCAGATGAGTACCCAAAGATTCTTGAAAAAATTTCCAAAACTGACAAGTAAAGATAGGATTACGATCACAAACAATACTGAGAGGAACACCATAGAGACAAACAATCTTTCTTATGTAGATCTCAGACAAGCTAGAAGCGGAACTGGTAGACTTGACCGAAATGAAACGAGCGGACTTAGTCAGCCTATCCACAATAACCCAGATATTCTCATTACTCCTCCTAGTCCTCGTAATGCATCAATGAAATCCATGAAAATCTATTCCCACTTCCAATCGGGAATCTCAAGGGGCTGCAACAAACCAGGGGTCTTCTGATGATCGGCTTGACTTACTGACAAGCCGCACACCTACTAACAAAGTTAGAGATGTCCCGCTTCATCCCTCTCCACCAATAAAACCTCTTCATATCCTGATACATCTTCGTCACACCAAGGTGGATAAAAAGTCTAGATCGATGATTTTCCCGAAGTACCTCTTGCCTCAGTCCATCAACATTCGGGACACAAATCCTACCATTAATCCTCAAAATCCCATGATCATCGATCTGAGCTCCACTACCATCACGACTACCCCCACCAACTCTGCTATGAACACTCTCCTTCAACGATCTAAGCATCTCATCCTCATCTTGCTTAGCCTTGATACGATCCAAAAGAGGTGAAGAAGAAACAACAAGCTGACACAACAAAGCCTTCTTCCGACTCAGAGCATCGGCCACAACATTAGCTTTACCGGGAGTATAGCTAATATCGAGGTCATAAGAAGCCAGAAACTCAAGCCAATCAACTTGCCTCTGATTCAAATTTTTTTGGGTGAAGATATATCTCAAAGACTGATGATCGGTGAAAAGCTCAAACTTTGCTCCCAAAAGATGATGCCTCCAAAGTTTCAAAGAAAAGACAAATAGCAAGCAACTCTAAATCATGAGCAGCATAACTTGCCTCATGAGTTTTCAACTAACGACTGGCATAGGCGATGATCCTACCATCCTGCATGAGAACAGCACCCAATCCCTAACGACTAGAATCAGTGTATGCCGTCAATCCCTCACTTCCATTAGGAACGGTAAGAACTGGTGTGGAAGAAAGCTTGCTCTTTAACTCATCGAATGCAGCTTCACGCTTCTCATCCCAGATAAACTTAGCATTCTTACGAGTCAAAGCAGTGAGAGGTGTAGTAATCCGAGCAAAATTCTTAATGAATCTCCGATAATAACCGGCAAGGCCCAAAAAACTACGAATCTCAGAAGGAGTCTTAGGATTTTCCCAATCCTGTAACAGAATAGGGAGAAATAAGAACAATAGAAAAGATAGAATAATTAAATGACGAAGGAAAAAGAGAAAGAAAGACTTACATTGATCGCAGCGATCTTGGATGGATCAACAGAAACTCCATTACTAGCAAAAATATGTCCAAGGAATCAGACTTCATCCTTCCAAAAATGGCATTTAGAAAATTTAGCCTTTAGTTGATGATTTCTAAGAATCTCCAGAACATATTTCAAGTGCGACTCGTGCTCTTTCTTGGTCTTAGAAAAGACAAGGATATCATCAACAAAGACTAGGACAAATTTATTAAGCACATCACGAAAAACACGATTCATCAAGTCAACAAAGAAAGCAGGAGCATTAGTCAAGCCAAAAGGCATGACTAACCATTCATAAAACACATTCTTAATACGGAAAGCAGTCTTGGGAATACTTTCCTCCGCAACTCTGAGCTGGTGGAAACCAGTGGCAGATCAAGATGAGAGAAAACAGTGGCACCATAAAGTTGTTCACACATATCATTGGTACGAGGCATTGCATATCTGTTTTTCATAATGAGCTTGTTTAGCTCCCTATATTCAACGCACATCCTCAAAGATCCATCGGACATAGTGACGAAAACCACCACTGCTGCCCATTCTGAGTGGCTACGTCTGATCAGACCTTTGGAGAACAAGTCCTCAATTTGCTTTCCCAACTTGACCTTCTCACGAGTTTCCATTCTTCTAGGAGGAAGAACTACAGGTCGAGCTCCAGGAATAAGATCAATACGGAAATCAGTTTCTCTCTTTGGAGGTGAAGCAGTGACTTCACCAAATACATCAGGATAGAATCTGACCGCATGGGTCGAATGAAGATCACTGGGAGAAGAATCCAGAGAATAAATAAAACTACCAGTAAAATCCTGAGGCATACGGCACTGAATAATCAATGGATTTCCTTGATCATCAGCAAGATAAACAGACCGGGCTTTACAAGAGATATGAGCATCATGCCTACCCAGCCAATTACTTCCAAGAAATAAATCAAAAGCATCGAAAACCAGAACATAGAAATCACCACTAAAGCAATGATCTGAATAAAGAAGTTTCACTTTCTTACAAATCCGATTAAGGTTTGCGACGACTCCAATGGAATTTGAAACACATAAAGGTATAGAAGCATACTCAAGAGAAAGGAGATGCTCGAACTTATCACACAAATCAACAGAAATAAAAGTATGGGAAGCTCCAGTATCAAACAAAACATGAGCAGGATACTGAAATAAAGAAAAGGTGCCCTGAAGAGTACCTTGGTCATCACTAGGAGTAGGAGCTAGAGACGATGCAGAGGTGACAGCAAATATAATGGAAGACTTACCCTTCTGTTAGGTAGGGAAATCCTTTCTGAAATGGCCAGGCTGAAGACAGATATGGCAGAGATCACGCCTCATCAACTTAGCAGGAGAAGGAACAACAGCACCAGCTAAAGTAGGGCAACTATTGGTATAGTGTCCCTTCTGATCACATTTGAAGCAGGTGATGGTAGAAAAGCCAACATGCTGCCTCTGAGAAAGAGAAGATGATGAAGATCCCAAACCCGAATTCTTGAGCCCATTCTCCTTCTGCTGAAAATTAGGCTTTCTCTTCTTAGAGTTAGCAGAGGAAGACTGTGATAAAGGAGCACCAACGACAGCAGGACCCTTAGAAGTAGGGTTCTCATATCGGATAGCCATATCCATAAATTGGGTAAAAATGCCATTAACAAAAGAAATGAGACTATCATAATACTTGGGACGAGCACCAGCTATGAACTTCTCATTCTTCTTGAAAGGAGTGTCTATCAGACTAGGACCGAACTTAGAAAGTTCGTTGAACTTCCTCTCATACTCTGAAAAAGACATGCTTCCCTGATTGTGATCCATGAACTCCTTATAAAACTGGGATTTCCCGACCACAGGCATCCACTTAATAACGAAAGCATCCTTGAAAAGGTGATGGATAAGCTTAGAAAAGGCACGAAAGAGATAGAAAAAAATTCAAAGAAACACAAGAAGATACCTAAACTGCTCCCAAGTAAGATCAGCCTCGACGGTGTTTGCCGTAACAGACTCCCATCAATCTAAGGCAGCCTCCTGCAACTGCCATGCTGCTAACTGACGCTTCTGAGCATCAGTAATCTCATGACCAATAAATATCCTCTCTAAACTCCGTAACCATTTTTGGGGTTCAATAATGTTCTCTGAACCGGTAAACTTGGTTCCACTAAGTTGAGAGAATACCTTACAGAGAACAGTAAACCTAACAGGTTCAACAGGCTGAGGAGCTGGGGCAATACCATGACCCCTACCTCTGGCATTTCCACGATTCATCCTAAAAAGTCAAGAATGAATTTTAGGACAAAGGTAAAGAGAAGACAAAGATAAATTTACTTGGAAAGATATCCTAAAGAAAGAAAATATTAACAAGGTAGATACGAAAGGAAGGAAGTTTAGAAAAAAAATTCCTTTAAAACAAGAAAGGTTCATATCAAAATAATCTTTGAAAAATCCTTCAAAAAATCATTTTGAAAATCATTTTATACTTTAAAAATATGTTCTCTCACAGAGAAATGATTCTGAGATTGATTTCACTCATTCTAGGGTATTTCTACCCTATCTCTAATGAGTTTTTGCTCCGCAGGCTAAGGTTTGCCTAAAACCAAAGCTCTGATACCAACTGTAACAATCCACTATTTTGGACCATTCAAATCGACAATAATCCACGCATGTCATACTTGAATAATTCAAAATAACAAATTGTAATAAAATTTTGGAGCAAATAAAATCATTCATAGAATCACAGACATAGAAAGATTAGAATAGCTCGCAACGGAAATTAAAATACCATAGTAGTTCATGAAGCTACTATAACAAAGTCTCAAAACAAATACATAATATCAGTCTGAAGTCAAACACAATAGAAATCCCAAATATATAGAAGTCCACTAATACAAGAGCTGAAATAGAACAACCGAAACTGAAATAGGTAAATCACTAGATAAGCAGAATCTCCAGCGATTCCTAGCTCCAGAAAGAGAAATCCAAAGCTGTGAATACTCAGGCTGACCCGAGCGTAAATAAAACACAAACACTCGAGTCAGGACATACATAATTATACTTGTAAACCAACTCAAGTGAACTGCAGTAAATGTACAAGTAACTTAAAGGATGCTTGGGACCGCCCATCCTCTAAGGATCCGTTAAGCTATTTACTATGTAGTAATATTCGCTGTTATAATAATGTCTAATAGTAAAATAAACATATTTTAAAAATAGCGTTAAGGAGTGACCCAATATTCGCCTTAACACGTAATAGTGCCAATAACTCTACACGGTACCTGCATATCTCCTGATCGGGAGACTATGAGAATATACTCCATAGGTACGACACAAATCAAACTCGTAGTAAGGCTCGCTATGGTAGGTGACATGACACACAAGGCAATGTCATGGTAGATATACCAATTACGCACACGGACTGGTGGTAACGTAGCAGCCACTACGCCCACCTCGGAACACACTCACAAATCAAAGGTGCGCACCAAATTAATCATAAAGTAATAGAATGGTATCGAAGAAATGTGTCCGAGAAGAGGTGCTACCCCTTCTGGCCCGAGATCATTCCTGTTTTAGCCACCTTAAGCCAACTCACTGGAGTCGGGTCCACATTCATACCACAATAGGATCATCGCCACCATCCTACTTCATTCTGGGAACTCCACCATGTGCACAGTTGTTAAAGTGGTTTTCGGTATCGACAGAGAGTATGTCCATATTCAATTCCGGTCTCTTTAACAACCCAACATTATTATAACCTGTGGTTATACATTTCAGAATGGTATTATAATTCAAAAATCAAATATCATTTCAAACTCAAATATCATTTCAAATCAATTTCAAAATATCATATCTTTTCAAAACCTCATTCAGTATTTATTTTATTTTAAATACCATTCAAATCACCTTTCAAAATATTTTGTATTTCAAATCAAAATACTCTACTTAAACTATTTAAAACTGAAGTTATTATACTTACTAATCAAACATTCAATTCCCAAAAATTTTAGCCTTTTCAGAGTTCATTTATTCAGTTAAAACTATAAAACATTGAAATTTCAGCTTTTCACAGCACTTAGAAAATGTTGCGGTAAGTTGTATTTGAAAACAATTCATTTCAGCAAAGACAGCATTTATAACTATTGTAGTAGTTCAGTTACACTTGAAAATCTCATTTCAGCAAATTACAGCACTTATCAAGTGCTACTGTAGCCCTTTTATTAGTTTCATATTTTAGTTTTCACTCTGCAACCACAGCACTTACAAAGTGTTGTAATATCACTTAGTTAAATTTTAGCCATAGTTCATTTGCATCAACCAAAGCACTTACAAAGTGTTGTAATATCCTTTACTTCGGATTTTAAGTTAACTTCAGAAATGATAGCATTTTTGAAGTGCTGTAAATTCAATTTCCAGATTTTCAATGAAATTTCAGAAACAATTAAACTTTGATTTTAACCCTTTTAACTTATAAAAAATCATATTTTTTCCACTCAGAAATGTTCATTTAAATACCCTTTAACTTTTGATTTTTATAAAGTAAAATTTTACACACAAAATCAAATTTTAATAATAATTCACTTGTTAAATTCAAGCATACAATTTTCAATTCTTTGCATTTTAAAAATTAACTTAACACTTAAGTTTAATTACCATTTCAAAATAACTTAATTTCCATTTTATGAACTTAACTTAAACTTCGTTTTTAAACAAAATCTCAAATTTCAATTTTAAGTTATATTTCAAATTTGTAACAACCCTAAATTTTGACTATATATTTAAATTTGACTTTATTTCATTTTGAAATTATTTTAAATTTGTTTTATTTATGTGATGTCATTTCTAAACATTTTTAAAATGATAATATAATTTTTCCAAAATTTACTGTATTTATTTCCTATTTTTAAAGGCTGTTTTCTAATTTTCTGCCATTTTCTTCATTTTTAAATTTCTTTATTTTATTTTAAATTTGTTTTATTTGTGAAAATTCATCTCTAAATATTTTTACAATAATAATAGAATTTTTTCAAAAATTACTGTGTTGATTTCCTATTTTTAAGCGTTGTTTTCCCATTTTCTGCATTATAATTTTATATTTAAATTAAATTTTAAATATTTATTTTGTGAATATATTTGTATTTTATGTTATTATTTATGTTTAAAAATACTTTACAAGCTTATATGAATTTTCTAAAAATTATTTCATTTAACTTCAAATTTTGCTAGTCTAGTTCACTGTTTTAACTATTTTCCTTAATTTTACTTTACATAATTGCTAAATATTATATATATTTGTATATAGGTTGAAAATTTCGAAATATTATCTGATATTATTATTATTTCAGCTACATAAATTTATATAAATAATAAAAGGTAAATTGAAAGGGTTTGTGACTTTTTGTTTCCTATGGCTTTTGATTTTCCCACCTTTTCACATTTTAGCGTTTCTTTTCACTCAAATGGCCATATGTCTTCATTCTTTCAGCTGCCACCCTCATTTCTCATTCACGTACTTCATTTTTTCTCTCATTTCCTCAAAAAATTTCGGCCATAGCTTCTGAAGAAAGTTTGGTAAACTTTATTTCCTTTTTCCATTTGTTTATGCTTGAATTCATGGTTTTTGCACTTGTTCTTCTTCATCATAGGTTCGGCCTTGCTCCTCCACCACCATAGCTGCCTCCACCATCACCACATCAGGTCACCATCTCCTCCAGCCCACTGACCAAGCCATGCTGTGGTCATCTATGACTAGATCCATCAAAGTTTATGCAAACACTCCACTTGTTCAGCCTAGCCGAACCATTTATGCACATACCCTTCATTTTTCACCTAAACCACCTCCTTGGCCGTCACCACCAGTCCCTCCACCACCTTTGGCCGACACTCCAGACCCCACCTGACCTTCACCTTGTAGGGGCCGAGCCCAATGGTCCTTTGGTTGAGCCATGGTTGCACAAAAGCCACTTATTTGCCTTAAACCCTTTGTATTCACACCTTGTAACTTCCACCACTTCACCACATCCTTAGCCGCCCTTTACACCACCTTCTCCAGCTCATACCTGAACCAAAACCACTGCCACACCATCTCCTAGCCTCCAGCAGGTCTGGCCATGCCATTTGTAGCATTGCCCGATGCTTGAAATTGCACAAAAATCCACTTGTTTGTCTTGTACTTTTATTTTCATACATAGCAACTTCCATACCTTCACTACCCTTGCTAGGCCGACCATATATGACACATACCTGACCAAATACACCCCATGGCAGTACCTTATCACCCTATAGGCTGAGCATAGTGAAGTGGAAGCAAGTGCAAGTGTTTGATTAATTGTTGTTCCTTAATTTCTAGCATCGTTTATCGTATTTTTGGTCTGAAACCTTATAATTGTTATATTGTTTGTTTGATTTGTATTCAAGGGAATTAATCCTTGGCTCCTCCATTTCATATCTGTATCATGCTTTTGTGCTTGTGTAGATCCCGTTGTGCAATTCGTCGTTGTGTCATCAGCTCAAAACAGTGAGTTATTCTCACCAGACAGTGTATACCTATACAACTAGTAAATTGACCACTTTTGAATCTGTAAAATGCATCACCATATTATATCTACTATGTTATGATTATATGATGTTCACCCATGCTTAAACACATGTTATATCATATGTTACTGTTATATTATGTTCTTCTGTTATTTTTATCAGTTTATCACACTGCAAGTTCCCTTTAGATTAGAATCACTATGGGTTGAAATGATACATACCCGAACGGAATTTAGAATAGGAGAAAATCGTTATGGGCTGAAATGATAGGCCTGAATGATTTTCAATTATTTTCTTTTACTTGGGATTGCGGGTTTGAAATGATCAAACCCGGTTTTCTTTGTAAATTACGGGTTGAAATGATATATTACCCGTATCACTTCATCTACGCTAGAAAATGAAATACAGACCCGTTGTTAAAATATGTTTTTCTAAAAATTTTAATTATTTTAGAAATGTAAATATTATAATATTTTGATTTAAATTTGATTAAAAATGATTTTTGTAAAGCATTATTGATTTTCTGAAAATTTATAAGTGAAATAAATAAATGGTAAAGTTAGAAAATCTGGAATGTAAGTTATTTTGGAAACTAGAATTTGGTGATAAATGGAATTTAAATTAAATATGAAAATATGATAAATTTATGATATTCTGAATTAAATGAATTTAAAATGATTTTATAATATATCAATGATTTTTGAATAAAGTTAAAATGTGAATGAATGAATATTTAGGTTGAAATTTGGAAATATAACTAAAATTGGAAATTTGTGAATTTGTCTTAAAAGTGAATTTTAAGTTAAGTAAATAAAAATGAAATTAAGTTATATTTGAAAATTTTAAACTTAAGTGTTAAATTAAATTAAATTTAATGAATTTGAAATTTTATGTTGGAATTTAATAAGTGAATTATTATTAAATTTTGATTTTTGAATGAAGATTTAACTTTATAAAATCATGAATATAAGGGTATTTGAATGACTGTTTTAAAAGTGAAATTATATGATTTTATAAGCTAAAAATAATTTAAATAAAAATATAATTGTTTGTGAAATTATATTGAATACTTGAAGTTAATTAACTGCATTTCTGAAATGCTATTAATTCTAATGTAAATGATAATACAGGATTTGTAAATGCTGTAATTGATAATAATGAACCAAATGGCTAAGTTTAATTAAAGGTTATTATAGCATTTTTGTAAATGCTATAATTATTGAATTTAACTAAGTTTTATTTGAAACTAATGTAACCCTATTACAACCTTTTTAAATGCTATCTTTTATTAAATTGAACTATTTTGAATGTAACTTTCCGTAGCAATTTCTAAATGCTGCGAAAGTTGAATTTTCATATGTTTTAATAAATTAAGTGGATAAATGGATTTTGAAAGACTAAAATTTTGTAAATTTAATAATTTAATTGTTAAATATAATAACTTCATTTTATGATTTAAAATGGAGTAATTTGTTTCGAAATATAAACTATTTTGAAATGTGTTTTGTAATGGTATTTAAATTAAATAAAAATGAATGTGGTTTGGAAGATATGATATTTTGAATGATATTGAATTTTGAAATTACATTTGATTTTGAAGTATAAAATACCATTTTGAAATTTTAACCACGGAATGTAATTAATTTATAGTTTAACTAATTCTTAAAGGATGGGTGATCCCAAGCATCCTTTAAGTTATTGTGCATTTCTACTACAGTTCACTTGAGTTGGTTTACATTATATAAGTATATATTGTCCTGACTCGAGTGTTTTGTGTTTTACTTTACGCTCGGGTCAGCCTGAGTATTCACAGCTTTGGATTCTCTTTCTGGAGCTGGTCTTTGCTGGAGTTTCTGCTTATCTACATTTATATCTACTCTTTGTTTCAGCTGTTCTAGTTTATCTCATGTATTAGTGAACTTCTATGTAATTGGGATTTCTATTATGTTGTTTTCAGACTGTATTACGTATTTGGTTTGAGACTCTGCCGTAGTAGCTTCATGAACTACTATGTATTTTATTTCCGCTGCGAGTTATTCTGATATTTCCGTGTCTGTGATTCTGTGATTGTATTTCATTTGCTCCAAATTTATTTACAACGCGGTATTTGAGCAATTCAAGTCCGACATGTGCGAATGCGAATGGCTGAAAATATCGGGTTGTTACAGTTGGTATCAGAGCTTTGGTTTTAGGCAAGCCTTAGCCTACGGAGCAAAAACTCATTAGAGATAGGGTAGAAATACCCTAGAATGAGTGAAATCAATCTCAGAATCCTTTCTTTGTGAGAGAACGTATTTTCTAAGTATTAAATGATTTCCAAATGATTTTTAAAGGATTTTCAAAGATTATTTTGGTATAAAAATTTTCTTATTTTGAAATCAAGATATTCTAAACTTCATCCCTTCTGAATCTACCTTGTTTAGTAATCTCTTGGTTAGGATTCTTATCAATTAAGATTCCTTGAACTTTGGAACACTCCCACTTGTTCTGAAATCCAGTCTTGTCCCTATTTTATTCCTTTGATTTTGGAGCATTCCATAACTCCGCTTTGGAATGACCTCTATAAGATTGGTATTCTGTAAATCTTCGAATGATTTGTAAAGGGGTAAAATGCCTTTACAATTAGCATTGATTCACCAAAGATTTCTATATCCTCGGTTTACGATGCTATCTATCTCCTGCTCTACCCGGATTCTATCTCTGGCGATCAAAGGTCGATTTGCCTTAGATTTCCGTATTGATTATATTCCTAAAGTCTCGGTTGACCGGTTAAGGTCGCCCACGATTTATATATTCTTATCTATCCTCTATTAGGTAATTAAATTATCTCATCTTCGTTTCAGTTTATCTTCGAACTAGAATTCTATTTGATTAGAGTTCCTCTAATTTTGAATCTTTGTTTGTTTGAAATCCTTCCTTGAATCATCCTTTGGAAATTTGTGTTTGGTTGTATTTTGAAATTGTGCATACATCGAAATTATTAAGGATAACCATATTTTGTATATAAAAGTGAAATGTTTCCGATAAGGATTATATACCTTTTAAAATGAAAATTGGAAGCTTTGAAAGGATTTGAAATTTTGAAATTTATAAGAAACTTGATTTATACAAAAATGATTTATAACTAAAGGGTTTTGAATTTGAATTTCGAGGAATCGAATTCCGGTGTTTTGAAATCGGTTTTAAGATTTTGGAAAATATATAATAATAATATGATTTAAAGATAGTTTTTTTCAAATAAGAAATGTTTCAAATGTATTCGAATAAATTTCAATGATTTCGAAGGAATTTCAAAGAAATGTTTCAAAGTTAATTGAAGTCCAGAACTCACTTATGTCGCTGGAAAATAATTTGGTGATGAATGCATGCATCATCGACATTGATTTTCGAGTTTCTGAGTGGGGGAGAGGCCACTCTAGTAGCTTTGCTATGCGAGTGATTTTGTGAAACCAATTTTGATTTCATATTTCGAAGTATGGTTTGATATTCGAATGATAGATCTGTATATATATATTTGAAAAGATTTAAAGTAAGCCGGTGTTCAGTCCTCGAGTTTCGGATTTGAAACCTAACTTTTGAAATTGATTTGCTGATTTAGTGTTGATTTCCAACTCTTGGATTTGAAAATATGATTCCTTCAACTATTTTTAAGATTCGAGCACTTCCAAATCAGGGTTAACTTTTCAAAGCTAATATATTTGAAAGGTATAAATTATTTGATAAAGAATATAAGTGTAGTTTGTATGTTTCAAGTATGAAATAATATGATTTGTATAAGTTGATACTGTTTTGTTAAGAAAATAAATAAGACTATTTTTAATTATACTAATATGAAATTTAGTTTTGAAATGTTTTGGATAAAATTAGTCTTCAAATGTTTGAGAAAAATTTGGTTTTAAATGTTTTAACTTAGTAACATCTTTATGAAACTATTTATTTAACAAGTTGGAATAGGTACATAAGTTGTACGTATGCTGTTTTATTCGCATAATTAATCTGATCCAAGTTTAAGTACACAAGTTCGAGGTGAATTACACCATTTCGTGTTAGGATTTTTCATTTGATTCTTGATGGCGAATATTTGATATGGTTTTTGGCTTGATTCTAGAATTCTCTATCATAGTATATGGCTATGCAAGGAGACTGATGGCTTCTAGTCGAGAAACCATATCGAAGTCCGCATTAGGGAAGTCGAATGGACAATACTAGTTCGAAAGCGAACTTGTGTGATCGAGCGAGCGATCAAATGTAATGTTGCGAAATGATGACATATGTACATCTTATTCCCTTATATACTTGACGCTGAAATTGAAAGTTGTTGGGTTGGATATCTTTGTAATTTAGTTGGAATTTTTTCTTTTATGAAAAACTACTATCAAATTTAGAACCATTTTTCAAAACCATTTTTCTTTTATTCTTCTTAAACTAACTGTTTTATTCTATTTTTCATACAAACTATTTTACACACAAAACTATTCTTAATTAAAAATCTATTAGTAAGCAAAGATGTTCAATCCCATATGGCTTTCCATGCAGCGAAATTTATTTTTGAAATTTTTGATTCTCATATAAGATAAACTTTATGTAAGTATAAGATGATTTTGAAAACCATTGATTTTGATAAATGAATAATTGAAGCTTATATTAGTATGAAAGGATATTTGGTTTACCTGTAATTTGAGTTTATTCGAAAATAATGGATTTATGAAATAAATATTTCAACAGTAAGTAATAATGAAGTAAAATTTGGGATATATGAAATTATGAAATTTAGTTTTGAAATATGGTATATTTAAGCCTTGAAACATATTTAAGATTTAATAGTTTATTTTGTAAATCAAATCTGTATTTGAAATTGATAATATTTGAAATGGTTTTGTTGGAAAACTAAATTGAAACTGATGGTTTGAATTGAATTAAAATTGGAAATTTTAGATTTTGGTTTAATTGAAAAAAATTGAAATAAAAAGAATTAAGGGCATGTTTTATGATTTCAAATGCATGATGTCTAAATGTTATGATTTTCAAAGTGTAATGATTTCAAGTATTTTAGTTTCGAAAGATTCATAACTTTGAAAGTATTATGACTTTTGAAGTGAATACATGTTTGAAATGGAAATGGATTTATTTGACTTAAATTTTGTTGATTTGGAAATTTGGATTATTTTCTAAACCTATTGTTTTAAGAAATTTTGAAACTGAATATGTATAACTTGAAAGAAATGATTTGGTGACATCATATATGATTTTAAAAATTTATTTGATATCGAAATGGTTTGAAATTTAGAACCTTGTTTTATTAAATACTTGATTTGGGAGCTATCGAACTTATATAAATATGATTTGTATAAGTAAACTGTTGAATTGGAACTGTTGATTTGAAAGGGTACCCAAATTTTGAAAAGTGAAATCTTATATAATCGAAATCTATATAAGTGTGATTTGATATACTAGTATTTTGAAAAGTATTTGATTTGAAATGAAATCTTATATAAAATGGACTTTATATAAGTATGATATTTGAAAGTGATTTTGAAGGGTACTATATGATACATATTTTCGAAGTAAAGATATGGAAAGTGCCTTCTGCTTGATATCTGCTTTGTGGCCACACTGTGGATTCATTCTATCGATATTATTCTCTCTCTTTGATTTGGGTTTTCCGGATATGATACTCGAGTGTCCATCGAATTCCACGGCGATCCCCGTGGTCTTATGATCGCGACTACATAGCGCAATTGCCTGGCTGAGTCTTGCCTAGGGGTACGGATTGTTTCCTGGGGGATCCAGGCGTAACCATTGTGTATCCTGCAATCTGTGTAGGTCGCGAAGAGTAGTGCAAGCGCCTGGCTGAGTCTTGCCTAGGGGTACGGATTGTTTCCTGGGGGATCCAAGCGTAACCATTGTGTATCCTGCATTCTACTCGTCATCATGGCGTAACTCGCAGGGCTGAGAAAGCTTACGGATACGGATTGTTTCCTGGGGGATCCAGGCGTAACCATTGTGTATCTGCGATCCATGGTTAGACAACTATTTCGATTTGGTTGATTTGTTTGGATTGTACTTTCAATATCTGTTTTTAAAAGTGTTTTCATTATTTTCACTGGGTGTTGAAACAAGTATACTAAGTACTTGGAGAATTCTAGCTTTGCGCCTGATCAACGCATAGCCAGAGTCTGCAGGAACGAAAGTAAACTTGTTAAGACATCGAGTTATAAAAGTATTTTGACAAAGTATTATATAAAGAATATTTTGATCAGTTATTTTCCCTTCTAAAAATTTAAAATGTTTTAAATATTGTTTACTTTGAACCATCAGATTTGAATCAAGTGACTATTCATCATACACAAAAAAAAAATTAAATTGAAATGTATAATGGTTCATCCTTGTCTTCCAACCTGCTTTACCTCCTAGCTATTTTTTTTTCCTACCTTCTTTCGGGGATGCATTCCAACCTATTGCTCTTTCTTGTTGTTTCTCCGCTTCCTTCCTTTTCGAGGACGAAAAGATTTGAGTGGGGGAGAGTGTAACAACCCTAGATTTTGACTATATATTTAAATTTGACTTTATTTCATTTTGAAATTATTTTAAATTTGTTTTATTTATTTGATATCATTTCTAAACATTTTTAAAATGATAATATAATTTTTCCAAAATTTACTGTATTTATTTCCTATTTTTAAAGGCTGTTTTCTAATTTTCTGCCATTTTCTTCATTTTTAAATTTCTTTATTTTATTTTAAATTTGTTTTATTTGTGAAAATTCATCTCTAAATATTTTTACAATAATAATAGAATTTTTCCAAAAATTACTGTGTTGATTTCCTATTTTTAAGGGTTGTTTTCCCATTTTCTGCATTATAATTTTATATTTAAATTAAATTTTAAATATTTATTTTGTGAATATATTTGTATTTTATGTTATTATTTATGTTTAAAAATACTTTACAAGCTTATATGAATTTTCTAAAAATTATTTCATTTAACTTCAAATTTTGCTAGTCTAGTTCACTGTTTTAACTATTTTCCTTAATTTTACTTTACATAATTGATAAATATTATATATATTTGTATATTGGTTGAAAATTTTGAAATATTATCTGATATTATTATTATTTCAGCTACATAAATTTATATAAATAATAAAAGGTAAATTGAAAGGGTTTGTGACCTTTTGTTTCCTATGGCTTTTGATTTTCCCACCTTTTCACATTTTAACGTTTCTTTTCACTCAAATGGCCATATCTCTTCATTCTTTCAGCTGCCACGCTCATTTCTCATTCACGTACTTCATTTTTTCTCTCATTTCCTCAAAAAAATTCGGCCAT
The DNA here is from genome assembly GCA_030765085.1 of Allium cepa. NCBI lineage: Eukaryota > Viridiplantae > Streptophyta > Magnoliopsida > Asparagales > Amaryllidaceae > Allium > Allium cepa. Next base: position 869,216,241 of record CM060929.1, on the reverse strand, counting down.
AGCTTCTGAAGAAAGTTTGTAAACTTTATTTCCTTTTTCCATTTGTTTATGCTTGAATTCATGGTTTTTGCACTTGTTCTTCTTCATCATAGGTTCGGCCTTGCTCCTCCACCACCATAGCCGCCTCCACCATCACCACATCAGGTCACCATCTCCTCCATCCCACTGACCAAGCCATGCCGTGGTCATCTATGACTAGATCCACCAAAGTTTATGCAAACACTCCACTTGTTCAGCCTAGCCGAACCATTTATGCACATACCCTTCATTTTTCACCTAAACCACCTCCTTGGCCGCCACCACCAGTCCCTCCACCACCTTTGGCCGACACTCCAGACCCCACCTGACCTTCACCTTGTAGGGGCCGAGCCCAATGGTCCTTTGGTTGAGCCATGGTTGCACAAAAGCCACTTATTTGCCTTAAACCCTTTGTATTCACACCTTGTAACTTCCACCACTTCACCACATCCTTAGCCTCCCTTTGCACCACCTTCTCCAGCTCATACCTGAACCAAAACCACTGCCACACCATCTCCTAGCCTCCAGCAGGTCTGGCCATGCCATTTGTAGCCTTGCCCGATGCTTGAAATTGCACAAAAATCCACTTGTTTGTCTTGTACTTTTATTTTCATACATAGCAACTTCCATACCTTCACTACCCTTTCTAGGCCGACCATATATGACACATACCTGACCAAATACACCCCATGGCAGTACCTTATCACCCTATAGGCTAAGCATAGTGATGGTGGAAGCAAGTGCAAGTGTTTGATTAATTGTTGTTCCTTAATTTCTAGCATCGTTTATCGTATTTTTGGTCTGAAACCTTATAATTGTTATATTGTTTGTTTGATTTGTATTCAAGGGAATTAATCCTTGGCTCCTCCATTTCATATCTGTATCATGCTTTTGTGCTTGTGTAGATCCTGTTGTGTAATTCGTCGTTTTGTCATCAGCTCAAAACAGTGAGTTATTCTCACCAGACAGTGTATACCTATATAACTAGTAAATTGACCACTTTTGAATCTGTAAAATGCATCACCATATTATATCTACTATGTTATGATTATATGATGTTCACCCATGCTTAAACACATGATATATCATATGTTACTGTTATATTATGTTCTTCTGTTATTTTTATCAGTTTATCACACTGTAAGTTCCCTTTAGATTAGAATCACTATGGGTTGAAATGATACATACCCGAACGGAATTTAGAATAGGAGAAAATCGTTATGGGCTGAAATGATAGGCCTGAATGATTTTCAATTATTTTCTTTTACTTGGGATTGCGGGTTTGAAATGATCAAACCCGGTTTTCTTTGTAAATTACGGGTTGAAATGATATATTACCCGTATCACTTCATCTAGGCTAGAAAATGAAATACAGACCCGTTGTTAAAATATGTTTTTCTAAAAATTTTAATTATTTTAGAAATGTAAATATTATAATATTTTGATTTAAATTTGATTAAAAATGATTTTTGTAAAGCATTATTGATTTTCTGAAAATTTATAAGTGAAATAAATAAATGGTAAAGTTAGAAAATCTGGAATGTAAGTTATTTTGGAAACTAGAATTTGGTGATAAATGGAATTTAAATTAAATATGAAAATATGATAAATTTATGATATTCTGAATTAAATGAATTTAAAATGATTTTATAATATATCAATGATTTTTGAATAAAGTTAAAATGTGAAATGAATGAATATTTAGGTTGAAATTTGGAAATATAATTAAAATTGGAAATTTGTGAATTTGTCTTAAAAGTGAATTTTAAGTTAAGTAAATAAAAATGAAATTAAGTTATATTTGAAAATTTTAAACTTAAGTGTTAAATTCAATTAAATTTAATGAATTCGAAATTTTATGTTGGAATTTAATAAGTGAATTATTATTAAATTTTGATTTTTGAATGGAGATTTAACTTTATAAAATCATGAATATAAGGGTATTTGAATGACTGTTTTAAAAGTGAAATTATATGATTTTATAAGCTAAAAATAATTTAAATAAAAATATAATTGTTTGTGAAATTATATTGAATACTTGAAGTTAATTAACTGCATTTCTGAAATGCTATTAATTCTAATGTAAATGATAATACAGCATTTGTAAATGCTGTAGTTGATAATAATGAACCAAATGGCTAAGTTTAATTAAAGGTTATTATAGCATTTTTGTAAATGCTATAATTATTTAATTTAACTATGTTTTATTTGAAACTAATGTAACCCTACTACAAGCTTTTTAAATGCTATCTTTTATTAAATTGAACTGTTTTGAATGTAACTTTCCGTAGCAATTTCTAAATGCTGCGAAAGTTGAATTTTCATATGTTTTAATAAATTAAGTGGATGAATGGATTTTGAAAGACTAAAATTTTGTAAATTTAATAATTTAATTATTAAATATAATAACTTCATTTTATGATTTAAAATGAAGTAATTTGTTTCGAAATATAAACTATTTTGAAATGTGTTTTGTAATGTTATTTAAATTAAATAAAAATGAATGTGGTTTGGAAGATATGATATTTTGAATGATATTGAATTTTGAAATTACATTTGATTTTGAAGTATAAAATACCATTTTGAAATTTTAACCACGGGATGTAATTAATTTATAGTTTAACTAATTCTTAAAGGATGGGTGATCCCAAGCATCCTTTAAGTTATTGTGCATTTCTACTACAGTTCACTTGAGTTGGTTTACATTATATAAGTATATATTGTCCTGACTCGAGTGTTTTGTGTTTTACTTTACGCTCGGGTCAGCCTGAGTATTCACAGCTTTGGATTCTCTTTCTGGAGCTGGTCTTTGCTGGAGTTTCTGCTTATCTACATTTATGTCTACTCTCTGCTTCAGCTGTTCTAGTTTATCTCATGTATTAGTGAACTTCTATGTAATTGGGATTTCTATTATGTTGTTTTCAGACTGTATTATGTATTTGGTTTGAGACTCTGCCGTAGTAGCTTCATGAACTACTATGTATTTTATTTCCGCTGCGAGTTATTCTGATATTTCTGTGTCTGTGATTCTGTGATTGTATTTCTTTTGCTCCAAATTTATTTACAACGCGGTATTTGATCAATTCAAGTCCGACATGTGCGAATGCGAATGGCTGAAAATATCGGGTTGTTACAAAATTTTAACTTAACTATTCATTTATTTAACATATTTAACTTATAGAAAAATTTACAAATCCTTTATTTAAACATTTTAAATTCAATTTAAATCAAATTATCATTAACTTACATTTTAAAATACTTAAAAATTTCATAAAACTTTATAAAATAACCACGGGTATGTATAAAATTTTCTAACCTAAATCAGGTGATACGGATAATATATCGTTTCAATTCGTAATTTACAAAGAAAAATCCAAATTCTATCATTTCAAACCCGCAATCCCAAGTTAAATAAAATAAATAAAAATCGCTCAGGCCTATCATTTCAGCCCATAACGATTTTTCTCTATTCTAAAGTCCGTTCGGGTATGTATCATTTCAACCCATAGTGATTCTATTCTATAGCGAACTTGCAATGTAAGAACGGAATAAAATAAACAATATAGCAACATATGGCAGTATCATATAATGTGACAGGTTTATAACAAGGGTTAACATCATATGATTCATATCATAGGTAGGTATAATATGATATAATATTTCTACACATTCACTTGATATCAATTCATAGTTCTATAAGTATGAATGTCAAGCGTGAATACTCACCTTTTCAAGCTGGAGTTAGCAAATCAAACTACATGGATAAATTCCAGAAAGAACGATACAACACGACTTTTGATTCAAGTGAGTGGAGAGCTAAGATGTTGATCTTATAACAACAAATAACCAAGACAATATAAACATATGGATACAACACAAAACAATCATTGATACAATTTGAAATAAAAAGCTACAAGGAACAAGATGACTTGACCTTGCCTTAACCACTCAAGTGCTCGGCCTGGGGGTATTATATGCTCGGCCGTGATGGTGTTTTAGGCTCGGGTATGGCTAATATATGCACGGCAACATGGAGTGCGAAAGGGTAGGTGTTACAACATAGGAATACAAAGGGACAAGGCAGAATAGAGTGGTTTTTTGCACCACGAGGCTCGGCCATGTCATCTATTGGGCTCGGCCTTGCATGGAACAGGTCGGTCAGAGGAGAGGTTGATGGTCAGGGGTCAAGTCAGCAGGTGATGGTGGTTCTAAGGTGGTGGCTGAAGTGAAATATGAAGGGAATGGTGAAGTTATGGCTCGGCTAGGAAATTTTATGGAGTGCTTTGCAAAATTTGAGGCGTTCGCATCATCTAGAGATCACGGATAGATCTGGACAAGGGGAAAGGGGGTGGTTGCTGCCGTGTATGGTGGTGGTCGGTGGATAAGGGGATGGCAGTGGCCGAGCAAAGCATAAGAGATCAAGTCAAAAATCAATGTAAAATGAAGACAAAACGTGAGGAAATAAAGCCATTAAAAACTTACAAAAAATTTCAGAAAATAGAATGGCCGAAAGTTTTGAAATGGTGAGAAGTTTCTCACGTGAATGATGAAGAAAATACATGGCTATGCATAGAAAAATGTATGGCCAAAGCAAAATGAAAGGTCAACAGAAAATGAAAAGCCAAAGGTTAATGAAAAGTCACAAGAAAGGAAAAGGTTTTGTCTCTTCCAAATTCTAATTTCTTTTATTCAAAATAAACTAAAATAAAATCAAGTAAATAAAGTAGAAAATGAAAACAAATATAATAGTAATGAAAATAAATAAATATTTTTAGGAAAAATAGAAAATAATAAGAAAATAGTTATTAAATTGAAACTAGAATTTAAAATTGTATACAAAATACAATTAACATTGGAAATTTATAACCAAAAGTTTACAAAATACAATTAACAAAATACAATTAACATTGGAATTCAACTTACTTTATGAAATTATTACAAAGTTTTGGAAGCAAAACCAAAAGTTAGAAATTTAGAAAACTTTTTGTTCAAAACACAGTAAGTAATCAAATTCAAAGGATCGTTACGTTGGACACAAACACCTTTCACGTGCTAACCTTGCTCATTAACTTTTCCATCTACTAACTTTACTTACTAATTTTTATATCACTTCCAATCACAAGGCAAAGATTACACTTTATAACCTAAACATCACTTTAACGTTCGATTCACAAATCTACGATAAACCATAAACTAGCAACATATGTACATCCAAATCATATAATAATTCAACCATCCAAATAATATATTCCACAATCAAATAAATAAAAAAATAAAGGTTGATTTTTTCCATAAAAAGTTAGAAGTTTACTGACCAAATTTTTTCAAAACTCTTTTGAAAACTTTAAATATCTTAGTCTTGCAAAGCTTGGAAAACCATACCAAAATTGCTAAAAAAATGGGTCATTTTATCCTCAATATTTGGCCATCATACTTTCAGGATTTGGACAAGTGATAAAAAGAAAAGTTTTAGAAAATTGTTTTCTCTATAATTTTATAAAAAAAAGAATCAGTCAATTTTGAATCGTTATAAGGGAGATATGGTTAAAAAAGGGAGTGGTATTTTCGACCTTGATGATATGGGTACCAAATTGAGTCAGACAGAAATGCAATTTTGACCCAAAACTATTCGAAATTTAAAAAAGTTGTTCGAAAGAAAGTTGTAGCTAATGGATTTCTATGTAATTTAAATTAAAATCTTGATTTGGTGTAGTATGGAGGATGTTATGGCCGAATGAAATCGGAGTAAAAATGGAGAACTTGGAGATGAAAACAAGTGATTTAAAACTAAGTTTTTTAAAAGTTTTAAAGTAAGAATTTGATTTTTTTTTTTTTAAATTTAGGTTTTTAAATCAGAAGTATTGGAAATGTGTTTAGGAGCTTAGCGGGTTTTGCAAATGAAGGAAAATAGAATGAGAAAGTGAAATAAAAATTAGAAAAATTAGTTTATATATTATTTTAACATGTTGAATTACCAAAGTACCCCAAGTCCTTTACCCTTCATTTCTTTTCCACCTCACCATCTCTTCTGCCTCACTATGAATGCCCCCTCCCCTTTTGTTCGTCGACGGAAATTCTATCGAGTGAGAAAACCGTCGAACGAATTTTGAAATAAAAATAACCGCAAGCGCACGGTGTACAAATGTAGCTCGCGGCGAATACGGGTCGATCCGCAGGGAATTGATGATTTTAAAATTTCTATTCAATCAAATTAAACCAAAATCGATGGAAAGTTTAGCTAGAGAATTATCTAACTAACTAAAAGAAAAAAGAAGCAAATATAAGAGTTAAGTGACAGTTTAGAGAATAAATCCACTCTCTAGATCACATAGTTCAACATATATGAAATCATGATCTCTTTTATGGCCATTAGTTAGTTTAATTGATGTGTTTATCATATGTATGACCTATTTGTGCTATTAATTAGCTCAACGTAAGCCATCAAACTATAACACACCCCTTAAACAACTTTTAACTCTTATGAAAAATGACAATGAAAATGAAATCTATTTTAAGTATGGCCTATTAACTATTGATTAGAAATATAGACCATCAAGTTTTAATTTCAAATCACTTTCTTTTGCCATAATCATATTTTGATGAAGAGGCAATTAGTGTTAGTGATTCTATTTGGTGTCAACAATATAGGCTATCAAAATCAAAGCAAAAACAACAATTAAACCACTTCATTGATCATTCATTAAGCATAAAAAGAAAGCATGAATTAACATATAGTTGAAGCTACATAATTAGAGAGCTTCATTACCCCCTAAATTGAAGGGTTTAGCCTCTCATATTTGTCATTTGCTTAACAAATGTAGCTTGCAACATGAAAGGAAAAAGAAAGAAAAATGAAAGCAAATGAAAAGAAAACTATTCTACTTGCATAAAAGTAAATCTACACTACTAGCATGAAAGGAAATGAACATGTAAGTAAAAGGAAACACTAATTAACATTGCATAAAAAGAAAAGAAAATTACGTAAAATAAAAATGGCTAAGTAGCCATGAAAAGAGAAAGAGAGCTTTCTTTTATTTGATATAAACTAAACTAAAGAGAAGGAGGCCTAAGAGAGACTAAGAGAAGAGGATGAGAGGCTACATGAAACATATAGGGTATATATACAAGTTTCAAAACCATAATTCGCTTTTTGGGGAATGCCTAAAATGCCCCTTAGGAAGTGTGGAGGCCAAGTAATCATTAACATGTCTTAATCCCCCATTAAGTGTACATGAAACCATTAACTCTATAAGCATGTGCATTAGCCTTTAATTTGTACATTAAGGTAGGTGGGTAGGTGGGGTCCTCCATGATCTTCACTTTGAATTATTTCCATCTTCATTCCTTTATATCCATTTTGTGCATGCATGTTTCTTCATGAACCCACTAATATGAGAAGCTAAATTCCTACAAAATATTATAGAAATTTCCAATTAAATTTTATCAAATTAATATACGCGCACAAATGGCCATTTTGCCCTTATATGAAGATGAATATGTGAAAATTTGGAATTAATATGAATTTTGGTTAAAACAAGTTAAAATACCCAATATGATCATTTATTTAATTTAAATAAAATAAATATGGTGGTAAAAATATGCATGTTTACGTGCACATCAAATACCCCCACACTTATCTTTTCATTCGTCCTCGAATAAACTAAAACTAAGATAAATCCATTTTCGTAGGAAGCACGATTGCATTGAGCGTATGCAACAAGCCGTTAAACCTCTGGGTGTCCCTAGTAGGACGAGTGTTGTCTCGTGAGGGTTTTCAGCGGATACTACCCACAAAATCCACATGCAGGATGAAAATATTTACATAATGCAAGAATTATTTACAAAGAGATGAATGCGAATTTTTGAAAATATTTACAATGAAGGATTTAATTTTAAATCGACACAAATAAGTTAAATATAGGTTTTGGTTATTATCTTGAAATTTTTTAGTCATTTACTCGTCAAAATTTTCAATAAAAACAAAGTTATCATAACAAATAGACTATAGTTTAACTTGTTATTTTGGTTGATAACAAAGTGTAATTATGAAAAGGATTCTTAGTTGATTATCAAAGTTTATCAAAGTGGTATTTTTATTTCTTTTTAATAACAAATCAAATCAACTAAGTAAAAATAGTGTTAGGGTTTCAATTGCTTGCTCTCTCATTATTTGCAAGAAAAATTACACACCTAGCTCAGGTAAACTGAGGCCAGATATACCACCCATGCACTGCCTTTCGGGCTTATGTGAGGGGAGTACAGAGCATGGCGAGTGCACACACTTTCGTGCATACACCTATCGACCGTAGGTGGTTTTTATTAAGTCTATTCTTTTTTTTACATGTGTTACATACATGCATAACCGTGAGGATTTTTAAATGAGTATGAAAGCACATAATCAAAGATTCTAAGTAATTCACCCATGCATAACCGTGAGGACTTTTAAATGAGAGTGAATACTTCGGATGTTATTATTTTTTTATTTTTTATTTTTTTTTAAGAGAGAGAGTGTTTTGCAAAATCATCTTGGCACCATTTAACTTAGAAGACAAAAAAGAATGTTATATCCTTTACTTTAAATTCACCACTTTTAAAACAAAGATTTTCAATTAGGATGTACTTCATAATTAACACGTATGAATCTTCCTATATACTAGTTACACCATTGTTATTTATAATCAAACTTCATTTCTATTTTTGTTAAGACAAATAAATTTTCAATAATTTCAATTTAATAAACGAAAACCATATATTTATCCTATAGTGTTTCTTTAAAAATAAATCAAAAACGCTAAAAAAAATTCTTCTTTTGTTTTTGGAATTTTTTTTTTGAGTCTTTGGAAGAAAAATGAAAAATTAATCCTGAAAAATCAAGAAGAAGATGAGTCTCCCCCCACACTTGATTTTGACTATGTCCCCACAGTCAACCCAAGTCAAAAGGAACGTTTATTATTATTTACATTAAAATGAAATGTATTTACACGACATCAGAAAGTATATTGCAAAAAAGTAAATGAAACGGTCTTCCAAAGACTGATTCATTTGTCTCATCAAGTATACGAGACATAGCTTAGGATCGAAAAACCAAACCGTAAAAGATTTTGAAGTCGAATGTGGCTTTGGAAAAACGAATGTCGTTTTATTACAAATCTTACGAGTTGTTTTATTTTCAATGATTTTTGGGGTAATATAACGATTGATTGAAATTCACATTTATTTTCACTAAATTGAAATTCAAGTTTGTCATTGAAAAATTCTTCAAAATTATTGATTTCAAAATGGTGATGTGAATCGTCCCCTTTGGAATCTAACAACCCATCTTCAAAAAGTCCAAAGAAATCGTGTTCGTTAAATTCATCTTCCTTTGTTGGATTATCAACAACTTCATTGCGTATCTCAAGTTCAAAATCCGAAGTTGTTGTATTCAAATTTTCGAAATTGAGAAAAGGAAGATTGAATTTTAAATTTGGTTCCACACCCTCAAAAGAATTGAAATCTAACTCAGTTACCGTATTTTCAACAACTTCATTAAGATCATCATTTTCAGTTTCAAAAGTTATTATTTGAAAATCGTCAATTGTGGTAAAAGATGGATTATTATTTGACTCGTCACACGTTGGGATTTGATTTTGTTTTTCACGTTGTTTCATATATGTTACAAACAACAAATCCGTGTGATCATCGTAAATTTCGTTCATTTGTTCAAAAAAATCCAATTTGTAGTTATTAACTTGAGAATTTTCGATTTGGATTTGTTGAGGACAAATTTTTTCAATCGCATCGTGGTCGAGATTATTCCCATTGTCAAAATTATTTGAAAAGTGGGTCTCATATTCATTTTGATTTTGAAATTCATTTTGAAGCTCGAAATTGAATTGGCATGGGTTACACTCGAAATCGTTTGAATTTTGAAGTGAATCCAAATTTTGATTATTTTGAAAACTTTGATTCGAGTTATCGGACAAATATGAATTACACAACTTATTTATCATATGATTTTGTTGTGTAGCGATTTCAAGTAAAGATGAAATGCTATTTTCAAGATTTGAAGGTTGGTCATCATTTTGAAAATTTTGAGGTTCAAAATTCGAATTGTTTAAACAATAGTTGTTGTTGAAATATCCATAAGAATTTGAAGTGAAATTATATGGATTATATTGATTTTCACAACTTTTGTAAAATTCATGTATGTGGGGAAACTCGGACATTTTCAAGAATGTTTTTGTGTTTTTTTTGTAAATGAAAAATATTTACAAATGGAATTTATTTTCAAAAAGGGAAATTGATTTTTGTTTGGTTATTTGGTTTTTAAAAATTTTTTTGTTTTTGAAAAGTTTTTTTATTTTATTTTTGTTTTTCTAAATTTTTTTGGATTTTTGAAATTTCAAAGGAAAAGAGTTTAAAATTTTCAAAGAAAAATAAATGGAATATTTACACGTTTTTAGTTTTAGATTTTTGAAATTTTTTTTGTGTTTTTTTTAAAAATATGCATGAACTAATGCAACTAAATGAATGCAAGGGTTAATTACAAATGATTTATCCTAAGTTAACCCAAAATTGTATACTCACATATTGTCGTAGATAAACAAGATAGTTCTCAGCCAGGTAACGGACAGGATTTATCGGTGCACCATGAATCATCGTAGCAATGCAGCCGAAGGTTTAAGTACCTTCAGAGGAACTACCACTATAATATTTACGAATCACCGTAGTATTTATAAATGGTTATTACTCTGCCGTAGCCTAGACACCAAGAAATTAAGTTGTTCAAAGAAGACAAATTGTTAATATACAATTAAGTGTTATCGATGTCTAACCGTTATTATTAACAAATTCTATGATGAAATGCAAAGTAGAACCAACAATGCAAAATAAATAAAAACAAGAGATAAGAGTGCAATTTTTTTTCTTTTTCAAGCAAGCAGTTTAATTTGGCAAGTAGAGCAGCAATTTTCAGCAAGCTAATCCCTTCTGTTTTGGCAACCTGAAAGTTAAAAACAAGATATATATATATAATTTTTTTATAAGATAAATCTAAACTAAACTAAAAGAAAATAAATCGTTTCTCTTAAGAGAAAAGGAAATTAAAAGAGATTGTTTACAGCTCAAAGCACAAAAAACATACAAGATCTCAAAGCAATGAATAAGGAAAGTCAAAGTAAGAAACTTTGTTTTTTTTTGTATACACAACTATTTTTTTTAAAAAGAAAGGTTTAAAACTCATCAACACTAAACACCACCCGGCCTAAAACAAAGAAAATTTTTAAATCAAATAAAACCTCTGCTATCCCAAATTTTCCCCGCCTCGGTTCAAAATGAGCCAAGCCTTGAAGCAAGCAAAATCCAATTGCTTGTCCCCAAAAATTACAAAACCAAAATTAATCGACTAATCACGATTTCTGGTTCAGCGATTTTCGCAAAGTAAGGGGGAAATGCAATTTTGATGGGGTTTGAACTTGCGGCCGTTTGTTGTTTGGTGGTTGTCGAATTGGTTGATTCGTTTGTGGAGTAAGTAGGATGTCGTTCGGTGGGTGGTTGTTGATGTTGCTATTTACTCGCAATTGCGATTTGAGGGATGTAGGTTGGATCACTATCAGTTGCTCGATTGTTGATGATTTGGGGGTTTAGGTTGTAGGCTGCAGGCAAGTGTGTGGTCGTATGGTGTTGAATTTGGGGTTCAGGATCTGTGCGATTGCGTCTTGTGATGATGGGTGATATCGACTACGGATGTTCAAATGGCGATTGAGGGAGCGGTCGAGTTTGAGGAGATGGTGGTTTCGTCAATGTTGCTGGTTACTAGTGGATTGCGATGGAGATCAGTAGGTATGTGATAGTTTTTTTTTTAAATTCGAAGAGGGATGAAGACTGATATGGCTGTATGGTTGTTTGCAAGGTGATGTTGGATTGCTGATTGTCCTTTATGTTCGGGTGATGATCTGCAGTGGCAAGTGCAGTTGAGTGGATGTTGGTGATTAGATGAAGTTGTATGGTTTAGAAGTCAGTTCTGGCTACTGTTTGGTAGACAATCAGGGAAGGGGTAGTGAAATGGTAGGCGGTGAGGTTGTGGTGGAGTTGTGTTGGAGAGCGTTTGTTTGTGAGCAAATGGGTCGAAGGAGAATGAAGGAACTGTAGAGATTGGATAATGGTTGTAATTATTTGGTGAGTAGGCTGTTTGAATGGTTGCTGAGGAGGAGTATATGGTGAAGATTGTTGATGTATGGATTGAGGAGGGGATAAGGGGGAGGGTCTGTGTGAAGTGATTTGGGTTGTGGGTCTGTGGATTGTGATGTTTTGTTGAACAGCAAGGCAGTGATAGTAGATGAGTGAAGTGGTGGATGGAATGACAGGCAGAGGTTAATGTCAGAAAGAAAGTGGAAGATTGGTGGAAGTTGCAAGCGGGTGGTTCAGACTTGAACAGTTTGGAATGTTTAAGGTCTATTTGATAGGTGTAGTGTGGTTGTGGGTAGTTTTAGAGGGGATGGAAGAGACTGAAATGAATTGGAGGCAGGTTTGTGAAGAAGGCAGTTGTGGAAAACAGTGAATTAGTGGAATTAATGAAACAGTAAATGAATGGTAGATGGTGTAGTGGTGCTAGCAGAGGAAGTTGAAGAGGTGACTGTACTGTGTAACGTAGAGAGGAGTTGAGCACTGTTGACTGGAGGAAGTGTTGAAGCAAGATGGTGGAGTGAAAGTTGTGTAATGGTCAGGGGGAAGTCGAGAAAATGATATGTTGGTATGTGGATGAATTGTTGGTAGGAGTTTTGGTGATGTGGGGTCTGTTTGGGTATGACAGTGAATGGAATGGTGAATGCCAGTCAACGATGGACGATGGAGCAAAGGTATGTAAGTATTGAAGAGATTTATTTTCTGGTGTGGCTGATGGGATATTTACAGTTTGAACAAAGAATGACAAGACTGGGGTGAAAGTGCTGTTAATTGATGAATTCAGGTTTGCGGCAGCTCTGTGTTTGGTGGTTGAAGAGGTTTTGTTTGTGGCAATTGAGAGTACTTGCAGCGGTGACTGGGGACGGTGCCGACTTCGACTGTGGAGTTTCTCAATTGTGGTAGGAAGGTTCGGTGAATGTTTGAATGGTGAAATTGAAGTTGAGAGGAGTACAGTTTGTTGTAGATTGTGAAGTGATGTTTGTATTGGAGAGGTGGGGACAGTGGTGGAAGTGTTCGATGAACTGGAGATTGAAGCGGTTGACGGGTTGCAATGTCGTTGCTGACTTGATGAAGGAGGGAAGTATAGATGAAGAAGGTAATGACAGAGCAGTAGTAGACTGGTTAGATGTGTTACAGTTGCTTGTTGTCAGTTATGATGGTGGGATGGAATGGCAAAGGGTGTTGTATGTTGGTGGATATAAAGTGCAGAGGAAGGTTGTGGATGGTGAGGAGTTCAGAGGGATGCAGAGGTCGGGGAGGTAAAGGCAGGGTGATATTGTATGAAGGCAAGTTTGATGGAAACAAGTATGCTGAAGATGGATGGGTTTTGGTGAAGGATAGAGAATGGGTGTAGTGCACACAGCAATGTGGTGTGAAGCACTGTAACAGTAAAATAGAACTATGCAACAGAAGTTGAAATGCAAAGAAAATACAATGTAATTCAAAATACAAATTGAAAATGAAACAAAACTCCTTTTTTTTAAATGATTTGTGTATTTTTTTATATAGAAATGCAAATGCAAAACAAACAAGAAAAACAAACAAATGAAAGAAAAATTCACACAACAAACACACAACAATTTTTTTTTAATGCAAGAACAAACTAAACAAACACACAAAATCAAACAAAATAATCCGAAGAATAGAAATCAAAATCAAAGCAACTCCCCGGCAACGGCGCCAAAAACTTGTTCGTCGACGGAAATTCTATCGAGTGAGAAAACCGTCGAACGAATTTTGAAATAAAAATAACCGCAAGCGCACGGTGTACGAATGTAGCACGCGGCGAATATGGGTCGATCCGCAGGGAATTGATGATTTTAAAATTTCTATTCAATCAAATTAAACCAAAATCGATGGAAAGTTTAGCTAGAGAATTAACTAACTAACTAAAAGAAAAAAAGAAGCAAATATAAGAGTTAAGTGACAATTTAGAGAATAAATCCACTCTCTAGATCACATAGTTCAACATATATGAAATCATGATCTCTTTTATGGTCATTAGTTAGTTTAATTGATGTGTTTATCATAAGTATGACCTATTTGTGCTATTAATTAGCTCAACATAAGCCATCAAACTATAACACACCCCTTAAACAACTTTTAACTCTCATGAAAAATGACAATGAAAATGAAAATGAAATCTATTTTAAGTATGGCCTATTAACTATTGATTAGAAACATAGACCATCAAATTTTAATTTCAAATCACTTTCTTTTGCTATAATCATATTTTGATGAAGAGGCAATTAGTGTTAGTGATTGTTTAAGCATAGCCTATTTGGTGTCAACAATATAGACTATCAAATTCAAAGCAAAAACAACAATTAAACCACTTCATTGATAATTCATTAAGCACAAAAAGAGAGCATGAATTAACATATAGTTGAAGCTACATAATTAGAGAGCTTCATTACCCCCTAAATTGAAGGGGTTTAGCCTCTCATATTTGTCATTTGCTTATCAAATGTAGCTTGCAACATGAAAGGAAAAAGAAAGAAAAATGAAAGCAAATGAAAAGAAAACTATTCTACTTGCATAAAAGTAAATCTACACTATTAGCATGAAAGGAAATGAACATGTAAGTAAAAGGAAACACTAATTAACATTGCATAAAAGGAAAAGAAAATTACATAAAATAAAAATGGCTAAGTAGCCATGAAAAGAGAAAGAGAGCTTTCTTTTATTTGATATAAATAAACTAAAGAGAAGGAGGCCTAAGAGAGACTAAGAGAAGAGGATGAGAGGCTACATGAAACATATGGGGTATATATACAAGTTTCAAAACCCTAATTCACTTTTTGGGGAATGCCCAAATTGCCCCTTAAGGAAGTGTGGAGGCCAACTAATCATTAACATGTCCTAATCCCCCATTAAGTGTACATGAAACCATTAACTCTATAAGCATGTGCATTAGCCTTTAATTTGTACATTAAGGTAGGTGGGTAGGTGGGGTCCTCCATGATCTTCACTTTGAATTATTTCCATCTTCATTCCTTTATATCATTTTGTGCATGCATGTTTCTTCATGAACCCACTAATATGAGAAGCTAAATTCCTACAAAATATTATAGAAATTTCCAATTAAATTTTATCAAATTAATATACGGGCACAAATGGCCATTTTGCCCTTATATGAAGATGAATATGTGAAAATTTGGAATTTATTTGAATTTTGGTTAAAACAAGTTAAAATACCCAATATGATCATTTATTTAATTTAAATAGAATAAATATGGTGGTAAAAATATGCACATTTACGTGCACATCACCTTTTTCCACCCTTCCATCAAGTTCATTCCAACATGCCATTAATGCCTTAGTCCGTTATGTTTTTAAAGGAATCTTTATATATTAAAATATGTTTAACACCTTTATAAAATAATAAATCTTATCTTTGTGTATATATACATATATATTTTTAAGTGCACATACATTTTCATATGCATTCAACATGTCTAAAATAATTCGCAAAAACATTTATTTGTACAAAAATGTTATGATATTTCTGACAACTTTTAGCCAATGAAAAATCGAAAAACAAATTTCGGTCACATTTTCAATCTTTCTTCGAACTAAATATTTTGTAAACAAAATTTGAAATATTTTCTACCATCATTATTTATTATTTAGAAGAGTTTTATTTTAGTTATAAAACCTATTATTTGAATACTTAAAATTAATAGGTTTTCAAAAGTAATGGAAGCACCAGTGTATGTACACAGATCCTTTATATCCACACACAGATCTCAGATCCAGATTAATTAAAGAACAAAAGTAAAGAAACTAACAAAATAAAAATGAAAGAGAGCAGAAAAGAACACAAGGTTTATAGTGGTTCGATAATCCAGCTTACGTCCACTTTGAATCGATCCTTTTTATTCCTTTTTTATTGAGATTACAATTACAAGCCTCTAAAATCAGTAAACAAAATAGCAGAGTTTCTCCTAGGGAAGAAGAAGAAGTTCCCCTTTTTATTTGCCATAGGACTTCTATTTATAGGTGTAGATCCGAAAATATCCGCCTCAAAACCTGGAATGCTTCTTCACTTACACAGGTGGACCCGCCATATCCATCCAGAGCAATTCTGGATCGATCCGTGTTCACTTCGTATCGATCCAAAAGTGTCCAATCAAGTTGAGATCGACCATGGAGGTTCACGAGTGCATCAGGAAGCTTCTCTAAAAATTTCATAGCATTTGGACCTGTAGAGGTTGAGTTATAATCGATGCAAGTTGTAATGTGCATGAAGGTTGAATGGTTCGTGTTAAATATAAGGTGTAATTGTTTCCTTTTATTAACTTTCCTATTATAAACTACTTTAATATTATAAACTTTCCTGATTTAACTATTTGGTGTGATATATAAACACCTCTTCTTGTATATCAATGAGATGGGATAAATAAGAAATAAGATTCTTTTGCTTTCTCTTCTATGTCTGCTCTTACAAATTATATTTGATACTGTACCAATTAACATGGTATCAGAGCCTTCTCAGAACAGTATCTCAAATCAGAAAATCAGAAAATTAATCGAAACCTCTACAATCCCAATTACAGAAAATCAGAAAATTCACTCTCGAACTCCTTCCCTTCTTTAAATAAGAAAGTTATCGCATGTAACTTCACCAGCAAATGCCAACAATCGCCTGAAACTTCCAATTACCTCCATCTCCAGTTGCGACAGTTACGACCTTGAACCAGTCAAACTTGTGCATCCCAGCGCCTTCAACGTCAAGCGCCTCGCCTACAAGTTCAGTTTGCATTCACTCCTATCAATTGCCAAAACCCAAACCTCTCGACCCTCTGGAATCGCCTTGAACACTGTAACTCCCCCGCAACTCGCGAGCCAAGCGATCGCATCCCAAATCAGTCATCAGCGACTCCAGTCTCGTCAATCGCATCAACTCCCCGACCTCGAGAACACACCATGCGACCAGTAACGAACATTAATATCCAATCATTCGACCAGAAGACCCAAATCCTCTTTGGCAAAACTGCTGTAGACCTCCTCGCAAATCCAGAGATCAACTTCGATCGTTTTCTTTTGAGACTGAGTATTTTTTTATTTGGATTACGAATTTTTGGAATCAACTTGCCCCTCTCAGAAAATTCGATTTTTTTTCTTATGAAACCTGGACATCTCCTCTGCGTCAATTTTGGGATATAGCATCAAGTATTTAGTGTTCTTCTCGAATTAAATGGGTGAAGAAAAGGTATCGACTATGGTAGACTTCGTGCCGATATTATCAAAAATCACTGACCACAAGTTGAACGGAGCCAACTACCTAGACTGGAGCAAAACTGTGCGCATCTACCTTAGGAACATTGAGAAAGATAATCATCTAACCGACGACCCACCGCAACCAGATTCAACTGAGAAAGCCCACCTAAATTGGCTTCGTGATGATTCTTACCTCTTCCTTCAAATTCGAAATTCGATTGATAATGAGGTAATTGGCTTAATCAACCATGGTGAATTTGTTAAAGAACTATTAGATTATCTAGAATTTATGTACTCTGGAAAAGGAAATTTATCTCGTATGTATGAGGTCTGTCAATCTTTTTACCGAGTTGAGAAGAATGAACAATCGTTGATGACCTACTTCATGAATTTCAAGAAGACCTATGAAGATTTTAATTTGCTTCTTTCCTTAAGTTCAGACGTAAAGGTTCAACAAAAACAGCGCGAGAAGATGGCGATCATGAGTTTTCATGGTGGATTACCTTCTGAGTTTGATTCTGCTAAAACACAAATCCTGTCTGGAACTGACATGTCTTCATTACATGATGTGTTTAGTGGACTTCTTCGAGCAGGAAACGTAGCTTCTTCAGGTAATAGCTCTGTTCACAACAATGCCCTTGTCTTAAGGAATATGAACTGGAAAAATCAGAACGTAGGCAAACCTGACTCTCGAAATATTCTATGCAACTTTTGTAAGAAATCCGGGCATGCTAAGTTGGAATGCAGAAAACTTCAATATAAAAATATACAGAGGCAATCTATCGGCACTGGCTCAAGTCAGTTTGGAACAGGGCAGTTTGGAGGAAATAGGCAAATTGCAAATTCAAATTTTGCTGGTGGTAATAACTTGGATCAGGTGAATGTTGGACAAACAAATATTGGGGCCAGTCAAACTTTGGGAACTAATGATCGTACCCCTAGAACATCTGGTAATAAGACAGTGCATGATTGCATCGATGAATTTGCTAAATTCCTAAAACATCAAGGAACTTCAAAGGACTCTTCATCGGTAACTGCTCTAGCTAATTCAGGAAATAGATGGGTCATTGATTCAGGCGCAACTGAACATATGACAGGTAACTCCTCACTTTTTTCAAACTATTATTTAAACGCTTCCAATCGCTCAGTTATTTTAGCCGATGGATCTCTTTCTCATGTCCAAGGAACTGGGGTTGTTAACCCTACTCCTACTCTCTCTTTACCCTCTGTCTTACATTTGCCATCATTGTCTTTTAATCTACTTTCTGTTAGTCAGATCACTCACAATCTAAACTGTTCTATATCCTTTTTTTGAATAATTGTATTTTTCAGGACCTAACGACGAAGCAGATTATTGGTAAGGGGCATGAGTTCGGAGGGCTGTATATTCTTGATTCGTCACCTTCCATAACCTATTCAAGTATCACCTCTGCCCTCAAGATTCATTACCAGTTAGGCCACCCATCTCTTTCTCTCCTCAAGAAGCTTTACCCTCAAAATAGTTCTCTATCTACACTAGATTGTGAAGCATGTCAGTTTGCTAAACATCATCATCACAGTACAAGTCTTAGAATTAATAAACATGCTAGTGCTCCTTTTGAACTTGTACATTCTGATATTTAGTCCCTTGTTCAATTTTGTCTAAATCTGGATTCAGATATTTTGTTACATATGTAGACGATTATTCTCTTACAACTTGGCTTTATCTTATGAAAAATCGATCTGAATTATTTTCTATATTCTCTGGCTTCTGTGCCGAAATCAAAAATCAATTTAATACTTGCATTCGTACATTACGAAGTGATAATGCTAAAGAATATACATCTGCTGTATTTCACTCTTATATGACTCAGCATGGAATACTTCATGAAACATCGTGTGTTGACACTCCATCACAAAATGGTGTGGCAGAAAGAAAAAATAGACATCTTCTTGAAACTGCACACGCTCTTTTATTTTGAATGAATGTTCCTAAATATTTTTGGGCCGAAGCAGTTTCTACGGCCTGCTTTCTCATAAATTGTATGTCATCCTCTATACTTAATTGGGAAATTCCACTTAAAGTTTTGTTCCCCAACAAACCATTATTCTCTGTTAGCCCTAAAATTTTTGGTAGTACTTGCTTTATTAGAGATGTAAGGCCACAAATAACTAAACTTGATACAAAATCTTTAAAATGTATTTTTGTTGGCTATTCACGACTTCAAAAAGGATATCGTTGTTTTTGTCCTAGCCTTAATAAATATGTAGTCTCCATTGATGTTGATTTTTTCGAAAATACACCTTTCTTTTCAAAATCTGATTCAACCACTACCTCTACTATTCAAGACAGTGATGATTTTCTCATATATTTTACTTAAACTATTCCTACTGACCCATTCATCCAAAACTTTGAAACATCTTCTGACCAAAATACAGATATATCTTCTCCAATTGATCCCATTACAGAACAAAACATAATAACTTCCTCTGAGTTAGATCTCCCACTTACTTTAAGAAAGGGAAAACGCAAATGTACTTTCCCTATCTCATTGTTTGTCTCATATAACAACTTATCCACTTCTTCATATTGGTTCATCACTTCTCTTGACTCAATTTCAATTCCTAAATCTGTTACTAAAGCCCTATCTATTCCTGGTTGGCGGAAAGCAATGATTGATGAAATGAATGCTTTAGAGTTTAATAATACATGGGATTTGGTAAAATTACCTATTGGCAAAAAAGCTGTAGGATGCAAATGGGTATTCTCTGTGAAAATTAATCCAAATGGATCAGTTGCTCGTTTAAAAGCTCGATTAGTTGCGAAAGGATTTGCTCAAACTTATGGAGTGGATTATTCTGAAATATTTTCTCCTGTTGCAAAATTAACGACAATACGATTATTTATTTCACTTGCTGCTACATATGACTGGTCTTTACATCAACTTGATATTAAAAATGCTTTTCTTCATGGCGACCTTAAAGAGGAAGTATATATGGAGCAACCACCTGGCTTTATTGCTCAGGGGGAGAATGGTTTAGTATGCCGCCTTAAAAAAAATTCTATACGGACCAAAACAAAGTCCCCGTGCTTGGTTTGGAAAATTTAGTCAAGCTATTGAGAATTTTGGTTTGATGAAAAGCAAAGCAGATCACTCAGTATTCTATGAAAATTCAAAGAATGGAATTATTTTGCTAGTTGCCTATGTGGATGATATTGCTATTACAGGAAGCAACAAAGAAGGGATTGAGTCTCTTAAACAATTTATTCACACTCAGTTTCACACAACAGATTTAGGAGAACTAAAATATTTTTTAGGTGTTGAGGTTTTAAGGAGTAACAAAGATATTCTTTTATCTCAAAGAAAGTATGTGCTTGACTTACTAAAAGAAACAGGAAAGCTAGGATCAAAACCATGTAGTACTCCAATGATTCCAAATATGCAACTAACAAAAGAAGGAAAATTATTTGAAAATCCAGAAATTTATATAAGATTGGTTGAAAAATTGAATTATCTTACTGTTACTCGTCCATACATTGCATATTCTGTTAGTATTGTACGTCAGTTCATGTCATCTCCAACAGTTCGTCATTGGACTGCTTTAGAACAGATTTTATGCTACTTAAGAGGAACAGTTGGGCTTGGTATTGTATATACAAATCATGGACATAACCGGGCTGAATGCTTTTCAGATGCTAATTGGGTAGGTTCTAAGATAGATAGAAGATCTACAACTGGGTTTTGTGTCTTGTGTTCACTTCGTATCGATCCAAAAGTGTCCAATCAAGTTGAGATCGACCATGGAGGTTCACGAGTGCATCAGGAAGCTTCTCTAAAAATTTCATAGCATTTGGACCTGTAGATGTTGAGTTATAATCGATGCAAGTTGTAATGTGCATGAAGGTTGAATTGTTCGTGTTAAATATAAGGTGTAATTGTTTCCTTTTATTAACTTTCCTATTATAAACTACTTTAATATTATAAACTTTCCTGATTTAACTATTTTGTGTGATATATAAACACCTCTTCTTATATATCAATGAGATGGGATAAATAAAAAATAAGTTGCTTTTGCTTTCTCTTCTATGTCAGTTCTGACAAATTATATTTGATACTGTACCAATTAACAGTTCACATCGATTAGCTCGCCTCCATCCACTTTATATCCATTCTATTTCATATCCATTATCGAAGTATCCATCAGTCCCATACCTATAGCCCTAGCCTTTGCATCGATCTGAACTTCACGCGCTCTGATCCATATCCTTCGCTCCATCTCAACTGCTTCCTTAGTATCCAATGATACGAAGTATAGGGCCTTCGTAACCATTAATGTTTTGTATCCAATGGCATGTGATTCTTCGTATCCATATTATGTGTCTTTTTGTATCCATTGATCCAAGTCCATGTGTCCTTGCCTGCTTCATATCGATCCATGTATGATGCCTCCTTCATATCGACCAATAAGTAATTGATACGAAATGTCCATTCGAGTCCCTAAAACCGTTGCTCACTCTTTGTATCGATCCCAGCCTTGATCGATGCGAAGTATGTTGCCTTCTACCACGTCTAACCAAACCAATGCACGTTGCATCGATACAAAACATAACGATTCGAAGCATGTTTCCGTTTCCATCCTGATCGATATGAAACATCGATTCGAACCTGCTTTCCCTGAATTTTGATCCATTAATATCTCGAGCATACAAACTCCGATTGACCTAAATATGAAACGTAGCCTTTCCGAACCTTGTTCATCATTCCCAATCGATCCTGTCTTGATTGAAGCTCGGTCAAGTTTTGATGGTATCGATCATTTCCTTTTTTCCAATCGATCTCTAATACTGATTTCCATCCTTTTTTAGCATATTTGTTGGTATCTTGGCTCTGATGATGGGATAACATTTGCGCCCCAAAACATGCCTTACGGTAAGAAGGCGTGTTTTAAATAGCTCTGAATCCATCATCCAAAGTCCATATTCAATCCATAGCCATACCATCCAATCCATAATCCAATGTATTACTAAGCTATCATATCCAAGTGATATAGCCATGTCCAAGTCCACGACTGCTCTGAGTAAATGTCCAATTCAAAGTTTAGTAACCAAATCCTTAGCCAATTCCAAAGCTATCCGAGCTCATCAATTGAGATTTAATCTATCCATATCTAATTACCAATAGCCAAAACAATAATCTTTCTAGGTTGATATCAAAATTCGAGACCGCTCCGGGCCCTGTGCCAAATCAGGACCACTCTGGGTCCATTAACCCCAAATCAAAATTCAAATCCATGGCCCCTCTGGATTGCGTTGTCTTGTTCCGGCCTCGACTCTCCAGTCGAGGGCTTGTATGTTCTCCGGCCTCGGCTCTCCGGCCAAGGACTTTTATATTCTCCGGCCTCAGCTCTTCGGCTAAGGACTTTTATATTCTCCGACCTCAGCTCTCCGACCAAGAATTTTTATATTCTGTTCGAGTCCATTCCATCACTCTCCGGCGAAGGGACTCGTAACTTGCGACTACTACCCCATCTCTCCGGTCAGGACAGTAACTATTCGACCTGTATTATTTATTACAGTAATGAAAATCCAATCATTCAAAATAAATGTTTTTACAGCCAGGGAAAACCAAATAAATGTTTGTACATCTAAGGGAGAAACCAAAGTTTTTAGGAAAACGAAAAGAAAAATCGAATTTCATAGACTCGAGCAACATTGTTTATCATCGTCTCAAAGCATGCATAGGGACCATCCTCGATCCTGTACATGTGTAAGTGATTTAGTCATATTACTTCGAGCTCTATTACTTATTTAAAGTCATAAATTCATTTAGTTGATAATAAAATGGCGATGCCTAGATCCAGTGCCATCCTCGTTCATGGTGGGCAGTGGCCGCTCTTGTTCCACTACCACAACTCGATTCCTTACATATTGTTGTAGATGACCATTCTTTATATGCTACTCAACGATATCCTTCAAACGTTTGCAGTCATTAGTTTTGTGCTCATTCAGCTCATGGAATATGCAATGCTTTCCCGATGCCCGCTCGTATTCAGAAGGTTCTCTTCTTGTCGGCCTCCGATACTAGAGGCGCCCTCGCGTATCCAAGTAAATCCTTTCTAGAGTCTTAGTCTAATCCGTGTAGGAAGTAAACATTGAATTCCTCCATGGACTTTTTGAAGTGTCACCATTATCGTTCATTTTCCTTTTCCTTTATCACCTTTGTTTGGATCCTCCCTAGGTGGACCTCCATCTCTTACTGCATAAGCTTCAGCATCTCTTCCTTTTCTCTCAGCTTGCGTATCTTCTGCCTTAGAAACCTTTATGCTTCATGATAAAACTCCCCGAGATCCATCCATGGGTCCCATTCCAACGATATCTTGATATCCGAATTATCTATAATTCCAGAAACTGCCGTCATCAAAACCATTGATGGACTAGGTCGATCCACCGAAGCCACTTCCGCATTGAATCTGGTTAAGAAATCCCTGAGCGACTCTCCTTTCATTGTTTCGTCAATGTCAAAGTCATCACATTCTTGGGTCAGACTATGTGGACCTGAAACTGCCTCATAAACCTTTCGATTAGCTCCGTCCATGACCTCTTTCGATACCCCCTATACCTCCATATACCTCATGTACCTCGTCAAGTGAAAAGCGGGATCCGTTCTCCAGTCATACATCTCCTGTGTTAGTAATTTGAAATCCAATGGGTTCCTAGCTTGCCTCATCATTGGATCAAAGGGACTCCTATTCACATCCTCCAAGTCCCTATTCACCAATCTATGTCTCATGGCTCGCCTAACCATCTTTGGCAATCTATCGCTGTCACCAAGTTGTAGCCCTTGTTCGTTGCCTCCAATATACCCCCCGAGTTCATGAGGGATTCCTGGAATATGCTCTTCTGGATGAGTATCCATTCCGATGTCAATGCCGCATTGCACAGCTCCACCTGGTACTTTGCCTGGGATTGGATAAACTTGCTCCTGGTGGATGCCCTCTATTTCTGGTGCTGCTCCTAATGGTCCTACTTTGAATTCTAGTTGCTCCGGGCCCCCGACCTTTATCTCCAGCATCTCCTGCAATTGTGTTCCCTTGATTCTGCATTCCAACCTGTCGAAGTAGATTCTTCATCATCTCCTCTTGTCCCTTTAGCGTCGTTTCTTTCTCGTCTCTGGTGATGAAGATCGAGGCCTAATTCACTCCCGAGGAAGCCTCCTGACTCCCTTCATACTGACTCCTTTCAGTCCTTTGTCATTTGTCGATTTCCTTGCCAGAGCTTTCCAAATCCAAGTCCTTAAGCTTTCAAATCTGAAATTCAAGCTTTAGAACTCCTAAGCGCTAGCGTTTCTCAATGAAAGCACCAAAATGTTAGCGCCAAAATTGGTCACTGACACCCAGAAGTAATGAAAGTACGAGTGTATGTTCATAGATCCTCAATATCCATATACAAATCTCAGATCCAGATTGAGTAGAGAACAAAAATGTAGAATCTAACAAATTAAAATGAAAGAAAGTAGAAAAAAACATAAGGTTTATAGTGGTTCGGCAATTCAGCATACGTCCACTTTGAATCGATCCTTTTTTTCCTTTTGTATTGAGATTGCAATTACAAGCCTCTGAAATCAGTAAACAAAATAGCAGAGTTTCGCCTAGGGAAGAAGAAGAAGATCCATTTTTTCATAGGACTCCTATTTTTAGGTGGAGATCCAAAGATATCCTACTCAAAACCTAGAATGCCTCTTCTCTTGCGCAGATGGACCCGCCATATCGATCCAAAGCGATTTTGGATCGATCCGTGTTCACTTCGTATCGATCCAAAAGTGGTCAAATCGAGTTGAGAACTTTCATGAAGGTTTTCGAGTGCATCAGGAAGCTTCTCTAAAAATTTCATAGCATTTGGACTTCTAGATGTTGAATTATGATCGATGCAAGTTGTAGTTTGCATGAAGGCTGAATTTTCACATCGATCAGCTCGCCTCCATCCACTTCGTATCCATTCTACTTCGTATCCATCATCCAAGTATCCATCGGTTCGATATCCATAGCCTTCGCATCGATCCAAACTTCATGCGCTCTAATCCATATCCTTCTCTCCACCTCAACCGCTTCCTTAGTATCCATTGATACGAAGTATAGAGCCTTCGTAACCATCATTGTTTCATATCTATCAGCATGTGCTTCTTTGCATCCATATTTTGTTCCTTTGTTCATATCCATCGATCCAAGTCCGCATGTCCTTGCCTGCTTCATATGGATACATGTCTACTGCCGCTTTTGTATCAATCAATAAGTGATCGATATGAAATGTTCATTCGAGTCCCTAAAACCGCTGCTCACTCTTCGTATCGATCCTAGCCTTGATCGATGCGAAGTATGTTGCATTCTGCCACGCCCAACCAAACCAATACACATTGCATCGATACAAAACATATAGATTCGAAGCATGTTGTCATTTCCATCCTGATCAATACGAACATTGATTCGAACCTACTTTCCTTGAATTTTGATCCATCCATATCTTGAGCATACGAACTCCGATTGACCTGAAATTTGAAACGTAGCCTTCACTAAAAAAATTCATCTTTCCCAATCGATCCCATCTTTATTGGAACTCGGTCGAATTTTGATGGTATCGATCATAGTCTTATTTCCAATCGATCTCTAATACCGATTTCCATCCTTTTTAGCCTATTTGTTGATATCCCGGCTTTGACCAAAAGGTGGGATAACAATTCACAAATCAAAGTAGTGAAATTCTAGGTCGTTACAATAATTGTATAGTGAATTGCCAAGTATGCTATGAATAAGTAAAATGAATGAATTACGTGCTTGATTGAATAGAGTGATTTTAAATACTTGGTTGATTTCAAAAAATTACAAGTATATGTTTATGATGATGGTTTCCCCCATGCTATGTATGTGAAAGTTTATTATGTCTCATTGATATTGATTTGAATGTGTGATTTTTCATGTTTGAAAGTATTTTGAATACACTATTGCTTAATGAAATGAAATACACATGATATTGATTTGATGAAAATGGGATATAACATCATCTCGAGAATAAATGATGTTTTGGGAAGTATAATGTTTTTGAAAGTAGAAAATTTAGCATTTTGATGATCGAATTCCAGGATCTATCTTTAGTCCCTTTGTCATTCATTGTTTTCAAGGCAATAAGGTTCTTATTATATATAATCATATTGAACATGTGATCTTGCACAATGATTTATTTGCTTAATTCGAATGAACCAATTTCATCCAAATTTCGTACATTATAAACATGATTATTCACTGTACAACTTCTGTACATGATCTAATATTGATCAAATATCCATAATATTGTTTTGCTTAAGAATTCAAAACTCATAGAAGGAAATAATGGTCCTGGGCAAAAACCAAGGTATGATGCATTTAGTAGTCGTATAATTTGGTTATTACATAGGTCTTAAGTGACAACACGCCAAAAGATTTATTGGTAAATATATTTATATTTCTTTGCCCATATTAATTTAATTCATAGTATAATTAAATTGATAAATAATTTTATCAATTAAACTAGTTGCATAAATTTATCAAAGTGGATAACTTTAATTTTATATAGCATGTTTTCTTACAGTATTAAAAAGGTAAAATGTAATTAATTCATTTTTCTAATAAGGATCCTGCTATATTTTTATATTCCTCAAAACCTTAAAAAATATAGAACTTTTTTGATTTCTCTAGCTAGTGTTAGGACTCGCTTGCCTTATGATTCCGACCATGAGTTTGCTTAATAAATCATAGGTGTAACGACGAGGAAATTTTAAAGATTTTTAATAACGTAATTAATTGAAATTTTTCATAAAAATAAACCATTAAAATTTAGCAATGAAAATTTGATATTTGGTATGCGTCTATTTAAGCATAGCAAGTGGCAGATTTTAATTTAGAAATATATAAGTTTCTTTATTTGTGAAAATTACAAATTCAAAATTCATAATCAGTTAAATTTGATGAAAATAAAATATTTTTTAAACCTGAATATTTTTGCATAATAAAATTTTAAATTATTTTCTAAGTGAGACGTCATATTTCATTTCGCCAAATTTGGATTGCTATGGCTCCGTTTATATTATTTTCGGCGTTTTAGTAGCAGTTTTGGCAGCGAATATCGAGTTTTGATAGTGGGCTATATCACTCATATCTGTGTACCATTCTGTTCATCTTGTCATGCTAATCTATGTAGTATATTCATCTATTTATTTGGGCGTCTGGTGCATGACGAAATCTATGAAACGGTCGCCGTATCAATACCTGTTTTGAGCCCTTTTAGTTTTCATATGGCCATTCATTTACCCACCGTATGAAAACCAATAGCCATCGGCTATTATTATTTTTTGAGATTCAACATACCTGGTTTTTGATATTCTCACTAGATTCAGTTTATATGTTGGCTCTTCCTCACACTTCCTCTTCTCTTTCTTCTGACATTGCTTTTGAAAAAATAAGAAAAAACATATATCAGTTCCATATATTTTTATTGAGTTCAGCCTATTTCCTTCCCTGCTCGTAACTTTTTTGGTTGGAACTATAGCCACCGCCTCCCTAAAAAAATATTAAAATATTCATGCATATATTTTTTACTTTGAATCCAATACCTGCTCAATGTCATCTTTCTCGTGCCCTTCGACCACGTCCCGCTCCAAAGGCCGCAACCTTCCACCAACTTTCACGCACCAGATTGTCAACTCACCTAACAGCCGACCAAAGCCACCCCCTCTCCAAACGCTAGCAGCCCTATTCCAAACCCATAGCGTCACACGCCCTCAATCCCATCGATGCAACAAAGACTATCCACCCACCACCTTTTGCCGACCCGTTCATCCGCCACAGCAAACAACCCATCAACCCAATCAGCTGTTGTTTCCTACTCCTGGCCGATCAAATCTTCCTACACCCATCCTTCACCCAAACAGCCTACCACCACTCCGAGGCAGCCTGCTTCGACCATCACCTCCCACCTTGCTTGTTGCTCGACCAAGCTCCAACTCCCCGTAGCTCTACCCAACTTGCTGCCTCACTACCAAACACCGGAACGCTACCACTCGGCTTCTTCCCGCTGTCAACAGACCACACTCCAAGCACAGGCAGCAGCCCCTCCTTGCGAGCACAACAAACCCGCCACAACCGAGCAGTTCACCCATCCACAACTTGCCCACAAAAACCTCCGCCTCCCTTAGCTGCATGACGTGACGCCCTCACCACCATCTGCTCAAGCAGCCCACACCCTATACCAGCCACCGCACCCACGTAGCAGCCAAGCCGAGCATGTAGCCGCAACCAAGCAGCCTTCTTTCCTATTTGCTTCCGTTTTTCCTATATATATATATATATATATATATATATATATATATATATGATTATCAATGCTTGCCTTCTTCCCTGTTTGCAAGCAACCGAACAACCACCTTTCTCCGCTTCTTTTGCCACCTGTGTTTATCACCGTTGTAGGAAAGTTTTACGTTTACTAATATATATGCAAAAATATATATGAAAGTTATATATATGTTTTGTATATATTTGTTTCCTTTGATCTGAGCCTATATATATAAGTCTACTTATATGTATTTTGATTTTTGAATCCAGTCGCTAGGTTTGCTTTTGTGCTTGTCGTAGCTTGTCGTGTCCGTATCGATGTATGTATCCGTGTATGTTGCTTCTCAATCCCATTGTTTTCTCAAGCCTCGAAAGGTGAGCGATCACTCACGATTAACATTCTTATGTTTAGTAAATTTATTTCACATGAAATGACGATTGAAATATATTATCAAATTTGAATTTTTTAGTAATTTAATTGTTGTATATGATATATTATTGTTTAAATTGTTCACTTAGGTTAATTGACATATGTTAACCATAACCTGTTATATATATTTTTTTAAATGGTCAATTATGATCATATTTTCCATTAATATGCTTTGTTATTTTATATTATTGTTTTATTGTTTTCACTCTGCAAGTATCTTGATAGTTAGGAATTCCCTATGGGTTGAAATGATACATACCCGAATGATTTTAAAGATTAGGGAAAATCATTATGGATTGAAATGATAAACCCAAGCGATGTTATTGATTTTTAAATTTGAGATTGCGGGTTGAAATAATACATACTGATAAATATTAAATAATTGCGGATTGAAATTATAAATATCTGTATTACTTGACCATAGGATAGAAAATTATATACGACACTATTGCTCTATTTTGAAAATAATTTCCAACGTTCGAAAGGAAATATATGATTTTTATTTTAAATATATTACAAAGATTTTATTATAATATGTGTAAAATTTAGATTTTAAATTATATGTTTTGGAAATTTTAAAATTATAAGTTAAGCTTTAAAATCTAAATCATAAAATTTTACTAATAACTTTATTAATTTTTTAAAATATATAAAATAAGCTTTAAAATTGGTTTTTAAAATAATAAGGAATATATTTAATAATAAAATTTAATTTAACTAATATACAAATATGTTTAAAATATTTGTTAAAATTTATTTAATATTTTAAATAGATTTTGTATTAACTTTAATAAGTAAAAATGGGAAAGATAAATTAAAGTTGATTTGTAACTTAATGTACTTAAGAATTGAATTTAAATAAAAATCGATTTGAAAACTTATCGATTTTGAGATTTTAAGAATATGATTTTATAACTTTATAACTTTATTTTAAGAAAGGTGATTAAATGAACATTTTCAAATTTGAATAAAAAATTTAATTGAATATTTAGTTTTGATTTAAATTTGAATTTGAGATTTTATTTAAATGTTTATAAAATGTGATTAAGTGAATATTTTAGAATTAAATAAATTGAATTTAGATATTTAATATTTTAATTTTGATTTAAATTTGTAATTTGGGATTTTATTTAAATGTTATTAAAAATGATTAAGTAAATATTTTCAAATTTAAATAAAATTTAAAGTTGAATTTTGAAATATAAATTTATCAAAATGAGGTATTGTAAATGTTTAAATTAGAAGTAGTTTTAAATTTGTAGTTCAAACCTGGATTTGAAATCGATATAAATTAAAAATGATTTTAATGAGAATTTGAATTGAACCTTTAACCTTTTTAATTGAAATTGTTGAGCGAAGATCGATTTAAATTGAATTTTAGAACTAAAAATTGAATTGTTGATTTGTGAAAATTAGAATCAAGAATTCTAACTTGAAACTATTTTTGATATATATATATATATATATATTAATATATAAACTATTTTAATATATAAACTATTTTAATCTATAACCTATTTCTAAATATATAAACTATTTTTAATTATAACTATTTCTGTATATAAAAATTATTTTTAATATTTAAGTTGTTCAAGCTGGAAGTGTTATGATTTAGATTTAATGGATATAAATGCGAATATTTTGATATGATGTGTTAAACTATTAAGTGATATGGTTTTTTCATCGTCAGAGTCACTCTTCACTAAAAAAACAACAACGGTAACATTAATGGCCTCCTTCTGATTTTCTGCGATCTTATTTTCTTTTTCTCTCACTGCCTGCTCGCTCTCCCCTTTTCTGCTCTCTTATATTCTTTCCATGGCCTCGGATTATGGGGTTGGTGTCTTTCTCCTAACTGGTTCGTTCCTGAAAGAGTGCCCTAGCTTCGAATCTATTGTTAGGGCTTTGCGCGTGCTTGTAGATGGCCCGATCTCGCTAATTATTTCTGGCGCTTTCACGATTGAGATCCAGGTTTTCTCTTGCCACGCCTTTGCTGAGTTGTGTCGGCATCGAATGGTGATTGTTGAGAATTGTTTTCTGGAAATTTTGCCGTGTTCTAATCGCGACTTATTCTCCGATGAGTTGTCTGGTCGGCAACGCCCTGGCTTGGACTTCGTTCCAAGCTTGCGTTTCGCTGATTCGTGCTTGTTGGTCAATTAGGGAGACTGTCCTCCTGTATTTGGTTCGATTTTGGGGGTTTCTACTGATTGTGGTTCGGATGGATTCGAATTTGCGAATGCTCAAGGAGATTTCATCACCCCTAGCATTTCTCCTTCGTTTGTAGATTTCGCTCGATTTGAGTTGTTGTCTCCTAAACGCCGGCATCGGCAAAGGAGGCGGCGGAAGCACGATAGGTTGAGTCGCCCATCGTTGCGCTCGGTGGTGGTTGGTTCCTCTTTTGTATCCTCTGCTGGTGACTCGGATTCGTTGGAGGCTGTGACCTCTGGGGAGTTGTTGGTTTCAGGGGATCCAGTAGGGGATTTCATCACCCCTATTTGCTTTGATCCTCTGGTTTCGTTTTTTGATGTGGAGGTTATGCCTCTTCCTGCGTCTGTGCTTGAGGCTGTGGTGTTTTGTGTGATGGGCGGTGGTTTGTTTGTTGTCTCTGGTTCTTTGCTCGATGAGGTTGTGATTTCCTCTGCTGTTCCCTTTGTGCTGCTCCCCTCAGCTCTGTCGGAGCTGCCGTATTTTGATTGGGGTGGCGTGGTTGTTGTTGCGCGTCCTTGTGTGTTTGGTGGTGGTGCTCTGTTGGATGGCACAGTGCAGTTGCCGTGCTCTGGTAGGGGGGTTTGCTTCATTTTTCGGATAGGTTTGTTGGTGGTGATTCTTTTGGGTGATTGTTTCCGTGCTGTATCGGTTGTCCAGCAGCTTGCTTGGTCCCATTTGGGTGTTCAGGTTCGGTTTTTGCAGTTGATTTCCTTGCTTTGCGATGATGAGGTGTTTTTACTTGTTGATTGGTTTGGGTTTGTGGTATTGGTTATTGTCTTTATGAGCCATGACATGCTTCGGCGTGTGCTCCCTGACGCTGATCCCCTTGCGGTGATCGTTTGCGTGTCAGGTCACTTCACCTTTGTTCTATCTGTTTGGAGCGAACAGAGTTGGTGTTCACTTTGGGTTTTTATTGTGTGCCACGACGAGGCTTGGTCCGTGTCGTTTATGGCTTGTTATTGCTAGGTTTATTTGGTTGGTCCCCTTAGATCTCTTCGGAGAAATTTCTCTTTCTGGGTCCTCTGGCTCAGGTGGTGTTCTAGTACTGCGTGCATAGTGCGGCCTATTACGGTCCACTATGCAGGCAATATGGAATATTACCAGTCTCTTTCGGCTAGGGCGGGGACTTTCTCTGTTAGGGACACCATGCGAACCGAACCCGTCTCGCGGGGCAGTCTTTATTGTGACTGTCCGGCATGGGTTTGGTTCCTACAGCATCGTGGGAGTCACATTATTAGCTCCCCGACATACTCCCGTGATCTTTTTTCTTCTTCGGAGTCTCCTGATTCTCCAGAAGCTCCGCCTTCCGGTTGCTCTTCCCTCTGTTCTCTTCCTTCTTCTTCGTGCTCTTTATCGATTGTCATTCCGATGCTTAACTCAGAGGAAATAGCGGTGATAAATGATAGGCTTTCTCGTCTTACCGAGAACTCGGATCCTTCCAGAGTCTCTCCCTTGATATCTGGTCCGAAGGAGTGTTTTGGTGCTTCTTCGGCGGCTGTGCCTAGACGTATGTCTAGACGCCGTGTCTCTCGTAGTGGTGCGAGAGGTGCTTCTACCATCCCTCGCACTATCCGTACACGCTCTATAGCAGCGTCTGAGCAGTCCGTCGCTCTTTCCTCCTTGTATCGTATCTGAGTTTCGTCTGTGTTGCGATTCTTCGCTTGATTCGTTCTCTCTGTTTTCAGCTTTCCTCATGTCGAACTTCCTCTTTTGGAACATTCGTGGCATCGGTAGTGAAGCTTCGGTTGCCAGACTTAAGCGGATTGTCCGTAAGCATTCCATTTGTCTGGTGGCTATTTTAGAACCACTAGTTGGTTCTGGAGAGATTTTTCAGACTGTCCTGTTGCTTGGTTTTGGCGGCGCTCTGTCTAATGAGACGGGTAAGATTTGGATTTTTTGGTCCAAAGATTGCGTGGTTCGCCTGTTTTTGATTCGTCTCAGCTTTTATCTGTTTTGTGCTCTCTCCCGCTTTCCCGCAACCATTCCTTTTCTCGGCTGTGTACGCCAAGTGCGACCGGATTGAGCGATTATCTCTTTGGGATGCCATTTTATCGCTTGCTGATTTTGGTTGCTCGATCTCAGTGGTGGGCGGGGATTTTAATGTCGTCGCTAGCCAGGCCGAAAAATTAGGTGGGGTGGCTGTCAATCGGCAATCGGTTTCGGATTTCAATTCTTTCATCGTGCGATCTGGTTTATCGAAATTTCCTTTCGTTGGATCTGCTTTCACTTGGTCCAACAACCAAGAAGGCCCGAATCGGATTATCTCTAGGTTGGATAGGGTTTTTGGTTCTGTTGGTTGGTTAGACCTTCCCTTCTCCTTCTCTATTTCTCATCTTCATCGCTCTTGCTCTGACCATGCGCCTCTGGTCTTACGATGCGCTTCTCGGTTGTTATCGGGGCCTTCTTCTTTCAGGTTCCTTAGCATGTGGAGTTCTCACCACAGTTTTTTACAAGTGGTGGAAGACTCGTGGTCCGCTCCCATTGTGGCCTCTCCCATGGTGGCTTTCTCTCGAAAACTGCAACGTCTTAAGGTCTCCCTTAAGTCGTGGAATTCCCTTGTTTTCAAGAACATTTTCGATCGTGTGCGAGCGGCTGAAGAGTCCCTGATTCTTGCTGAATCGTTGTTCGACGAGTGTCCGTCGGCCGAAAACAAGGAGAATTGGGATCTCGCTCAATTGGCGTTCTCCTCGGAACTCCGTATCGAGAATTCTTACCTTCGTCAGAAAGCAAGGATCAAGTGGGTGGTTGAGGGTGATATGAACTCTAGGTTCTTTCACTCTTCTATTCGAAAGAAAGCTAATTTTCTTTCTATTCGTGAGATTTTACGCCCGGACCTGTCTATGGCTTCGTATCCTTCTGAAGTTATTGAGGTTATTGTTTCTCACTTTCAATCTTATCTTGGTTCTCCTTCTGCGTCAGGATCGGTGTCGGACATCCTGTCCTTTATTCCTAGGCTTGTTGCCACTACAGACAGTGACGCTTTAGCCATCCCGCCTTCTTCTGTTGAGATTCGAGCCTGTGTCTTTGCTCTCAGCAAGGAAAGTGCCAGTGGACCAGATGGCTTTAACGGTTCTTTCTTCCGTAGTACCTGGCATATTATCCAAGCTGATTTTTGCCTGGCTATTCAGCATTTCTTCTCCGGAAGAAACCTGCCCACTAGCTGGTCATCCACCAACTTGATCCTCATTCCTAAATACGAAAGACCGACGGCCTGTGCGGACTTTCGCCCGATCAGCCTCTGTAATTTCGCCAACAAAGTTATTTCTAAGGTCTTGGCTTCTCGGCTGGCTCCGTTCCTCGACCGCATTATCTCCTCCTCTCAGGCTGGTTTTGTAAAAGGACGTTTGATCACTGATAACGTCCTCTTAGCTCAAGAACTTATCTCTCAGATTGACCGGAAGGTCAGGGGTTCTAACATTGTTTTTAAACTTGATATGGAAAAGGCCTATGATCGTATGTCTTGGTTTTTCATCATCAAGGTTCTTCGTGCTTTCGGTTTTCCTGATACTCTAATTGATTTGGTGTGGAGGCTTATTTCGACCTGTTGGTTCTCTGTTATCATTAACGGATCAGCCAACGGATTTTTCAAGTCGAGTAGAGGTATCCGTCAAGGCGACCCACTATCTCCTACCCTTTTCGTCATTGCGGCTGAGGCATTCATTCGTGGCATCCACATGTTGACTGTTTATGGACAGATTCAGCGTTTTGGGATTCCTAGTGGGTGTCCGCTTATATCCTCCCTTTCTTTCGCGGATGACATTGTCATTTTCTCCAATGGTAGCCGTTCTTCCATTCGACGCCTTTCTCAGTTTCTCCAGCTCTACGAGAGGTGTTCGGGGCAACGGGTTAACGTTTCGAAGAGCTGCTTCGTTCCCGCGAAGGATATGGTCCAATCGCGTGTTTCCTGGGTTGAGTCCTTCACGGGTTTCAGGGCCTCATCTCTTCCTTTTCCTTACCTGAGTATTGTACTCTACAGAGGTAGAAAACTTAACGCTCTGTTCGATCCCCTGACAGATAAAGTTAGGAGAAAGATTACGCGTTGGAATGCTTCTCTTCTGTCTCAGGCAGGCAGATTTTTTCTTATTCAATCGGTTTTATGCTCGATGGGTTCTCATATTTTCGCTGCTGTGACCCCTACTTCCTCCTTTTTCCGTTCGTTCCAATCTTTGGCTTCTTCCTTCTTATGGGGCTCCAAGGGCGACAACCGTCGTCACCATTGGGTGTCATGGGATGTTATTTGCCGTCCTAAGAATGAGGGTGGGCTAGGATTGCGCAATCCGAAGGATCGCTGTTCGGCTTTCGCTTGCAAGTTGTGGTACAGGTTTGGGTCCAACGACTCCTTATGGGCGAATTTCCTTCATGCTAAGTATCGAAGGTTGGCTTCTTCGGGTTATTACGGCTCTCCGACCTACTCCAGTGAGACCTGGAAGCATATGCAATCGGTCAAACTCCTAGTCGACTCTCATACTGGCATGTTCGGCTGGGATGGAGGGTCCTTTTCCATTCAGAAGGCCTGGAATTCTGTTCGTCTTCATTCTCCGGTCATGCCTATATTCGGATTCATTTGGGACGTTCGAATCCCTCCTAAAGTTTCTATCCTTATGTGGAGAGTGCTCCATAAGGGGATTTCGGTAGATGTGAATCTCTAGAAAATCGGGATCTCTTTTGCTTCCCGCTGCCGGTGCTGCGGTAGTGGCGAAACGGAGACCGTTGAGCATCTGTTCTTCACGGGCAGGTGTGCCAACTTCTGTTGGTGTTTCTTTGGTTCTCTTTTGAAAGTCCGTGGGTCCATCTCCGCGTCTCATGATTTGATGTCTTCTTGGTGGATAGGGAGATTAGGTCGTTCCCTTCGATCCATCATCTTCCGCTTGATTCCTTGTCTTATTTGCTGGCACATCTGGTGGGCGCGGAATAAGGCAATTTTCGACGAGTCTCCAATGAATCCCCTATCCATTATTCGAAGAGTCAGAGAAGATGTCTTGGCTTTTCGTGGTCATCCTTTCCGCGGTAGGGTCAATCATCGCTCTGTTCGCCTTGTGAACCTTTTATCTATTACCTGCTCTCGTTCTTCCAACAGAGCGGAAATTGGTTGATATCCGTTTTGGACAAGGGTGTCCTCGAGTCTCTTGCCGGTCCGTTTTCCCCTCAGCTACCCCCCCCCCCCTTTATTATTAATTATTTTTGTGTTTTGTGTGGCTTTTGCTTCCAGGTATTTGGCTCCTCGGGTAGTCGATTCTCTATGTCCATTATATGTGCGGTGCGGAGCTTTTGGGGTTCTTCTGTTTTTATCGTTCTGCTTTCTTTATGCTGGAAGGTTGGTGGTCAGTTCTTTCGCCTGTGTTGGAGGGTTTGCGGTTTGGCTTGCCCTTCCCTATCTCCTTGTTATGTCATCATCGTCATCGGGCGGTGGCCTTGCCTGAGCTAGATTCAGCGGTTGATGGGGGGAAGGGTCCCTTCGTTTTTTTTTGGTTGTTTCTGTTGTTGGTGGCCTTTGTTTTTGGTTAGTTGCTTCATTTGTTTTTCCTCATTTTTTTGATGGTGAGTTACCTGTCAGGCTTGTTGACAGCTTTTGGTGGTTTCTATATATCATTCTTCATTATTAAAAAAAAAAGAGTGATATGGTTTTGAAAGTGAATATGATTTTGGAGGTGAATAATGATTCTGGGAATGAATAAGATTTCGAAAGTAAGTGATAATATTTTGAATGATTATGATATTTTGGTATGAAGTATTAACTGTTTGAAATATAAAATGACTATGGTGTGAAATAAAAGTTTTGTTGTTAAAGATACTGGGATCGGATATTGTCAAACTCTCTACCAATACCCAAAACCACTTTAACAACTATGCACATGGTGGAGATTCCAGAACGAAGTAGAATGGTTTGGTGAATGTCTATATAAGGTATGAAAGCAGCCCTAACTCCAGCGTGTCAGCTTGATGTGGCTAAAACATGGGCTATGTCGAGCCAAGTGGGGTCACTTGCCTAATCTAACACATTTCTTCAATACCATTTTATTACTTTGTGTTTTGATTGGATGCACCTTTGGTTTAGGAGTGTGTTTTGAAATGAGGCGGTAGTAGCTGTTGTGCGTTACCACCAGCCCCATTCTGCAAATGGTAGAATCCTACCCTGGCATTCCTCACATGCCTTTTCATATGCCTTATCGATCCCACTACGATTTGTTTTGTGTCGTACCTATGCAGTGCTCCCTGATAGCCCACTACTTTACAGTGGAGTTTACAGTACTGTATCAACTACGACATTTATATAAAATGTGTTAAGGGGATATGGGTAACGCATTAATGCTATTTTAATACTTTACTTTACTGTAGACATATTATAATAGTGTATTGTACTATGTATGTAGATAGTTTAACTGATCCTTTGAAGATGGAATCCCAAACATCTCTTAAGTTATTGCACGCACGTTATACACTGGATAGGAGATGTAATTTCCCGTAAACATCTTTGAAGTCGTTACACTCAAATTTATTTACTGTTCATTTAACTCACATACGATCTTTTAGTTCTGACTCGAGTGTTTGTCCTTCCATTACGCTCGGGTCAACCTGAGCATTTCAGTGTTGAAGACCTTATTTCTGAAGGACGAAGACGAAGATTTAACATATTATTACTATTTATTATATTTATTCCACTACATCATGTTATTCTGCTGCATTATTCATTTATTCATGTTGTATGTATAACTCAGATCTATATTATAAAAGTGTAATCAAATGTTATTTGTAAAACAGCTTCATTAACTGTTTATTTGATTATTATATTTTTTCATTCCGCTGTGAGATTCTTGTTTTGATTTTTCCTTTCTTTTCTCTTTTTTCTTATTTACCCCATTAACAATCCTCCATTTGAATGGTTTGACTTGACATGTGTGGTTTATTGTCGATTTAAACCATCCAAAATGGTGGGTCGTTAAAATTACTTACTATATACCAATCCAGTTATCCTTTATAAAAAGTTCCCTTTTAAAAGTTCACTTCACATTTAAATACCTTCATAAATTTCCAAAATCAATTTATAAAACACTTTTATAAATCTACATGTCAATTTACAAAGGCTCATTACAAAGCTCTAAAATCATTTATAAAGCATTTCCCCATTTAAAACTCCTTTGATAATTCTTCTTTAAGAAAAATATTTACAAGATATCTTTTGCAACTCATCCTTTTTAATCACTTTAAATAAACCTTTTAATTTAGTAAAAGCAATTTTTATAAATAAATTATTATTTACAAATATCTTTATAAAAAAATAACATAACTTGAAAAATCATTTATGAACTCTAAGCCAAAATTGACTGAAGAATTGAAATTAATGCAAAACCATACTTATGATTTTCAAAAGGAGCTTAGCAATGCCAATGGTACTTATTT
Organism: Allium cepa; assembly: GCA_030765085.1. Taxonomy (NCBI): domain Eukaryota; kingdom Viridiplantae; phylum Streptophyta; class Magnoliopsida; order Asparagales; family Amaryllidaceae; genus Allium; species Allium cepa. Next base: position 869,177,462 of record CM060929.1, on the reverse strand, counting down.
AAATTACCATTTGGTTTCAATTTATTTCCAAGTCACTTATAAATTATTTACATAGGCCAACATACATGTAAATCAAATCCATTATCAAATCAGGGAATAAACTACCAGTACAACACAACTAGCATATATACATGTCCAAACAACATAATGATGGTGATTTGTCATGTTAAATAGTTGTCCAAAATAATTCAATCAATTAATAGTAGAATGAGAATTTATTCTACTAAACACATGCCCACACAAATAACAATTACATTATAACAAAACGGTGATTTATTCCGTTAACGGATATCCACACAAATCAAACAATCTATATTGTGCTCATTCATAGTTATATGGTTCCTTAATGGTATCGACACTTGGATCTTGCGGTTCAAAACCATCTTTGGAAAGTTGTTCGTTTTAACCACTTTTATTCAAGAATAAAGGATTTAAAACTTTAAACTTCGTTTTCAAAATAATTAACTAAAAGTAAACTCTTATGTAAATCATAATTAATTTTAATTAACTTTAGTAAAACCTAATAATTAAACTTTAATTAAATAACATTTATCTTGTAATGACCTAGAATTTTGGTGATTTGGAATTGAAATATTTAGTTGATTTTAAATGTTTAAAAGTTAATTTCATGGATTTAACAACTTGAATTTCAAATATAACGATTTATTGGGTAATTTAGTTTTTAAAATTTAATAACTTGAATTTGCTTAAATCATTGAATCTTGGGTTTTAAGCTTGATAAAAATAATTTAAAGGCTTATTAAACTTATATTAATAAGAATTAAGAAAAAAGAACTTTTAAATTGAATTTAAAAATGATTTACATGATTTTTTTAAAAATAACTCGTTTAAATTAAAGAGTGAAAAAAGCCTTCCGGGGCATAGTCTCGGATTTCAATGAAACCTCATTGGATCCACAATAGTGTATTATCGGATTTCAAATTTCATAGCATTTGGGATTATTGTTTGATTGTACGGGATAGAAACGCGTTGAATTTAATATCCAAAATTTAATATAATAATTGGGTCCAAAAAGCCATCTTCTCCATACGATTGAATTACGGCCCGAGATTTGTTCCATTGCATTCGGAATAGAGGCATAACATTATGAACGCCTGACAGCACGTCTCGATTTGGATCCAAAATTTACAACCTGATATTTTTAAAATTTAAATAATAAATATGGTTGATTTAACTTTTGTCTAACCTAAACCTTCTTATCAGCCACGCTATCTGTACATAAGCCACTCTTCCATGGTACCTACCTCGTACTTGATTTAAAATCGTATACGTTCCCTCCTTCATTCCAAAACACACAGAACGATAAAAAAGAAAAAGGGAAGCTTTAAAAATTTATTTCTCTTGAAATAAAAAACAAAAAATGTGAAACATGCTTCAAAATTCTCGAGATGATGAGAACTTCGATCTAATATACTCTTTGTATGGTGCGACCATGATTGGTGAGGTTCGGCAGTGATGTCGTGAGAAGTTTCGAAACTAGGGTTGCGATTTGAGATCGATATAGGGATTGACTTTTCGATCTGAAGCTGGATTTGAGATCGTGGGATGAAGGCATGTCAGTGACGTCGAATTTTTGGACTTCGATCAGTTTTTGGTCATCGCGACCTGGGGATGTCGAAGGTGCTCTGTCGTGTTGCGTTTTATTTAGGAAGTGCGGGCTTCAGGTGAAGGGGACTGGAAGGTAGAGAGGGAGATGGCGAGTTCAGCGGTGAAGTCGGGTGGGGGTTTCATTGAGTATGGAGCGAGCGGGAGCGTGCGTGCACGAGTGGGTTTGGGTTTACTGTAACTGTGTGTACAGGCAAATTGAAAGGGAAGGAAGAAGAAGAAAGGAAGGGGAAATAATAGTTGGGCCGGGACATTCATTCACGGGCTTCTATTTTGGTGTTGGGTAATAAGTTCAAATAAATTAAGTTATATAAATTATTTTATAAAAATCTAAATTCTTATAAATTGTGTAACTCGTTCGTTTTAGGTCGAAATCAAACGCGGTCAATCGTGTTGGCTTCGTATTTCTAACGACCCGTAAATTTCGAAAATTAAATTGGTTAATTTAATAAGATTTTTATAATAAAATTTATAAAGAAGTAAAAACTTTGTAGTTTATAATGAAGTGAATGTTAAAAATGAAATGTAGCAATGGTAATTAAAACTAAGTCTTGACAATTGGAGTGAAACCCTAATTATGAAATAGTGTAAATTGTTGCACTTGGTTATAAAATTGAAAACAAGTAAATAAAAGTAAGTATTGAATTAGCCAGTGAAATAATATATTGATTGATGGTAATTAAATGTAAATTAAGGTAATAATGTTAATGCAAGTTGATAAATAACTAATTTAGGGCAATCCCAATTAATTGAAGCAATTGAAAGGTTATAATTGATTGTAATTTGTAAATTGGGAAATAAATTCAAAGTTGTATTAAGTAATGAAATAATACGTAATAAATTGTAATTTGATAGAGTTAATGCTAGATAAGTAATTATAATAATTGTGGTTGATAATAAAGTACGAATGTGATTAAATTAGGCAAATAGTGGTAATTATTAATTGTTTACCCATTTATTTAATTTATTGAATTAGATCTAAATCCATTGCAATTAAACGTAATTAAAAACTACTTTAATATGAATTTAGTTGATGACTGTAAAAATATTAGGTTAATTGAATGTATACTAATGTTAAATTTATCTATAAGATGATGATTGATTGATTAAAGAGATTGAATACAAATTGTACTAATTTAATTGAAATTAAAAATATAATTTATTTGAATTTACTTAAATTGAAGGTAAACACTGTAAATTTTGCAACAAATCCTTATTTGATGGATATGAAAATTTTGGTTGATGAATTAGAAGCTTATATGTAATCAGAAATGATAGAAATGGTAAATAATTAAATTTAGATTGGAGAAGTGATTAATTAATTTAATATTATATTATTTAATTAATTGAAAAATAGCCATTTTGGCCACTGACTTGGATTTCGACGAAACTAGTTTCATCGGATCCATAACGGTGAATTATTATAGGATTTTAAGTTTCGTAGAGATCGGACTTATTGTGTGATCGTACGGATTCAAAACGTCTAGAAATCAATTAAATTGAAATCAATTGAAGTCAATTTGAAATAACTTGATTTTAGCATAACTACTTCATACGATGGAATTTGGACTTGAAACCTATTACATTGCGTTTAAAATATCTAAAAACATCTATTTTGATATATGGGTTGATCCAATTTCGTCCCCAAGTCAGAACGGGCTTTTGAGCCATTTATCGATCAACGTGTGAACCAATCGTATTCATTCCTCTATTTTCAGCTCTACCTGTATATATCCAGTTATAAACCCTAACAGACTTTCTATTTCTCATTTGTGTACATACAGAAACTTCTGTGGCTCCTCATTTCCAATGGCAAAAATAAATCTCAATTCCCTAACCCTCAAATTCAGTTTCAAAACCAAATCAAAAATTGAAACTCCTCAAAATATCTCGAATTATATATCGATTTGAAGCTCTCGACGAGCGCATCTCAGATTTACAATTAATTTTTGAAATCGAATCATAATTTTTTTAGAAACCCTTATTTTAGTCCTAGCCGTTCATGTATAATCATCGAGATTCAACAGTGGATCTTCCATGAGTCGTCGATCGAGGGTATGCGTCGCGTAAAGGGGAACCAGAGCTTCGCGTCTGTGGTTTCGTTGGGTGCCGTAGTCGACCGAAGTTGGTTAGAATCACCTTCGAATGACTGGTGGTGGTCATGTTCTAAAGTTGGCCAAAGGAGGTCGGGTAGGGCGGCGCTTTGGGAGCTAGGTCGGTCTGGAGTGGCCGTCGCGACGGACGTGTCATATCGACGATTCAACGCATGGGGAAGCGGAGGTAATTGCTGAAACGGAGGCGGCTGGAGTCGAGCATCTCTAGTGGTTGGGTTTCGTAAGTGAATGCAGCAGTAATGTGGACGCGTAGGATTGGTAATTCCATTGTTTATTTATTTAATTTTGATTTTCGAATGTTCTAATCTTCATAACTCTTACATACGAGGTCCGCTTCATGCGCGGTTTTCTCCGCTGCGATTCTAGCAAAATTCCGGACATTTTGACGCTGGTTTGGACGAATTCAAAGACTATTTGAATTTGGGTTTAAACTGGATTTAAATTCAATTTACATTCAAAAGGTGAGTGTTTCAATACACTCACAACTTCTAAAATTTATTATGTTTGTTAAATATATTTCTGATGTGATCAGAAATTTATTTATGACTGATTGTCATATTTTGAATCATCATCTCAGTTTATTTGAATTTATTTGGAAAAAATAGTTGTTTAATTTATTATCGAATATAAACTGCCAGTAAATACATGTTATTTATTGTCTGTTCTATATTGATGGTATTGATTGAATTGGATGAAGATTGTGATAAATGTTTGATGGTTGATATTGGATGAATGGATGTTGTATTTTATATTTTTATAAAATGCAAGTTTTTATGGATCTTTATTTCATTCGGGATTGCGGTTTGAAATGATATATAACCATATTTATATTTTATATTACGGATTGAAATGATAAATACCCGTATCACTTGACCATAGGATATAAAATTATATACAGACACCGTGGTCTATATATAAAAATATTTTGAAATGATTTCTATAGTTTTGTAAAGAAATATATGGTCTTAGATGAATATTGATTTTAGATATTATATAAATGTTATTTTATCCTTGATTTTAAGCTATGTATAATTTGTTTTAATATAGAATAAGCTTAATAATAAGTTTGATATTTATTGGCGACAATATGGTTAAGTATTTATATAAATTATATTTTAATAGAGAGTTTTATAATGATTTAAATAAATTAAGGTTGGAAGATAAATTGGAAATTTATTTGAAATTGAATTTATTTAAGAATTAAACTCAAATAGGTTTGATTGAAACTTATTAAATTTGAAAATTTCAAAGGTATGATTTTATAACTTGATTTTAGTTTAGGATTAATTAAATGAATATTTCAAGTATAAATAAATTGAAGGAAATATTTAGTTATTTGTAACTTGAGTTTTATTTAGATGATAATGGATTTATTATGTAAATATTTCAAACTAACGAATAGAAAAGTGAATTGCTGAATCGTAATTACCAAATATAGTTTTGAAATTTTGAATACTTAAAGTTTGAAATATATTGAATTTGAAATGGTTTATTCTTTAGATCAAATCTGTTTTGAGATCGATAAAATTTGGAATAGTTTATTTGGAAACTGAATCGTATTAAAAATTTTGATTTGGGATTTGGATAAATTTACAGTTTATAAATTCAAGTTGTTTTGGAATTGATTTGTGAAATTTAAGAAGCTAGTTTATTGTATGAAGTATTTTAATATTTCAACCATTTAAGTGGTGGAAGTTATGTTCTCAAAGTTATGAGTTTCAAAATATTATGATTTGAAGGTGTTATATTTCAAGTGTTTTGATTTCGAAGTGTTATAATGTTGAAAATGCTATGATTTTGGAAAGGATATATTTGAAATGAAAATGATATCGTATTGATTTGGTTTTTGAAAAGGGCAATGATATTTGAGTTTTAAAGTATAAACTATTTTAAAATTGACCACGGTGTTATAATAATGGTTGGTAGTTAAAGAGACCGGGATCAGATATGGGCAAACTCTCTGTCGATACCGAAAACCACTTTAACAACTATGTACACGGTGGAGATTCTAAAATGAAGTAGGATGGTGGCGACGTTCTATTAAGGTATATACGTGGACCTGACTCCCGTGAGTTGGCATAAAGTGGCTAAAACAGAAGCGATCTTGGGTGAAGGAGGTAGCCCATCTTATCGTACACAATCCTTCGATATTATATTCTGACTTTGAGGTTTATTTGGTGGCCACTTTTGATTTTTGATTTGGGGGTGTGGCTCGAGGTGGGCGATAGTAGCTACTACGTGTTACCACCAGCCCGTATGCGTAATTGGTATATCAACCCTGGCATTGCCTTGTGTGCCATGTCACCTACCCTAGCGCGCCTTGTACGAGTTTGATTGTGTCGTACCAATGGAGTATCCTCTGGTAGCCTCCTAATTAGGAGGTATTACGGTACCGTATAGATTATTGGCACTATTACGTGTTAAGGGCTATGTGGGTAACCCCTTAACGCTATTTAAAAGTGAGTTTATTTTACTATTAGACACTATTATAATAGCGAAATATTACTATATAGTAAATAGTTTAACGGATCCTTAGGAGATGTGAATCCTGAGCATCTCTTAAGTTACTGCACTCACACTAGACACTGGATAGGAGATGTCAAATCCCATGAACATCTCAGACGCCGTTCCACTCATACTATTTACCTTTGATTTAACTTACATAAGATCTTTTAGTTCCGACTCGAGTGTTTTGTCTTTTCAATTCACTCGGGTCAGCCTGAGCATTTCAGGATTTGAAGACTTTATTTTCTGAGGACGAAGACGAAGATTGTATTATTATTATTTATTATATCATTCCACTACATTTATACTGTTCCACTGAATTGTTATTTATTATTCTCTGGTATGTGTAACTTTGAATCTGTGTTGTATAAGTATAATCAAATGTTTTGTAAAACAGCTTCATGAACTATTATTTGATTATTATATTTTGTTGTTCCGTTGTGTGATTCTATTTGTTTTATTTCTTTCTTCCCTTTTTTTCTTATTCACCCCAATAATAATTCGCCCTTTTGTATGGGTTGAGTCTGTCGTATGTGGTTATCGTCGATTAAAACTTACAAAAAGGATGGTCCGTTACATTTTGTATCAGGGCTTTGGTTTAGCGAAAACCTTAGCTTTGTGGGGTCTGACTCTTTATTAATAGGGTAGTAATACCCTATGATAACTCACAGAGAGTATATAAGAAAGAACGTATTTGTTAGTGTTATAAAAAGGTTTTATATTGTGTTAATTTGTTACGTTTTGTAGTTACAAATTCTAGTTAGTACATAGGACGTTATGACATCAATAGGGATTTCTAAATAATTAATAGGACAGACCGACACAATATTTGTTTTGAAATATATGTAAATGAAATAATTTTGCCTATTATATTTTCTGTATGTAAAGTAAATTTTTTTATAAAAGTTATATTTGGTTATAATATATTGGTTGGTAGGTAGTGAAATTTATAAATATTGGTTGTAAAATAAAATTTACAAATAAAAAAAAGTAAAATTGGAGATTTAAAACCTATGTTTCGGGTTTTTGAAAATTTCTTTCGAATGATTTTTGAAATATAATAATAATATTATTAGACGTATTTCTGATATAAATATTTCAATATAATTTGACAGGATTGTTTTAAAGAAATTTTGAAAAGAAATAAGTACTGTACTCCCCTCTCTGTTGCTGGAAAATAATTTCGGTGATAAGTGCACGCATCATCGACATTCATTTTTGAGTTTCGAAGTGGGAAGGCCACTGTAGTAGTTCTACTATAGATTTATTTTGGCAAACAAATATAAATTTCAAATTGTTTTAGATATAATTGGATATATAAATTGTAAGTGTATACATCTATCTATTATTTTAAAATGATTTGAAATTTTAACCTGGTATTTAGTTCTTAAGTTTCTGTTAATTAATAGTTCAATAATTGTAGTGAAATGGAATGTAACTAATTAATTGGAACCTCTAATTTAGATAAGAGATTAAATGCTAGGTTATAAATGAAATTACAAGCAATTTGAAATTTGTAACTTACAAAACAAAAGATATAATCATTGATCATTAAATTAAATTAAAAGAAATGAGGTAAACTTGTATAATTTTTCAATTTGCATTCTTTAACATATATATAACTTACCAAAATTTTAAAAGTTGTAGTGTTTAATAAGAAAATGTAATTGGATATTATACAAGTAAAACTTGAAATAATGAAAGTTTCAATGAAACTCTTTAATAAATAAGAATTGATGTTATAGAGTTATAAACTTAAGTTACGATTGGAATGTTACTATAATAAAATATGATAGAAGGTAAATTTTGTAAGCAGATGATTTTAAACTTAAGTAAATGAAATTGAGAAATGAATGAATGTAATGCCATAAAAATAAAATCATTTGATATGAATAAATAAAAATGAATTTATGTAAGTATAAATGCAAATAAGTGAGATAAAAACATTGAATCAATGGATGGAAATGAAATTTATAAGAAATAAATGTAGATTAAAAAGATGAATCATTATATGAATGAAAAGGAAGTCAAACAACAAATGTTATGAAATGAAATTAATAAGAATGAACTTGATCTATTGTTTGGAATTGTTGTTTGTTTTAGTTTATGGCTGGTTGGGCAAGGATACTTCAAAATTATTTGGATGTATGAATAATCTATCTAGTTTCATCTAAGACTGTTGAGTAAATGGTGCACTTGGTAGTTTATTTTTCATTCTGTACAATTTAAAGTTTTTGAATCCTAACAACTATTTGTTTTGTTTGATATGAATGGATAATTGATTTTTGTTGATTTTATATGATGGTTGTATGCTTTGTTGCAAGTGATTGTTGATTATTATTGATTTGTTTGTTAGTGGATGAAGCCACTTAAATATTTCATTTATATAATTATTATTAACTCTTTTAGATTATATAAGTGAAAGACATGTTATGGAAACAATTGCTATTGCTTTTGGTTACATAAAATAAGCATAAACTGCCCGACAAATAGGTACATTCTCGGATTACGGTTTTATAACGTTATTATGTTGTTTTTCCATGTTGGGATATATTATTTTGGAGGATATATTGTTATATTTGATATTATATTTTCTTTCGAGCCTCCCCGTACAAAGAAGACTCTGCCAAAATTTTCCGTAAATTTTGGACTTAGAAAATTTTTGAAAAATGTTTTCCGAACTTTATCGATTTGAGTATAAAAAGATTTAATAGTTATAAATTGATACATTTTATTTTAATTTTTAAATTTTCTAAATTTACTTGTTTATCAAATTAATATTTTTGAATAAGATATATTGACTACTTAATTCTTTCTTTTCCCTTTTTTCCTTTTCGGGGACGAAAAGTTTCGATTGGAGGAGAATGTAACGACCCATAAATTTCGATAATTAAATTGGTTAATTTAATAAGATTTTTGTAATAAAATTTAGAAAGAAATAAACACTTTATAGTTTATAATGAAGTGAATGTTAAAATTAAATGTAGCAAAGGTAATTAAAACAAATTATTGACAATTGGAGTGAAACCCCAATTATGAAATAGTGTAAATTGTTGCACTTGGTTATAAAATTGACTATAAGTAAATAAAAGTAAGTATTGAATTAGCCAATGAAATAATACATTGATTGATGGTAATTAGATGTAAATTAAGGTAATAATGTTAATGCAAGTTGATAAATTACTAATTTAGTGCAATCCCTATTAATTGAAACAATTGTAAGGTTATAATTGATTGTAATTTGTAAATTGGGAAATAAATTCAAAGTTATATTAATTAATGAAATAATATGTAATAAATTATAATTTGATAGAACCAATGCTAGATAAGTAATTATAATAATTATGGTTGATAATAAAGTATGAATGTGATTAAATTAGGCAAATAGTGATAATTATTAATTATTTACCCATTTATTTAATTTATTTAATTAGATCTAAATCCATTGTAATTAAACGTAATTAAAAACTATGTTAATATGAATTTAGTTGATGATTGTAAAAATATTAGGGTAATTGGATATATAATAATGTTAAATTTATCCATAAGACGATGATTGATTGAATAAAGAGATTGAATACAAATTGTATTAATTTAATTGAAATTAAAAATATAATTTATTTTAATTTACTTAAATTGAAGGTAAACACTATAAATTTTGCAATAAATCCTTATTTGATGGATATGGAAACTTGGTTAATGAATTAGAAGTTTATTTGTAATCAGAAATGATAGAAATGGTAAATAATTAAATTTGGATTGGAGAAGTGATTAATTAATTTAATATTATATTATTTAATTAACTGGAAAATAGCCATTTTGGCCAATGACTCGGATTTCGACAAAACCAGTTTCATGGATCCGTAATGGTGAATTATTGTGGGATTTCAAGTTTCATAGTGATCTGACTTGTTGTGTGATCGTACGGACTCGAAACGCCTAGAAATCAATTAAATTGAAATCAATTTGAAATCACTTGATTCTGGCATAATTTCTTCATACAATGGAATTTGGAATTGAAACATGTTCCATTGCATTTAAAATATCTCAAAACATCTGTTTTGACAGATGGGTTGATCCAATTTTTTTCGGGAGTCAGAACGGGATTTTCAGGTCATTTATCGCTCAACGTGTGAACCAATCATATCTGTTTCTCTATTTTCAGCTCTACCTATGTAACGACCCGATAATTTTTAATAATTTTATTTGTTTCATTTATTTAATTAGTTGAATTTTGTGAAATTTCAAATAATAAAATTTTGAAATAAAAATTTGATATTTGGACTATGTCTATTTAAACATAGCCATTGTTAAATTTTCATCAAAAAATATGGAAGTTTATTTTTCTAGTGTTATTTTATTTAAATCTATATCAGTTAATATTTGATGATAATTAAATGTTTTTCAAACTTGAATATTTTTCTATAGAAAAATTGTAAATTGTCTTGTAACAACCCGCATATTCAACGATTTTATATTTAAATGTTTAATTTAAATATAGCGTCGTTAGTCGGATTTGGTCCGAAATGTTACTTTTTGCAAATGGCCGAATTGGAACTCGAAATTACCTCCATTGGTTCCAAAATGGAGTTTGCGATCTTTTTGAGTATAATCTTTGATATGTTTGGAGTTTGTGAAATTTCGGCAACTTTTTCTATTGGGTTTGGGTTTGGGTTCAGCCCACTAGCTTAACTAATACTCTAGCTTAGCCACTCCTCTCATTCACTTATTCATTTCTTAAAACTTAGGCTTAGAACTGAAAATGGTGGAAGGGAAAGAGAAATAGAAATTCGCAAGCCCTAGTTTCAACTTCCAACTTGATTTCTTGCTCTAAAATCAAAGAGAATCCATTGGTAAGTTCATCTCCATCTTCTCCATCTCTTCTCCTCTTCAATTTCAGTAAATTCCTAACCCTAACTTAGGAAATACTTGCTTTGATTCTAGATTGAAGCTTGTAGTGTTGAAGTGGAGTGTAGTTGGTTGATTCCTTGCATTTCTGCTTCTTCATCTTCTTTGTTTTGTGTAAAAAGGTGAGTTTTGAACTCACATCTACTTCTCTTGATTTCATGGGTGTTGGGTATGAATTCCTAATAATTATGCATGTGACATTGTTTTGAATTTGGAAAGAATTTGCATTTCATTGAAATAGGGCAGGAAGTGCAAAATCACCAGGTTCATCCGACCGAGTGCAGGCTTCGGTCGACCAACCTGCTGCCCCGAGCCATAATTGGGTTTCTGCATCTGGCCGGCCGACCGAGCCCTGCAGTCCGGTCGACCGACCTGCTCTGTTTTGCCTATTTTGTATATTTTGAGTTGTTTTCCGGATTTTATCGATTCAAGTTGCTTTTTAGTGGTTGTTATTGCATATTTGGCTTCGATAACTTACTCTTGACTTCATCCACGGGTTTTTATAAAATAATTTCTCAAATCGCATTTAAAAGCTCGTTTCTCAAATTCATAAATTCTATTTAAAACACACACTTTCGCACTTAGGGCGAAGTGGAAGGGTGATTAAATGGTTGGGCAAAACACGGACCATGAATCTGTGCGTTTATCCTTCTGATTAATCCTCGACCTATTCGATTGATCGTTTTGACCTTCGGGTTTGGTTTATCGATGATATGAGGTAAATTTGTACTGCTTTGAGTGTGAAATAAACTAACGGATAGTAAAACGTTTATTGCGAACGGGTGGTTATGGGACTCACGTTACCACTTTTTGGATTCCTCTCTGGGAGTTTGTGACACATGCTGCCTTTGGGATAGTGTCTTCGGACTGTCTCCTCTGGCTTGTTTCCTTTAAATATCGCTTTTGGAGTTGGTCCTTTGCCCCGACTCGAAAGATATTTGGGGTTGTCGGTTACCTTTAGTATTGCTTTCGGAGTGGTTTCTTCACCACCGCTCAAGAGATATTGGAGTGGTTTCTTCACCACCACTCAAGAGATATTGGAGTGGTTTCTTCACCACCGCTCAAGAGATATTGGAGTGGTTTCTTCACCACCGCTCAAGAGATAACGGAGTGGTTTACTCACCACCGCTCATGATGCTTCATTTATATGTATATTCCCTAGGTATTGCTTTTCTGTATTGGTTCTTTGGAGCCACACGAAATATAGCGTTTACCTTGTGGAACTCGTATTTATCGGTATTTGTTGTTTGCCTTTATGGCTTGCTTTGGGATATTCTTATCCTTTGTTTCAATATGTTGCCGATGATATGAGGCTTGATCTATATGATACATCTTTCGTTAGATGATTGTGTTATCTCTTTTAGAGATATCTATTATGCTTTGTAACCTTGCAGGTTTATTGTTGTTCAGTTTATCTAACTGATTTGTTATCTAGACTGACCCGTGTATTTTATACTCGGGTCAGACCGAGATGTTTCAGGTTAGGTGCTTTTGGGACTTAGCCTATTTTGCTTCCGCATGGACTACTCCGCTAGCTTCTTTTTGTCATAGCTTTTTGTGTAGTCCCATTTTGTAGTAACTCTGTTATGTATTCATCTGGAACTCGTCTGTATATTGTGGTTTGCTATACCACTTGACTTGTATTATTTTGTATACTCTGAAATGTATCAGTATATGGGTATATGATGATTTACTGTTCTGTGATGTATATTACATTTGAGTTGTTATATTTTCTTCTGATAGATCCTATAGCCATTGTAGTTTTGCTTTAAATATTTATTGAATAGGTCGAATTTTTAATATTTCTACTTTTCGACGTATTTAGTGAATAGTTAGAGTAAGATTACACATGGTCGCTTCCTTTGTACTCTATTGTCCGCGTTAGCCGACAATATTATCTATGTAATACTCTTTGCTAACGAGGCTCTCGGAGTTGGGGAGTCACACGTCTTCTGAGCAAGACGTCATATTTCGTTTCTCCAAATTTGGACTATTATTGCTCCTTTGATATTATTTTTCGACGAAATAGCAGCATTTTCGTTTCGATATCGATTTTTGACCGAATGATCATACCACATGATATCTGTATACCGTTTTGATCGTCTTGTCATGCTAATGTCTGTGGTATATTCGTTTTTGTGTTTTGGAGTCCTGGTATGTGGCGGATTTCGTGATACAATTGTCTTTATCGGTATCTGTATGAGCTATTCATTTTCCTGTGTCCTTTCTCCATCCTGAGACAACCAACAGCCAGCTGCGTTTTTATATTTTCTTGAATTCATGACCCTGCTTTCCTTTTTTTGATAGTCCCACTATACTTTACTTTTTGACTGTTCGGTTCTTTACGTGCGCAACATTTAGCTAGCATATATTCTCCTACTTTCAAATCCATCTCTTACTTTCATTTAGCTAGCATCTATTCACGTGAGCAATATTTAACAGTAAAACCATCTCCACTCTTCCATCTTTCACCTCATGCGCCACTGCAGCATCAAGCAGCCACCACCTCTCACTTCTTGTCCCCGACCCCAGGCCCCCTCCCCCCAACTATCGTCAACCACCACTTCCACAACCCCAAGACGCAGCAGCCCAAGCGTAGCCATATTCTTCCTTCGACCTGCCGCAACCGTTCGCCGCCCTCCTCCGCGTGAATAGCCATGTCTTAACCTCTTTCTTATTACTGAAGTGCTACACCACGAACAGCCGAGACTTCCTACCTCCTAGACCGCCACTTCATCATCAAAACTCCACCTCCACTTGTCGTGCCCCCTTCTTCTCGGTCGTCTGAGCCTGTGTGCATCTCTCTTGATGAATGGTATATATTATTGTGTTAGTGTACTGTATGATCTATATATATTTATAAGTATAGTTACATATATGTAATGGAAGCATATATGTGTACTACTAATATGATTTTATATGTAAGTTTAGTATATATAGATATATATAGATAGTTCTATAAAGTCTGTTTGGTTTTAAAAGTTATATTTTTCTAGTGTTATATATATATTATTATATAAGCTTATACTTGATATGTGTATAGTATGTGAATTTTAATAAATATATGTTTTACTAACTATATGTGGTTATAGGTGAAGTAATATATATAATAGATATATTATATAGTGATAGAGTGGTTTAATATGTTTTTCCTATAATGTGTTTATGAGATATCGTGTGTGTGTGTGTGTGTGTATACAGTTTGAATATGTTTCAGCTTTATTTTAGTATTTGGGTTTTGAAATATATATGTTACAGTGTATTTATTTAAGTGTATATTAGTTTATATTAGTTTGAAGAAGATACAATATTGATAAAGATGTATATATGCTTATATATGATTGTTGGATTTCATAATATTTTATTTTATTACGTAAGGGTTCTTTGTGTATATATAAATGTATGTATACATATGAAAATATGTTCAGGTTATTCTTTACTTTATATATATGTTAGTATATGATATTTTGTATATAAGTCTGCATATGTTAGTATGCATAAATTTCATATTATGTTGATTATATAAATATAGTTGTTAACTGTATATGTATGTGTGATATAATAGTTCATTTTATGAGATATTATTTTGATACATACATATATGACATTCTGAAAGGAATAAAATATAATCAACATATTGTTCATTTTATAATTATATATGTATATATGAGTTACAGTATCATATGTTATCATATGTTTGTTAAGAGAAGTTATATGATATATACATATAGTTTATATAATCTAGTTTTATATTGGTTTGCTAAGTTATAATATGTTCTGTTTTCCTTTGTACGTGTGTAAGTTATATCTAGCTATATGTATGTATATATTTTAGTTTACGTTAAATTTTATAATGATCTTGATATATATATATATACATATTCATTTCAGTTTTGATATATATATATATATATATATATGTTTAAATTTAATATTGATTAATTTTTTTTTATGTATTCTTAAATTGAATATTGGTTTATGGAAAATAATATGCTATGCATCTCAGGTTTAGTTATATCCAAGCTGATTTGATTTGTTTTCATTTATTTCACTTCATCAGATGTCTATCAAACTCGTGCCAACCTTGTTTGTTTTGGATTCGTGCTTGGATTTCGTAACTCAACTTCATTGTCTATCTCTCTAGCCTCTAAAGGTGAGCAATCACTCACGATTAATGTTCTTATATTTATTAAATTTGATTTCAATTGGAACGACATTTGAAATATGCTGCTGTTAGTTATTTACATTGTTATATACATGCCATTATATGCTATCTGTTCACTTGTGACATCTGACACATTTGTCCGTTATTTATATTAATGATATATGCTCATTATATTATTATCATATTTGTTATCACTCTTCAAGTTCCCTATTAGCATAGAATTCACTATGGGTTGAAATGATACATACCCGAACGGACTTTAAAATAGGAGAAAATCATTATGGGTTGAAATGATAAACCCAAGCGATTTTCATTAAATTGAATTTGGAATTGCGGGTTGAAATGATATATATACCCATATATACTTAAATTGCGGATTGAAATGATAAGTATCCGTATCACTTGACCATAGGTATATAAATAGTTTGAAATGATTACTATGTTTTTGGAAGGAAATATATGGTTTTATATAAATATTCATTTTAGATATTATATAAATGTTATTTAATATATAGTTAAATTCTTGATTTTAAGCATGCACAAATTAGTTTTAATATAAAATAAGCTTAATAATAAAGTTTGATTCTATTAAAATATAATATGGTTAAGTATTTATTTAAATTATATTTTAATATAGAGTTTATAATGATTTAATAAATTATGGTTGAGAAGATTGATTTGAAATTGTATTTAATTAAGAAATATATTTAGTTAGAAATCGATTTGAAACTTATCGAATTTGAGATTTTTAAAGGATATAAAATTTTATAACTTGATTTTGGTTAAGGTGATTTAAATGAATATTTCAAGTTTAAATAAGTTGAAGGAAATATTTAGTTTATTTGTAATTTGAGGTTTTATTTAAATAATATTGGATTTATTAAGTGAATATTTCAAATAAATAATAACAAAGTTAAATTAAGATATATATGAAATTATCAAAATTAGTTTGAGATTGTGAAATATTTAAAGCTTTGGAATATATCGACATTTAAATGCATTATTTGTGGTTTAAATCTATATTTGGAATCGATATAATAGTTTATTGAGAACTGAATTGAATTGAAATTGAAGGTTTGAAATTTGACTAAATTTGAAAATTTGGGATTGGTGTTGATTTGGAATTGATTTGTGAAATTTGAGGAAGCTATTTTATTATATAAAGTATTTTTAAATTATATTTAAACTGTTTACGTATGTTACTTTATAAATTTATTTCATATAAACTATTTTCATATAAATTATTTTTAATATAAACTATTTTAAATTATAACTATTTTTATATGAACTATTTTAAATTTTAAACTATGTTATTATATATATACTATTATTTATAAACAGTGAAGTGGGAAGTGTTATGATTCCAAAGCATTATGATTTCTAAATTTTGATTTCCAAAGTATTATGATTTCCAAAGTGTTGGATTTAGAAAGTTTTATAACTTTGAAGTACTAAGATTTTGTAAAAGGATATATTTGAGATGGATATATTTAAAATAAAACTGATATCGTATTGATATGGTTTTAAAATGGCAATGATATTTTGGTTTTGAAATATAAACTATGTTGAAGTTTATTAAATGACCAATTGGAGTAATAATTACATAGTTATTGAAGAGTCTGGCATCGGTTGGGGACATACTCTCTGCCTAAACCGAAAGCCACTTTAATAACTATTATACGCGGAGTGTGATCCAGAGTGAAGTGGTTGGAATGATGACGTTGCTGGATTTGAAGAAAGAGAACGATAATGGATAGCCTTGACACTTGTGTCAAATTTGAAATGACTTAAACAGGAGCCATGTCGGGCCAATGAGGTTTACCACCTCTAAGCGAACACACTTCTTCGTAAACTACTCATTACTTGTTTTTGATTGGTACGCACCCTCGAATTGGGAGTGTTGTTTCGCGATGTTGCGATCATTGCGGTGATGCAATCTTACCAGTCCGGATTAGGAAAACGGTAGTTTCAGTACCTTGCATATTGCCTCATTTGCCTTGTCATATTCATATCCCTATACGCGACTACTACGATTTGTTTTGTGTTATATCCATGGAGTACTCCCTGAGAGCCCACTAGTTTACGGTGGAGTTTACAGTGCTGTATAGACTATGACGCTTATATAAAATGTGTTAAGGGGGATAATGGTAATGCCTTAACGCTATTTTGATACTTTATATTACTGATAGGCATTATCTACTTAACGTACATATAAATGTTTAACTGATCCTTAGAGGATGGTTATCCTAAACATCTTTTGAGTTACTTGTATTTTCAGTTGTTATTTCACTTGAGTTGGATTTATTAATATAAGAATGTTAATCCTGACTCGAGAGTTTTGTGTTTTGCTTTACGCTTGGGTCAGACTGTGTGTACCAGTATTCGAGACTCACCTTTGGAGTTGGGGCTTCGCTTGGAGATCCAGCTATCTATCCAGCTTTCAGATATTCAATTGATTCTAATGATGTATTTGAAACTTCTATTGTATCTTATTTAACTCTGATATATATATAGTAGCTTCATGAACTACTATTCGTTTATTTTGCGTTGCATATTGTTATATTACTCTGTATCTGTGATCCTATAATTATTTATTTACTGTATATGCTGAGTTTTTTCCAAATATAAACTTACAATCTGGTATTTTCAGCAATTCAATTCCGGCATGTTTGGATTCTAATGGTTGAAAATATCAGGTCGTTATATGTGGTATCATAGCTTTGGCTCTAGGGAAAAACTTAGCATGTATGGTAAATTTAATTACGGAATCACTTTTGTTCGAGCTTTAATTCTTCCCTCTTTAATTTGAATTTCCTTTGAATTTTAGAATGTCCCTCGGTTCCAAAATCCATCATTACCTCTCCCTATTCGTATTCCGGAGTATACCATAACTCCACTTTGAATGATCTTTATAATGAATCGGTGGTCTCGCCAATCTACGAATGATTTGTAAATGGGTGAAACTCATTTACAATAGGCATTGATTTACCGGAGATTTCTGTATCCTCGGTTTATGATGCTATCTATCTCCTGCTATGCCTGAATTCTATCTTTTGCGATCCGATGTTGATTAGCCTCGGTATTCTGCATCGATCTTATTCTTGAAGTCACGGTCGATCGGGTTAAGGTTGCCCACGATTTATATAAACTTATCCATCTTTCTATTTTGTTATTTAATCATCTTATCTTTTTTTCGAACCTATCTTTGAATCAAAATTCTCTTTGATTTGAGTCCATCAAATTTGATCTCTATCCTTGCTTTGAAATCCATTCTCGCATCGTCGAGCGAGGAAGTGTATTTATGAATTAATATTAAAAATGTTTTATATATATATTGTGTTGTTTGAGTTGTTGATGTTGACTTGGATTTCCAATCGATTCGTCTGATCAACGCTATTGATAGGGTTTCCAAAACACTTGAACAGAGCAAATCGACACAATATTGTTTTCAAATTGGTAAATTTAATAAAGTTTGTATGATTATATTATATATATAAGTATGAATTTTCTGTAATTAAATGTTAATAAATTGATTGTTTAAATGATAATATTTGATTATCATTTATTGTTTTGTAAACCATTGGCTTTTGTCTCATATATATAAATAATTGAACTATAGATCATGGTTATAAATTAATTTGGAAATTGAAATGAATTTAAATCAAGAAGCTAAGAATTTAATTTTCGATGATTTCAAACTTTGATTTGAAAGTTTCAAAGTGTATAGTATTTAAAATATTTTCAAATAGAAATCATTTCAAAGAATTTAAAATGTTTAAATCAGTGC
Source organism: Allium cepa (assembly GCA_030765085.1). NCBI lineage: Eukaryota > Viridiplantae > Streptophyta > Magnoliopsida > Asparagales > Amaryllidaceae > Allium > Allium cepa. The sequence goes on along the minus strand of CM060929.1, from coordinate 869,158,357 downwards.
TCTCCTCCATTGTCGCTGGAAAATAATTTCGGTGATGACGGTCGCATCATCGACATTCATTTTCGAGTTTCGAAGTGGAGAGACCATTCAGTAGCTTTGCTACTCTTTTGTTTGGAAAATGAATTTGATTTGAACTTCTTAAAAATGACTTGATTTATAATATATTATACATATAAGTATATGATTATAGATTTGATTTGATATATATAGTATATGTATATTTTTCTATAAAACAGTTCGAAGTTAATCGGAAATTTAATTCTTAAATTTATGTTAAAGGTGATTTTAATTTCAAAATGAAACCAAAATTTTGAATAAATATTTAAATTTTGAAATAAATTGGTAAGGAAATATTTTACTTGTATAATACATATATGCATTCCAAAATATATAACTTGCCTAAATTATTCAGAAATTAACCTTGTAATTGAATAATATATAATGTAAAATGATGTTAAAGGATTTTATAGATAAAATTTGAGGGGTTATAATAAATGTTATACACTTAAAATTTTAATTATAAAAGATGTTCATAGAGATAAATAGAATAATAAGTTGATTGAATACTAAATGAGACAAATTAAATAAAATTTTGTTTGAAAGAAATCTTTTGGTATCAAATATTAATAAATTGAAATTAAATCAACTTATTGAAATACCTTGAATTTTAAATCAAATATTGAGTATTAATTAAGGTAAATTGAAATTTATATGTTTTGAACTGATTGTTTTGCTTTGTTTTCAATCTATTTTCTTTATGGTTGTTTTTATTCTCCTACCCCCTTCCTTTTCGAAGACAAAAAGTTTTGAATGGAGGAGTGTGTAACGACCCCATAATTTTTAATAATTTTATTTGTTTTATTTATTTAATTAGTTGAATTTTATGAAATTTTAAATAATAAAAATTTGAAATAAAAATTTGATATTTGGAATACGTCTATTTAAACATAGCCGCTGTTAAATTTTCATCAGAAAATATGGAAGTTTATTTTCTAGTGTTATTTTATTTAAATCTATATCAGTTAATATTTGATGATAATTAAATATTTTCCAAACCTGAATATTTACTATAGAAAAATTATAAATCGTCTTCTGAGCAAGACGTCATACTTCATTTCTTCAAATTTGGACTGTTATTGCTCCGTCGATCTTATTTTTCGACGAAATAGCAGCATTTTCATTCCGATATCGACTTTTGATCGGACGATCGCACCACATGATATCTATATACCGTTTTGATCGTCTCGTCATGCTGATCTCTATGGTATATTTGTTTTTGTGTTTTGGAGTCCTGGTATGTGGCGGATTTCGTGATATAATTGTCTGTATCGATATCTGTATGAGCTATTTATTTTCCTGTGTCCTTTCGCCATCCCGAGACAACCAATAGCCAGCTGCGTTTTTATATTTTCTTGAATTCATGACCCTGCTCTACTTTTTTTTGATAGTCCCACTATACTTTACTTTTTGGATGTTCGGTTCTTCATGTGAGCAACATTTAGCTAGCATCTATTCTCCGACTTTCAAATCCATCTCTTACTTTCATTTAGCTAGCATCCATTCACGTGAACAATATTTAACAGTGAAACCATCTCCACTCTTCTTCCTTTCACCTCACACGCCACTGCAACATCAAGCATCCACCGCCTCTCATTTCCTGTCCCCGACCCCAGGCCTCGCTTGCTATCGTCAATCACCACTTCCACAACCCCAAGACGCAGCAGCCCAAGCATGGCCATATTCTTCCTCCGACATGCCGCAACTGTTTGTCGCCCTCCTCCGATGGAATAGCCATGACTGAATCTCTCTCCTATTACTGAAGTGCCACACCACTAACAGCCGAGATTTCCTACCCTCCAAGACCGCCACTTCATCGCCGAAACTCCACCTCCACTTGTCGTGCCTCCCCTTCTTCTCGGTCGTCTGAGCCTGTGTGCATCTCTCTTGATGAAAGGTATATATTATTATGTTAGTGTACTGTATGATCTATATATATTTATAAATTAGTTACATATACATACATACATATATATATATAATCTGCCGCTGGAAGCATATATGTGTACTATTGATATGATTTTATATGTAAGTTTAGTATATATAGATATATATAGATAGTTCTATAACGTCTGTTTTGTTTTAAAAGTTATATTTTTCTAGTGTTATATATATATATATATATATATTATATAAGCTTATAGTTGATATGTGTATAGTATATGAATTTTAATAAATATATGTTTTACAAACTGTATGTGGCTATAGGTGAAGTAATATATATAATAGATATATTATATGGTGATAGAGTGGTTTAATATGTTTTCCCTATAATGTGTTTATGATATATCGTGTGTATATATATACACCGTTTCAATATGTTTCAGTTTTATTTTAGTATTTGGGTTTTGAAATATATATTTTTTACAGTGTATTTATTTAAGTGTATATTAGTTTAAAGAAGATACAATATCGATAAAGGTGTATATATGTTTATAATAACTTATATACGATTGTTGGATTTCATAATATTTTATTTTATTACATAAGGGTTGTTTATGTATATATAAATGTATATATACGTATGAAAATAGTATCAGGTTATTCTTTACTTTATGTATATGCTAGTATATGATATTTTGTATATAAGTCTGCAGATGTTAGTATGCATAAATTTCATATTATGTTGATTATATAAATATAGCTGTTAACTGTATATGTATGTGTGATATAACAGTTCATTTTATGAGATATTATTTTGATACATACATATATGACATTCTGAAAGGAATAAAATATAATCCAAGTATTGTTCATTTTATATGTATATATATAAGTTTACAGTATCATATGTTTGTTCAGAGAAGTTATATGTTATATATATAGTTTATATAATCTGATTTTATATTGGTTTGCTAAGTTATAATATGTTCTGTTTTGCTTTATACGTGTGTAAGTTATATCCAGTTATATGTATGTATATATTTTAGCATACGTTAAATTTTATAACGATCTTGATATGTATACATATATTGATTTCGGTTTTGATATATATATATATATATATATATATGTTTAAATTTAATATTGATTCAAAATTTTATATGTATTCTCAAATTGGATATTGGTTTAAGGAAAATAATATGCTATGCATCTCAGGTTCAGTTATATCCAAGCTGGTTTGATTTGTTTTCATTTATTTCAATTCATCAGATGTCTATTGAACTCATGTCAACCTTGTTTGTTTTGGATTCGTGCCTGGATTTCATAACTCAACTTCAATGTCTATCTCCCTAGCCTCGAAAGGTGAGAAATCACTCACGATTAATATTCTTATATTTATTAAATTTGATTTAAATTGGAACGACAATTGAAATATGCATTATATGCTATATGTTCACTTGTGACATTTGACTCCTTTATATGTTATTTATATTGATGATATATGCTCATTATATTATTATCATATACGTTATCACTCTGCAAGTTTCCTATTAGTATAGAATTCACTATGGGTTGAAATGATACATACCCGAACGGAATTTAGAATGGGAGAAAATCGTTATGAGTTGATATGATAAACCCAAGCGATTTTCATTGAATTGAATTTGAGATTGCGGATTGAAATGATATATATACCTGTATGTACTTAAATTGCGGATTGAAATGATAAATATCTGTATCACTTGACCATAGGATATAAAATTATATATAGGCACCGTTGGTCTTTATATATATAATTTGAAATGATTATTATGTTTTTGGAAGGAAATATGTGGTTATATATCAATATTGATGTTAGATATTATATAAATGTTATTTTATATATAGTTAAATTCTTAATTTCAAGCTATGCATAAATTTGTTGTAATATAAAATAAGATTAATAATAAAGTTTTATTTTATTAAAATTTAATTTGGTTATGTATTTATTTAAATTATATTTTAATACAGAGTTTATAATGATTTAATAAATTATGGTTAAGAAGGTAGATTTGAAATTGATTAGAAATTGTATTTAATTACGAAATATATTTAATTAGAAATCGATTTGGAACTTATTGAATTTGAGATTTTTAAAGGATATAAATTTTGTAACTTGATTTTGGTTAAGGTGATTTAAATGAATATTTCAAGTTTAAATAAGTTGAAGGAAATATTTAGTTTATTTGTAATTTGAGGTTTTATTTAAATAATTTTGGATTTATTAAGTGAATATTTCAAACTAAATAATAAAAAGTTAAATTAAGATATATATATATATATATATAATTAACAAATTTAGTTTTGAAATTGTGAAATATTTAAATCTTTGGATTATATCAAAATTTAAATGGTTTATTTGTGGTTCAAATCTGTATTTGGAATTGATATAATGGTTTATTGAGAACTGAATTGAATTGAAATTGAAGATTTGGTGCGACGACCCGACTTTCTTAACACAGAAAATCGCATCATCTAAAAGAAAGAAAGGGATAGAAAAGTGAAAAGATAGAGAAGAAGAAAGAAACAACATCAGAATCTAAACAGCGGAACGAATAAATTATATTACTCACATAATACTTTACATAGTATCATATACATCAGAGATACAGAGCATAATCAACTCATACTAGACAGTTATAGACACCTGTCTAGTTATACAACTCAAAGACAAACAACTTAGAGAACACACAGCGGAATACTCTATAGTTATACGCAGAAGCCTCCAGCTCCATTGCTCCTCCAGAATTCGTCAAGCCAATCTAAAATCCTAACCTGAATCCCTTGGCTACTCGTAAAAATTTGAATACCCAAGAGTTTAAGAAAAACAGAATAAACTCCGGGTCAGACATTGGTCTGGTGTGAGTAAACGGGTTAAAGTTGCTTAACTTTAAAAACCTTTTGCAAGAAAAGGTATCACGTAAGACTTCCCACACATAAACATGGAAAAGTTTTTACCTTACGCTAACCAAAACATTTGATAGGAAATCCGATGATATTATAATAGTGTCTAGGGTTTTCAAGTAAAATACAGAAATAGCTGGAATGCTTATATCTCACGTTCCAACATTGTTGGGCACAACTAATACGTACGGTACTTATTGGATTTTTGGATTCCATACAATGGCAGGGCTACTGGGGTACCGCCCGTCACAGTACGTGGCCTAGATCACCGTACCGAGGAGCCACCCTAACTCCCCTGCAACACAAAGCCGGACCCGTTCCTTACTGAACAGTTCCAAATAAGACAACCCCGACGGTTGTAGCTATTCAACCGTCCATACAGCTGAAATAAAAGGGACCTCTAGACAGGGGTAAATCTTACTCTCCAGTGGAGGCTACCCACGAAGCTTTGCTGCACCTCCCTTGTTTTAGCCATTGCCGGTTGATGAGGCTTGAGGTTACGATTACCTTTATAGGACATATCACTTAGAATGCTCATCGTCCACCTGACGATGTTCTGAAAGCATTCAATCCATACAAGTTCGTTCCGGGTTCGAATGAAACCGAAGGCATTATCTCGTTACACTCATTTTGGAATCACCCTCTGAGTTAACGACAATAACCCTTGCACTCTGAACCACCAACTCGAATCTATAAGATCTATTCCGTCAAACTCATTACGGAATCACCCACAGAGTTATACTGACGTATAGCTCTTACACCACGAGTCTTCACAAAGCTCCATTTTGACTCACGACCTAACGTTATTTGGAATCGATGTGGTTTTCGGATATCCAAATATGGAAACCCGATCCCGGTCTCATCGAAACCCAAAGCGTGTCTTTTAAGTCCAAGTTGTTTTAAAGGTTTTAAAACAGTTAAATTCAACTATTTATATATACACAGAATAGATAATTCACAAGCCACAATTGATAATCGACATTATCAAATAACAGGTAATCCACATAATCAATATCATAATTTATATCAACATCCCAATTGATAATCTATGTAATCATCACAATTCAACCAAGCATTCATATCACACAAACATACTTATCTCATTTCTGAGATCACAAAGCATTTAAGACAATCAATGTAATCCATTCATAAGCAATGATTTACTCATACCACAATATAATTAATTTAAAATGAATTAAATTAACTATCTCCATCTCTAATTAATTTAAAGTGAATTAAATTAATTACTTCTTAATTAGTTTAAAATTAATTAAATTAATTACCTTCATCAAAATAAATCTTGCTTACTTATCCATTAATTAAACCAATTAATTAATCTTCATCTTAATTAATCAACCTTTATTAATTAACTCTTAATCAAATAATCAATCCTTAATTATTCTTATTAATCATATCAATTAATGAACCTTAATTAATTGCTTCCATAAATTAATTAACTTTAATTAATTACATTATTCTTAATTAATCAACTTAATTAAATAGTAATTAATTATTCTTAATTACTTCTCAATTATTTTTAATTACTTTAATAAATTCTTTGATTTACTACACCAAGTAATAAACCTTTAATTACTTTACCAAGTAATTTATCCATTTAAAATTACTTCCCAATCAGTAATTTACCTAACTCAATCACCTCTGTAATTTATCAATTACTTATCTTAAGTCATTAGCCTTACCAAAACTTATTAAGTTACTTAATCTTTTATCAAGTGACCATTTTTAATTAATTAACAAATTAATTAACTTACTTGATTTCACTCATCTTACAAAACAAAATTGAGTAATTCATCCTTAATTACTCATTAATCCAAACTAATTTTCAATTATTAGATTAATTATCTCCAACTATTAATTAATAAACCTTAATTATTAATCAATCCTTTAATACAAAGTAATTAATTACTAATTACTTTTATAATTAATTAATTAAACTTAATTAACTAATTAATCAACTCTTAATCAATAATTAATAAACTTAATTATTAATTAACAATCTTAATTACAATTAAATTAATCCATAATTAAAATTAATTAATTCTTAATTACAATTAATTAACCTTAATAAAAATAGTTAATTAATTCATAATTAACCAGCATTATCCTTTAATTATTAATTAAGAAAACCCATTTAAAACTTAATAAAACCTTTATTAATTAATTACAATTTTAATTAACTCTTAATTACTTAGTTAATAAGTAATTACAATTTAATTAATCATTTGTCATTAATTAAATCATCAACTTAATTAATAGTTAAATAATTAATTATACTTAATTAATTACTTAATTAATCCTTTTTAAATAATAATTTAAATAAATTATTTAACTTAAAATTCCTTAATTATCTAATTATTTACAATTTATAAATACTTAATTATTTATTTAAGATAAAGCATTTCTTAAATAAATCTTGAAATCTTTACTTAACTTAATTCATTAATTAAATTAAATTATAAAGATTCATTAAATTACTTTCCTTAATTATTAATTAAAAATTCTAATTCCAAGTTAATAAATTATCTTACTTTAATTTGTTAATTGATAAATCGTTTTCCATTAACCAATAAAAACATTTCCTTATAAATTTCCCTTTTTATATATATATTTCCAAAATAAATTGGAAAGTAACATTAAGGTTTTAACTTAAAACATCTAAATCCATACATACAAATTCAATTTAAAGAAATAAGTTTCTAGATATAAATTTATCTTAATTATTTAAAGTTTTAAAACTTACTTTATATTGAATTAAAAATCTGGTTAAACATTGCAAATTTGGGTTCCACCCATGTATACATGAACCAAGAACATCACCTTTCTCTTTTAAAACAATTTGACTTAAATTTAAGAAAAACTTTTTTAGCTAAACAAAAGAATTTTTAAAAACTGTTAAACTTTACAGTTTAAACTAAGGTTTCAAAAACCCAGAATCACGCGAGTTTCCCCGAGTATTTTACCCTGAAACACGAAGTCGCCTTCGAGTCAAAATGCCATTCCACAACTAAACCAATTGCTACTGACACAAACCATCTCTCGTGCACCTGCACCAAAGCCTGAGCCACCTCCGGCCAACGTCAACTTCATCGACAAGTCATTCCACCACTCCACAGGCCTCCACGACCATCAAAACCCCAACAACTATTCTAATTCAAAAACGATCATTTTGGTTGGACTGAACCCCTAAATCCACCACCAGAAAACCCCAAATTCTCATGACTCCGGTCAACTACAAAGGCCACAACTCCGGTCATGGTCCACCAACCCACCATGCTTCCCTCACTCCAATTTTCATTCAACTCGATGCAATAAAGACGATGCAGTGATCGATTTACCGTAAGCTTCCAAAACTAGGTTTAAAATTTAATATGAGCAAATTCAAACTTCTCGGTGATTTTAAAATTCTCTAACCATTTTTACAACAATCACTGATACCTCATCTAGCTCCATCAACAAATTCAAGCCACCCAGATACACAAATCTACAGAATTGGGCAAAAATTCAATTTCCAGTAAAGTCCCAAATTCCCACTTAATACAGATTTAAAAATTGTGAATTTATTTTTAAAATTCATAATTTTTAATGAAAATCCAGATTATAAAGTTATTTTATCATTTTATTTCACACATTGGTGACTAAGTATCATTGCTATATTGGTTTACCAGAAACTTCAAACATTAAGACTCTGTTCATCTTTAAATCCTAATTCATACTTAAACTAATTTACCTTGTTTAAATTTTAAGACTAAACATTTGTTAAAATATAATAACTTGAAATTTCTGATTATATCTTAATCTACAGTAAGATGAAACATGAATATATCATGCACATATTCAATCCTTACACAATTTTACAAATTTATCTACACAGACATAAATTCATATTCACTACAAACATCATTATAAACTCCTAGCAACAGCTAATTAACTAATTAAGTTTAGTAAAAATGTTTACTCACCTTATTAAGGAATGCAGTGGTTTGCAAATGAACTGGAAATTTCAAAAGATTTAGAATTTGAAGATGATTCCCCCTTAGAAACAGAAAGCTTCAGGTAATACTTTGAATACTTGCTAGCTTATCTATTTGCTTCAGATTCCCTCTTTAAAACTTGCATGCATATGAAAATTTGGTGCAGACATTCAAAATGCAGAATCTGGGTTGAAAGTTGCATCAAGTTTTTGAAAACATTTTGCAGATTCTTGAATTTTTTGAAGATTTTTGGTTTACAGGTTTTGGATGTTTAATTTGAGCATGAAATTTCCAGACTTTTTGTTGAGGAAGATTTGAAGATTTTCTGGTTTTGGGAAGTGAAGATTGCAGGGAAAAGTTTCTGGTTTCTCTTAGAATTAAGCAAAAATGTTTAAAGAAAAGAAAGTGAAGAGATAGGATGATTATATAGGATAAATTTCAGAGTTTAATAAAAAGAAAAGAAAATACAAATATCATGACACTTGTCTTTTGTTTACACAAATGATTTTACACTTGTTATCATATTGTTTTAAAACTTAACACATGTCAAATAAAGTTTGTTTTTAATTTTAAAGAAATTTAAAAGCATTTTTTTAATTTAATTTCCAAATTATCAAATCATGTTTTCTTAATTTGAAAATTGCTTTTCTATTAAATATCTAATAACAAATACACTTATACATTCATAACTGTATACTTAATTTATAAAATACAATCTTTTAAAAAAAAAATGAAACCAAATAAAATTATATACAACATTTCAAACTTATTTTAAAATGTTATTTCAAAAACCTTGCATTTATTTTACAAATCAAATTTCTATAAAACAAATCTTATTTTAATTAAAAAAAACATTACCTATGTAATTTAAAACCAAACCATATTATGATACTATTTTAATATGTATGTATTTCTTTGAATTTCAAATTTATATTCATTTCAAAGTCAAATTTAAAATCAAATCTAACAATCAATTTAAATAAATATAAACATCTATTTTAAATAAGCACATTGTTATTTACAAGCAATATATCATATTTTGAAATCAATTTAAAATACACAGATTTAAATACATTTTAAACATACTTATAAATTTTGAAAACAATATACCAATTTAGAATTTATTTACACAACAAAAATAATTAATCTTAATATATAACCAATTTATAACCAAAATTAAAATATTATATTTTTATTTCTTGGTTAATTATCTTTTTAAAACAACAATTTTATCAATTCAAATAATTTAAATTAAGAGATTATCAGCATTTTAAACTCTTGGAAATTCCAGGATATTACATTTAGGATTTGACTAAATTTGAAATTTCGGGATTGGTGTTGATTTGGAATTGATTTGTGAAATTTGAGGAAGCTATTTTATTATAAAGTATTTTCAAATTAATGTTACTTTATAAATTTATTTCATATAAAAATTTTTAATATAAATTATTTTTAATATAAACTATTTTAAATTATAACTATTCTTATATAAACTATTTTAAATTTTAAACAATTTTATTATATATACTATTATTTATAAATAGTTAAATGGGAAGTGTTATGATTCCAAAGCATTATGATTTCTAAATTTTGATTTCCAAAGTGTTTGATTTAGAAAGTGCTATAACTTTGAAATACTAAGATTTTGTAAATGGATCTATTTGAGATGGATGTATTTAAAAGGAAGATGATACCGTATTGATATGGTTTTGAAATGGCAATGATATTTTGGTTTTGAAATATAAACTATTTTGAAGTTTATTAAATGACCAATCGGTGTAATAATTACGTAGTTATTGAAGAGTCCGGGATCGGTTAGGGACATACTCTCTGTATAAACCGAAAACCACTTTAATAACTGTGATGACCCGACTTTCCACTCCCTGAAAGACGCGTCATCTTTAAGAAAGAAACGGATAGAAATGAGAATAGAAAGAAGAGAAGAAAGAGACAACATCAGAATCTTACACAGCAGAACGAATAAATTATATTAATAACATAAATATTACATAGTTTACAACCAATATCAGAGTACACAGATATACAACACATACTAGACAGTTGTAAACACCTGTCTAGTTATACAACAACTTAGAGAACACACGGCGGAATACTATATATATCTACACGCAGAAGCCTCCTGCTCCATTGCTCCTCCACAATTCGTCAAAGCAAACCCGAATCCTAACCTGAATTCTCTTGACTACTCATAAAAATTTGAGTACCCAAAAGTTTATGAAAAACAAAAATAAACTCCGGGTCAGACATGGGTCTGGTGTGAGTAACAGGTTAAAGTTGCTTAACTTTTAAAAACCCTTTTGAAAAGAAAGGCATCACGTAAGACTTCCCACACATAAACATGGAAAAATTTTACCTTACGCTAACCAAAACATTTGATAGGAAATCCGATGATATTATAATAGTGTCTAGGGTTTTCAAATAAATAAGAAATAGCCGAAATTGTTACATTATTAAATTCCAGCTACTAGCCACAAAAGTGGGTAATACAATCAAAACCGTTGGCACTTATTGGATTTTGGATTGCATACAATGGCAGGGCTACTGGGGTACCGCCCGTCACGGTACGTGGCCTAGATCAACGTATCGAGGATCACTCCCAACCCCCTGCAACACAAAGCCGGACCCATTCCTTACTGAATAGTTCCGAACAAGACAACCCCGTGGTTGTAGCTAGCAATCACCCACATAGCCGAATTTAAAGGGACTTCTAGACAGGGATCAATCTTGCTCTCCAGTGGGTGCGACCCACGAAGCTTTGCTGCACCTCCCCTGTTTTAGCCATTCCCGGTTGATGAGGCTTGAGGCTATGATTACCTTTATAGGACATATCACTTAGAATGCTCATCGTCCACCTGACGATGTTCTGAAAGCATTCAATCCATACAAGTTCGTTCCCGGTTCGAACGAAACCGAAGGCATTATCTCGTTACACTCATTTTGGAATCACCCTCAGAGTTAACGACAATAACCCTTGCACTTTAAACCATCTCGAATCTATAAGAACTAATTCCGTCAACTCATTACAGAATCACCCACAGAGTTATACTGACTCATAGTCCTTATACCTCGAGTCTTCACAAAGCTTCACTTAGAATCACGACCTAACGTTATTTGGAATCGATGTGGTTTTCGGACATCCAAATATGGAAACCCGATCCCGGTCTCATCGAAAACCAAAGCGTGTCTTTTAAGGTCCAAGTTGTTTTAAAGGTTTAAAACAATTCAATACAGTATCTATTACACACAGATAGATAACTCATAAATCAATAATTGATAATCTACCATTATCACATAACAGGTAATTCACATCATCAATATCATATAGATATACCATATATCATCATCACAATAGATAACCTATGTTATCATCACAATACAATCAAACATCCATACCACACAATAATATTTATCTCATTACTGAGATCTCAAAGCATCCAAGACAATCAATGACATCCATTCATACATAAGCAATGATTTACTCATCACAATATAATTAATTTAAAATGAATTAAATTAACTATCTCTAACTTTAATTAATTTAAAATGAATTAAATTAATTACCCATCTTTAATTAATTTAAAATAAATTAAATTAATTACTTCACAATAAAAATCTTGCTTTCTCAATCATTTAATTGATTACAATCAATTAATCAATCATAAATTACTTTAATTAATCACTTTTGATTAATTACCCTTAATTACATTCATGTAATTATCCTTAATTAATTATTCCCAACTAAACAGTAATTAACCTTTAATTACTCAATTAATTAATTAATCATAATTAATTATCCTAATCCTTAATTAATTACATTAATTAATTACCTTTTATTACCTATTATTGATTAATTAATCATAATTAATCATCTTTAATTACATCATTAATTAAATAATTAATGATCTTTAACTATTTCTTAAATTAATTTCTCTAAGTAAATAACTAACTTAATTACTATACTAAACCAAATTAATTATCCTTAAATTAATTTCTTAATTAATCTCTTGATTAATTACTAAATAATTAACCCAAATTTCTTCATACTTAAACATCTCTATTTAATTACAACATGTAATTATTAAACAATTACTTAACTAAGTAATTTCCAAAACATTAATTACATAAAGTAATTATTTAAAAAACTCAAGTGTTTAAAATTAATTAAACTTAATTGATTAAAATAAACAATCATATTAAATTAAATTAATTACATTGAGTAATTAATTTCTTAATTACTTTATTAAGTAATTATACTCAAATCATTTACAATTGATTATTATTAAATTAATCAATCTAATTAATTACAAAAATTAACTATATTAATTAATTATTAAACAATCCTGGTTAATGACCTTCATTAACCATTCTTTAATTATTTTATAAGGTAATTAACTTGAATTAATTACAAACTAAATTATCTTTAAACATTCATTAATTAAAGTTAATTATTAAATTAACTAACCTTAATTTAAAACTTAATTACATAATTATTATTCATTCATCATTAATTAAAAATTTAATTAATGATCTTAATTTTAAATTGATTAATCATTAATCAATTATTAATTCCAAATTTAATTAATTAGTAACATTAATTAATTAACCTTAATTACCTTGTTAATTAAATCCTAAAACATAAATCTAAATTTAAATTTCAAAAACATAACTTAATTATGTTTAAAACAATTTAATTCAAAACAAAGTACTTATGAAATTATCTTTAAATTTCAATTTAAATTTCAAGTTTAAAATAGAATAAATTTTAAACTTATCAAAGTTCTAAATAAATTTAAAACTTTTTAAATTGCAAATCAAACTAATGCTATGGAAATTTTTAAAGTTAAAGTCATTTCAAAACTTTCAATAATTTAAATTTCCATTTTAATTTGAAACTTCAAATTTAAACCTTCTTTAAAATTTAAACCTGAAATTCAAACTAAACCTTTGAATTCCCAGATTTTAAATTAACTTCAACTCTATTCATATTTTTATGATCTTATTATTAAAAAGTTTAAACTATCTTATCAACATGATATAGTAAATAAAGTTAAATTTTTAAACTTAAGTTTCTGTTTTAAAAACTGGAATTTTAAATTCAATTGAGAAATTAAACTTGCATTTAAATTTGAACTTAAATTTTTCTCAAAACAGAAAACTGCAGATTTAAAAAGTTCAACCCAGATTTTAAAAAAAACAGAAAAACAAGATTCAAAACCTGAAATTTGAATTCAAATCAAAAATACAAACTTGAATTCAAATCAAAAATACAAATTTGAATTTGATTTTAAACTTAAACTTTTCTTTCATCATAAACTTCAGATTTTAAATTTTCAAAAAAAATCCAGTTTTCAAAAAAAAAGTTTCTATCTTAAACCTGGAAACTACATAGTATAACCCGAGACCCCCCTTAATTCACTTTGAGATTTCCTCCTCACTACTCCGAGTTTCCTATCAACTTGCTCCGAGTCATTCTCCCTTTTTCCCACAGCCTCCCTGCAACACCCAAATTCAACCTGAAAACATATTACAAGTTTCTGATGCAAACCTGTCAGCGACCACCATTCTCACCTCCGACCATCTTACTCTCTACCTCTCCAGCCTCACACTCCTCTACACACCAACTATCCATACACCAGAAACTAGCACACTCGATCAATCCATCTCTTCATACTGACTAAAATTTTAACCCTATTCAAAACTAGGGTTCTATTCTAAAAATCCAAAACTGCAATAAATCTAGAAATTATTATACACTTGTTTGATTTTTCTGAGTATCTTCAGTATCCACTCCATTACTCGGAAGAATTGCAGGATTTCTTAATTCAAAAATCAATAGAATTTGCACAAGTTCCTAATTTTGCTCAGGAACAATCTGCTACTGAAACATACACATAGGAAATCTTGATACTTAATTTAAAACTCAAGATTTAGTTTATAGGTTTGATTGGTATTACTACATTACCATATTATTTTGATTGGGTTTGAAAAGAAGAATAAATAAAAATTAACATGCAAGATGTTTTCTGCTTTTACAGAGGCAATAAATAAAAAGAAAAGGAAACAGCATGCATACATACATATTCACAGCATCAGTTATTCATACAATAAGAATTTAGCTATTTCATTTTAATAAACTAGCATGCAACCTGTTTAAAACTTAAAGTTCAAAGTTACTCACCATTTGATGAATGCAGACCCCTGTTTTGAATTTGCAGAACACATGCAGGCTTGACCCCTCTGTGCTCATTTATGCAGAAACAAAAATATGCAGTTTGCTTCCTCTGTTGTTCATTTGAATTGCAGAAAACAAACATGTGCAGGCTTCCTTTTTGATTTTGCAGACTATTGGTGAATAAATGTAGATTGGCTTGAATTGAGATATGCAGATTCATTTGATTTTTGAATATGCAGAATTACTTCAGGCTAAATGCTTTTGAATTTGAGATAAAGGTGGATTTTGATTGTTGAAGAGAAGTGGAGTATGCAGGTTCTTCATTTGAGATTTGCAGATGAAGGATTTTGAGCATGCAGATTTGAATTTCTTTTTTAAGGAAATGCAGATTTTGATTAAGGATATGAAAAAATGAATTTTGATCTTAGAAGCTTGATGATTTCTTTGATTAAGGAAAATAAAACTGAAATATGAATGAAGATGTAATCTTAACTAATGTATTTTCATATTTATGAAATAAAAGAAAAATAAAAACTAATATTTACACTTGTCAATTTAACAACACTTGTCAATATGAATGCATATGAATTTAACACAGGTTATCTTCTTTAAAGATAATTAGTATTTATATTTACAAGTTAATGCATGTATTAGCTTAGTTTAAGTTGTTAATTTAAATTTTGAATATGTTTATGAATTTATAAATGAAAACAAAACATGTTTACAAATGAAACTTATACATATAAAAATTAAAATGATTAAAATTTTATACTTTGAATTTAAATTCAAACTAAATTCAAAACCAAACAATTTCAAATCAAGTTATACATATAAAAATTCAATTTGAAATAAAAATTACAAATCTTATTCAAAACTTATTTAAAAATACAATACAATATTGTTTTTTCATAAATCTCTTATTATTAAATTAAAAATCATTTTACAAAATATTCATTTAATTAAGCCATAAAACCAATTCGTTAAATTTATTCTAAATTTAAAACAAAACCAATTTATTTAAAATATGAACCATATATTTATATTGTAAATAGAAATCAATTTATTATTTAAAAGATAAAATAACCAATTTAAATAATTATTGAAGAAGATTATTAAATTTATCTGCATAATTATTAACAGAATATCAATATCAATTTAACTTTTATTACAGATTATTAAATTGATATTGTTAAAAGTTCCGGGATGTCACAATAACTATTATACGTGGAGTGTGATCCAGAATGAAGTGGTTGGAATGATGACGTTGTTGGATTTGAAGAAAGAGAACGATAATTGATAGCCTTGACACTTGTGTCAAATTTTAAATGACTTAACAGGAGACGTGCTGGGCCAATGAGGTTAGCCACCTCTAAACGAACACAATTCTTCGTAAACTACTCATTACTTTTTTCTGATTGGTGCGCACCCTTGAATTGGGAGTGTTGTTTCGCGGTGTTGAGATCATTGCGGTGATGCGTTCTCACCAGTCCAGTTCAGGCGAACGGTAGTTTCACTACCTTGGGTATTGCCTCATGTGCCTTATCATACTCATATCCCTATGTGCGACTACTATGATTTGTTTTGTGTTATTCCTATGGAGTACTCCCTGATAGCCCACTAATTTAAGGTGGAGTTTACAGTGCTGTATAAACTATGTTATATAAAATGAGTTAAGGGGGATAATGGTAAGGCCTTAATGCTATTTTGATACCTTATAACTGATAGGCATTATCTACTTAGCATACATATAAATGTTTAATGGATCCTTTGAGGACGGTTATCCCAAACATCTTTTGAGTTACCTGTATTTTCAGTTGTTATTTCACTTGAGTTGGATTTATCGATATAAGAATGTTAATCCAGACTCGAGTGTTTTGTGTTTTTCTTTACGCTCGGGTCAGACTGAGTGTTCCGGTATTCGAGATTTACCTTTGGAGTTGGGGCTTCGTTTGGAGACCAGCTATCTATCCAGCTTTCAGATATTCAGTTGATTCTAGTGTTGTATTCTGATCTTGTATTTGATTATTGTATTTGAAACTTCTATTGTATCTTATTTAACTCTGATATATATATAGTAGCTTCATGAACTACTATTCGTTTGTTTCCGCTGCATATTGTTATATTACTCTGTGTCTGTGATTGTGTGATTATTTTTTTACAGTATATGGTGAGTTTTGCCAAATATAAACTTACAATCTAGTATTATGAGCAATTCAATTCCGGCATGTTTGGATATGAGTGGTTGAAAATACCAGGTCTTTACAACCTATATATCCAGTTATAAACCCTAGCACCTTTCTATTTCTCATTTTTGTACGTGTAGAAACTTCTGTGGCTCCTCCTTTCCAACGGCAAAAACAAATCCCAATTGTCAAACCCTCTAATTCAATTTCAAAACAAAATCAAAAATTCAAACTCCTCAAAATATCTCGAATTATGTATTGATTTGAAGCTCTCGACGAGCGCATCTCTGATTTGCAATTCATTTTTGAAATCGAGTTATAATTTTTCCACAAACCCTTAATTTAGTCCCAACCGTTCATGTACAATCATCGAGATTCAACGGTGGATCTTCCACGATTCGTCAATCGAGGGTATGCGTCGCGTAAAGGTGAATCAGAGCTTCTCATCTGTAGTTTCGTTGGATGCCGTAGTCGACCGGAATTGGCCAGAATTGCCATCGAATGACTGGTGGTGGTCACATTCTAAAGTTGGCCAGAGATGGTCAGGTAGGGCGGCGCTTTGGGAGCTGGGTCGGTCTGGAGTGGCCGTCGCGACGGCGGTATCAGATCGACGATTCAACGTGTGAGGAAGCGGAAATAATTGCTGAAACGGTGGCGACTGGAGTCAAGCATCTCTGATGGTAGGGTTTTGTGAATGAATACAGCAGTAACGTGGACACGTAGGATTGGTAATTCCATTATTTATTTATTTAATTTCGATACTCGAATGTTCAAATCTGCGTAACTCTTACATACGAGGTCCGTTTCACGTGCGTTTTCTCCGCTGCGATCCTAGCAAAATTTTGAACATTTTGATGCTTGTTTGGAAGAATTCGAAGACTGTTTGAATTTTGGGTTTAAATTGGATTTAAATCCAAATTAAATTCAAAAGGTGAGTGTTTTAACCCACTCACAACTTCTAAAATTTCTTATGTTTGTTAAATTGATTTATGATGTGATTAGAAATTTATTTATGACTGCGTGGCAAATTTTGAGTCATCATCTCAGTTTATTTCGATTTTTTTGGATAAAATAGTTATTTAATTTATTATCGGATATAAACTGCCAGTAAATACCTATTATTTATTATCTGTTCTATATTGATGTTATTGATTGAATTGGATGATGATTGTGATAAATGTTTGATGATTGATATTGGATGAAAGGATGTTGTATTTTATATTGTTATAAACTGCAAGTTATTATGGATCTTTATTTCATTCAGGATTACAGTTTGAAATGATATATAACCGTATTTACATTTTAAATTACGGATTGAAATGATAAATATCTCTATCACTTGACCATAGGATAGAAAATTATACACAGACACCGTGGTTTATATATAAAAATATTTTGAAATGATTTCTGTGGTTTTGTAAAGAAATATATGGTTTTAGATGAATATTGATTTTAGATACTATATAAATGTTATTTTATCTTTGATTTTAAGCTATGTATAATTTTTTTTGATATCGGATAAGCTTAATACTAAGTTTGATATTTATTAGAGATAATATGGTTAAGTATTTATATAAATTATATTTTAACAGAGAGTTTTATAATGATTTAAATAAATTAAGGTTGGAAGATAAATTGGGAATTTATTTGAAATTAAATTTATTTAAGAATTAAACTCAAATAAGTTTGATGTGAAATTTATTAAATTTGAAATTTTCAAAGGTATGATTTTATAACTTGATTTTGGTTTAGGGTGAATTAAATGAATATTTCAAGTATAAATAAATTGAAGGAAATATTTAGTTATTTGTAATTTGAGTTTTATTTAGATGATAATAGATTTATTATGTAAATATTTCAAACTAAAGAATTGAAAAGTTAAGTGTTGAATCATAATTACTGAACTTAGTTTTGAAATTTTGAATACTTAAAGTTTGAAATATATTGAATTTTAAATGGTTTATTCTGTAGATCAAATCTGATTTGAAACAGATAAAATTTGGGATAGTTTATTTGAAAACTGAATCGTATTGAAATTTATGATTTAGGATTTGGTTAAATTTAAAATTTAAAAATTCGAGTTGTTTTGGAATTGATTTGCGAAATTTAGGAAGCTAGTTTATTGTATGAAGTATTTTAATATTTTATCCATTTAAGTGGTGGGAGTTATGTTTTCAATGTTATGAGTTTCAAAGTATTATGATTTGAAAGTGTTATATTTCAAGTGTTTTGATTTCGAAGTGTTATAATGTTGAAAATGATATGATTTTGGAAAGGATATATTTGGAATGAAAATGATATCGTATTGATTTTGTTTTTGAAAAGGGCAATGATATTTGGGTTTTAAAGTATAAACTATTTTAAAATTGACCGCGGTGTTATAATAACGGTTGGTTGTTAAAGAGACCGGGATTGGATATGGGCATACTCTTTGTCGATACAAAAAACCACTTTAACAACTGTATACGCGGTGGAGATTCCAGAATGAAGTAGGATGGTAGCGACGTTCTATTAAGGTATATACGTGGACCCGACGACCGTGAGTTGGCATAAGGTGGCTAAAATAGGAGCGATCTCGAGCCAAGGAGGTAGCCCCTCTTATCGGGCACACTCCTTCGATATTTTATTCTGACTTTGAGGTATATTTGGTGGCCACTTTTTATTTTTCATTTGGGGGTATGGCTTGAGGTGGGCGGTAGTAGCTGCTACGCATTACCACCAGCCCGTGTCCGTAATTGGTATATCTACCCTAGCATTACCTTCTGTGCCGTGTCACCTACCCTAGCACGCCTTGTATGAGTTTGATTTGTGTCGTACCTATGGAGTATCCTCTGGTAGCCTCCCGATCAGGAGGTATTACGGTACTGTATAGACTATTGGCACTATTATGTGTTAAGGGCTATATGGGTAACCCCTTAACGCTATTTAAAAGAAAGTTTATTTTACTACTAGATGTTGAGACACAGCTTCTATGAAGATTTTGATTGCTGACAACAATATAAAGGCAATCGACAAATCAAGACCTTCATATGGTTCTCTAGATTATAGATTGATTATTTGATGTTATAATAGTAATAAACTTGTTAAAATCTATCCTCAAATAGTCATGCACAAAATATAAATATATATATACATTTATAGTGATGTGCACATTTATTGTGCAACTTAACAGAAACCGGTCGACCGGTCCAAAAATGAACGGTCGACCGTTCCTGTTAAATGTGCACAATAAACGTGCACACATGCACATAACGACTATATATTTAAAATCCTGTCTACCGGTCATTTTTTGACCTGTCGACCGTTTTTAAACAGAAAGCAAGTTTTCCAAAAGACACTTCTCTTCTCCAAGAGTTGCATCTCCTACCTTTCACCAATAATCACAACTCTTAATGGCAACTGTTTCACCAAGAGTTACAACTATTTCTTCTTATATATACTCATCTAAATCGTTGATTCAAACAAGAATTTATATGATTAATATATGCTTTCTCTGATCTTACTTTCTAACATTCTTGCATTCTAAAAGCACTCATTTAATTAATAGCTTATTGAATCATTGAAACTATTTTATACCTTTTGATTCAATAAGCAATATATATACCTTCTTTAATCTTCACAAAACATCATTCATATTCTTTGAGGATAAGATTATAGGAAGGGTGTACTACTAGTGACAAATCCGTGTTTTCAAGAACACAAGTTGTCAACAATAATTGTATTTGTTTTTGTTGAAGTCCTCGTGTTGTAAGAGGCAAGTGTTGAAGTCCTCGGTGTTGTAAGAGGCAAGTGTTGAAGTCCTCAGTATATTAGAGGCGTGAAATCCCGTTCGGCTGTTCGGGTATTGTAAACCTGTTCCTTCGGGTGAAGCGAGGTAGTTAATAGTGAAAATCCAGATAGGAGTCTGGGACTGGACGTAGGACGGTGCTCCGAACCAGTATAAAAATCTCTGGTGTGATTTTTCTATTTTCTATTTACAATGCTATTATCATCTATTTCCGCATTTGTATTGTAATCCATATTACACGATCCGTGTATACTATATTAGCACATATAATTGTATACACACCGCACTTTCATTTGGTATCAGAGCACGGTCATCATATAACCGTAACACAGTTATTTGATATATTCTTGTAATATGGCAAATAACGCAAGTACTAGCACTCAAAACACCACTTACACGGAAGGTCAATCGACACAAAGACCTCCATTTTTCAATGGTCTTAACTATAGTTATTGGGCAACACGTATGTCATTCTTTATGCAATCAAGTAGCTATGATGCTTGGAATGCTACTCAAAGAGAAATAGTGAATCCAACAACTGATTATTCAGAATGGACTATGGCTGAGAAAACGGCAGCAGCCGTAAATGCAAGAGCAATAAATATGTTGTTCTGTGCATTAGACCAAAATGAATATAACCGTGTTAGTATCTGCACTACTGCATATCAAATTTGGCAAACGCTAAAAATCACTCATGAAGGTACTAACAAGGTTAAACAAGCCAAAATAGCCATGCTGAAAAGTCAATTTCAAAATTTCAAAATGAAACCAAATGAAACAATCAATGACATGTATTCACGGTTTCAAACTATTCACCATGCACTTATTGGGTTAGGACAAAAGTATTCTGATTTTGATGTTGTTTCAACAGTCCTACATTCTCTGACTAATGAATGGGAAGGAAAAGTATTAGCAATTGAAGAAGCTAATGACCTTTCCGTCATGAAGCCAGATGAATTGATAGGAAATTTAATGTCCTATGAAGCAAATTTGCAGGCTAGAAAAGAACAGAAAGAAGAAAAGAAAAATGTTGCATTTCATGTTGAGAAAGATGAAAATGAATCAGATTCTGAAGATGAAGATTTGGCGTTCATTGCTAAAGGTTTCAAAAAATTCCTAAAATATCGAAAAGCCAGTCGCTACAATAAAAGGAAACCTGGATCAAATAAACCATCTTCATCTGCTATAGAATGTTTCAACTGCCATAAAAAGGGACACATGCAGAAAGATTGTCCAGAACAAAAGAAGAAGTCAGAAAATGACAAATTCAAATATAAGAAGGACAAATCTAAGAAACGAGCTTTCTCAGTAACATGGGATGATTCAGAGTCATCTTCATCAGAAAGTGAAAGTGGTTCAGAGAATGAACAAGCTAATGTTTGTTTTATGGCAACAGAAGATGAGGTACAAATTCCTACATTTGATGAATTACTTGATATTAATGCTGAATTGATAGTCAAATATAAAGACTTAAAACGTCAATTAAAAATAGTCAAAGCAGATTTAAGTAGAGCAGAGTTTGAACGAGATATGTTAAAAGATGAGAAGAAAATATTAGAAGAGGAACTTGAAAATATTTAAGAATCATCATCTAATGTTGACTCTCAAATATCTCTTTTGAGTCAAGAAATAGAAGCTCAAAAAGAGAAAAATAATGCTCTAACTACTGAAAATCATGAGCTTAAAGCAAAAGTCAAAATTCTAGACCTAGAAAAAGCTAGCTTACAAACAAAGTTTGATGACATTACTCAAAATGTTTCTAACTTTAACAAAGGTCGAGAAAACTTGACAAAAATCATTGAAAGTTCACAATCTATTTCAGATAAACAAGGTTTGGGATATAACAAACATGAAACTAAGAAACATCTTAGAAATAAAAGGAAGAAAAAAGTACAAAAAACTGAAGCTAAGAAAAATTTTAGTTTATTATATTTCAAACCAAAACCAGTTGTGAAATTTCAAAAGAGAAATGTTAAGACTATCAAAATATGGGTTCCTAAAACAAATAATAATTTGATTAGGAACAAATACATTCAGCATTTCATGAATACTGTACATTTTAATAACAATTATATATATAAAGGGGATACCGGACCGAAATGGGTTTGGACTCCTAAGACCTAACTCTTAGGACCCTATAAAAAGTGGGTACCATGAACTTAATTCTATTTTTTGCAGGTCCCACTGAAGAAAAGAGGAAAGTGGATATTGGACAGTGGTTGCTCAAAACATATGACGGGAGACAAGAGCTTATTAACAAATATTAAATACTCAGATGGTGGCTCAGTCACTTTTGGAGACAATTCAAAAGGTTATATCATCGGCAAAGGCGATGTGAGCAATTGCGGTACATCTAACTTACCTCTTATTACTAATGTCATGCTAGTTAGAAATTTAAAACACAATTTACTTAGTATTAGTCAGTTGTGTGACAAGGGTTTTATAATTTCCTTTTCAAATAATAAGTGTAGTATTTTAGATAAAGACCATAATTTAGTTTTTGAAGGTTATAGAGACAGAAATATATATATTCTAAATATGATTATTAATCATAATTCAGATATGTGTCTTGTGGCTAATGACAATGATCCATGGCTATGGCACAAACGTTTCTGTCATATAAACTTCAGAACTATTGACAAGCTAGCCAAAAACAATCTAGTTAGAGGACTACCCAAAATGAGTTTTAAAGTTAACAACATTTGTGATGCATGTCAATTAGGAAAATTGACCAAATCATCGTTTAAATCCAAGAAAGTCATATCAACATTACAACCACTTGAGTTACTGCACATGGATTTATTTGGACCTACTAGAGTTCAATCAATAAATCACAGTCAATATGTGCTTGTAATTGTTGATGATTTCTCTCGTTATACATGGACAATTTTCTTAAAAAATAAAAGTGATACTTTCGATCATTTCAAATCTTTCGTCAAAAGAATTCAAAAATCAAAAGGGATTAAAGTTAAAAATATAAGAAGTGATCATGGCGGAGAGTTTGAAAATAATGAATTTGAACATTTTTTTACAAAGAAAGGTATATATCATAATTTTTCGTTTCCCAGAACTCCACAACAGAACGGAGTAGTAGAACGAAAGAACCGAACTTTACAAGAATGTGCAAGAACATTATTGAATGGAACCACCTTACCAAAACATTTCTGGGCAGAAGCTGTCGCAACTGCCTGTTATGTTTTAAATCGTGTGTCCATAAGACCTCTTACCAAGAATACTCCTTATGAATTGTTTAACAAGAGAAAGCCCAAAATCTCATACTTCAAAGTTTTTGGTTCTAAGTGCTTTATTTTAAATACGAAAGACCAGCTTGGAAAATTCGATCCAAAAGCCGATGAAGGAATATTTGTCGGTTATTCGGAACGAAGTAAGGCCTATCGGATATTTAATAAACAAACCAAAACTATTGAAGAATCACTTCATGTATCTTTTGATGAAATCTATCAGCATCCTCACACAATATCAGATGATGACGAATCAATAGTCATTAATAATCCAATCATCTCAAATACTGATTCTGACTCAGAAGTAATTATTGAGAATGCTCCTCAAATATGTGAATTACAAACACCACCAAGAAAATTAAGAGACCATCCGGCCCAAAATATAATAGGTGAAATAACATCACATGTCAGAACAAGGAGTCAACTCAATCAAATGGGTCATGTCGCTTTTCTCTCAAATATCGAACCCAAGAATCCAAAAGAAGCTGCTACAGATGATTACTGGATCATTGCCATGCAGGAAGAACTAAATCAGTTTGAGCGCAATGACGTTTGGGAACTTGTTCCAAGACCAACTGATCAGTCAGTAATTGGTACTAAATGGGTCTATAAAAATAAGGCTGACGAACAAGGAAATATCACCAAAAATAAAGCAAGATTAGTAGCACAAGGATACAATCAAGAAGAAGGTATCGATTATGAAGAAACTTTTGCACCAGTTGCTCGACTAGAAGCTATTAGAATTCTATTATCTTTTGCTTGTCATCATAATTTCAAACTTTATCAGATGGATGTCAAAAGTGATTTTCTCAATGGATTTATCAAAGAGAATGTCTATGTCGAACAACCTCCGTTGTTCGTACATGAAAAATATCCTGACCATGTGTTCAAACTTAAGAAAGCTCTGTATGGTTTAAAACAAGCACCTCGTGCTTGGTATGAACGATTACGTAGCTATCTTATTAATTCAGGTTTTGAAATAGGCAAAGTCGATCAAACTTTGTTTATTAAACATTCTCGAAAAGATATTCTGGTTATCCAAATATATGTAGACGATATAATCTTTGGTTCAACAAACGATAAACTCTGCAAGGAATTTGCAAGTATTATGACCAAAGAATTTGAAATGTCTCATATGGGAGAACTATCTTATTTTCTTGGACTTCAAATCAAACAACTTTCAAACGGTATTTTTATCAATCAAGAAAAATACTGTGAAAATCTTATCAAACGCTTCGGATTACAAAATACATCTGGTAAACCAACTCCTATGAGTACAACTACACATCTTGAAAAAGATGAAAATAGTAAGAATGTTGACCAGAAATTATATCGAAGCATGATTGGTTCTCTTCTTTATCTTACAGCTAGTCGTCCAGATATATTAATAAGTGTTTGTTTATGTGCTCGTTTTCAAGCCGATCCAAAGGAATCACATTTACGAGCAGTGAAACGTATAATTCGTTATCTTAATAATACCAAAGATTTTGGTCTTTTCTATCCAAAAGAATGTCCATTTGAATTAGTATCATATAGTGATGCTGATTTTGGTGGCTCACGAACGGATAGAAAAAGTACAAGTGGTACGTGCCATTTTATTGGAAAATCACTTGTCTCTTGGTTTAGTAAGAAACAGAATTGTGTTTCACTATCAACATGTGAAGCTGAATATATATCAGCGGCTCTTACTTGTACTCAAGTACTATATATGCAACAAACACTTCAAGATTTTGATATTCATTTATCAAATTCTATTATATACTGTGATAACACAAGTGCTATAAATCTTTCTAAAAATCCAGTGAATCACTCTCGAACTAAACACATTGATATCCGTCATCATTTCCTTAGAGATAATATTGAAAAAGGAAATATATGTCTTAAGTATGTTCATACTGACAATCAATTAGCCGATATTTTCACTAAGCCTTTACTTGAATCTAGTTTTATTAAACTACGAAGAGAGCTTGGCTTAGTATCTCGAAAAGATCTAGAATAGAACAAATTATTTACATTCTTAAGCTATATTTTTTTCACAACAATCTTAAAAATCAGAACTATAACCATCTCTACCTATTTTTAAACAAATATTTTAAAACTTTGGTTATGTTTACGGCCAATTCTTTTTATCAAATTCAAACCACAAGCTCTTAACAAACCTTTTTTTTATATAAACTTTTGAAACTACCTCTTTAATCATTCATTTCTTTTCTGAAAATTATATTCATCATACACAAGCTATCATGGCTCATATTTGTGACAAATGCGCACAAGATCCTCATATTTCAATCACAAGCTCGGATTCGGAGGAGAATTACTCTCCGATTACACCGAAACAGAAACCGGAGTGCTATCACCATTGTTCTCGCACTCCTGGTCATACGCCATCATCTAAACGTGTAAAGAAAGCACTATTTTGCTCTCTGCGCACGAAGGCACAAATCGATGAGATACATCACTACCAAAAGCATCAAATCGACCTACAGAGACAATTGCATTATGGACAAAACCAACTCTATCATGAACAACAACGTACGTCGGCACGTTTATCCGTTTTAGAAAGAATGGCATCGTTCTTCTGTGGATCAAACAAGCACGATGTTCATGAACCAATGCCATACAAGCCATCAACTTCAACAACTCCAAACTCTTGGGATAGAAATTATAATGAGAACGAAGGAGCTCGAAATAATTGGAGTCCATGGGCTAAACGCATTGAAGACAACAAAAATTCTAATGACAACTCTACTTCTCATTAGAATTCCATAATGTATATTGTTTTGTTTTCATATATTGTTTGTAATAACATATATTCTGTAATAATAATATGATATATAATATATACAATCGATTTTTTTTTCAAAAATTTTGCGAAAACAATCAGTTTTCAACACAGAGCAAAACCGGTCGACCACCGTAATTTCTACCGGTCGACCAAAAAGGCTCTCGGGTTGAAAACGGTCGACCGGTAAAAATTAGGCGGTCGACCGGTCGAGCATTTTACAGTTTTTTTTTTTTTTATACACTCCACGTATATATTTTTACCCCACACTCATTTCTTTCTACTTCCTACTGAAAGCTTTCCCAATTCCCAAACCCTAGTTCATATTTCTCAAGCTCCAAAACTCCCAAATCCTCATCAATGGCTCCACCACAAAAGAAATCAAAGAAAAGAGCATCTTCAGAATCTTCATCTCTAACTCTCTCTGCCAGAAAGTGGCTTGAAACTCCAGTTGCCGTAACTCGATGGAATCAAATGACAAATTATAAGTTCCATCCGGGCTCATTCATCAAATTCGAAGACTTCACTTCATACGGTATTCGTCGTTTAGCAAACAATTCCAATATTTCCCTCTAATAGATTTTTCAGATAATAGCGTAGAAATTAATCACTTAATGATTAAATTATTCTACGCAAATATGAATTTAGAAGAATATACACCGGATAATCCAAATGGAGTTATTTGGTCGGTAGTTTGCGGCAAACGAATTTATCTTACTCATGATAGAATAGCTTCTATTCTTGGAATACCAAATCGAGGTGAAGAATTTTCATCGACATTTTGTGAAGTATTCACCCGAAATAGCACTAGCCATAAGTTTATAGAAGATAATAGTGACGGCACCAAATCGATTGGGCTACGACCGACAGCAAGGCTATTACATCGTGTCTTGGCGCACTCTCTATTTCCTCGATTAGGAAATTATGATGCCGTCTACAAGGAAAATTTCAAGGCTCTTTATGCTATATACGGGGAAATCGAAATCAACTGGGCTCACATGATTTTCGATGAAATTTTAAAAGTGAATAACTCCACTCGACCTCATTTCTTCTATAATGAGTATATTATGCGCATATTGCTAGCATGTGGAGTAACAGCCCCTGATTCAGCAACATCTACACCAAAATGCATTGACTCCACTACCATCAAGCGCATGAAACTTCCTCCTCCCTATGTTCAGATTATGCCATTCGAACAATGGCAACAACGAGGTACACAAGCACAACAAGCTCCATCTTCCCGACCTCGTTCCGGAGAAGTTAGGTTGTTGAAATCTAAGTCGTCTACAAGAGAATCTCTTGAAACCATCGCTCGTAATCAATTCTTACTTGAAGCGAGACTCAAACGTTTGGATTCAAAAATTGACAAACGATTCAACAAGGTCAAGTCTTTCTTCAGTGCTATATGGGATGCTATATCATGTAGCACATCTGTCTCTACCCAACATCAAGACCCCGGAAAGCGTCCGGCTCCTCCCACTTTCACTTGGTCAACATCCGAGGAATCTGCTGGTACAAGCGGACAAGGTCATGGAGAGACGTCTAGAGGTGATGACGATGACGATGATGACGATGACGATGATGACGATGATGATGATGAAGATGATGAGGAGGAGATTCAGTCGGACTAAAGCTAGTTTGTTTATTTTTTGTCTTTAAAAACATCTGTGACACTTGTACTAATTAGTTTCCATCTTATTGAACTATGGCATGTATGGTAGTTTTCAAAACATCTTATGTTTAAATATGTATTATGCATTGTTCTTTTTTGGTTCATATTCTCTTTTGTTTACTCCTTTTTGTCGATGACAAAGGGGGAGAAAGGTGCTAATAATTGTCTGCAAGAAATCACATATTCAGGGGGAGATTCAATACTTTAGCTATATATTGTCATCAATCAAAAAGGGGGAGAATGTTGAGACACAGCTTCTATGAAGATTTTGATTGCTGACAACAATATAAAGGCAATCGACAAATCAAGACCTTCATATGGTTCTCTAGATTATAGATTGATTATTTGATGTTATAATAGTAATAAACTTGTTAAAATCTATCCTCAAATAGTCATGCACAAAATATAAATATATATATACATTTATAGTGATGTGCACATTTATTGTGCAACTTAACAGAAACCGGTCGACCGGTCCAAAAATGAACGGTCGACCGTTCCTGTTAAATGTGCACAATAAACGTGCACACATGCACATAACGACTATATATTTAAAATCCTGTCTACCGGTCATTTTTTGACCTGTCGACCGTTTTTAAACAGAAAGCAAGTTTTCCAAAAGACACTTCTCTTCTCCAAGAGTTGCATCTCCTACCTTTCACCAATAATCACAACTCTTAATGGCAACTGTTTCACCAAGAGTTACAACTATTTCTTCTTATATATACTCATCTAAATCGTTGATTCAAACAAGAATTTATATGATTAATATATGCTTTCTCTGATCTTACTTTCTAACATTCTTGCATTCTAAAAGCACTCATTTAATTAATAGCTTATTGAATCATTGAAACTATTTTATACCTTTTGATTCAATAAGCAATATACCTTCTTTAATCTTCACAAAACATCATTCATATTCTTTGAGGATAAGATTATAGGAAGGGTGTACTACTAGTGACAAATCCGTGTTTTCAAGAACACAAGTTGTCAACAATAATTGTATTTGTTTTTGTTGAAGTCCTCGTGTTGTAAGAGGCAAGTGTTGAAGTCCTCGGTGTTGTAAGAGGCAAGTGTTGAAGTCCTCAGTATATTAGAGGCGTGAAATCCCGTTCGGCTGTTCGGGTATTGTAAACCTGTTCCTCCGGGTGAAGCGAGGTAGTTAATAGTGAAAATCCAGATAGGAGTCTGGGACTGGACGTAGGACGGTGCTCCGAACCAGTATAAAAATCTCTGGTGTGATTTTTCTATTTTCTATTTACAATGCTATTATCATCTATTTCCGCATTTGTATTGTAATCCATATTACACGATCCGTGTATACTATATTAGCACATATAATTGTATACACACCGCACTTTCACTAGACACTATTATAATAGCGAACTATTATTACATAGTAAATAGTTTAACGGATCCTAGGAGATGTGATCCCGAGCATCTCTTAAGTTATTACACTCATGTTAGACACTGGACAGGAGATGTCAAATCCCGTAAACATCTTTGACGTCGTTCCACTCATATTATTTACCGTTGATTTAACTTACATAAGATCTTTGAGTTCTGACTCGAGTGTTTTGTCTTTTCAGTTCGCTCGGGTCAGCCTGAGCATTTCGAAATTTGAAGACTTTATTTCTAGAGGACGAAGATGAAGATTGTATTACTGTTATTTATTATATCATTCCACTACATTTATATTGTTGTGCTGCATTGTTATTTATTATTCTCTGGTATGTGTAACTCTGATTCTGTGTTGTATAAGTATAATCAAATATTTTTGTAAAACAGCTCCATGAACTATTATTTGATATTATATTTTGTCGTTCCACTGTAAGATTCTATTTTGTTTTATTTCTTTCTTCCCTTTTTTCTTATTCACCCCAATAAAAATTCGCCCTTATGTATGGTCTGAGTCTGACGTGCGTGGTTTATCGTCGATTAAAACATACAAAAAGGCTGGTCCGTTACAGTATTAATGAGCTCTTGTCTATGGAATCAAATTGGTTGAGTTCAGAGTGGACAAAATTTTTAGTTCAATTTGAACGCGTTCGAGTTTAATCGGAATCAGAACGTGGAAGCAACAACAAAAATAAAAGGTGAGTGTTTCTAACACTCACAACGTACTATAATATTTTTATGTTCATTAAAATTGAATCATGAAGTTATCTAA
Source organism: Allium cepa (assembly GCA_030765085.1). Taxonomy (NCBI): domain Eukaryota; kingdom Viridiplantae; phylum Streptophyta; class Magnoliopsida; order Asparagales; family Amaryllidaceae; genus Allium; species Allium cepa. The sequence continues at coordinate 869,127,452 of CM060929.1, read as the reverse complement.
TTTTATTAGCTTCTATTTGAAAATGAAATTTACTCTAGGTATTAAATTGATAGTTAAATTTGAAATTGGAATTCAATTGCCGGTAAATTACCTGATATTGATAACTATGGACTCGTTGTGAACTATTGGCTGATTTGGATGTTGAGTGTGATAGATGCTATTGATTGATGTTCTGGATGATTTGGATGTTTATTTATTTTGATATATCATGTTATCATCTTGTATATTATTTATAGTATATAAAAATGTATATCGAATTATTTCGAATAAATTTAGAAATAGGTTAAAACGATATATACCTGAGACATTTATTTTGGATTGAAATGATATATATCCATCCCTGAAATTAAATCGAAGTAAATATTCACTTGGCCATAGGATAGAAAATTATATACGAACACCGGATTGGTTAAATTAAATGATCTTAAAATTTTTGATTTGAAATTTATTTAAATGATTTGATTCAAAGAAAAAAAATCAAATTTATAGAAATCAAACTTGAGCTCGAAATGAAACTTAAATTTGGTAAACGAAATGTTTTAAATAATTGAAATTGAGATTTTTAAGTTATAATCGAAATATGACTTAAATTTCGTAAATTGATTTGATTTAAAGGATTGGACTTTTATTTGAACTTTGAATATTACTAAACAAAAGTAATATAAAACGATATTTCGAATTTGAGCTCGGAATTGAATTATATTTGAAAAATTGGATTTTAAATTGAAAATTGAAGGTAAATTTGATTTAAGTGTTTCGAATCGATGTTTTGAAAATCGGACTTGGAATTGATATAAATCAAAATGATTTAAAATTGGGAATTGAGTTGAAATTAATTTAGAATTGGAAATGAAATTTATTTAGATTTGGAATTGAAATTAATATGAAATTGATTTGAAATAAAATTGGAATCGAAGTTAATTCGACTTGAAATCGGAATTGAAGCAATAAATGGAAATTTAGAATTGAATCGGTTTAACTTTGAAACTATTTTCATATAAATTATTTTAGTATAAGATATTAAAATCTATCTTTTTAAATATTCAAATTATTTTGATTTTACAAACTGTTTTACTATATAAACCAATTTCAATACTCAAACTATTTTCTATTAAACTATTTTAACTATTTTAAAACTATTTAAACTATTTTCTAAAAATTCAAACTAGTCAAAAGGGTGCAAAATTTATATTTAAATCTTGGATTTAAGTACGAATTTGGTTAAAATGAAGTTATAACCTAAATTCGAAACAATTTTGGAATTGAAATCGAGATATTAAGCCGAACATGATTTTGAGTTGAAATAGTACATTTTGAGTAAATATAATGATTTTGAAATGAATTTGGTTTTGAAGTGAATATGATACTTTGATATCAAGTATGAATCGTTTTCGAAATGTAAGAGTGCCAACCGGTGTGTAAAGTGACGTTTGGTTGTTAAAGAGATCAGGGTCTCTTATTGGCGTACTCTCTATCAACATCGGAACCACTTTAACAAATGTGTATGCGGAGGAGAGTCCAGAATGAAGTGGTTGGATTTGGCTTCGTTTGCTGTATTTGAAGAAAGAAACGATGATGGATTGGCCTGACATTTGTGTCAATTTGAAATGACTAAAACAGGAGCCATACCAGTCAAAGAGTCTTCCACCACTAGCGGACGCACTTGTTTGTATTACCATCATTTACATTGTGATTAATTGGTGTGCACCCTCGGATTTAGGAGTGTTGGATGCGGTAAGCAATCATGGCTATGATGTGTTACCACTAGCCGAGAAGGGTAAACTAGTAGTATCCTACCTTGGGCATTGCACATGTGCCTTGTCATTCTTTTACCCCTATACGAGACCCATACGATTTTGGTTTAGTGTTTTCGTATGACGACGCATCACTGACTACCGAGCTACTGGTGGTGTCAGATGAAAACCGTACGACAATGCTTAAAAATGCATCGAGGGGGATCAATGTAAAGCCTTAACGCTAAGAAACATATTTATTTTACTGATTAGATATTATATATAGCGTATTCTACTATATAAAAACATTTTGACAAATCCTTAAGAGATGGAAAATATCGTAACATTTCTTGAGTTATTACATGCATGTTATACACGGGATAGGAGATGTGAAACCCTATAAACATCCTTGATGCCACGGCACTTATGTTATATGTGATATCGATTTGACTCACATAAGAATATTTTAGTCCTGACTCGAGTGTTTTGTCTTTTCATTACGCTCGGGTCAGTCCTGGGTTTTTCAGCTTATTAAAGATTTATTCCGAAGGACAAAGTAAAAGATTTGGTATATTATTATTATTAGTATTCCTGCATCATATTGTCTGCTACATTATTTATTTATCCCTGATGTATATATAACTCAGATAAATGTTGTATAGACTATAATCAAATGTATAGCATAAAAAGCTACATGAACTGTTTATTTGATTATTATATTTTATCGTTCCGCTACGAGATTCTGTGTTTGTTTTCTTCTTCTTTTCTTATTTTTCTTAATTAATTCTATTGATTATATATGATCCGGATTGTTTAAGTCTGACATATATGGATCACTGTCGATTTAAACCTTCCAAAATGTGGGTCGTCGCATACCTATACTTAGTTTTAATTAAATAATAATCTAGTAAATAATTAACCCTTAAAAAATTTAAATAATTAATCTAAATTAAAAAATAATTAAAATAATTGAACTTGATTAAATAAAAATAGTTACCTTTTGAACTTAATTAATCATTAATTAAAACTTCTTAGTAATAAGTCATTAACTTAATTATTACTAATTACTTACTAATTACTTAACTTAATTACTAATTAATAAATTAATTAATATCCTTAAATAATAAATTAATTAATTACCAAACATACTTAATTAAGTAATAATTAACTTTTATACTTACTAATTAGGTTTGAAAATTGTTTTCCAAAATCATTAAAAGAACCACTTTAAAACTTGAAAATCATTTTAATTTTCCGAACAGCATCCGTAGTGGCTATCGCTAAGAATAGTTTAAAATTACTTTTCTAAGTTATCATCCAAACTTCATCTTTTCACCTAACCTCCCTTTAAACATAAAAGGAATGGATTTAGATATCTTAAACCAAAGCTAGAAATGAAATTGGAAATATTTTATAAACCAAACTAGTAAACCACTTGATTTTTGAAAATGGATCTCAAACCCTTTTATCATCTCAAGTTCCGAACTCTAAGTCATTCAATTCACAATTCAAGCATATTTTTATATACCAAATCACAACATTACCATATCACATCAAAGGTCACAGCTTTATAGCCAAACATATCGCTTAAACCATTATTTGGAGTAATTAATCGGAAGTTATGACCGAATGAAGTGGAAGGAAAATGGAGAAAGAAAAACTTTAAAACTAAGTTTTCAAAACATTTAAAATGAAGTAAAATTCAAATTTAAATTCTTTAGAATTCTAAAGGGCCATACAACAAAGAAGAAGATGAAGTATAGGGAAAAAATGGAAAATATAGATGAAAGTTGAGAAGAAAGTAGGAAAGAAGTTTTATAATAAGAAAAACCATGAAATTACCAAATTATCCTTGCATACTTTGCCTCCATAAATGAATGTCACCTCTCCTCCAAGTCTTTTCTTTGTCTCCCTTTCTTAAAATTCAAAAATTCTCATAAACAAACATATTAAAATATGTTTTGACATGTTATGGTACATAATGGTACTTATGTCCCCTGATGATGTAACCTATACTATATATATATATATATATATATATATATATATATTAAACTTAGTATGCTTAGGTGTAAATACATATATATACATACGTTAATACATGCATATACCCATATTCTAACTTATTTACAAATGTGTATACTTATGCGAAAGAGTTTATAATGCTTTTGGTAACTTCAAGCTGACGAAAATTTGGAAAACGAAATTTTGGTCACATTTTCTTTCTTTTTTCAAACTAAATATTTTTTAAATGAAATTTGAAAATGATTTCACCATAATTAATTATTATTTAAAAGATTTTTATCTTCATTATAAAACCTATATATTGAAGATCTAAAATTGATAAAATATTCGCAAATCAAAGAAGTGAAATTCTGGGTCGTTACGATATACATGTGAAACATATAGAGAATATAATTTATTATTGTCTAAAGATGGGAATAAATAAGAAATTAGTTCTAGAAATAATCATATCAAGGTCTAAAAGGAAAGAGATAAAGATGGCATCACTAGTTGATTCCACTTTCCTCTTTTACAAACATTCAATTGATACTACATTTGACATTCATACCAAATGATATGTGATGGTAATATGTTTATATAACAAAAATAACAATAATACTATGGTTAATATATATATATATATATGTAGATATTGGGATTTATATCTACCGTGTATACATTTGTCATAAACACACATACACATATATATACATATATCATTGCCTAAGTTTTAAATTATTTAATGTAAAACAAATTTATGGATCAAAATTGTTCTTAAAATACATACCACAATAATATTTTGTTTGTGTGTGTGTATGCACACATACACACAAAAACACACACACACACACACATTCACATACATATATACATATATAATGATTAAGCCAATATAGTTCCCAATTGATTGGAAATATACATCCATATTACATTAAATTATTGTGATGTAGTTTCAAATATGTACGTATACATACATACATACATATATGTATGTATATTTATGTATGTATAAATAAAATAAGTAGAAACATTTAGATCAATAAATTGAATAATATGTTTAGAATATTATCATAGGTAATATTAAAACATAAATTGACAACCTAAAACATAGTATGATGGATATAAAAAATTTGGATTTTATCCATCCAGTTAAAATAGATCATATCATTTTGTTATGTAGTTTAAATTTTATTACAAATTCCAAATAAAAGTGAGGTAATAAATACATATAAAATTGTGATAATTATTACATCCAATAAAATAAATAAAATTTAGATCATACCTTACAGCTCTGGCTAAATAATGACACTTTGATTTGAAATCTCTCCTTAGATTCTTGAATTAACACCTAATCTTTGCAAGAGATGGATGGACCACTTTATTATATTTCAACTGATATAATTTTTGGTAAATAGAAGGCAAAAATTAGCCATAAAGGTGTGGAAGGGGTTTCAATGGATAAGGGACAAAGGATCAAAGAAAATTGAATGAGGAAATGAATGAAAAGGATTTGTTTCGAGGAAATAATAAAAACTTTTCCATTCTTTCTTTAAAAGCTTCCTCTTTTAATTTCCAATTAAGTTTCAATCAACCCAGTCCTTCCCCTTTCTTTGTATGTTTGGCCAAGTATGTCCCCTTGCATGAACTAATTTTCCAAAAAGCTCGTTAAGTAATTAACTTGCTTGAAGCCCATTTAAACACATACTAAATTCTTATATTGATACGTGCATATATATAATTTTTATATATACAACCAAATATTTACTAACAACACTCGGACATCAAACAAATTAATGCTTAATTTTTATTAAATATAAATTAATTTAAAATATTTCATAAACTAATTAAATCATGTGGCTTTTCGTTGATTTCACTAATACAATGGTGTAGTAAATAATATATGTTGAACAATTTAGATATCAATGTTTAGATGTCACCTTAGCTAGTGGTGTAAAAGTTTGGCCAAATTTGTCACTTAAGAATCTTTCGATAAAATTCAATCTCGCTTTTTTAAGCGGTGCCTTTTAGTAACTAGAATATACACACATTCTCTTCGTCAAAACTATATTACTTTAGGATGTATGGAATTTGGTATTAGTAAAGATTCTAACATTATCCATATTCAACTTAGTTAGCCTAAAAACTAAAGTCCTTGGTTCAAGAATAACATTTATTATTATTTGTTCTACTTTGGCCAAATAATACGAGTTTAAGTTGACTACAGTTAACCATCATACTAACCGCATACAATTGAGACGAATTCTCTATTGAATAGTGTTTCACTTCCAATGCTTAACTCTAACCCAACTATACTCGCTCAACGAATTGCCATAAAATGATTTAATATGGTCAAAGTGAGGTATTCACATCGAAGTTCCATATATTCTCAAGTCGAGTGAACCGTGTAACATCGTCACACTAAGATTTCACGTTTGACCTAGTTGTTATCAACCAAAATGAAACTCTCAGATGAGTTATTCCATTCCCAACTAGTAACTATGAGTACATAACACCTTAGTGCCCCCAGTAGCAATAAGCAATACACTGCCTAATATTTAGAGAGCGTTAAGCACTCTGGTCTCAAAGGATGTATCAATATCCTCTCGCGAAATATCTTGATTGGAAATATTTAAGAAGAAATAAAAAATATTATTTGTCTATAATTACTCACGATTGTAACTATTTTAACTACAATCACATAACATTTAATTTAAGGATTTCTTATTAAAATGCTTAAAATTAATTACTTAATTAACTATATCATAATATAACAAAGCATGCATAAATTTTTTTTTATTACAATCAAGATTGATTAGAGAGATAAACATATGTAGCAAATTACATAATTGGCCCTAGGACACACCACTAACTATCAAACTCGACGAGGGTCTTCTATAGATTAATATAACTAAGTCAAAATAGTGGACCTTAGGGTAACGATTTATAAAAGTGAAACGACTCAAATTGTCGACCCCCAAATGTTGATATTAATACATCCATGATATTCAAGTGTCAAGCACCCAACTGTTGGAAAAATGAATTATTAGGGTGAAATAAAAGAAAAAGAAAAAGAATTAGGAAGAAGGAACATAATATCTGTAACGACCAAAATTTTTAACTCTTGAAAATTTACACCAATAGATCCTCGTGCTATAAATCCAAGTACCAGAAAGTCCGATTGTTAGGGGAAAAAGAAAATAAAGATGGAATAGAATCTCACACGAAAGGAATAACATACATTATTTCTACAATAATCTTTACAGTGGATAAAATTTAAATACAATATCAGAGGCTAACCTAAATTTAGCCTTGATAGTTGTAACCCTCTACCCTTACAACTGCTGGAAAGTAAAAACTAATGTAATAGATGCAATGATAATAGAATACGTTCATACATAGATGAAAATCTCCAGCTCTCCTTTCAAAACTCCGAAGGTCTTCAACTAAACCTAAAACTACTCGGATCTGACTCGATTATTAAAAATACCATATCAGGCTTGATAAACTAGCGTGAGAGACTCGAACCATAAACATATGACCGAGTCATAAATGGTACTAAACAAAACCTTTGAAAAGAATAGTATCTCGTAAGACCACGCCGCTCATAAATACAGAAGGGTTTTATTTTACGATAAACAAAATACTTTATATAGAAAATCACTTTGATATTGTTATTAACGACATCAGTTTGAAAACACTTCTAAATAAATATATATACAAAGAAAGTATCAGTACCCGGACTACGATAATATATTCGGACTAGGTCAACAGATTGTACCGAACGAAATATATGATGCCAAAATAGGTAGCTGAAATGTTTGCAAAGCATTATAACTATTTCAAGACTACTATCAAAATCGTAAATCTCATATTTGGAATTGGATTTCCAACATGATAGGGAACTAGTGGTCTTTTCCTTCAATCCACGGCACTTATCTCAAGATAGCCACTTGTAACTGTACTTTCTACATCACTATGGTACAACGTATTTGCTCAGTGGCTTTACACGGTCTCTGTCAGCCTCTATTACCTATCTATTACATAATCTTAAGGAAACAGACGCCTTTCATTTCTCATAACTGATGGCCTTAAATGTGTCATGCAGACGACATCGTATCCCATATCATTCCTGAGATGTGAGGCTCATGAGGCTAGGTTTTTTCCATAAAGCCATGCTTTCTTTTTAAAAAAAGACGCGCTTTATTTTTCCATGAAGAAAAATTCCATTAGAATGCCACATTGCCATTCCTTAATCACACTACTGATTTCTACAATATATAACTCCTAAGCTTGTACGTCTTAGCAAAGGGTATTAAGCTAAGAGGTGTCGCATCCTCCACCACTAAACAGATAATACGTTGACAGAGATCAATTAATATGATCATAAATACACTGTCAGACATTCTTCCATATAATTTCTTTCTGGGACTAAATGAAACCGAAGGCACTCCTCCTACCACATCTTTTTCATTGGAATCACTCTTAGGATCAGTAGCTAGTAGTCCTTGCATTACAGAGATTTCAAAACATGACAGGACCACTACTATAATAAATATCTCTATATTAGGAGCGATCAAGATAATGTCAACAAGCAGTCCTTTCGCTATGAAGATCTTCGGTCTTCAATACAATAAAGATTTCAAAATGTAGACACTACTGCTATATAAACATATATGGGGCAAACCCCTGGGACTCGTAACAACAATAACAACATTCATTATTTCTCCGATCTTCAGTAATCATCACATCTTCACTTTCAAACTTATACATAGGTTTGAAGTGGTTTTCGGATAGGAATTACCCAAATCTGACCTCGGTTTCTCCGAAACAATCATCGATAAAAAGGCATTTATGTATATAATTGATTATTACACATCATTCAATTAATAAACCCTTTTATTTTAATAAATTTATCTTAGAGATATATTCAATAAATCATTTCTTTATCTTTTTCAAAGTATATGGAATCATTAAGCCTCATTTATGTAACGACCCAGAATTTTGGTTATTTGAAATTAGAACATTTAATTAAATTTAAATGCTTTAAAATTGATTTCTTTATATTTAATAACTTGAATTTCAAATCTAATAATTCATATGGTAATCTAATTGTTAAATTTAACAATTAAAATTTGCTTAATAAGTGAATCTCGGGTTTTAAGCTTAATAAATATAATTTAAAGGTTCATTAGATATATATTAATAAGAGTGAAGGTAATAGAACTTTCATATTGAATTTAAAAGTTATTTTTCGATCTTAAAAATAACTCGTTTTAATTAACGAGTAAAAATAGCCTTTCGGGACATAGTCTCGGATTTCAGTGAAACCATTTCCACTAAATCCGTAATAGTGTTTTATTATCAGATTTCAAATTTCGTAGTGTTTGGAGTTATCGTTTGGTCGTATGGGATAGAAAAGCGTTGAAATTAATATTGAAAATTTAATATTATAGTTGGCCAAAAATTTATATACTCCATATGATCGAATTAGGATTCGAAACCTCTTCCATTGCGTTCGGAATAGGGGTATAACATTATAAAGCCTAGCGGCATGCCTCGATATGGGTTCGAAATTTTAAGTTACGTAAATCGAGACATTTTGAAAATTAATTAATATATTTCTTTGTCAACCCTTCAAATCTGTTGCTTTCTTTCTATAAGCCACCTAGATTCGATCCTTTATAACATGCCACCTACCTAGGATCTACCCACCACCTACTTTTTGTATGCGTTCCTTGGTGTGATTTTAAAAACAGAAATGAAGAGGGAAAAAAATAAAAAAATAAAAAAATAATTCTTAATCCACACTAAACTAAAAATGATGAAACTTGTTCTAAAAATCATGTTTCACTTAGAGCTTCAATCTGATATAATGTGGTGGGGTGCAGTCGAGATTAGAGGAAGTCGACAGTTGGGTTTGTGCTCGGCAAAACAAGGGTTCATCGTAGCTTGCGATAGGGAAGGAGATGGATGGATTGGAGATCGTAGTCAAGCTTAGATTATCAAGAAGCACCTGGATTTGTGGTCTGTTGAAGGTTCGAACCTTTATTGTGAATCACGATTTTCGTACGGTAGCATGGGCATGGTAGAGTCGTGATTCGATAGGGAGTTTCGGCCATGGGGTTTTGAGGTTGGGTGGAAGGAGATTGAGAAGAGAAACGTGATGGTAGGTTTGGTTCGAAGGATGGTTAAGTGGTTTAGTGTATCACTGATACGGCCGTGCACGAGGATGAACTTCAAGCGTGAGAAAAAAAGAAAAAAATGGGGGAAAAGAAAGGAAGCGGGTGTTTTCTTTGTTGGGCTTGGGCCGTGAAAAATAAGGGAAAAAGAGAAGTGGGCTGAGTATTTTTCTTGGGCCGGGCCTTCGGGTTGATGGGTAATGAATAAAAAATAAATTAATTTATTTATATAAATTGTTTTATGAAAATTCAAATTCTTATAATGGCAATATCTCGTTCATTCTAGGTCGGATTCAAACGCAATTTTTTTGCATTGTGTTTGTAATAATGTATTCTACATATAAAAATTGGATTGGAACAAATTAGAGCTTCTAAAATTTATAGATAAATTCGAACGCCGTTCAAATTTAGTCGAAATCAGGAGATGAAGGCGATAACTGGAATAAATGTGAGTAAATCTCACTCATTTGGATTACCGCGGTTAATTTTAAATGCTTCAAATTAATTCTGGATGATTGGTTGAATTTATAAATTAATATCAGTTGGATGCTATATTATTTATATTGGTATATAGAATAGTTGCTGGATATATTTCCCGCCATTGGAGCGGATGAGGCCCTATGCGCCCCACATAACAGCGGATGACCCTATATTACCGCGATATCCTGCCTCGAAGTGGGATTGGTATTTTTATGTTATCTAACATCTGTGCTTGTAGGGAAATAGGAGGAGGTATCCAACTAGATTCCTAAAAAATGTTGAATTTAATTTCATTTGTAGTGATTTATGATATGTTTGAATAATCTATGATAATTATAGTGTGATTTAAATTTATTAATGCTATAGTAGCACTGGCCTAGATTTTGGTATTTTAAAATACCATAAATATATATTTTGAATTTGAAATGAAATTCAAAAAGGGATATTGGAAGTGAAGTATTTATATTGAAATTTGGATTAATTAAAGAAATTTATTTAGATAAAATAAATGGTTTGACTTTGTACTTAACTATTCCATGATATTTAAAATGGAGATTTTGGGATAATGTAAATGAAGGATTTTAAATAATAATTCTTAAATGGTACTTGCTTAAATATAAAAGGTTTTAAAAATCGAGATTTTTAATAGTTTGAGAGAATAGAAGGGAATTTGGAAATAAATATAAAATTGGTTATACTGGATCTTAAATAAGTTTTCTAAATTATGGAATAGAAGAAAAATCTAGATCTGATTAGTTTTGGAATATAGTTTGGGTTATTTAAGGAATTGATTTATAAATGGAATTTAATTTAGAAATCGATTTAAAATGGATTTAGGTGATGTGAAACCATTGTAAACTGGAAATGAGACTATGAAATTTATAAGCAATGTTTATAAATAAAGTGAAATGATTATCATTTAATCAATTAAAGATACAAATTCACGGTAAGAATTTATAATGAGATGGGTAAATCGATTTAAAAATAATTGATAGATTTTACTTTTTGGAAATATGAAAAAGGGATTGATGTAATTTGGGACATAAATCGATTGGTGATAAATCGAGAGATATTTATAAATATTAGATTGGTTATATTGGGATTGAAAAATATATTTTTATCAAGAAGTTGAGTTTGTTTTAAAAAGGGATTTTTATTTATTTAACTAGGTAATTTAAAAATATTTTAGCATAGACATACTTCAGGAAGTTAGTTATTTAAATATTTCTGAATTATCAAAATGAATTATAAGTTTTATAAACAAGCCTTGTAAATCGATTATAATTTTATTAATAAATCAAAGTTAATTATTGTTTCAAAGTTATGTAATTTTTTTAGTTGTTAAAAGTATATTTAATTATTAAATAAAGTTTTTGGAAAGCAATGGTATACTTTCATGGTGGAAATCTGGAGGCAGAGAATGCCTGCCGTTTAGTTTGAACTTTAGACGTAATCATTGAGCTGTGAATCCATGGTTGATACCGCGTGGTGCTTTTCATATTTATTTTAAAAAGTTTTCAAATATTTATGAAGGGAATGGTTTGTGAATATATTTATTTCTATTAGATAAGTATATACCTTTTGATTAAGAGATTTAATTTATTGAAATTTAAATTAAATAAGGCTTAGTGATTTCGCCAGGGAATGAAATCTTTGATTGAATGATTGTTTATTTGATAGTTAAATAATCTACTGTCAAATCTGGATCATAAGCATAACTTTGGAAATATCTAGGAGAAACATGGGGATTATATGCTATAGTTACCGTTGAAGGTGTTATGCTGTACATATAAAGTAGTTTCATTCTTCTCGGATGATGATAAGGAAATCCGTCCACTAACGGTTAGGAATTATCTCCGATCTTATTTTTGTCCTTTTATTTCATAAAGAACCGGGGTTGAGTTTACCGAAAATATCAAACTTAGTTTCGAAGAGACCGGGATCGGATAAGTTATATGAAAACCACTTCGATCCAACGTATACGTTTTCAAAGTGATGATAAGAGCATGGAATCGAAGAAGGAGCATTGAATTGCAAGGACTAATCGCTACTAATCCTTAGGATGATTCCAAAATGGAGTAGGAATAGTGCCTTCGGTTTCGATTAGACCCAAAATGAACTTGTATGGATGAATGCTATTAATATATTGTCATTGTGGGACAATGAGCATTCCAAGTACAAATTCCTTTAAAAGGTAACCATAACCTCAAGCCTCATCAACCGAAATAACTAAAAACTATGGGAGATGCAGCAAGGCTAAGTGGGTCGCACCTAATTAGGGTATGTTATCACCTTTCTAGATACCCTCGGTATATTATAAATTATGGATACGGTGGTGCACGGAAAAAGGGCTCTCGATAAGGGTGTTCCCACCTGGGGTGATAGGAAATTTGGTACTATCCAGGTTAGGGGTAGAATCGGTCTTGTGTTGTAGGGGATCCTGACGAGGTCCTCTGTACATTTTTCTAGATGTGTACGTTGATAGGTGGTACCCCAGTGCCTTGCCATTGTATGGAATCTATTCTCCAATACGTGCCTTTACGGTTTTGGTTGTAGAGTCTAGTATGCTAGAATTTAATTAATGTAACAATTTCGGCTATTTGAATAAGTATTTGTACTTACACACAATTATTATATCACATGATTTTGATATAAAATGTTTTGGTTATCGTAAGGTAAAACCCGTCGTGTTTACGTAGCAAGGTCTTATGAGATACCTTGTTCTTCAAAGTATTTTTAAATAGTAATAATTCAAATAGAGTGTGTTTTCTCACACTGGTTTTCCAGACTGACTCGGGTATTATTTTATTATAATTCTCAAGTCAGACCGAGTAGTACAGATTCATGATAGGAAGCTATGGAGCTCAGGAGACGAGCTGGATGATGAAGACTTATTACACGTACTTGATTACATGCCGCTGTGTATTGTAGGCTGTATATTCAGCACGTGTGAGGACAAGTTATTATAACTATATAGTATTGAGTTATTAATTTGTTGTACTCTGATGATGGTATGTATAAATAACAGTTATAGCTCTTTTTTTATAAAGACATATTATTATCTGTTATATAATATTCCGCTGCGATTGTGAGATTCTGTGTTGTTTTTTTTCTTCTACCTCTTCTTTTATTTTTCCTTAACTATCGGATTTTCTGACATTCGATTGTTCGGTATGTTATACAATGAACGTATTAATGTCAATTTTTGAGGGCGAAGGGTCGAAAATCCCGGTTGTCATAATTTATCAAACCCTTTGGTTAATTAAAACCTTTTTTAAATCTTGGAATAATTCTAAATCGTTTCACTTTTTACTTAGGAAAATATATCCAAATTATTTATTTAAATCTCATATTCGAAAACGTAAAAAAGGATCATGGAAATTATACTAATTCTACTTAATATCAATTTATGTATTTAACCTTTACTATCCGTCAAATAACATAGAAATCACCTTTCAAATTCTCATAGACGGTACGGATTCCCTTCTCAGAATTTAATACCGAGTATAAGAATATCATTTCTATGCAATCCAAGTTATTTGAACTTGGAAAATTATATGTCTTATACTTTGAGAAATTTTGATCTGAGTAAATCAAATTTACTACCTCCTCCGTCGGGCCAGCCCGGGTAGTTAGGGAGGGAAGCAACCGGTTTCCCAAACTCAAGCCTGGAGACTACATCTCTGTCACTCATAAGGTGGTCACATTATTTGGTCGAATCTAAACCTTTTAACGTACTTAATATACTTTTAATTATTCTAGAGCATCCGGGCTTTCCCTTTGATCTGTTTCATTTCTCGATCGGATTTTCTACGACACTTACAAATGGAATAAATCTACTGGTCGTTTTTGCATACTCATTTTTAAATCACTTAATCGTATTTAAATTAATTAATTGTTTATTTTAATAAAATATTCATGAAAGAATAATTAAGCTAAAACCATTGTTTGCAAAAGTTATTAAGAAGAGCTGCGGAAAAGTGCTGCGAATAGTGTTTTAAAAGCTTATTTGGTTAAAATAACTTTTCTATCATTTTGAAAATTCATACATATAACTCAAATCTGTTTTAAACCATTTAAAAATATTTCTAAAATTTATTCCAAATTTTTAATAGTTAAAAATATGCATTTTAAATTAATCTCAAATTTGGATTTTTAAACGGTAAAAACCGCGATTTTTATGAAATATTGTTTTAGACTTATTTAGAAATTTATAAGATGAAATCTTGATTTTACATTTTCACTTAAAATCTATGGATATCCGAAAAATTATTACCTCGAAGAATGCCGAGTTGTACTCCGTTCGCTACACTTGCTTGAATTCTACGATGCGAAATCGCGTATTAACGTTATGTGATGCGCCTAGTTTTGATTTATTTTTCAATTTCGTTTCATTTTCATAGAAATACTTTTAAATGTCAATAAACCATTTATAAATCATTTTTAAACTCATTTAAATAAATATTGTCCATATTTCAAACTCATTTTCCATTTCATTTCATATTATAAGATTGTATTATTATAATATTCATTTTACCTCTTTTTAGATGTTTAAAATCATTATGAGACTAAAAAAATCATGTACACGTTTTTATGGATTTTTCTTCTCATTTGTTAATTGTGTTCAATCAACTAACCATTTGCATTTTCAATTATCAAACCAAGTTACTTAATCAAGCAATCATCAAGTAATTAAATATTTAGTCAGCCAATATATTTTAAACTTCCAAGTCATTATACTTGAAATAATTTGGAGATTAATTAGTAAAAATGTGAGTACTCACTATAACAAATGCTTCCTCCTTCCCAAGCTCCAAAAAATTCAAAGAGCTATCGTAGTACTTTAAACATCCTCCAATCATCTTGGAATGAACCTGACGACACTACTCTCCAATATTTTTACACCAGAGCTTCCTGAACTCCACCGTTCTTCCAAATGGGCTCGGCCATAGTGATGAAGGTGGTGGTCGTGTACTTAGAAGAGAAAGAGGTGGAGTTTGGACTTTCTTCTGAGGTGGAAACTATATTTTTACATTACTATATTTTTTCACTTTTTCCACCATTATTTTGCTAAGGAATTAAGTCATTATAACTCTAAGGAAGAAGAAGAAATCTAAGAAAAGAATGAATGGAAGTGTGAAGAAATGAAAGCATAAGGGTCCATATTTATAGCCTTAGAAGCTATAGCCTTGAGGATTGTAATTTGACAAAAATACCCCTCCCCTTACATCATTCCTTACGCAAGGAACTATCCTCCCTCCTTACATCATCTTCCATCCTTTCCATCACTACTTGTTTTCCTTACTTAAGAAATGAACTTCGTTGGAAAAGTGGACTAAGATGGAGATTTGGTTTGATTTTCTTTTATTTTGATATGATTTGATTTGATATGTGTTGGATTTGGTGAATATATCTTCTTTAAGTACATTTTCCTTTACTTAATTAAACACTTAGCTTAACTAATCCTTATTAAATATAAGATGGGTGTTTATTAATTTGTTAATGTGTTTATATAATAACTATTCAAGTTGAAAAACGTTTACAAAACTTATATTCAACAAAACGTTGATTTTTGATAAAACGTTTTCCGGTCACATTTTCTGTCGTAAAGCAAACTATTTGTTTATGTAAAAAAAACTTGAATTAAGTTTCTTATTATATTTAAAAAATTAAACATAGTTTATTTTAGTTATAAAACAATATTTAATAATATTAAAAATTCAATTCTTAAAATACGACGTCGATTGGTCGAAGTGCAACGAAGTTTGTCTATCATTATAAAACAAGAATATATATTTATAAAAAATTTATCAGTCAATCATTATCATTTTATAAAAATTAAAAGGAGTTATTTATCATTTAAAACAATAACTAAAGGAATGTCTAATTTTTTTGAAAATCAGATTTTGTCAATTTTACGATAAAACTCTAAAATCTCTTATGTTTGTAAATCAATTCTAAAAATAAGTTCACCCTTCTTTTCATCACATAAAACATGATTACTTAATTTTGAAAATTCTATATTTGAATATTTAAAGTTAATTAAATATTTCATTTTAAAGTGATAAAATTACAGTCATTACATACCCCTCCCTTAAAATAATTTCGTCCCAAAAATTAAACCGAAACCCTAAGCCCGATAATACGTACCAAAAACAATCTTCAAAATAAACTCTGTATGGTATACGTAGATCATCAATATGCGATATCTAATTTGATTTTTATTCGAATCCACAACTTTACTTCCGAACTAGTATTGATCCTCCGATCCTTTAGTAGGGACTCTGATCGGGCTGTTTGATCAAGAACCTTCATTTCCCTTACATAGCTCTCAACTATGATAGAAAAATTAAGTATCCAAGTATAAAACCTTATCAATGTTTGTCATCAAGAATCGAGTGATAAGTCCTTTTTCAGGACGGTGTAAACACCTCAAAGTTCTGTACTTGGATCTTTAGGTCAAAATCGTGCATCAAAATGATCTACATAAACATACATATTTAATTAACTTTCCAAAAGTTTTATGAAACTTTTATCATTGATTTTTTATAATCTATTCACAAATAATTTAATCCTTTTTCCAAAAGAAACTATAACGAACCGAGATTTTTGACCCTCGAAAATTGACATAAATACTTTTACTGTATAGAATACCGAGCAATTGAATGCTGGAAATACCAAATCATTAGTGGTGAAGAAGAAAAGGGTAGAATAAAATAGAATCAACAACACAGAATCTCACAATCGCAGTGGAACAAAATATAAAATAGAATAACAGATCTTTATACAATGAAAACTCTAACTGTCAATATATATACAACCGTTAGAGTACAACAATCAATACATCAATATGGATAGTTATTATAACTTGTCCTTACCAGTGTTGACTATACAGTCTACTCACACAGCGGAATATAATCAAGTACGTAATATACGATTGAAATCCTCCAGCTCATCTCCTGAGCTCCAAAATACTCTATCCTGCATCTGTAATATTCGGTCTGACTGCAGCATTATAATAAAGTAACACCCGAGTCAGTCTGGAAAACCAACGTGAGTAAACACACTCAATTTGAATTATTTAAGTTGTCAAAATCCTTTGGAAACAATGGTATCTCGTTAGACCGCATCACAAATAAACACGACAGGTTTTTACCTAACGATAAGGAAAACACTTTTATAGAAAAACCGGTGATATTATAGTAGAGTCAAAGTACAGATATTTATTAAAATAGTCGAAATTGTAACATTAATTAAATTTTAGCATACTAGGCTCCAAAATCAAAATAGTATAGGTTCGTAGTGGATATTGGATCAAAGTGGTTTTTGGATAATGCTGGCATCCCATCCCTGTCTCATCGAATCCAAAACGATATATTTTTAAAGGCCAACAATTCTACAATCAGAGTATCAATATTCACATATGGAATTCATTCCATATGTTTACTTTATCATGACCTATCCATCGAAATTAATTCGCTTGTAATCATCACATTATTTGAAATTCAGAATAGTGATCAGTACAAGTTGATTTACTTCCAATAAAACATGTCAAAGTTTTATTTTAACTACTTTAATTTGTTTGGCTACTTAATGGAACAGACAATAGATAACTGAAATCAGTATCAAAAAACCATATCAGTCAAACATATATCATTAACTCAATCAACCATTTATAATTGATATTAAATCAATCCGAATTTAATCAGGTTCCAATTAACTAAATCAAGTTATGTCTTTATGTTTGGATTACTAGTTAATCAGAAATTTATAAAATGATTTATTCTTATTAATTTGCATTCCGTTAATAATAATTCATTAATTAACCTATAATTAATCAATAAGAAATTCCTTATTCGTTCACTTAAATTATTATAAATCCTTAAATTTACATTGCAGAAAATCCTACAATATTAGTTCGATAAAATACATAGCGACAGGAACTCGATGCAAAAATCTGCTCGGCAATTGGATTCAAAACGAAGGAGAATTCATGTTATCAGTTTATAGATTTAGTAAATATACAAATTAATTAAATTTACTTTATTATTTTCCAAATGCCACCCATCTCAAACATTCCTAGCCCATCCAAGCTAACCCAATACAAAGCCTTTCTCCCTTCTTCCCAGTTCTTCTCCCAACTCCCTCTCTTTCATTTGGAAGCATGGAAGCATTCATGAACGTTCGCACATGTACACACTGCCTCCGGTCTATACCTCACCGTCGACCCCCCTTGAACATCACCCATGACCGCTGCAACTTTTCCATCCACCTGGAACCCACGGCCAAGCCTTAGTTCGAAATTCGAACAATCAAACTCAAAACCTAAAACCATACGCAACCCACCCAAACGCCTCGCCTCGCCACCACGATCCACTACCCTTTACCAGAATTCGTCAAGAGCATCGCCACAACCTCCACCACCTATTCCCCTTGGTGCGCACGCATATCTCGTCCTTTTGTCACCGTCATTTCCATGAAACCGAGGCCCAAACCCAAACAACCCTAAATCCTACTTCGATCTTGTCTACCCTATCCACGCACCAAAAAAATCGTGCACCATTTCTCCTAGATGCTTCATCCCCCAACGCTCCTCTAAGCTCGAAGCCATGGCATTAAATCGATCGCGTCGCCGTAATTTTACCAAATGCCCAATTTAGTTCATCTCTCGACCCCTCCTTCCTTACACCACTAAAAATCCTCAAACAATCTTTAAAAATAATATGTTCCAATGAAGAACGCGACTATATGCCCCATTCATTAAATTACAAAACTCGAATTTCGACCAAAACCTACCTCCTCAATGTTACAGGGGGTTTTCTCCCTCCATGCTTAATGAATTCGAATGAAATCAATTTTAAAATATTCTATACTTAGAAACAAATCACTTTGGTTTTGATATCAAGGTTTAAAATCAATTAGATGTTGAGTTATTGATTTTCAAAGCTAAAGCTTTAACTATTTTAACAAAAACAAACAAGACAGAGAGCTATTTGGAAGAAGAATAGTATTTCTTCGAGTTCTAGATGGAACTACCTATGCCTAACATACATGTACGTCATATATGCACATAACAAATACCTATTCTTTTTTTTGCTTTTTTTTTTCTTAAAAACTATGGAGGTGTTCCTCTCATTATTTCCATCTATTCAGAAAATAGTAAAAAGAGTCAGGGTACATGAAACCAAACACACCTACAAACAAGTAACACCAACCCTTAATTTATAAACAAACTAAACATAGCCTTTGCGTAGCAGCATAAATAGCACACTGGACCAAACGTTACAGGCATCCAAAGAGAACAATGGTAGGTATCAGGAGGAGCTTATCCACCATCCTTGTCGCCTTCTTCATCATTCTTTTAGCCGGAAGTTCCATTGCAGAGGTAGCAGAATCGAAAAGTGGGAAAACCCTAGATTACTGCAAATTATTTCCAAACGCATGCAAAAATGATCAACCTTTTTTTTTTTTTAAAGAAAAACATTTGCATATATACAAGAGAAAAGGAGCTGCCAACAAGCCTGACAGGTGACAAAGACAAAAGATACAAAAAGAAGGCAATAGAACAAAATAAAAGGAATAGCAGTCCAGCAAAAACAGCACATCCTAAGGGAAGGAAGGGCGCAGCCTGTCGAGAAAATGAGGATGAGCTCCGGAAAAACCACCGCCCATCGAATCACGCTTACAAGCTCCGGCAAGGCCACCGCCTATAAGCATGATGCAGATTCTCTCGACCAAAAGAAATCTGAGGAGACCGACGCCCAATCCTAAACGCTCAACAAAATCCTGAGCTCCCGCCTAACCAACCCGAATAAGTCAAGGACACACCACTGCAGCCTAACTGACAGATACCTGTGCTCCTTTCTTTTCAACCCTGAATGACTAGCAGCAGAATCAGTAATAAAAGGAAAGTACTAGAATAGATCTCCTATTCATTACCATAGATCCAAGATTTATTCTAAATCATAGTTTTATTTAATAACTAGTAACATAAGTTTAGATGTTTTACTCATATTTTTATATACTGATGAACACACTGATGCTTGTTGAATCACCTTCTTCAAGCACACAATCTCTCTTCGATGTTAACATCATCTCTTGGTTTTAATGGAATTTTTATTTTTATTTTTATTTTTTCTTTTCTTAGATAAGTATGAACAAGTATTCCCTGTATATATATATATATGTATAGAAGAATAGGATGGAACAGTGCAAGCATAGGTTAGCAAAGTATATACTAGAGTGGCTGATTTTATTCCAGTGGGGGCTGATTTGATTTTAGTGAATTGATTTTTTGTGTGTTGATTCGATTTATGTGCAGCTTGCTTAAATGGTTTGTGTGCTTGGCTTGAAATTTTTATGTGCTTGACTTAACCAAAAATCTAATTAAATGAAGCTTACATATATACATACATACATACATATATATATATATATACATAGATATATACATTTACATACTTACATACTTACATATATATTACCCTTATAAAATTATATACATATTTACATATACAATACTTTTATAAAATATAGATCAATACTTATATATATTTTATCATCATAACTTTGAAATTTCCATAATGGAGCTTGTATATATTTGTGTGTATGTATAGATATTTTATCATAAGTTTGAAATGGTGAAGTTTACGTTCTTGTATATATAATTTTTCTTCTTATTCATAAATTAGCATTTTGAAAATTTAATATAGTTTCAAAATTAATAAAATCAGATATTTCAAACATCAGAAAATTTATCTATTCGACTTATGTTCTTCTTTTGTTAACTACCAATCAATCTCGTATTTTAGAATAAACATTTGTTAATTCGAATTCTATTATTAATTCCTTACAACCAATATCAAAAGTTTAACGACCCGAATTTCAGCGCTCGAAAATCGACATCCATACATCACCCATATTCGAATGCTGCAGATTCAAACGTTGAAATCTGATTCGCCGGAGCTTATAACAACATTAGGCAATAACAACATAGCGAAAACAGAAGGAATAATTTTATTGATACACATCATTTGATACAACAATGATACAAATGAAATGATCAACATTATCAAAAGTAGATACAACAACGGAAAAACAAAGCAGCAGCAGCGGAAAGGTAATGTCTTCAATGCCAAAGCTCCAATCCAAAAGCTCGAACCTCCATCATGTTGTAATAAAAAAAATGCGATTGCCAACCAAAGACTCCATAGATTTCCAAATCTACACCTATTGGCTGACTATCTAATAACCTGGTTCTAGGCTGCCTATGTGGAAAATTGTAGGCACCCAGAGTTTAGAAATGGAACAATAAACTCCAGGTCAGTCATGAGACTGGTGTGAGCAAACAAAAACAGTTTTTTTGAAAAACACAAACAACAAAAGAAGAAAAAAGAAATCCACAATGCTTTTTGAAAAATGAAACTACCATAAGGCCTCCCGCCATATACACAATGCAATCGCACACTTGGAGGAGATTTCTCCTTATGATAGTCAAACATGCTTGATACGCAAAATCCTTTTTGATATTATTATTAATGCATAGTGCAGAAAACATTTCGAAAGTATAATATTAATCTTAGCCAGCATACGTACCATTATAGTATGCCTACTATAGCTACCATGTTAAATGGGCTGGTTATACAACTAAAATCGTACAGGGTGCGTATTGGGTGATTGGATTGCCAATAAATGATCAAGGCTAAGGAACTTCCTTCACCGAATGGGTACGCCTCTGGAGGGATGCCCCAAGAACTTAACCAGCTCTCTGCCAACACAAGGTCGGGTTACCGCTGTAACTAGGTAACTACTGACACGAGTATGTCATTCCCCGGTCGCCACCGACCTTTATCCCGGGATTCACCAACAGATTGCAACGACCACATAAGTTAAATATCTGGGCTTCTTACCATGATACCACTTTTTATCCAGAAGGAAATGCACATACCCTAAAGGACGCGACCCTCATAACCTTGCTGCATCCTTTCTGTTTCGACCATTTCTAGGATGTGAGGTCCGGTGAGGTCTCGCCCGCAAAGCTGCACTTCTCAAAAAAGCAATGCTTTGATCAAAAAATGATCAGCATTTAGCATGCTACATTACCAAATTGGGAATATATCACTAGTAACCGACAACTACATAACCTCTGAGCTCGTACGTCTCAGAGAAGGGTGTTAAGCCAAGAGAATAAATTCTCTGCAACCAAACAGAAATTTATTTGATAGAAACCAGGTTTACATCTCAAAGTGTAACGTCAGACATACATCCATATAAGTCCATTCTGGGTCTGAATGGAATCGAAGGCACTTCAAAAGAAGTCCTTGCAAATTCGGTAATCTCAATCACGTCCGGACTCCCCATCACATAGGGAAATCCCTATACTGGGGCCATTTGGTGCAGAGACATTCGATAGGTAATCTTTTCGCTTTCGAAAATACCCGATCTTCACCGCCATCTTCAAATGCTATCCATTTCGTCGTATCATTATTTGGAATGGGTTTTATGACATAAAGTCCTCTTCTGGCTAAACCGAATAATGAGCGCTAATTTTCAAAAAGCATATTTTTAAACCATGTCGAAGTATTTTAAATAAATTATTTTTGAGATTTGAATTTAATTCAAATAGAACTTGCCGAGAATACGACATTTCGCTGATTTTCCAATGTATACTTTGAAAGGCTATAACATGAGAAAATTTAATTAGATTTTCCCAAAATGAAAAGCATTTGTTTTCAAACGATAATGGCTTTCATATAATGAAAGAATTTCCAGTTTTGTTGAAAGGGTTTCAATTTGTTGGTGAATGAAACTGAAAATAGTTTTGAAAACTATGTATGAATCTTTATTAAAGATTGGTGAACTTTGTTTTCAAATTGAAGAGGATCTTAAAGGTGTATCTTTTGTATAAAAGATTTAAAAGTGGAAATTTGTTTAAACCATTCAAAAAAGAAAACATTTTGGGCTAAAAGTTGTGACTTAACTAAGATCCCAATATATTAATCTGTATATATATTGTATTACTTGTGTAACCCTTTCAACCCATGGTTTCCAAAATAATTTTCAAAACTTTAACAACACATATTATATTCAAACAAAATTTTAATTTCAAACTTCCTATCCAAAAGCTTTTCATATTCAACTCAATTTCATTTCCAAACCAATTGGATTCCAAATTCAACTTTTGGAACCATTTCATCATTTTAAATAAAATAATAATTAAATTCAAATATCTGTGACTTAACCAATTCCTCATAAAATCTATATTTGTGTGTGTTGTGTTGTCCAGGGGTTTCACAAGCAACAAAAAATATCACAATCATCATTAACTCAATCACAACAATATCGATAAGCCGTACAATCCTATAACTCTCATCTTGCATTCACAGATAAACAATTAAATTTATCACAGATAAATAAATTACAGTTCACGGCTCAATCCACATAGTTTAGAACATAGAACATAGAACACCACACAACAGGGATATCAAACAATTCAAGGCATTCAATAGAATTCAATCATCCATAAGCAAATTAATTAATCACCAGATTATAATTAATTTAAACCAGATTAATTACTTATGAATAAATTACTAGTCCTGGTTAATTATCATTAATTAATTACAAATCATTTGCTATTATTTTAATTAATTAGTGAAATTAATAAATCAATCCCTTAATTACTTACATTAATTAATCATGCTTAATTAATAAATCAATCAACCTTTAATCATTAAATAACTAACCTTTAATTATTTAATTATTCTTAAATTAATTATCCTTAATTAATTACATTAATTAATTAACCCTTAATTAGTTACCATTTAATCAGTTATCCTTAATTAATTGTAATAAGTAATTATCCCTAATCACTTATATTAATAAATCGCAAATTAATTATATTGAGTAATTATCCTTTAATCACTTGATTAATTATTATTAATTATTAATCAATTTTTTTCTTAATTACTTCCATTAAATAATTTATCCTTTAGTTAATTAAGTAATTAATCCTTTATTTAATCACCTTGAAAACATTTAGAAATTAACCTATTGCATAATTACTTTTAAATAAACAATTTTAAAACTTTGGAAAACTTGTTATTAAATTTTTTTAAACTTTGATTATTTTAAGTTTTTTTAAACCTGGTTAATACAAGATAAACCCGAGCCATATCACAGAATTCCCGAGCCCACCAAACAAAAACCCCAAGCAACTAACGATTTTTCTTTTCTTCGAGACCATCATAGAAAAACTTCGAGCTTAACCCGATAAAACTTCATCTTCCTCAAACAACAACATCCAGACACCACACATACACGCATGCATGTGCACGAGGCGCCGGAGCCACTCCGTTTGACGCTGCAACCTCCAACATGTCGTCGATGATATACTCGACAACCCGCACCACCCAGAACCACCAATCTCATCAAAACCGAAAATCGAGAAAGTTTGATTCCACTAGAACCCAAATTCGAATAAAAAAACTCCCCCGTGCCATCACCTTCGACTACCTGGAACCATGCCAGTCAAATCAGAGCTACTTCACACCCTCATGCATCAATTCCCCTCGGACCGGTCACCTCCGATCCTCCATCAGCGTCGAAATCGCCTCATCTTCATCATCGAAACCTACAGGCTATAGAACCCTAAATCGACTTTGTATGGCCCCCATGGTGGTCTAGAGACCTATCGACAATTTTTCCCTCAACCCTCGACCAGCAAGCAACCTTCGATCTAAACCTCAAGGATTCAGAACCTCGTGGTCGCCTAAAATCGACGAAATTCCATTTTCCGTTCAACCCAAAATTTCCCACAAATTATAAACTTAAAATCGTGAAATGTATATCAAAAATTATATTTTTCCAATTCGAATCTGGTTGTGAAATCAAAACGGGAAATTAAAATCATTGATTTTTTGACTTATTTTGGATTATCTCTGTCATTTATTATTTTTGAAATAAACCTTCAACTTAAACACTCGAAATTTTTTAAAAATTGATATTATATGTTACAATCCTTTTCCATTTATAGATCATAACCTAAATTTGATTGTACAAAGAGAGATTGAATTTGTTCAATGGTTTGAACCTGTAATGTGAACAAAGTCATATGTATAAACATATACAGTCATGCACAGCTAAATCTATATATATATATGTGTGTGTGTGTGTGTGTGTGTGTGCATGCAGATATTCATATAAACATTTTTCGCCACCAACATCAAGTATTCATCATACCATCACGTGGTATCAACAGAATTAAATTTTTAAAAGATAGTTTACCCACCTGGAATGTTGATGAACAGAGGATTTGAACTTTTGAATTTGTTTTGAGTGTTAAACTTTGATCTGCCCTTGATTTTGTTTGATCTGGAACTGAAACAGATCTTGTTTTTGCTTTAGCTTGAAACTGAAGTATATTGATTTGATCTTGCATTTGTTTAAAGCTTTTATCCTTGCCTTAGATTTGGTTTCCAGGTTTTGGTTTAATTCCTTTCTCAGGATATTGATTTGAAAATGAAGATAGAATAGTGTTGAACTGAAATAGCCTCCTTTCTAATATGTGTTTATATTTCAAATTTAAAAGAAAGAAAAGATTTGCCACTTGTTAATTAAGCTAACACATGTAATATGCATGTTATTCTAATTCTCACAAATGTCATATGCATAAAATTTTATGTTTAAACCCTCCATTTATGTTTTCTTATGTAGTTTTATATTTTCATATATTTATATAATACATTTTCTATATAGTTTAAATATATACATATATATATACACACCCCCCTTATGTTTTATATAAATATGTATTATGATTTTAAATGTTTATATACATACAAATTATACTTAGTTACAAAAACTTAAAAAGATAGTATATAAACCTATTTAATAAATCTTACTTTAAACTTAAACTATTATACTTTCTAAATTAATAAATATTTATTGTTTTAAAAGTGCTCAATTTAACTTCAAATAACCTTTATTTATATTTATTCTTGAATTTCCAATCCAATTCTATTTAAAATCTACCTTCACAGATTTTATTTATTTTGGGAAAATTTTCAAATTATTTCACAAATTAGTCCTAAAAATTATATTAATCACTAACTTAAATTTGGCTTAAAAGCGGGATCGTTACAGATTCCCCCTTAAGAAAATTTCATCCTCGATAGACAGGGAGACAACCAAAGAACAGATGAACATACAGAAAAATAGCTTTCCAGATCAAGCTTAAATATTTATTCTATATTTGGAGTAGATCAGAATATAATCAATAAATATGAAAACGGTCTTATTCAATATTTCATGAAATACATGGGTCATCAGATCTACGAAATATGCAAGGGCATGGGTTAGTTCGAAGGAATAACTAACCATTCGTAGAATGTATCTGGACCCCAAAGAATAGACAAATGGATGCAACCCAATTTAGCTTCTTTTTTGTTAACCAATTCATTTCAATTAAAATTTCAAATTCATTAAAATGGAAAGATCCATAAGAAACTGATGATTAGAATACGAAATAGGAATTAGAAACCTTTCTACAATGATTCGAAGGGCCACCACCAAACCAAAGTTTCTTCTTATAGCTGCCAGGAAGCCATCAAAGAATTGAAATTGGATGATGAACCAAAGAGGTTGATAGGAATAGTTGTTCCCGTTGTTGCAGGGTATTGGCCATTTGTAGTAGTACTTTCCTGTCCCCTACCTCGTCCGCTGCTTGCACTCACTCTCACTATCAGTGAATAGTAAGAGACTTTACTGAGCCATACGGACGGATATCTTAGGGATATACTCATTCTAGGGCATTTGTAACCCTAACTCAAATGAGTCACCTAATGTTTTATACTCCAAAAGCTAAAGTTCTTACTCAACCTTTAGCTCTGATACCAACTTTAACGACCCGAATTTCAACGCTCGAAAATCGACATCCATGCATCACCTGTATTCGAATGCAGCAGATTCAAACGTTGAAAACCGATTCCTGGATCTTATAACAACATGAGGCAATAAAAACACAGCGGAAAGAGAAGGAATAATTTTATTGATATACAACATTTGATACAACAATGATACAAATGAAATGATCAACATTATCAGAGATAGATACAACAGCGGAAAAACAAAGCAGCAGTAGCGAAAAGATAATGTCTCCAATGCCAAAGCTCCAATCCAAAAGCTCGAACCTCCATCATGCTGTAATGAAATAAATGCGATCACCAACCAAAGACTCCAAAGATTGCCAAATCTACACCAATTAGCTGACTATCTGATAACTTGACTCTAGGCTGCCCGTGTGGAAAATTGTGGGCACCTAGAGTTTAGAAAGGGAATAATAAAC
Source organism: Allium cepa (assembly GCA_030765085.1). Taxonomy (NCBI): domain Eukaryota; kingdom Viridiplantae; phylum Streptophyta; class Magnoliopsida; order Asparagales; family Amaryllidaceae; genus Allium; species Allium cepa. Next base: position 869,099,715 of record CM060929.1, on the reverse strand, counting down.
TCCAGGTTAGTCAAGGTACTGGTGTGAGCAAACAAAAATAGTTGTTTTGAACAAAAAAACAACAAAAGAAGTAAAAAGAAATCCGCAATGATTTTTGGAAAATGAAACTACCATAATGCCTCCCGCCACGCACACAATGCAATCGCACACTTGGAGGAGATTTCCCCTTATGATAGTCAAACATACTTGATACGCAAAATCCTTTTTAATATTATTATTAGTGCATAGTGTAGAAAATACTTCGAAAGTATAATATTAATCTTAGCCAGCATACGTACCATTATAGTATGCCTACTATAGCTACCATGTTAAATGGCAGGTTCTAGTACTAAAACCGTACAAGGCGCATATTGGGTGATTGGATTTCCAACAAATGGTCAAGGCTTAGGAACTTCCTTCACCGAATGGGTACGCCTCTAGAGGGACACCCCGAGACTTAACCAGCTGTCTGCCAACACAAGACTGGGTTACCTTTGTAACTAGGTAACTACTGACACGAGTATGCCATTCCCCGGTCGTCATCGACCTTTATCTCGGAATTCACCAACAAATTGCAACAACCACATAAGTTAAATATCTGGGCTCCTTACCATGATACCACTTTTTATCCAGAAGGAAATGCACATACCCTAAAGGGCGCGACCCTCATAACCTTACTGCATCCTTCCTGTTTCGACAATTTTCGAGGTGTGAGGTCCGACGAGGCCTCGTCCACAAAGCTACGCTTTTCACAAAAGCCATGGTTTGATCAACAAATGATCAGCACTTAGCATGACACATTACCAAAATGGAAATATATCACTAGTAACCATCAACTACATAACCTCTGAGCTCGTACGTCTCAGAGAAGGGTGTTAAGCTAAGAGAATAAATTCTTCACCACCAAATAGAAATGTATTTGATAGAAACCAGCTTTACATCTCAAAGTGTAACGTCAGACATACATCCATACAAGTCCATTCTGGGTCTGAATGCAACCAAAGGCACTTCAAAAGAAGTCCTTGCAAATCCGGATAATCTCAATCACGTCCGGACTCCCCATCAGATAGGGAAATCTCTATACCGGGTCCATTCGATGCAGAGACAATCGACGGGTAACCTTTCACTTTCGAAAATACTCGATCTTCACCACCGTCTTCAAATGCTATCCATTTCGTCGTATCATTATTCGGAATGGGTTTTATGACATAAAGTGCTCTCCCGGCTAAACCGAATAATGAGCGCAAATTTTTAAAAAGCATATGGATAAATTTGGATCTTAGTTAAGTCACAACTTTTAGCCCAAAACCTATTCTTTTTTTTGAATGGTTTAAACAGATTTCCACTTTTAAATCTTTTATACAAAAGATACATTTTTAAGATCCTCTTCAATTTGAAAATAAGGTTCACCAATCTTTATCAAATATTTATTCATATTTTTCAAAACTATTTTCTATTTGATTCACCAATAACTTGAAATCCTTTCAAAAAAACTGGAAATTCTTTCATTATATGAAATCCATTATCATCTGAAAACAAATGCTTTTCATTTCGGGAAAATCTGATTAAATTTTCTCAAGTTATAGCCTTTCAAAGTATAAATTGGAAAATCAGCGAACTGTCGTATTGTCGGCAAGTTCTATTTGAACTAAATTCAAATCTCCAAAATAATTTATTTAAATACTTCAAAATGGTTTAAAATCCATATATATATATATATATATATATATATATATATATATATTGTATAACTAGTATAACCCTTTCAACCCATTGTTTCCAAAATAATTTTCAAAACTTTAACAAGACATATTATATTCAAACTAAATTTTAGTTTCAAACTTCCTTTCCAAAAGCTTTTCATATTCAACTCAATTTCATTTCCAAACCAATTGGATTCAAAATTCAACTTTTAAAACCATTTCATCATTTTGAATAAAATAATAATTAAATTCAAATATTTGTGACTTAACCAATTCCTCGTGAAATCCATATTTGTGTGTGTGTTTTGTAGTCCAGGGGTTTCACAGGCAACAAAAGAATATCACAACCATCATTAATTCAATCACAACAAAATCGATAAGCGATACAATCCTATAACGCTCATCTTCCATTTGCAGATAAACAAGTAAATTTATCGCAGATAAATAAATCACAGTTCACCGCTCAATCCACATAATTTATATCACAGAACATCACACATCAGGAATATCAAACAATTCAACGCATTTAATAGAATTCAATCATCCATAAGCAAATTAATTAATCACCTGACTATAATTAATTTAAACCAGATTAATTACTTATGAATAAATTACCAATCCTGGTTAATTATCATTGGTTAATTACAAATCATTTGCTATTATTTTAATTAATTAGTGAAATTAATTACTCAATCCCTTAATTACTTACATTAATTAATCATCCTTAATTAATAAATCAATCAACCTTTAATCATTAAATAATTAACCTCAATTATTTAATTATTCTTTAATTAATTATCCTTAATTAATTACATTAGTTAATTAATCCTTAATTAATTACCATTTAATTAATTATCCTTAATTAATTACAATAAGTGATTATCCCTAATCACTTATATTAATAAATCACAAATTAATTATATTGAGTAATTATCCTTTAATCACTTGATTAATTATCCTTAATTATTAATCAATTTTTTTCTTAATTACTTCCATTAAGTAACTTATCCTTTAATTAATTAAGTAATTAATCCTTTATTTAATCACCTTGAAAACATTTTTAAATTAACCTATTGTATAATTACTTTTAAATAAACAATTTTAAAACATTTTAAAACTTTGAAAAACTTGTTTTAAACTTGTTAATAATTTTCTTTAAACTTTTCTTTAAAACTTTGATTATTTTAAGATTTTTTTATTCTTATTTTAAACTGGTTAATACAAGACAAACCCGAGCCATATCACAGAATTCCCAAGCCCACCAAACAAAAACCCAAAGCAACTCACGACTTTACTTTTCTTCGAGACCATCACAGAAAAACTTCGAACTTAACCCGATAAAACTTCATCTTCCTCAAACAACATCCAGACTCCACACATACACGCATGCATGTGCACAAGGCACCGAAGCCACTCCGATCGACACTGCAAGCTCCAACATGTCGTCGATGATCTACTCGATGATCCACACCACCCAAAATCACAATTCTCGCCGAAACTCAAAATTGAGAAAGCTTGATTCCATTGGAACCCAAACTCAAACAACAAAACTCCCCCGTGCCATCATCTATGACCACTGGAACCATGCCAGTAAAACCAGAGCAACTTCACACCCTCATGTGTCAATTCCCCCTGGATCGGTCACCTCCGATCCTCCATCGGCGTCGAAATCGCCTCGTCTTCATCATCGAAACCTATAGGGTATAGAACACTAAATCGACTTCGCATGGACACCACGGTGGTCTAGAGATCCACCGGCCATTTTTCCCTCGACCCTCGACCAACAAACAACCGCGGACCCAAACCCCGGGGCTTTAGAACCTCGTGATCGCCTGAAATCAACGAAATTCCATTTTCCATTCAACCCAAAGTTTCCCACAAATTTCAAACTTAAAAATCGAGAAATGGATATTAAAAATTATATTTTTCCAATTCGAATCTGGTTGTGAAATCAAAACAGGAAATTAAAATCGTTGATTTTTTGACTTATTTTGGATTATCCCTGTCATTTATTATTTTGAAATAAACCTTCAACTTAAACACTCGAAATTATTTTTAAAAATTGATATTATATGATTACAACCCTTTTCCATTTATAGATCATAACCTAAATTTGGTTGTATAAAGAGAGATTGAATTTTTTTAGTGGTTTGAACCGGTATTGTAAACAAAGTCATATGTATAAACATATACAGTCATGCATAACTAAATCTACATATGTACATATATATATATATATATATATATTACATATACATACATACATACATATATATATATATATATATTACATATACATATATATATATACACACATATATGCATACAGATATTCATACAAACATTTTTCACCACCAACATCAAGTATTCATTACAATATCTTGAGGTATCAATAGAATAAGCTTTTAAAAGATAGTTTACTCACCTGGAATGTTGTTGAACGGAGGATCTAAACTTTTGAATTTGTTTTGAGTGTTAAACTTTGATCTGCCTTTGATTTCGTTTGATCTGGAACTGAAACTATCTTGTTTTTACTTTAGCTTGAAACTGTAGCATATTGATTTGACCTTGCATTTGTTTAAAGCTTTTATCCTTGCCTTAGTTTTGGTTTCCTGGTTTTGGATTAATTCCTTTCTCAGGTTTTTGATTTGAAAATGAAGATAGAAGAGTGTTGAACTGAAAAAGCCTCCTTTGTAATATGTATTAATGTTTCAAATTTAAAAGAAAGAAAAGATTTTCCACTTGTTAATTAAGCTGACACATGTAATATGCATGTTATTCTAATTCTCACAAATGTCAATATGCATAAAATTTATGTTTAAACCCTCCATTTGTGTTTTCTTATTTAATTTTATATTTTCATATATTTATGTAATACATTTTCTATTTAGTTTATATATATACATATATATATATATACACACTTTTTGTTTTATATAGACATGTATTTTGTTTTTAAATGTTTATATACATACAAATTACACTTAGTTAAAAAAAATTAAAAAGAAAGTATATAAACCTATTTATTAAATCTTACTTTAAACTTAAACTATTATACTTTCTAAATTAATAAATTTTATTGTTTTAAAAATGCTCAATTTAACTTCAAAAACCTTTATTTATAATTATTCTTGAATTTCCAATCCAATTCTTCACATATTTTATTTTTTGGGAAAAATTTCAAATTATTTCACAAATTAATCCTAAAAATTATATTAATCACTAATTTAAATTTGGCTTAAAAAGGGGATCGTTACAAAAAGGTTATATTGAAATTTGTTATCATCTTTTATCTTATTGTACATTTATTCAATTTCTTTATTTAAATGACATTTATTGTTCATACTTCAGTTATTAATTTAATACAATTGAATATTGTTTGTTTCATTTCAGATACTAAATAAAACTTTTCTCTTATTGCAATTTTGTCATTTACAGATTCAAACTAAACCGTTTAATTTACTTCCTCATACGACCGAAAAAGCATCAAAGTAATTAACATAAATAAAATTAATTATAAAAGATTTTACTTGAGAAAACAGGGTTATAAAACAAATTTTAGAAATTTATCTAAAAGATTTTGAGAGAAAACACATCATTAAAAAGGATTTTAATAATTTTCAAAACCTATAAAAATATAGAATAATTGTTTAAAAACCTCTAAAAATACATAAAAACATTTATTACTCCAACCATGATGTTAGAAGATTTTCTGATATTTATTCGGATTTATTTTTAAAACTCAAGAAAACATCAATTTGCAATTTAATCGGCCTAAACCGATATTCAAAATAGATTATCACTTCCATTCGATATAATTTCCTTAATAACAATATAAATTTTTGTTTCTAACCATCTTTATTCGATAATTAAATTAGATATTTTTAAATGGTAAAAAAAAGGGTCGTTACAGAAACCATTTCAAATCAAAAGATGATTTACCTCTTATTATTATTTTTCAATAACTTCTCTTATTATAATTTTATCTCAAAATCCTTCTGAAACTTCTTTGTTAATAATTTTTGTTTGAATAACTTTCCCTTTAAATTTTCAAAAGAATAGGATAGGAGATTTTAATTCCTTTTTATCAAACTTATATCTTTTACACTTTATTTTGTAAAAGATACCTTTACAAAATATATTCTTAAATAAATTTCTTAATTTAAACACTTTTTATAATGCCATTTATAATATTTCTTTAAACTTTTTATTTCTAAATATCTTATTGTATTAATTTAATGGAAGATAGAAGAAATGCAGAGAGAGAATGACCAAAAGAGATTTATTAATTAACATTATATTTATACATCCACTTCTAGCCCTTGTCTACACAATAGACCTGCAAAATACAGCTTACCATCATACACTATGGATACTAATACTACCATTCTATTGTTGTGCCCTATCTAAGGTAGATGGTATTTTATCCTTGATAACTAAGTCACCCGGTCTGATCTTTGGACAGTCCTTTATTAAATGTCTTCCCTCAAAGCACCAAATGCAAGTCTATTTGGGACAATCTTTGGGTTCATGTTTTAGGTTCTTGCACTAGTAGCAACCCATTGTCTTCTTTGTTTTAATTTTTGGTTTGTCCTTTGTTCGAGGGCATTCACGTAGAAAATGTCCTTGCCTTTTACACTTGAAACAAAATATATCAACCCTAGAAGATTTTTTTATCTTATTTTCCTTTGCTTTCCTTTTATCCATTTCCTTTATTCTCCTATCATTACACAGAACTACATAATGCCCTTTTGTAATGCATCTATAATAGAAGATCTCGCTATAAGATCCTAGTTTTAATTTCTCTTCTGCCTCTTTTTGTGCACGTACTCTTCGTGTTTGCTTTGGATTAGCCTAATACTCATCATCCAACATATAATAAGACATCCTACCCCTAAGTGATATTCCAAGTTATTATTAGAAGTTTCCCACCATTAATTTCTTGACTTATCCAAATTACTTGATGCATACTTGTTCGGATTTGAACTTCCCTTGATTGTACAATGATAAAAAGAATAGTTTACCAAGTGTTCATAATATTCGCCCAAGCCAATATATGATTGATACTTAGAAGATTATTCCTACCATCACCAAATAGACCAAGACCTTATTTTTGGAATTTTCCAAAGGGATAACATCTTGTAAATTTTCCATATTACATGAATATTTTGTTAGAAATGCGGATAACAGATCTTAAGGCTAGAATAAACACAAGAGGGGGGGTGATAGTGTTTTAAGAAATTATTAAATATTTTTGAGTTTTCGTTAATTTAAACACAAATGTATGCAATATTCAGATAAATATAATATCACATAATCAAACATAGATGCGGAAATAAAGTAAAATCGGCAAAGGAAAGAACCCACCGGATTTTATACTGGTTCGGAGTCACATTACATCCAGTCCCGCACACAAGTATGGATTTCCTTTTAAAAGAAATCTTTACAATTACACCCTCGATTTCAAGGCTACGAGGTACACTCTCTAGATTCACAATCCTCTGGGTAGAGATACTTGATTTCATGGGAAATAAGTTCACCCAATTGATTTCCAAGGCTACAAACACACCTTTTCCCACTTGATTGATTTCCAAGGCTACAATCACACCTTTTCACACAGAAATGATTACAAAGAAGCCTATAACTCTGAATATCACTGAGGATCCTGTTGAGATAATGATAGAGAATCAATTCAGAAATGATCTAGTTAGATTCAATGTTGATTTCGGCAGAGTAATGGTAAGAATATGTATAAAGATATGTGGAAGAAGAAGATGAATGAAAACCAAAAAATATGATTAGAAATTCGTTGAAAAAATCCCCTATTTATAGAAGAACAACAACCATGTCCATTCGTGAAGGGATATGACGAATAGACACTTCTTTTGAAACTCAAAATTTTGAAATCAACTAACACTATGTCGACATGGGTATCTTGAGTATGTCGACATTCCAAAGGAAATTTTGGTGGTTTCTTTTTCTTTGAAAATAACGTTTATCTTATATTAAAACTATTTTAAACTTTTATAAATATACTTAAACATAGTTAAAATACATAAATAAATATAGAGAATAATATTTTGGTATATATAAAATTTTACTATAATTTTATATTTAAATCTAAGTATGAATATTAAAAGTTAAATATATTATTATTAAAGATAATTTAAAACCAAGGATTAATTTGATTTTGAAATTAAAGGTTATTTTGAGGCTAAAAATATTTAAAATCAGGATAGATGTTTTTGATTCTTTTAAAAGGATGGTTTTGAAGACATTTTGAAAACAAGATATAATTTTGTAAAATCATTTTGAATAAAAGTTAGTGGATACAAAACAATGTTCCATTAGATTTTTTGTAGGTTTCATCCTACTTAGGGTTCCATCTTTTTAACAAGCTCGAAGTGGACTCCATTCCATGAATAAATTGGATTTTAAGATGCAAGTGCTTTTCTAGGAGTTTTAACAAAATTCCTAATTAAGTTACTTATGCTTAAAATCTTGAACTCTTGATAATCTTGATATTCTTGATACTCATGAGTCTTCAATCTTGATATCTTGAATCTTTATACTGTACAGTCTTCATTCTTGGTATTTGCATGGTTAAATCCTACATATACATATATTTCTAAACTATAATGTTAGTATTTATATTTTATAATCCTATTCTAAGGTTGTTGTCATCAAAACCATCTTTTCAAGGACTAACAATCTCCCCCTTTTGATGATGACAACCTTTGTTTATAAAATATTACTTTTATCCTAATAACTCCCCTAAAACTAATAATTCCCCCTTAATCTATGCCTAACTATTCTATTTTATATTTCTCCCCATTTGTCATCAATAAAAACTAACTCCAAACTATATAATCTCCAAACTATATAATCTATGCCTTAATCTAACACTCTATGACATGTGATTACAATGATAGTGTTATCATAAATAATCAACACTTAACTCTTAAACATAAAACTTAGTCCTAAACTACTAACTATCCTAAGTATCCATATAGTACTACTTTAAATAGAACACATATAAGAACATGAACTATTTATTAATTTAATAGTTATATTTACAATTTCGTAGAGAACGTAAGAAAGAACATACAACAATAGGAAAAAGAGAAAAGAAACTAATGAGTGTCTTTGAAAATAGGAGATCTATGAACTGAACAGTTTGGGTAGTGGAAACAGAAATTTCCACGTTGTTCGACAAGATTTCCATCTTTGTCAAAGCACACTGCGCCAACACAAACAACTTTGTCGTCTTCTTCAACGTGCTCTTCTTCCATGAAGGCTTCTTCTTCTTCGTCGCTACCCTGTTGCTCTTGATCTCCTTGCCTCTCTTGTTCTTTCACCATTCCAAGTTGCACCACTTGAATTTCAGTCAATAATTGCAGTGCATCCTTCAGAGAATCCTCCATTTTTGTCACTCGAGCGAGCGTAATTCGTTGAAACGGTCCAGAAGTAGAAGGGAATGAAAAGGTTGAATTTTTGTTTGATTTGGAAGAGGAGACCATGAATTAATTTATTTCAGAAGTTGGAACAGAAAGAGAACAGAGAGAATGATCAAAATTTTGAAAATAAGAAGAATATATAACCAATTATTTGAATTTTAGTGGGAAAATTTTCAAAAATAAAAAATCTTTATATGTCGACATGGGTTGGTGGGCTATGTCGACATGGTCCTTGAAATTTTTACTATTTGATTTATTTTGATTTAATTTTTAATTATACTTTTTTATTTATATTTTTATATTTCAGTTATTGAACAAATTCCTAATTCTCTTCTTAATTTTGTAAATATAGATTCATTAAAGGGTTTTGTTAATATATCAGCAATTTGATTCTCAGAATTAATATAATCTAGAGTAATTATTTCCTTATTTATGTTATCTCTGTGAAAATGATGTCTTATATCAATATGTTTAGTTCGAGCATGTTGAGTAGTATTTTTGGATAAATTTATTTCCCTAGTATTATCACAATAAATTGGTGATTTTGAGAAATTTAAACCATAATTTTAAAGTTTGTTGCATATATATTACTTGAGAACAAGCCAAAGTAGTAGAAATATATTCTGCTTCAGTTATTGACAAAGAAACTGTGTTTTTCTTTTTACTAAACCAGGAAATCAGAGAATGCCCCAAAAAGTGACAAGTTCCACTTGTACTTTTTCGGTCTGATTTACAACCAGCATAATCAGCATCACAGTAAGATATTAAGTCAAAAGAATCATTTTTAGGGTAAAATAAGCCATAATCGTAGGTGTGTTTAACATATCTTATGATGAGTTTTACGGCTTTTAAGTGGGTCCCTTTAGTTTGGGATTGATATCTTGCACAGAGACAAACACTTTACATGATATCAGGTCTACTGGCAGTGATATAGAGTAGTGATCCAATCATTCCTCTATATAATTTTTGATCTACATCTTTCGAGAGATCTTCTTTACTAAGGTACTCATTAGTTGCTATGAGAGTGGGTTTTCCACTCGTAGTAGTCAAACCAAATTTACTAATTAGGTCTCTAGCATATTTTTCTTGACTAGTAAAGATACCATTATCTAACTGTTTTATTTGCAATCCTAAAATGAAGTTTAATTCACCCATATGACTCATCTCAAACTCTTTTGTCATTATTTCAGAAAATTCTTTATTCATTTCAAAGTTAGTTGATCCAAAAATGATATCATCTACATAAACTTGTACTAGTTGAATATAATTTTTATTTCTTTTAATAAAAAGAGTATTATATACTTTTTCAATTTCAAAATTTGATTGTAATAAGTAAGATCTTAATCTATCATACCAGGTTCTAGGAGCTTGTTTTAGACCATATAGAGCTTTGTTAAGTTTGTAAACATGATTTGGTAATTTTTCATTTTCAAAAAATGGCGGTCGTTCAACATATACTTCTTCTTTTACAAATCCATTTAAAAAGGCACTTTAACATCCATTTGAAATAAATTGAAATTATTATGATTTGCGAAAGCAAGTAGAATCCTAATGGCTTCTAATCTTGCTAAGGGAGCAAAAGTTTCATCAAAATCTATTCTTTCTTCTTGGTAATAACCTTGAGTGACTAACCGAGCTTTATTTCTAACAACCTCTCCTTGTTCATTCATTTTACTTTTATATACCCATTTAGTTCCAATTATAGTTTTATTTTCAGGTCTAGGAACAAGTTCCCAAACATCATTTCTAGTGAAATGATTTAATACTTCTTGCATAGCCAAAATCCATGAATCATCAGTTGATGCTTCTTTTGGATTTTTGGGTTCAATAGTTGATATAAAAGCTACATTGTTCATTTGACTTAGTTGATTTCTAGTTTTAACAACTGATTGCATATATCCTAGTATATTTTCTTTAGGATGATCTTTTAAAGGTTTAATCCTTTTATTAGGATGATTAATTTCATTATTAGTTTCAGTTGACTCTTGATTTTGAGTGAAATCCTCTTCATCATTTGAATCTTCAAAAATTTTGAGATTTTCATCGAATGAAACATGCATTGTTTCTTCGATGGTATTAGTTTTTAAATAAACACTCTGTATGCTTTACTTCTATTAGAATATCCGATAAAGATACCTTCATCGGATTTTGGGATCAAATTTATATAAGTTATCTTTCTTATTTAAAATAAAACATTTACTTTCAAAAATTCTAAAATAAGATACCTTAGGTTTCTTTGAGTGAAGAAGTTCATAAGATGTCTTATCACTTAAAGGTCTAATTAAAATTCTATTTAAAATATAACATGGGGTAACAATTGCTTCTGCCCAAAAATACTTTGGTAATTTACTATCTGAAAGCATAGTTCTCGCACACTCTTGAATCGTCCTATTTTTACGTTCTACTACTCTGTTTTGTTGTGGAGTTCTTTGAAATGAAAAATTGTGAGTTATTCCCTTTTTATTGTGGAATTCCTCAAACTTTTCATTTTCAAATTCACCACCGTGATCACTACGGATGGCTATAATTTTTAGAGAATGTTGATTTTGAATCCTTTTTGTAAAGTTCTTAAAACATTCAAAAATATCACTTTTATGTTTCAAAAATATTGTCCATGTAAATCTAGAATAATCATATACAATTACAAAACCATATTTATTATGATTTATTGACAGAATTTGAGATGGACCAAATAAATCAAGGTGAAGTTATTCAAGAGGTTTTGAGGTTAAAATCATATCATTTAATTTAAAGGAACTTTTTCTAAGTTTTCCCAATTGACATGCATCACATAGACTATCTACTTTAAAATTCATTTTAGGGAGACCTCTTACTAGATCATGTTTATGTAGTCTAGATAAGAGTTTGAAATTCAAATGACTAAATCTCTTATGCCAAATCCAAGGGTCACTTTTATTTGCCAACAAACAAAGGTTATCATTTGAAACTTTCATACTAAGAATATAAATATTCTTTTTCCTTGTTTCCTCAAATATTATGGTTGAATTACTATCTTCAATGTGACACTTATCTTTTTCAACTTTAATTTTTTATCCTTTATCGCAGAGTAGACTTATATTTTGTAGATTATGTTTTATATTCTTAACTAGCAAAACATTAGTAATAATAGGAGTTTCATAGTTACCGACTTTGCCGATGCCAATTTCATATCCTCTTGAATTATCTCCAAAGTTAACCAGCCCTCGTCTTTGTATATTATATCATTCAGCATATTTGGATTTCCAGTCATGTATCTAGAGCATCCACTTCGAGTATCCATTTGTCCTTTTTGATCTACATAATTTGTCCGTTGTGGATTGATTCCTTAACCCCATAAAGCATGTTTCCTGCACATCAAACAATTTTGATAGACAACTTGAACTTGAACATTGATTATATGCAGACTCAAGATACAATGATGATTTGAATATTTCTAAACTAGTATTAACAAACATAGCCATTTTAAAAACTTGTTCAAAAATCAGATTATGAAACTTTGAAAACCTTGCTCTGATACCAAATGTTAGAAATGCGGATAATGGATCTTAAGGCTAGAATAAACACTAGAGGGGGTGAATAGTGTTCTAAGAAATTATTAAATCTTTTTGAATTTTTGTTAACTTAAACACAAATGTATGCAATATTCAGATACAGATTCTATCATAGAATCAAACACAGATGCAGAAATAAAGTAAAAGCGGTAAAGGAAAGAACACACATGATTTTATACTGTTTTGGAGTTACCCTACATCCAGTCCCGCACACAAGTACGAATTTCCTTTCAAAAGCAACCTTTACAATTACACCCTCGATTTCAAGGCTAGGAGGTACACCCTCCAGATTCACAATCCTTTAGGTAGAGATACTTGATTTCATGGGCAACAAGTTCACCCAATTAATTTCCAGGGCTACAATCGCACCTTTTCTCACTTGATTGATTTTCAAGGCTACAATCAAACCTTTTCTCACAGAAATGATTACAAAGAAGCCTATAACTCTGATTAGAAATTCATTGAAAACAGCCCCTATTCATAGAAGAACAACAACCATGTCCATTCGTGAAGGGGTATGACGAATAGACATTCCTTTTGAAATTCAAAATTTTGAAATCAACTAACACTATGTCGGCATGGGTATCTTGAGTATGTCGACATCCCAAAGAAAATTTTGGTGGTTTGTTTTTCTTTGAAATTTTTTTTATCATATATTAAAACTATTTTAAACTTTTCTAAATATACTTAAATATAGTATACATAAATAAATATAGAGAGTAATATTTTGGAATCTATAAAATTTTACTATAATTTTATGTTTAAATCTAAGTGTAAATATTAAAAGTTAAATATATTACTATTAAAGATAATTTAAAACCAAGGATAATTTGATTTTGAAATTAAAAATTATTTTGAAGCTAAAAATATTTTAAATCAGGATAGATGTTTTTGATTCTTTTAAAAGGAAGGTTTTGAAAACAAGATATAATTTTGTAAAATCATTTTGAATAAAAGTTAGCGGGTACAAAGCAATGTTCCACTAGATTTTTTGTAGGTTCCATCCTACTTAGGGTTCCATCCCTTTAACAAGCTCGAAGTGGATTTCATTCCACGAATAAATTGGATTTTAAGATGTCAGTGCTTTTCTAGGAGTTTTAAAAAAATTCCTAATTAAATTACTTATTCTTGAAATCTTGAACTCTTGATATTCTTCATACTCATGAGTCTTCAATCTTGATATCTTGAATCTTTATATTGTATAGTCTTCATTCTTGGTTTCTGCATGGTTAAATCCTGCATATACATATATTTCTAAACTATAATGTTAGTATTTATATTTTATGATCCTATTCTAAGGTTGTTGTCGTCAAAACCATCATCTCAAGGACTAACATATTTGTGCTTTTGTATATATAAAATATACTCCTTTTAAAATGGTGTGTCGAATCGTCCTATTTGAGTATTTAGGAATCCTTATCTATTATATGGAGCTCTTCAAGCACCGACAAAAATTTATGCACCACTCAACAGATTAATCACTATAAAACATATTTAAATCAAATAACAAATATGCGCTGATTCTAGGGTATTACTAATCCTATCTATAATGAGTTTTATCCCATGAAATCCTAGGTGTTTTCTCAACCTAAGCTCTGATACCAAATGTAACGATTGTAATTTTTGACTCTCGAAAATTGACACTAAAACATCCTCGTGCCGTAAATCCAAGTGTCGGAATCCCGATTGTTAGGCGAAAAAGAAAGTAAAGATATAACAGAATCTTATACAAATGGAATAACATATACTATTTCAATAATAATCTTTACAACGGTAAACTTTGAATAAAATATCAGAGTCTAACCTAGATTTAGCCTGTACAGTTATAAACCCACTGTCCTTATAACTACTGAAAAATTAAAATAAATGTAATAGATGTAGTGGATAATAGAATATGTCCATACGCAGACGAAGATCTCCAGCTCCTCTCTGGAAACTCCAAGCATCTTCAACTAATATTCGGATCTAACTCGAGTATTAAAAATACCCGGATCAAGCTTGATAAACCAGCGTGAGAAACTCGAATCATAAACATATGCCGAAGTCATAGATGGATACTAAAAAAACCCTTGAAAAGAATAGTATCCCGTAAGACCACGCCGCTCATCAATACAGATGGGTTTTTTTCCTTACAATAACAAAATACTTTATATGAAAAACCGTTTTTATATTATTATTAATGACATCAGTTGAAAACACTTTCAAATAAATATATATACAAAGATAGTATCAATACTCGGATTATGGTAATATATCAGGACTAGGTCAATGGAATATATAGGACGTAATATATGATATCAAAAGGGGTAGCTGAAATGTTTGTAAAGAATTACAGCTATTTTAGGACTATAATCAAAACCGTAAAGCTCGTACTTGGAATTGGATTTCTAATAAGATAGGGAACTAAATGGCCTTTTCCTTGATCCATGCATAACAATCATAGTTCCCACGGTGACCTTATCACTTTCTCAACATAGATAGTTGGAACTGCACTTGCTACATTACTGTGGTAACATATTCTCAACGGCTTTAAACGGTCTTTATTAGCCTCTAATACATGTACATTTCATCATCTTAAGGCAACATATACCATGCGCAACAGATGCCTTTGATTTTTCATAACCGATAGCCCGAAAAATTTCCTACAGAACAAGTAATATCTCGTATCATTCCTGGAATGTGAGGCTCGTGAGGCTATGCTTTTTTTCATAAAGAAATAACTTTTTTCCACAAAGCTGTGTTTTATTTTTCCACAAAACACATTCCACTTAGAATGCCATATTGTCATTCCTCAATCACAAAACTGATTTCAACAAACTAATAACTCCACAGCTCGAACATCTCAGAAAATGGTGTTAAGCTAAAAGGAGTTTCCTCCCCCGCTACCAAGCATATAATACTTTGATAGAGAACAGTTAATATAACTAGAAATGCACTAACAGATACTCGTCCATACAAGTTCTTTCTAAGGCTGAACGAAACCGAAGTTACTCCTCCTACCACTTTTTCTTTGGGAATCACCCCTGGGATCAGTAGCAAGTAGTCCTTGCATTACAGAGATTTCGAAACAAAACAAGACCACTATTGTGTTAAATATCCTTATATTAGGAGCGACCCAGAGAACGTCAACAAGCAGTTCTTTTGCTATGAAGATCTTTGGTCTTCAATACAATGAAGATTTCAGAATGCAGACATTAGTGCCATATAAATATATATGGGGTAAAACCCATGACTCGTGATAGAAATCCTTACATTCTAAAGATCTCCCATCTTCTATAATCATCAAGTCTTCACTTTCAAATGTGTACATTGGTATGAAGTGGTTTTCGGATATGAATTACCCAAATGCGACCCTGGTTTCTTCGAACCAACCATCGATAAAAAGGCATTTAGGTTAATTGATTATGATTATCACACATCATTTAATTAATTAACCTTTTTATTTAAATTAAATTTCTCTTATATTTTTATTCATCAAATCATTTCTTTATCTTTTTCGAAGTATATGGAATCATTAATCCTCACTTGTCAAATTCTTTGGTTAATTAACACCATTTTTAAATCTTGGAATAATTCTAAATCATTTCACTTTGAACTTAGGAAAAACATTTCCAAATCATTTATTTATATCTCATATTGAAAAACATTATTGAGTAAAAAAGGATCATGGAAATTATAAAAATTTCACTCAATATCAGTTTCCGTATTCAACCTTTACTATCTGTCGAATAACGGTGAAATCATCTTTTAAATTCACATGGATAGTACGGATTCTCTCCTCCAAATTTAATACAAAGTATAAGAAGGTCAATTCTATAAAATCGAAAAAAAAATACTTTGGAAAATTATATCTTTTATACTTTGGGAAAATTTGATCCGAGTAAAGCAAATTTACTAACCCCTCTGTCGGGCCAGTCTGGGTAGCTAGAGAGGGCAAACAACTAGTTTTCCAAACCCAAGCCAAGAGACTACCTCTCTGTTACTTAAGATGGTCAAGTTATTTTATCGACTCTTAATATTTTGACATACTTAATTTACTTTTAGTTATTTTAGAGCATCCGGGCTTTTCCTTCGATCTGTTCCATTTCTCGGACAGATTTTCTATGACACTTACAAATGGAATAAATGTATTAGTCATTTCTACATACCCATTTTTAAACCTCATAATCACCTTTAAATTATGTAATTATTTATTGGAAAGGTTCACAAAAGATTCGGGAAAGAATAATTAAGTTAAAGCCATTATTTTTAAAAGTTATTAAAAAGTGCTACGATAGTTTAAAAGCTTATTTGGTTAAAACGACTTTTCTATCATTTTGAAAATTCATTTATATAACTCAAATCTCTTTTAAACCATTTTAAAAGAATTATAAAATTTATCACATATTTTAAATTATTTAAAAATATTCATTTTAAATTAATTTCAAATTTAAGTTTTAAACTACAAAACCGCGATTTTTCTGGAAACTTGTTTTGGACTTAATTAAAAAAATTATAAGATGAAATCTTGATTTTCTTTCTTCATTTAAAAACTATGGATTTAATAGTCCAAGAAATTCCTATCTCGAAGAATTCCAAGCTATATTCCATTCTCTACACTTGTTTGAATTCTACGGTACGAAATTGCAAATTACCGTTACACGAACGCCTAGTTTTGACTTGTTTTTCAATTTCTTTTCGACTTCATGGAAATATTTAAATTTTTATAAACCATTTTCTAAATCATTTTAAACTAATTTAAACAAATACTTTTTATATTTCAAACTCATTTTCCATTTTATTTCATATTATGATATTATATTATTATAATATTTATTTTAACATTTTTTAGATGTTGAAAATCATTAAGAGGCTAAACTACTCCTATACACATATTTATGGATTTTACTATCATTTGTTAATTATGATAATCAACTAACCATTTCCATTTTCAATTATCAAACTAAGTTGTCATCCATATTAACAACCATATACTCAATCAAGTAATCTTCTAAGTAATCAAACATTTAATCATCCAATATACTTTAAACTTTTGAATAGCTATGATTGGAATAATTAATTAATTATTAAAAATGTGAGTACTCGCTATCACAAATGCTCTAAGCTCCAAAAAATATACTACAGCATCTGTAGAACTTAAAACTTCCTCCTATCTACTTGGAACGAATTCGGTGGTACTTCTCTTCGGTATTTTCACTCCAGAGCTTCCCAAACTCCTTCCTTTCTTCCAAATGGGCTTGGCCTTAGTGATGACGATGGTGGTCGTGTACTTAGAAGAGAAAGAGGTGGAGTTTGAACTTGTTTTTGAGGTGGAATACTATATTTTTTACTTTACTTGCTTTTTTCTACTTTTTTCACCATTATTTTGCTAAGGAAAGAAGCCATTAAAACTCTAATGAAGAAGAAGAAGAAAGCTAAGAAAAGAATGAATGAAAGTGTGAAGAAATGAAAGCATAAGGGTCCATATTTATAGCCTTAGAAGCCTTAGCCTTTGAGGAATGTAATTTGACAAAAATACCCCTCCCCCTACATCATTCCTTGTGCAAGCAACTACCCGCCTCCTTACATCATCTTCCGTCCTTTCCATCACTTCTTATCTTCCTTGCTTAATACTTAAGGAATGAACCTAGTTGGAAAAGCGGAATAAGGTTGAGATTTGGTTTGATTTGCTTTTGTTTTGATGTGATTTGATTTGATATGTGTTGGAATTGGTGAAAATGTCTTCTTTGAGTACTTTTCTTTACTTAATTAAACATTTAGCTTAATTAATCCTTAGTTAATATAATTGCGGTGTTTATTTCTTTGTTAATGTGTTTATATAATAACTATTCAAAGTTTAAAATGTTTACACAACTTATACTGAACAAGACGTTGATTTTTGACAAAACGTTTTCCCGTCACATTTTACGTTTTAAATCAAACTATTTATTTATGTAAAAAATGTGAAAATAAGTTTTATATCATTTAAAAAAATTAAAAATATTTTGTTTAGTTATAAAATCATATTTAATAATATTAAAATTAAATTGTAAAAATACGATGTCGAATGGTCGAAGTGCGACGAAGTTTGTCTAACTTTGTAAAACAAGTGTATATATATATATAACTTTTTTCTGTAAATTATTATCATTTTATAACAATTTAAATGGAATTATTTATCATCTAAAACAATAATTGAATGTAAATCCAATTTTATCGAAAACCGGCCTTTGTCAATTTTATGATAAAACTCCAAAATCTCTTTTTTTGTAAACCTATTCTAAAAATAAGTTCACCATTCTTTTTATCATATAAAACATGATTATATAAGTTTCAAATTTCTATATTTGGATATTTAAAGTTAATTAAATATTTCATTTAAGTGTGATAAATTTACGGGTCATTACAATATCATAATCTTGCAATGGAAATATCATATACGATATTAATATACAATATAAACTGTCATACCAAGATGTAAAGTGTTTCAGAGTTACAGTAATCAGCCCCGACAGTTATAACAGCCTGTCCTAACAAACGCTGACGATAAACACAAAGTAATACGGCGAAAATAAATACCACAATAGGTAGAACTCCAATGCTTCTCCAGAATCTCCAAAGCATCCAAAGCTAAATCTGAAAACATGCATGGGGTTGACCAGAGCATTATAAAAAAATAACATCTGGATCGGTTTGATAAAAAAGCATGAGAAACACAGATCAAATAGATTTTTAACATTATAAAAAACTTTCAAAATAAAGGTATCTCATAAGATCCAAACCGTTTATAGAGAATCCAGTGATATTATAATAATGTCTAAGGTTCAAAGTAAATATTAATCATTTTCGAAATGGTTACGTTGATTACATTCCAGCATAACAGGTGTACAACCAAAACCAATAAGGAACGTTCATATTATGAATTTTCCATGAAGATCTCTTCGGAGAAGTCGAATCCAAACTCCATGCACAAGGATTAGAAACTACCATCCAAGTGTAATATATCTCCAAATACGATATATCACAAGGTAAAAACAACCGACCCAGCGTCCGAACATAAACACGAACAGCGTGAACCAAATATAATTTACTCCTGCCATCCAACAATTGAAAAGTATCGATAAATATAGAGTTGATAATACCCTGACATGAGTTGCTAACCCCAGGTTGTGCGTCCTACTCTGTCTTTAGCCATTTCCGATGTTAATGTTACTTTTGGCATCTTTCGCACAAGTCTTCATCACTCGAATAGAACAATCTCAAATTTGATACTCTTATCTCGGATAGATCATGAATTCCAGAATGAATTCCCATATCTCGAACAGATCACGAATCACTATGTGGATTCGAGCATCTTGAACAAATCTCGAACCTCCACATAGGTTCCCTTTGCATAAGTCTTCCAATGAATGCTAACACTGTCTCTCTCTTGGAGTACTCCATTCGATAGACAGTTCCACATGATAGAATCTTTTGAAATGTTAACACTGACCTCTCCCTAATTCAACTCTATAATATTTCACTTAACGATCGCTTCCAAACATAGAACTTGTATACTAGTTTTTAAGTGGTATTCGATAGTTTTTAAGTGGTTATCTCAAAGGTAAGTGAATGCTAGAGACATTTCGTACCAATATTCCTTCCTGAGGGTTCTTACTGGTATGAAATCGTGAAGCCTTTCGATAATTACTTAAGTCATATTTTAGTCAAATTCGATTATCGACTATATAGCATAAGATAGATGTTTGTAAATGGAAACCAAGTCTAGGTTACTTTCCATAAACAAATAAACAAACAAAACACTATCATCACCCAAAACACAATCAAGCCATACAAAGTATGATTAAATTACTTAAGTAACTCCAAATCCTTTCCATATAATTAACCCTTTTATAAATTAAAACTTCTTTATTAGTAAACTTCATTTACCTAATAAATTTCTATTTTTTCTATCTATTTCCACAAGATTCCATACCTATTGTTTCCTTCAAAACATCTATTTTAAGGATCTAAGTACTTTCACAAATCCATTCAAAAGGTTTAAGACTAATGTTAATTAAACATTGTCACTACAAATCCAAAACCATTTTGTT
Source organism: Allium cepa (assembly GCA_030765085.1). Classification (NCBI taxonomy): domain Eukaryota; kingdom Viridiplantae; phylum Streptophyta; class Magnoliopsida; order Asparagales; family Amaryllidaceae; genus Allium; species Allium cepa. The sequence continues at coordinate 869,078,953 of CM060929.1, read as the reverse complement.
TGTCACTACAAACACAAAACAATTTCACTTTTGCTTATATTTAAATCATTCTTTTATAGATCTATTTACATTTCATAAGTATAATCAAAATGTATTAAACTCAAATGTTCCTAACACATTATCACAAACCCAAAACCATTATCATCCTTGTTACTATGTTTACAAACATTTGTTTTAAAGATCTAAGTTCATATTCAGTCAAGTTCAGTATGGACTAGTTAATTATCAAGTTCTAAAGACGATTGCTTATACAAATCACAATTTGTACGCTTAACTCATTTTTTGACACTCCAACTTAACTATTCCTCACCCAAGAGTGAAGCCAGGTAAGCTAGGGCACTAGTTGCTCTAAGCCTTGCCTAGACACTTCAATCTTAAATCTCACAAACAGTCTACCTCGTCGGCTTTAGTGTAAGTTATAATATTAATGGTTTCAATAAAAAAAAAAAGAAATCAACATGATTAACATATTTCCAACATTTTCCACTTACCTATTCCTCGGTTAAGAGGGAAGCCTAGTAAGCTAGAGCTCTATTGCTCCATCCCTACTCAACATCAATCTTAACTCTCACAAATAGATAAGATTACTTTGTCGGCTTATTAGTGTTAAGCATAGTCAATTACTTTTCAAACAAGTAATTAAACAATTTAATCATTTGGCCATTAAGCATTTACTAACCCCTTTCTAAACCTTTTTTTATATAATCTAAAACAAGATATTTATATAAGATATTTTCCACGATATTATATAAGATATTTCCAAGATACTTATATAAGATATTTCGAAGATACAACAACTAAGCCATTAACCCAAACAAGTTGGGGTCGGCTAGAGATAGAACCCAAAACTAAAAGAAAAAATCAATTTAAAGCCATAATAATAATAATAACCACCATGATAATAATACTAAAATAAAGTCAAATAAGTAAACAAATAATAATAAACTAAGAAAGATAAAGATAAAAAATAAAAATAAAAACATTAAAATAACATGATGATAATGATGATAATACTAATAGTAATAATTGTAGTAATAGTAATATTGGCCGAAGGTATATATATATAATATTTCCAAGATATTTAAACTCCAAAATACTTATAATATGTTTTAAAACATTCCTTCAAAATATCACTAGAAAATAACAAGTTTGAAAAATCATTAGAAACTTGAAAACGACATGTTTTACAAAATATCTCTTCTTTGCAAATTCACTACTAATTCTTATAAATTCATAAATATCTTAAACCACTTTTAAAATACTCTAAACATATTTAGTAACCAATTGTAGAAAGAATGAAACAATATACTTAAATCTAAATATCTTTCCAAAAATTTTAAGTCCAAAAATCAAGTGTAAACGGGGCAGTTTTGCACTAGTGATGTTTTGGCCGTCTTCGAGATGTTACCTAAATTTTTACTATTCAAACTTTTAGTAACAACAAACATATGTGTGTGTGTGTGTGTGTGTGCGCTTGTGTGTATGTGTGTGCGTGTGTGTGTAAAAATATAAAAATGGCAAGAAACCCCTTAGAATCTCTCTACAAAGTTCCATAACAATTGCAACAAATAAGCCAATTCCAACTGTTTCGATAGCAACTATCACTATAAGTGCACTTCTAAATCCAAGTCAAAACTAAACTAAAGTCCATATATAACCTATATGCTTTGTTCAAGGTCTAATCACATGTCATATATGTCCATTCAAGTCCATTCCAAGTTTTCCAAGTTCATGTACATTGATCATGTTACTCCAAAAATCCACCTTTCGACTGAGCGAAAGGTCCTTCAATAAAGATAAAGAAAGAGGAGTTCAGATCAAACCTTTCAAAGGAGTCAAAGGGATGCATTCAAAACCTTTCAAAGGGGTCAGAAGGTTCCATCTCACTGTATCCAAGGAGTTCTTACCTTTCGAAGAAGATAAAGAAGTCAAAGCAAGTATTAGCAACCCCATGGTGACCTTTTTGAAAGCATAGCAAGCCTTTTGAACCGGTTAAGACCCATCCACGATACCTTTCGACGACGTCGAAAGGTGCTATGAAGAAAGAAACACTCAGAAGTCAGAAAATGTAAAGGAATGAAAGAAAACCTTTCGACAACATCGAGAAGAAGCACAGCCTTTAACAACATTGAAGGGAAATACAGATATTGACAACATTCAAGTGAAGTGAAAACCTATCGACAAGGACGAAGAATTCATGACAACAAGTGAAGACAAACCTTTAATCACGGTCGAAGGGTTTACAATAGTATATAAAAGGTGAACCTTTCGACAAAGTCTAAAGGTTCATGAAGGCATAAGAAAGGTAAACCTTTCGATAATGTCAAAATGTTCATAATGGCATATGAGAGGCAAACCTTTCGATAAGTTCGAAAGGTTCATAGCTGATTATAAAAGGGGGGCCTTCCAACCCGGTCAAAAGCATGGACTCGAAAAGGGGGCTGCCTACAACTATAAATAAGACCCAAGGGATCACGTTTGAGGGATTCTATTTCTCTCATTCTAAACTTGTATTCTTCTTAAAACAAAGCATTATAACCCTAATTGGGTGATGATTTAGGAATTTAATAAAATAAAAATTTTCTTGGATAAAGAGGGAAGTCTTGAGCATTATTGATTACTTTACTGTTATTTAAATCTCTGTTGGATTAAGTTTCTACATTTCGATTTTAACCCCATCGAAAGGTTTTTGCCAACAAGGTCAATAAACATCTAGCCTAAACATCATTTGTAACCTTTCAATGCCATTAACTCTATGGTTTAAACCTATCGACAAAGTCGACAGCACACCTGGTTCAAACATTCACTGTAACCTTGCGAAGCCATCAGCTCTGTGACTTAAACCTTTTGAAAAGTTCAAAATCTGCTCTCTAAATTCAAAAACCCAGACTTACAAGACCCAACCCAAAGGAAGTCATTCCCATAACCTTCGACAAGGTCGAAACCTACCTTTTAAGGAATTGATCTAGGGATTTTCAATCTAGTTGAAAGGAAGGCTTTCGAAGGAGATGTCATATTAACTCAACCAGGTCGTAAGGTTAACCAACCCATAGAATATACCATTTGATGGCGTCGAAAGGTTTGGACCAAGGATTATTAACAAATAAAGCTAAGTTGAAAGGCAATTCTTAAGGTTATCATGTCCACTATTCGAGCAAGTCGATCCATCTTTTTTAGCATTACTTTGGGGTGTTAACAAGAAAACTTGCTAACATTTTTGGCATTAGGAGGGCTTGAACCTCCGACTTGGTTAACCCCCTAACACTATCATTCTCCAACCAGGCTTAATTCAATCCTTTGTCAAGTTTATCCACTTTGGTTTGATCATGGCTAGCAGGTTCAAAAGGTCTGAACAAGGGTCTTTTGAACCACATTTGACAAGGTTCTCCTAAGTGATCGTTGAAAACTCCAATCAAAATGAAGAACAAAGACTAAGGCTTGAAGCTATATGAATTATAAAAAAAAAGAAAGCAGAATCGTATGATCCTGAAAAATGGAGTCTAAATCCTTTCCATGTTGGTCCTACCCCTATCTTTGCACTTGGAAAAAGAACAAGGAAATGACAATATCATTAATCAAATGAGAAGAACCATTCAACACTATTCAAAAGGCACAATCTTTGAGAGAGAAATAATGAATGATTATAATGCCTTTGCACATAAATGGAAACCAACTACAATAAGAACACTTCCAACTCAAGAGGTTCAAAGCGTAGCAAAAAGAAAAGTGAAGGAGGATCATGAAATAATAAGGCCGAGGAACAAAAAGTCAAGAAGCAATCCGAAAGAATTGAGCTTCAAGTCTAGACTTCCTAAGAAATGTAATTTAACAACATCAATTGAGAATGTCTACTTGCTTATTAAGGATGAGCTTAACTATTGGCCATTACAAAATAAGAAGCCAAAACATGAAAATAACTTGGGAGGATCCTTCTGCCCCTTTCATATGATGAATGGTCATGAAACCAACCATTGCAAAGCCCTAGAGGGGATGGTCATAAATTTCTTTAGGTAAGGAAAGATCAGTGAATTTGTAAAGACGATTTAAGAAAAGATTAACAAAGATCTATGTTCTATAATGGGAAAATCTACATGGTTGCGCGTGAAACGCTCCTCATATTTGGATACTACCTAAGATGGTAGAAAAGCCTCTGTCGGCACCGAGATGGCTAAGGTAGAGCACCTTCTGGAGGGAGGGCAGGCAAGCCTTTAGCCATGCCATGAGATGGCTATGTTAAATCACCGGACAAGCCCTTGGTCGTGCCTCTAGCCAGGTCAAGGCACCTTCTGGAGGGAGGACGGAGTAAGCCTTTAGCCTCGCCAAAAGAAGGCCATGTTAAAGCACAGAAAAAGCTCTTATCTGCACCATGCTATAGTGAGGTTAAGGCACCTTCTGGAGTGAGGATGGAATAAGGCTCTATCCGTGCCAAAAGATGGTCAAGGTAGAGCACCAAACTAGCCCTTGTCCGTGCCGCAAAAGGGCCAAGGTAGGGCGCCTCCTGGAGGGACGTCGGGTAAGTCCTTGGTTTTAGCTTCTAAGATGAGCTAACCAAGAGCACCGGACAATAATGGACTAAGATGTCTAAGCCTAAAAAGAAGCGCAATCATCAATGGACTTAGATGTTCAAGCCCAAGGGGAGGCTCAATCAGTAAAGGACTAAGACATCCAGGCCCGAAAAGAGGCACAGTCAACAAAGGACTAAAATGTCCAAGATCTTGGAAGAGGCTCATCAAATCATAAACTATGATCTTCAAGCTTGATAAAAATCATATTCGATCATGGACTAAGACTTCCTAGATCAAGAGGCAGCCAATCAGAGTATTTCTATATATATTCAAAACCTAAAGGGTTCATATATATCAAAGAAGACAAGAGCAAAGGAGTTGGATGGAACTCCGCTTACTATTGCTTGAATCTAGATTTTCAGAATTCTATTTATAAACATTAGCTATTATTACTAGAACGAGGATTTCGGGTTTTTCATATATGAATTCCATCATCTAACGCCCGAATCTGCGCTTCGGGTCTTTACCGATCATTGACTTATTATACTCGAGTTTGGGTATCTTGACTGCTGCTTATGTAAACCCTAATCTGGGTGCAAGATCATTGGATTTCTATTCGTCCCAAATGCCTGAATCTGGGCCAAGGAATACCATCATAAAGATCGCTATTTAGAGTTTTCGAATGGGAACTTCGAATTTTGAACTTTTATAAATCCTATTAATGTTGAGGAATGGGTCAAAGAGTTACTACCTTAAAATTTCATACAGTGATTTCTTAGTCAGGTTCTCTATATCATACTCCTATGATAAACTGGTATTTTCTATCAGCAAATTTCAAACTTTCCACCCAAGTGGAAGGAGTTACATTCTTGATCATCTCTCGTCGTGGTTAAAGATGAGATTTTAACATTTAGTATAAGCAATTTGTCATACCACTAACAAAATGGTTTGTTAACCTAAGAAAATGACGTACATAGACAAATATGTCAATTTCGAGCTAATAATTAGAAATATTGTTTGCCACATGCTTTTTAGGGGAATCGGAACAATAAGGAATAACAAAAGATTCAGCAAGTCCTGGAATCAAGGAATGAGAAATTCAAAGACATCTCAAAAGTATCATTCCAGAAAAGGATTACAAATCAAGTGATATTTACAAAATTTATGTCGTTTACATAAGTTATGAAATTGTTTACAAGACTACCAAGTTATTTACATATATAAAAGATAAATTTACATAATTCGAACATGTAAATGAATTACAAATCTTTAGCGGCTTTTTCAAGAGATTCTACAACTGAAGGATCTACAACGTGACAAATTGCAGCACAGAGAACTTCCTTAAGTTTCTTTTCCTTTCTTCTTATGTTGTTCACATTATCAATTGCATCAATGTTGGTCTTCAGGGCATGATTAAAAGCTCTGTTCGTAGCCCTAACTGTTTTATTCTCTCTTTCCAACTCTGAGATGTGCTTGACAAGAAAGTAGTTGTCATGCCCTAGCTTTTGATTCTTGGCAACGTACTCATTATTATTCTGGGAGTAATTCACTTTCTACTGCTCATCAAAGTATTTAGCTATTTCAAATTTAACTCTCCTACACCAGTTGCCCACAGCATTCTCGTCTAAGCCCGGGGGAGGGTTAAGCATAGTAGGAAACTTTTCGTCCGTAAGAAGTTTCGACCTGGTAGGCTTAGTAAATGTAGGAGTTGAGTGAGGGACTGGCGGGTTAATACTCGAAGTCTTGTTCCCCGTGATGAATTCCAAAGAGGCGCATTGTGCCTGACTATCTTTTAGTTTCAACTCCAAGTCAATTATTTGCTGAATAAGTTCGGACGTCTTTTGATCGAAGTCGATTGTAGGATTTACTTTTACTTGTCACTTTAGCATTGAAATCATTTCGTCTTTATTTTTAACTTCAGCCTCAAGGTAAACGATGTGATCTTTTTGGCCGATGGCGATGGTTTTCTGAATAACATATCTTTTATGCCATTTCACGGCCTCAATATTACCGCCAAAATATTCTAGTAAAATGTCATTGCAAGGCACGATCCCTCCACTTCTTTGCAACAACTTCTCTCTAAGAGTGTCAACACGTGATAATAAATTGTAAGGAAGAGAAGTTGTAAACACTCGTAGCTCCTATTTAAACAAAAGAAGCGAAATAAAATAAAGATAAAGATAAAAGGTATCTTTATTATTATAATAATAGATTGCAACTCAAACAACAAGAAAATTAAATAGGTACAATAAACAGCGTGATTACATTTATAGTTGAGAGACTACTTTTCTAATTTTATGCAAAGAGTTAGCTGAAAGCATAACTATTGAATCAAAAGGCACAGTAACTCCTTCCAGGTAATTACCGGTGAGCATTTGCTATAGTCCTATTTCCTAACTGGGGAACTATCGCGATCACAAATTAATTTAGAGTGAAATGTTCTGATCTCTTTAAGGAAAGATTCCTTCTCATTTCTGAGCAACCAAAACGGAGGCGAGGGTATTCCAAGTACATTTTTTGTAAATCTTGAAGGAAACATTATCTTACTAACTTTAAAGTCATTAAATTTGATTCATTTTCAGAGCAAAACCTTCTCAATTTAATGTATTGGTTTAAGTGCTCTCTAAGGACGAGTCGACCTAACAACTGTCATTCTAAAATAGTGTATAAAGAAAAGCTAAGCATAAAGAAAATAGAACTAAAGCATATGTTTATATATCAATTAACTATTACATGTTGTAATTAATCATCTGGTTCATTAAAAATAGATCTAGAGAAGAACCCCAAAACAAATTTATCTTTACAGTACTTAAGTTTTTCAGTGGGAAAGGTTTGAGTAATCGGTCTGACTCGCGGTAAATTTCAACAAGCTACGGGATGCATGTCAGATCTGAATTCATCTAAATATCTTTTACGGAAGCACCTGAGTAAACCCATGCTGAACTCACCTAAGTACGAAATCTATAATTGAATGTCTACAGTAAGCTTTATACAAGAAATTAACTAAAATTTCCCAATCTTCGATCGTCATCCTAAATAAAGTAAACAACTCCTGATTCTCCTTTAAGAGAGCGTCATATCGGAGATGCACTCTCTTTAATAACGGGGAAGCCCTTTGAATTTTAAAGGATGCAAGGACAAAAGCACTATGGTCAAGACTATGATACTTTTCAGAGTGGATGTTGTGCTCCTTTATCTGTCAGTTAACTCCATATATAACTTGTTAATTTCCACTTGTTTCCTTTCAAGTTTTATTTTATAGGGAAACTAAGACTTTCTCCTTATCTAAAATGAATGCTTTTACACTAAATATTATTTTCGAAGAGAAAAATGTTTAACAAGGAATTCCATACCCGAGAAACTGGAATGGAAGCTTGAGGGTCCTTTCCCTTTTTTTTGGATCCTCCATATGAGTAGGAGTAGATTCTTGCTTGTGAGTAGTAGAAGGCCAAGAAGATGTAGGTGGCATATCTTTCTAGGGAGATGGTTGTTTTTCAAGAAATTCAATTTGGTCGCCCCCATCCTTTTCAGGGACTCCGGAAGGACCCCCTTTGTCTCCACCAAGGCCTTGGCGTCCAGTAGGACCATCGGCATCATCGTCACTGTAATCAACATTTTCACTACCGGTATCATCGTCATCATCTCCTCCATTGACATCATCATCTTTGTCACCCACTTCTTCGGAATAAGATTCAATTTCAAATGAGGGGAAATAAAAGGAAAGAACTTCAACTACATTAACTTCTTCCTCACCCTCGGTCCAATGCCCTGCTTCAATTGGTTAATTTTTCCCATTACTCTTTTGGCTATGGAAGGATCAAGTTAGGGGAAGCCAAAGCTAGAGAAATTCTAGTAGTTGTCGGTGGAAGCGAGGATAAGGGCATCTTCATAATTATTTAGCATCACAGGCCCAAGGGTGACATCGACGAACTGAGAGACTTACTTCATGACATCAAAGAGGGAACGAACAGTAAGTTTAAGCGAGGCACTAGTCTTCTTGAATTTATCTCTCAAGGAAGCGTTCCTAGTAATCAAGCGACCTTTTTCATCTTCTGTATCTTTTAGAGCGAGCTCTATGGAAAAATTTACATCGGTAGGTAGCTATTGAGCTTGCCTCTCCACATCTAAATCAGCCTTAACCCTGGCAAGGAAAGCTTTTACTCGCTCGCAGAAAGCCTTAAAACATGTTCTTTTAGAGTTATCCGTCTCCTAGAAATCTACAATGAGAAGAGAAAATAAAATTGCAATTAGAGAAAACCGATGATAATAAGGTCAACATAATGGGTGCTTACCAAAAAGTTGTTGCTCTTAGAGACAGGGCCAACTGCATTTACTCAAGTGTAGCCGAAGAATTGAAGATCGAGATGTTTGGAAAAGGATCGTGAACAGGTGGAGTTTGTACTGACTAATCCTTTGGGCTTCGACAGTGGGGCTCTTAGAGACTTGTTCAGGAGATCGGCACTCCTCCTCTTCCTCTACATCAGTGATTTTAGCTGTTTTCTTTGGAGGAGCATCTTCAGAGGACTCCATCAGTTTCCTTTTGAAAGTTGTTTTGGATTTAGCAAAGGTCTCCAAGGTCGATATTGCCCCAGAGGTTGATGGAGGAGGGGCAGCAACATTGGAAGACACGATAGCTTGGGAAGAAGCTGAAACAAATTCAAGCAAATATAAAGTCAGTCAAAGTAATTTTAAGAATTCCAGGGACAAAAAAGAAAATTTTAAACCAATATTATACCAGAGGAGTCAGCACAGACTGGTGACATTGAAGAGAAATGTTCGGCGTCGCCTAAGGAGAGAAAACACTTGGCGCATGAAGTGTGCATGATAGTGGGAGGAGTTCTTAGGATCCTCTGGCCAGATAATAGTAAGGAGTGTTTTCTTAAGCTTAAAGTGGTCAGAAGTGTCAATCTGCTCCCAATTTATTTTTAGGTTGCAATTAGAGAATCAATGGTTATCTTGTCGACATCATTAAGTGTCTTGGAAAATTCCCTTAAAAAGGAAAGAGATTTATTTACAAAAAACATAAAATAGAGCAAAGATAACACTAAAGCAGACTTATAGAGGAAGGAAAAAGTCCTGCAAACATCAGCAAAGCACTTGACAAAGAAGAATTGGTTCTCCCAATCCTTGAATTTGTTGATATTGTCTGATATTAACTTCTTATAGGAGTTGACTCTATATATTTGCTTGTTGAGATTACTCAACCTTGCCAACTTGGTCAAGGTGTTTAGAACTTCAACGTTAAGCAAAGGAAGGCTAGATTCCAACGCCAACATCCAAAGACAATAGATGAGTGAAGACGTTTGGAGGTAGTTGAATCGGAGAAACTCCAATATGAGATAAATATGAAGACAAGAACTCTGGGAAAGGAAGAAATCCACCATGCCATATGTGAATGGCAGTGTAAGAAAAATACCCTTCAGGAGGGCTGTCGATTGTGCCAGTTGCCTGAGAAGGGATAGCTTCAATCCCAGTAACACCAAAATCTTTAAGAATGATATTGACTTCATTTTGAGATACAATGGAAGAATGCTTAGTGGTGGCTTCAACTTTAGGAGAGCTCATGATTCTGCTAGGTGAAAATGTTTTAGTTAAAAATTCTTGATCATTTTTGAATTTATAAGGCACTCAAGAATTAAACAAATAAAATCTACTTAGATAGCTTAAGTGTGATGCCCCACCTCTATACCCACGCTAGCCAAGAACACTCCGGAGTAGTGCTGTCAACTAGCACGGAGAATAAGGCTGTTGAGGAGCGACCATCCATGTAATTGCTTATTACACGGTGGCTATAAATAATCTTCGGAAACAAACATAGAAATAATCATATCACAAATCAGTCACAGATATCCATATCACAAAGGCGGAAGAAGATATGAATATATAACTAACACATGAAAGTGTACATCAGAGTAGTGGTCAATAAGATCCACGATAATACAAAAGAATAGCAACACGTGCTATACAAAAGAATACAACTATGAGTCTATATCTCAAGTGTATACAACAAAAACTGCTAATCTAAACAGTTAGCCAAAAGTCAGAGTAATGAATCCCTGGGAAGAAGTCAAGCAGAAGCACCTGTAACATCTCGGTCTGACCCGAGTATTATTTAAGAAAATAATAAACGGATCAGTCTAGCTATAAATATCAGATGACATGATATAACATAAAAGATATGGCATAAACATAAACATCCATAACGACATACCACTATAAGTATGTAAATAATGATCAACAGAAGATCAATCAATAAGAGATAATCAACATCACAAGAATCTTCTCAAAGATTCGAAGAGGGCATCATACCCTAAACTTGTACTCATAACAAGTCAATGTCATAAATTCCAGAAATCAACACGAGAAATCCAGAAATCATAAAAAGGGAAAGAGGCCTATCACATGACGGTCCGAAGACCAAGGGGAGCTACCCCGCATGTGTGAATGGAATCACACAGATTGAGGTCAAGACTAACCAAAAAGCAGAAAGGTATGTGTGAATGGAATCACACAAGTGGTGTCTAGTCTAACCTTGCAATGAAAGAGACATCGCGCAATTGCTAGTCTAATTCATAAAGCGATCATCAAGATCAACGAGAAGTGTCAATTACACTAAGCTAGTAAATATAGAAGTTTAGCTTCATGTCCCATAACCACTTGCTTAACTTAAATATTTACGAACAAACTGTAAATCTTCACTAATAGAATTGTCACAAGAGGTTCAATCGAACAAGTCCAAGAATTAACCGACGAAGTAAACGCAAGCGTTTCATACTACTTGTTTTACTAAGTCGTTTAATTAGATTTCTCATCCGAGTGAGGTAAAGGCTTGTATATACTAATAGATTGGAAAACGGTTTAAGAAAAGAGCTTTGTTATTAAAAATAGAGTTGAAATTGTTTGTTAAAAGAGTTTTGATATTTACTACTAGTATTGAAACCTTTATATTATAAAGTGACAAAACACATAAGCAAGTGTAGAAACAATCAGTCACAAAGATCGCATACGGAGATGCGAATAAAATCCAAGGAAATCAGCTCAATGTTTTTCAAATAAGATCCCCTACGGAGGGGGGGTCCAGGGGGGGTGGCAACCCCCCAAGGTGGGGGTGCGGGGGCAACGCCACCGCTTACGGGGTTCGACCTGCCCGGTCAGGTCGCGGGGGTCCAGGGGGCAGCGCCCCGACCAAAACGGTACGACCTAGTGAAGACAAAATGAGGTCTAACGACCTAAGGGGAATAGGGTCGAGCGACCTAACGGTTGCGACCTAGGGGTCTAAGGAGTCAAGCGACCTAACTGGAGCAACCCTATGGTCATGCGACCTAACTGAAATGGCCAAGCGACCTAACAATAGGACAGGTCAAGCGACCTAACGTTTTAAGGCCGAGCGACCTAATTAAACTCGCGACTTAATGGTGTGAAAGGCGTGCGACCTAATGTGTTACGACCTAAGGGTCGAGCGACTTAGTGGAACAAGGTCATACGACCTAATACTTGTAGTAGGGTTGGGCGACCTAATGGAGTAAACGGTCGAGCGACCTAACAGGTTATAGGTCATGCGACCTAGTGGGTTAACGGCCTAACGACCTAACGACCTGCGACCTAAGGGTCGAACGACCTAAATGGTCCAGCGACCTAGCACTAAACAAGGCCGAGCGACCTAATGGTACCCGCGACCTAGAGGTCAAGCGACCTAGGGATGAAATGGCCAGAGGATATAGGCGAGCGACCTACGACCCACCTACCCACGACCTACGACCTAAGCTCAAACGCGAGCTGCGAGCTACGAGCTAGCGACCTAGCGAAGTGAGAGAGACCGAGCGACCTACGACCTAAGGTCCATACGACCTATGACCTAACACCGAACAAGCATTAAGATGGCCCAGTGACCTATGGTACTAACTCGCGAGCGACCTAAGTCTTAGGTCGTGAGCGACCTAACTGCGAGTGAGCAAAAATGGCCAGAGCCAAAGCAGAGTGACCTAACGGCCATACGACCTACGACCTAAGGTCCTGAGCGACCTAACTCCGAAAACACGAAAAATGACCAGAACGACCTAGGGGTTAACTCGTACGCGACCTACGACCTAAGGTCCACACGACCTAACTCCGAGCGAGCTAAAAACGGCCAGAACGACCTAAATGCAGAAATTTCACCCAAACACCAAAAATCGGAGTTTTTCACCAATCCAATCCAAACCAAAAGCAAATATGCATGCTAAAGTGATAGGGAATCATTCCCAACAGTCCAAGATAGATATATACTAGATTTGTGAGATAAAAATCTCACCTTTGCACTAAAGTTTATGAAGATGAAGCTTGAAAGCAAGGAGAAGCAATCCAAAGCTTGAATCCAATATCTTCTACTTGAATTTGGAGTTGAATGTTGGATTTGCAATT